>CM051258.1:1879003-2479003 GCA_027921565.1 Artemia sinica | reverse complement strand
GTTAGACAACATAAATGAATTATGAATTTACAGACGAAAAATAATACAAAATTTGTTAGACAACATAAATGAATTATGAATTTACAGACGAAAAATAATATAAAATTTGTATAACAAAATTTGTTAGACAACATAAATGAATTATGAATTTACAGACGAAAAATAATATAAAATTTGTATAACAAAATTTGTTAGACAACATAAATGAATTATGAATTTACAGACGAAAAATAATATAAAATTTGCATAACAAAATTTGTTAGACAACATAAATGAATTATGAATTTACAGACGAAAAATAATATAAAATTTGTATAACAAAATTTGTTAGACAACATAAATGAATTATGAATTTACAGACGAAAAATAATATAAAATTTGTATAACAAAATTTGTTAGACAACATAAATGAGTTATGAATTTACAGACGAAAAATAATATAAAATTTGCATAACAAAATTTGTTAGACAACATAAATGAATTATGAATTTACAGACGAAAAATAATATAAAATTTGTATAACAAAATTTGTTAGACAACATAAATGAATTATGAATTTACAGACGAAAAATAATATAAAATTTGTATAACAAAATTTGTTAGACAACATAAATGAATTATGAATTTACAGACGAAAAATAATACAAAATTTGTTAGACAACATAAATGAATTATGAATTTACAGACGAAAAATAATATAAAATTTGTATAACAAAATTTGTTAGACAACATAAATGAATTATGAATTTACAGACGAAAAATAATACAAAATTTGTTAGACAACATAAATGAATTATGAATTTACAGACGAAAAATAATATAAAATTTGTATAACAAAATTTGTTAGACAACATAAATGAATTATGAATTTACAGACGAAAAATAATATAAAATTTGTATAACAAAATTTGTTAGACAACATAAATGAATTATGAATTTACAGACGAAAAATAATACAAAATTTGTTAGACAACATAAATGAATTATGAATTTACAGACGAAAAATAATATAAAATTTGTATAACAAAATTTGTTAGACAACATAAATGAATTATGAATTTACAGACGAAAAATAATATAAAATTTGTATAACAAAATTTGTTAGACAACATAAATGAATTATGAATTTACAGACGAAAAATAATATAAAATTTGTATAACAAAATTTGTTAGACAACATAAATGAATTATGAATTTACAGACGAAAAATAATATAAAATTTGTATAACAAAATTTGTTAGACAACATAAATGAATTATGAATTTACAGACGAAAAATAATATAAAATTTGTATAACAAAATTTGTTAGACAACATAAATGAATTATGAATTTACAGACGAAAATAATATAAAATTTGTATAACAAATTGTAGACAAATAATGAATTGATTACGACGAAAATATACAAAATTTGTTAGACAACATAAATGAATTATGTATTTACAGACGAAAAATAATACAAAATTTGTTAGACAACATAAATTGATTATGATTTTACAGACGAAAAATAATATAAAATTTGTATAACAAAATTTGTTAGACAACATAAATGAATTATGAATTTACAGACGAAAAATAATATAAAATTTGTATAACAAAATTTGTTAGACAACATAAATGAATTATGAATTTACAGACGAAAAATAATATAAAATTTGTATAACAAAATTTGTTAGACAACATAAATGAGTTATGAATTTACAGACGAAAAATAATATAAAATTTGCATAACAAAATTTGTTAGACAACATAAATGAATTATGAATTTACAGACGAAAAATAATATAAAATTTGTATAACAAAATTTGTTAGACAGCATAAATGAATTATGAATTTACAGACGAAAAATAAACTGTTGCTTTTTGGGGTTTAGGGAGAGAGGTACCTAGGTTAGGTTACCCATTTAGTATATGCTGTGCTTTACCCCCCACCCTCCTAATGTGCAAATATATGTCCCAAATTTGTTTCATAAACCATTATAACCGGGTATCTGTCTCTCCCGTTTGACTAGTTTCCTTGATAGAGTCTATAGCGGTGTGCACCATTAAGTAAAACAGTACCTATAAATGTAATATAAATAATAACGTAATATATGTAATATATTATAAAAAATGTAATATAAATAGATAATAATAATAGTATAAATGTAATGCAGTAATGTATAATATAAAAAATATATATAATTTATACCGTTGTTTTTAAACTGAAACTCGTTGTCAGCTGATATTTCGTTCAAATAATCAAACTGATTAAACTGTAGAATTCTTGATAAAATCACATAATTCTTCATTAAATCACGTAACAATAGCCGCCGACCATTCCGTTCATGTTTCCGATACTTGTCATCACTGACAATCAAATGCAAATGCAAAATTTAACTACATTAACTAAATCAGATTTATAATTTTGTTAATAGTCGACTTATAACTACCTTCCCCTTTCCTGAAGTGTCTATGTTTGAAAAATAATAATTTTTACCATCTGACTTGTGGGTATTTAATTTAATTTTCTGTATTTGATTTATTCATCATCTTTCTGTTCTCGCACTTTTTTTGTTTTATCGTAATTTTCTTTTTTTCTCTCTCTTATTTAGTCACTAAATAAGTTTGGTTGAATATCGGTAAATTATTCCTTTGGTTTCTGGGCTTTTTGATTCCTATATATGTTTTTACTTTTATATCCTTTGTGGTTCTTAGTCTGTAGGACCAATGTAGGGAATGAATATCTGCCCCCCCCCCCCCACCCTTAGATTTAGAAAAATACCTTTTTTGGTAGTTTTAATGATAAATACCCTATTACGTATTTTCATTGAAAAAAAGGAAATTACCCATCCACCCTCTTTTGAAAAATATATATTGTCCCCCCCCCAAAAAAAAATGTCTTGAATTGCTGCCACTGACCTTAATATGATAACATCTGGTATACTGTCATGTTTCGTACTCGCTGAGCTTGGAGATGCCTTTCCTTCTCAAAGAATCCAAAAATTTGACAAGTTTAAAAAATTTCGTATTTAAAAAAAGAAAGAATAACTAATCAACGTCTCTGCTTCAAGATTTGAACTCGTTCAGAAGTATTACTGTGGTCCGGTTATTTCGTTTAAATTTCATACAGGCACTTGTCAGCTAGCAGAATGAGAGAATATTTTAACAGCCCTGGAATCATTTCCATTTCGATGTTTATTTCCTAAACTACATGAGCATTATAAAATGAGAGCTCCCTATACGCCCCTGTGTTGTATATATGAAGAACTGTTAAAAGTTTCAAGTCCCAATTTTGTCTGTAAAATATCAATCCCTTTTTCCAACAAAACAAAAACTTGTTTTAACAAATTTTATATCACGTTTTCTGGCATCATTTTCTAATCAGACCTTTTTCAAATATAAACAACTTTTTAACGAATAACTACACCAATGGTTCCCCATATGCTTTTGTTTGCCTCTTTTTTTTAAGAAACAGACACAAACGACAATTGTCAGGTTTTAGGCTATGCAGGTTTAGATTATTTTTTAATTGTCAGGTTTAAGCTATGGTCAGTCATTCTTTAAAATACGTGAAAACAATCAAATAAAAACAATAACAAAAAACTGAGTCTTTAACTCATCATGAAAACCACCACTTGGAGTCAAAAACAGAGTTGCCACAAGCCTCTGTCTAGAAGCTGCTATTTTTCTCAAAAACAAGGTGCCACGTGCCTGCTATGTAAAATCTTAGCTAAATATGCAGGTTTCGCCTAATGCTACTTGGAATTGTTCAATTACCTGTCATGCTAAGTGCATTAGCAGAACCATACTATGCAACATACCACAAATTTTGTGGCATGTTTGTGCATATGGCACTTAGTATCTGCTAAGTGCATTTGCAGAACCATACTATGCCACATGTAGCAGAAAAGTTGCAATAACTAAGTAAATCCGTTTGTGTTCCTTTTTTTTGCAAAAAGAATAACAAAAATAAAAAAGTCAATAATTTGGCTTTAGGCTATAGTATAACTAATGAAATTTGAAACTAAAGGAGATATTTATTGTTTCTCCTGCATTTATTTATTCTATTCTATATTACTAGGTTCCACTATTTATTTATTACTTAGCCTTTTTAAACTATAGATTATGATATAAATTGACGAAATTTTTAAACAAAATGAAAAAATTGAAAAAGGAAATGAATTAAATGTACACTATAAGTTAATGACATTAAAATGATATAAGTTATCATTATAAGTATAAGGTACACTATAAGTATATATGAAAATTTGAAACTGATGAAAGGGATTTATTTATTACTGATCTAACGTTTATTTTTTATGTACGTTAGCCTACTACATTACATTTATATTATTATTATTCATATTAGCCTACATTTATATTATTTTTTTATACTATTTTTCGTATTGAAATTAATATTCATTTATATTGCATAAGAAATTTCGTTCCAAATTGTGCACTGTTTTTCGAATCGTTTTTTTAACAAAGAATTGTAACAATTAATTAAATCCTTTTTCATTAAATTAAATTAATTCTTCTGTAAAAAGAATAACAACAATGAACAAAAGAAGATTATCCTGCCTTAGACTATGCTATAACTAATGTAAATTTAAAATTGAAAAAGCGAATTATTTATTACTGATTTAAAATTGTTTTGCTTTACTACATTACTACTTTATAGATGTTACGTTATTTAATTCCTACATCACATTTATTTATTACTAAGCCTCTTGGCAAATCCACCTGTATTTTTGTGAATTATAGTCCTTGTAAAGATATTGTAATCCTTTTATAGAATCATATAGAATTAAAGTCCTTGTTATCCTTTTATAGAATTATAGTCCTTGTAAAGATATTGTAGTGTTCAGAGAGGAAGTGTTTTGTTAATTAATAAGCCGTATCTCAAAGGCTTTGCTTGTATATTCAGTGATTTAATACAAAGCCGTGTATTTTTTGGTATTAAATTAAATAGATACTATATTGAATAGATACTAAACGATAGTGTTTTACGAGCTGACCTTATGAAAGCTAAAACAGAGAGTATGCGAAATTGATGAAAATACGGGTTTGGGCAGTGCGGGTATAAAAAGAGTATGGGAAACAGATTCAAGCTTGTCTGATAAAATAAAATTTCAATGCCATCTACTATTACCCAGAAAATTCACAAAGTTGATCATTAAAATCTAAATGAAAATATTGGCTGTACTCTTTTTTACTCTCTACTTTCATATTTGTTATACGAAACATGCTTTGCAAAAGGGCATTATAAATATATTTGTATGCAGCTTGTGTGTATGTAGTATATGTCACTGTCTCAAGGCAGTTATACAACTTATTTTGACAAGAGTAGTCCGCATACACTTGGCCTAACCCTAGAGTTCTCCCGCAGTGGTCGGTTGGCTAAACCGATTTAGAAAGTACAAAATTTCCTATTAATTTACTATTTTCTATTTAATAATTTAATGTCTTATAATTTCATACAATTCGATCTAATAATTTATAATTATAATAATAAATATAATAATAATTATAACTATAATATAATAATATAATCTAATAATTTAACTATTTACATTAAAAAATAATTGAAAAAAACAAAAAAAGAAGTGAACAAAATGGTTATATATATGATAATATAAATGTCACCACTTTTGTTGACGTCAAGTTGACAAAAAAACAATAATAATAGAAAATTTAAGTTCAAAAATAATCAAGGAAACGAAAGTCTTTTTTAGCCAGTGGAAAAAAAAAGAAATGAATTGACAAAAGCAGATATTGGCTAAACCGATTTAGAAAGCACAAGATTTCCTAATAACTTACTATTTTCCCTTTTTTCGTCATTATTCTTCTTATATCAAATATACTCATATAAGTTATCTTTTTATTCACGTAACTTCTTTTTATTTTCCAACTAGCATATGTTTGCACACTAATACTAATAACAACGCACTGGAGAATCAAGCCGCCTGTGGCCAATACAGGTGCTCCCGCTCCTCCTTTACCCCAGTATGTTCAAAGCTTCATTGTTTATTCCCTCCCAGGAACATCCATTTTCTTTAAATCCTTTCGTATGACCTCTTCCCACTCCCTTCGGGCCCTGAATTTATGAGCCAAACTTCCCGGGCCCTACTTTTTGTGGCCAAAAAGTAAAATTTTTGGCAATCTGTCATCCGTAAAACGTGAGGTAGCCCTATTATCCTTTCTTTTGTTATAACCCTAGAACGTGGAATCGAACCGCATTTTTTGTACAGTTTATTGTCAAACAGTTCGTGGGAACGAACTGTAAGTAAGGAGCGACCCGGCTCAATAGTAACCGAAACTCTAAAAAAGCGACATTAAATCTTAAAACGAACAGAAATTATTCCGTATATGAAAGGGGCTGTGCCCTCCTCAACGCCTCGCTCTTTACGCTAAAGTTTGACTTTCTCACAACTCTTTTTTTTAAACAATAATAACTTTAGCGTAAAGAGCGAGGCGTTGAAGAGGGCCCAGCCCCTTTCATATACGGAATAATTTCTGTTCGTTTTAAGATTTAATGTCGCTCCTTACTTTCAGTTTAAAGAATTTTTTTTTATTTAAAGGCTGCGAAAGCGGGGGGTTTGGGGGGCGGCAGTCCCCCAACTGTGCCTCCTAATCCCTGTACGTTTTAAGGTTCGACCTTGTAACTCAGCCTCTTTAACTCTTTAGAAAACGTAGTTTTTTTCAAATAATTTCGGCACGTTTTTGTACAGTTTATTACTTATTATTGCTTGACTAACTGTTAGCTGATCGTGTCAGGAGTTAAAGTTGGGGGGCTGCCGCCCCCCAAACCCCCAGCTATTGAACATTCTTGTGTTAAGGCTTTTAATTCCTGAATGCTCAAATCACGTCGTATAGGGTGCCTCCTAATCCCTGTACGTTTTAAGGTTCGGACTTGTGACTCAGCCTCTTTAACAGCCCCCCAACTGTGCCTCCTAATCCCTGTACGTTTTAAGGGTCGACCTTGTAACTCAGCCTCTTTAACTCTTTAGAAAACGTAATTTTTTTTCAAATAATTTAAAAAAGAAACTGAGTTTCTTTTTAAAGTTTAAATTCAGTATATAAAAAATTTGCTCTGACGGTGAATCGAACCCGGGTTTTCTGCCTGACAGTCTGGACTATCAACCGCTGGACTAAACAGACACAGTTGTAATTGTTTTTTAGTAAATGGAAGCTATTTTCGACGCAAGCAAATTCCCACGAAACTTGATATTTGGTTTTTGGAAAACAGGGAAGGAGTGATCAGATTGAGCTGAAATTTCGAGGATAAGCTCCCAGGCCCCAGGAAAGCTTATCCTCTAAATTTCAGCCCGATCAGACAACGTTAAAGGGGGGTTGTGGTGGGAAAAATTAACATGGGCTATTATAGGAAAACGAGGTTTTTCGTAAATGTAAATTCGGGGGATAATTTTTTCGGTCTGAAAATATCAAAAGGCCCTAACAGGTCGAATTCTGCTTCGAATGAGTCCTCATTCACCCGGATCAGTTGCCAACTGTGGCCTGTAGGCGTGGCTAAGAAAAAAAAAAGAAATGATGAATTTTAAGTGGCTATATTTGGTTTTTTGAAAACAGGGAAGGAGTGATCGGATTGAGCTGAAATTTCGAGGATAAGCTCCCGGGCCCTAGGAAAGCTTAACCTCTAAATTTCAGCCCAATCGGACAACGTTAAAGGGGGGCTGTGGTGGGAGGGTCGAAACTTCCGGCCCAGTTTACCCCATGAAGATAAAGTCGGAGGAGGATGAAATTTTGCAAGTTTCTTAGTTTGAGCTTGGGCTACAAAATGCAATTACCGCCGTCTCTCTGCGACCTCTAGGACCTGAAATCGCTTAACATTGTGGTGGGTCGCCTCTTTATAGAGGCACAAGTGTGCATCCTTGATGACCGTATCGAGCCAATGGTCCTAAAACACTGTGAGAGGGCTCATTTGAAAGGAAATTAAAAGTTCTAGTGCCCTTTTTAAGTGACCAAAAAGATTGGAGAGCAACCTGACCCCTCCCCTTTTTTCCCAAAGTCGTCCGATCAAATCTTTACAGCCCAATAACTAAGCCTTTGGATATAACATGACCTCCCCCCCTCTCCACATCCCCAGGAGAAAGGTCTTTGTCATAAAATTTGCCCATTTTTTACACAAAGTATTTGTTATTGTGAAGTATGTATACATTTTCGGGTGGAGGGGCGGGGGGCAAACTTTTTGCTGGGGGTTTTTCTAGGGGAATTTTCTATGGAGAGGGAAGTTTCCAGGGGGTGAACTTGTCAGTGCAAAATGTACAGTGGGGGAATTTGCCAGAATTCCTATATTAAATTCTTTCTAAATGTCTTGCTTTCTCTTTTCTGTCTCAATTTTACGCGTGGAGTTGTTAAGGGCAATTGTCCGGGGTAAATTTTCACCGGGATTGAATTATCTAGAGGATATTTCCGTGTGGAGGGGCATTTCTCCGTAAAGGTGGGGCCAGATTTCCTGGCATTACTTAGAAACGATCAGAAATTAAATTAAAAAAAACAAATTCTTTCAACTAAAAATATGGAGTGACCTTGACTCTTAAAACGAACAGAAATTATTACGTGTTTGAAGGAAATTGCCCTCTCCTCAATACCTCGGTATTTACGCTAAAGTTCGAATTTTGTCCCAATCCTTTAAGAACGACTTCTGAAACACAAAGGTTGTTTAATTAGAACAATAGGGAGTTTTTTTAAAGATACGAAAAACTTTAGTAAAGAGTGAGGTGTTGAAGAGGGGGAAATCCCCTTCATACACGTAATAATTTCTGTTCTTTTTAAGTTTTAATGTTGCTCCTTATTTTCGGTTGAAAAACTTTTATTTTTAATTTAATTTCTGATCGTTTTTAAGTAATGCCAGGGAGTCTGGCCTCAGCTCCACGGAGAAATACCCTCCCCATAGAAATATCCTCTAGACAATTCAATCCTGGTGAAAACTTACCCCTGACAATTACCCTTAGCAACTCCACGCGTAAAATTGAAAGGGAAAGAGCAAGCAAAACATTTAAAAGGAATTTTGTATAGGAATCCTGGCAAATTTTCCTGACAAGTTCACCCCCTTGAAACAAAAAATCCGCCCCCCCCCCCACCCAAAATGTATACATACTTCACAATAAACTATGTGTTAAAAATTGGCAAGTTTTATGACTTAAAGACCTTTTTTCTGAGGCTGTGGGGGGAGGGGTCGTGTTATATTCAAAGGAATAGTTATTGGGCCTTTCAACTATGATGAGAAAAATGGCTATCTAAAAATTTTGATCAGACGACTTTCGAAAATAAAAAGGCGGGGGAGGGTGCCAGGTTGCCCTCCAATCTTTCTGGTCACTTAAAAAGGGCACTAGAACTTTTGATTTTCGTTCGAATGAGCCCTCTCGCGATATTCTAGGACCACTGGGTCGATATGATCACCCCTGGGAAAAACATTAAAATAAATAAACACACATCCGTGATCTTTCTTCTGGCAAAAGATTCAACATTACACATTTTTGCAGATAGGAGCTAGAAACTACTATAGTAGGGTTTTCTGATACGCTGAATCTGATTATGTGATTTTCATTAAGATTATAGTACTTTTAGGGGTATTTCCTCCTTTTTTCGAAAATCTGGCAAATTTTCTCAGGCTCGTAGCCTTTAATCGGTAAGACTAAATTTAATGAAACTTATATATTTAAAATCAGCATAATAAGCCGATTCTTTTGATAAATCTATTGGCATAAAAATTCCGTTTTTTAGAGTTTCGGTTACTATTGAGCCGGATCGATCCTTACTTACAGTTTGTTACCATGAACTGTTTGACTCAAGACTATTCCTAAAAAATGTGTGTGGAAAACATTTAAAAAATCCTCCTCAGCCTTTCGAAAAGCCCTGGATCGTACACTTATCCAGCCCTAACCATTTTGTAATTAATAAAAAAAAATTGAAACAAAAGAATATACCTGTTCTCCCAGAATTTTAGGTTAAATCCATACAAACTTAAACTTTTAATTGATTCCAAAATTTTAATGGATGAAAATCAAACTGGGTTTAAAGGTTTCTAGTTCTGTTGGGTAATGGAAAACTGTCAATGCTGGTGATAGCCTTTACCTCTTATAGGGCTAAAGTGTTCTCTTTGAACAGCTTATTATGACAATTATTTAATCATTATCACATCATAAATTTGGAGTCCTGTATAGAGTTTGAGGAATGTTAGCAACAATTCAAGTAAAAGTTCTCATGAACACGTATATTAATCTGTTAAACTCCAGCTTAGAGCAGGGGCTTGTTTATTCAATGTTAATTCTTACTTTTACTTGAAAAAAAACTTCTTTTTACTAATTTAAAAACTCGAACAATTTCTAATACTCGTAGGGCTAGAATTAGACAAATAAAAGTTTTTCTAAAGGGAAAGATTCGCGATGCAACGAATTACATAATGCCACATTCATTCAGCCATTCATAAATAACAAGAATGAGACGAGCACTCAACTTTCATGAGAATTTCTTTATTGTTCTCAGAAGTGTTAAATCAGCGACGTTAGTTCAGGAAAATGTTAGAAGGCGCTGGGGGTAAAATACATTTTTAAAAATCTAGGGAGTATTTTGTTGTTTTTTCAACTCTTCAACAGAAATAGAAACAACGGTATTTTTTTAAATCTGAGGGAGGGTATAAAAATAAACTCGCCCCAATTAACAAACCCTACCGTTAAAAGCTGGCCGTATCTTCAGGCTTTGTCTTGCACCATAGTTTTGCATATTTTGGCAAAGGGTCAATAATGAATGGACCCGAAATTCTATTGGAACTTAGGTCATCCCGTTCGTTGTTTTTTAATATATTAAATAAGATCAAATTTTAAAGAAACAGATGGAGAAAGAGAAAAAAGATGTTTTACATTATATCCCCATGTTTCACAGAAGAAACGCAAAAACATGACTTTGAAATACTATAGATAGTAATTAACTTTTCAGGTTTTAAAATAGGAAGGAATTTCGCAAGCACCCTATGTATTTTCTGAGTAGCGTTCTTGGTTGAGAGAAGAACATTTTGAGTTTCGGGGGATATGTGTGATGTGCCAACTTTTCATTGCAAAGATATTTACCAAACAATTCTGCTTTATTAAAAAGATTGTCAAAATTCATTGGTACTTGTCAAGTAATCTGTTTTTATTCAAAATTGTGACTTGGAGAAAAAACCCAAGAATGCAAGGGAGAACAATTGAAGGTTCAGATAATGATAAGAGAGAATTGATTTTTTCCTAAAAAACGAAAAGGGGGGTTGTACTGGTTGTCACAATTAAAAGTAATTAAGATTTTTGGATTACGGGCAACATTCTTTACGTTCTTAGGACCAATTTTTTTTTTGCATCTTTGGACGCCAATTTATTATAATGGAGAAAGACTGTATATAGGGAGGTTAGGGGGTTTGAACCCCCACCCCGAAATGTATGTCTGACTCGTAAAAACGTAACAAAAATGAATATAAACAAATCTCGGATGTGTATTTTAAAGTTTATTTTGCCCCTCCCCTCCCCGGAAAAAAAAATCCTGGATACGTTCTTGTAGTGGAGGTATGCCACTCACTGGGCCTCACGTATGATTCTTCAATATATAATAAAAAAAAGCCTGACACGAGTCAAATAGTATCATCATTAACAGGAAAACTTTTTCATAGCAGTCACCACTACTTTTAAAAGCCTGTGTTCAACACAAGTCTCTAATACTATATAAACATTAAAGTGGAAGAACACTTACCCTCAAACCACACCTATGAAAGTGGAATGGTCATTTCATTTAACTAAAATAATTTTTCACTTTTATGTTTAAATTTTTTATATTGAGCAGGCTGACTCTCTACCCGCTCACAAAAGAAGAACAGCAATTAAAAACATACGAGATGACCAAAAGCGTCAATTTTGTTCTGCACAATCCCTCTTGCTACCTCCAATGAGCTTTGTCCATAACCTCCATTCTCAAGGAAAACACAACAATTATTTTTTTAGATATATGGCTCAAACCTCTGCTCTGAGGTTATCAGACATGCTGATTTTGATGGAGTGATTTCGATCAAGAATGTATTGGGGTATTATCCACTTTTTCTAAAGCTGCACATATTTTCTTAGTCAAATAACTTTTGATTAAAACTTTGTAAATGTCTAACATTAGGAATCAACATAAAAGGTATATTTTTGAAATCAATGTAATATTTTCAGCTTTTTAATTTCATAGCTTTGCTTACTATGGAGAAAGATTGTCCTGTAATTTTTGTTCATTACCACAAACAGTTTGAAATGAAAATCCATGCTTAGACATGAATTGTCGGGACATATATTTTACATAATAGTGTCCCTTAATCTAAGCATTATTTTGATCCAAAGTGCTCGTGGGCATTATCAAGGAACTTTTTTTTTAGAAGATTTATAATTCTGTAAGTCAAATTCTTAATTTAAAGTGAATACATGTTTTCTGGTCCCAAATTCGTAAATACCTCAGCTCGTTTTTATATGGCTTCAAGTTAGGTCTGAAGTTGCATTAGCCAGTACTTTGTATAAAGAAATGATGGCTACTTACCTTCATTTTGAATTTATTCTAGTAGAATTGAAAATGCCAAGGTGATGAACATTATACTGCAATAATAAGTATAGAAACTGTAACTTTCAGTTACAGACGTTTTTTGTGTCAGTTTTACCATACCTCATTATTGATGCTTGCTTTTAGAAGTCATATATTGGAGTCTTTTTTAATCACTGAGTTGAGTTTAGATTTTTTTTTTTTTGCTTCTAATTAATATACTTATTTCCAATTTCAAACGCCCCAAGAGTCATACCAGAATGCCCCTAATGCTAATATTTTAGAGTCACCCCATATAATTTTTGAATTTTTAAAAGTATTTTGACACCCACAATCTTAGACTTTCTTGGATCTTTCACTAATGCTGTATACTTCAAAATTATGAAGCTTGCTGCAAATGCACAAGCAAGGCGTCATCAAGTGATTTTCATCCTCATCAGGGTGACTGAGGGAGAAACCTCTCCAAATAAAGCATAAGATTTGTCTCATATGAGAAAAATAATGATGTTTACACCGTTTTTTAGACATTATAAGGTTTCCTCATAGGAGGAAAATAATAATGTTTACACCATTTTTAGACATGATGAAGTGGACAGGTTATTTGAAGAAACTATCTGATAGACCCTTGTTTGAAAATGACTATTTTCCACTTTTATTCAGAAGTATATAATATAACCAGAAATCTCTTGCTGAGTGGACTCTAAATTTAATAGAGATCTATGGCAAGTAGGTATATAGGACCTTTTCTTCTGAATATAGCCTTTAGAGGGAGTCACTTTGCCAAAAGCCTCCTCATGTGTTCTCTAATGCCTATATATTTTTTCTGTGTGTGCAGTAAAAATACAATACCCAATATGTATGTATCTGCTATTTTTCTTCTTTTTTTCTGCATGTATGGGACCTGAATTTTACACCAAAGATGGATGTCTAACGTATAATATTTCGTTTCTAGAAAAATGCAGTTCTGTCTGAGCTTATTCCATGGATGGAGTATGTATGCAGGATTCAAGCCTATAGAGCTTTGCCCTCTTCCCCTGCAGAAGTCCAAAACTTTTACAAAAATACTTATATTTAAGCAAGGCAAATAATCCCTGTGCCAATGACTCAAAACTATTCAAGAAAATTTTGTTTTTGTTTCTCAATGATACATACTGAAAGCTTGAGATATGAAGCAAATCCTAAGCTTTTTTTGACTTTGGTTAGAAAAAAAAACACCAAATAAAAACAGTAATAAATTGCTGATAAATTCAAGCAAGTGGAAAGCACCAGAATGTTTTGAATATACAGAGGCTATACCAAATTCATTTTTTCATAATCTATAATAGACTGATAAAGAGTAATTTTCTTAATTATGTTTTATGGGATATAAGTCCTTAAGCATAAAACTTGAATTTGTTTGAAAAAAATGTATATACTAGTTAGAATAATTTACTTTAGCTTTTGGGAGATGTTTATTTATACCAGCATTCAAGTTACCATCTTTCTTTGTCAATATGTTGTTTTTAATGATACCCATATATGCTTTTAATTACACTTTTTGACAAAATGTAAATACTACTTTTGATCTTTATCATGGCATTGTCAGTAAGATTGCTTTACTGAAACATCCTAGCTGTTAGATAGAATAAAATTTTATGAAAACAACCAAGTCTCTCATTCAGGCTCTAAGTTTTCAGTACTCAAGCTGTTACAACTTTTAATTGCACTAGCAAAAGCATGTTCCTACTAGGTTTGTACCAATCAGAGACCTTGCAAAGTAGGCATGATTTTGAGAAAAACTGACAACCATGTCTTCTATCCTTTATGTAGGTCAGTGGTTCACAAATCTATTTAGACACTATAACCCTTTTTACCCACAAACAGGTACCCCTTCTCAGTTACCAGCACTAAGAAAACTATAGCTAAAATATGAATAAAATTGGAAGTCCTAGAGTTAAAGGGTTGCTTTGTTTTTTTTTTTTGTTGGCTGGCCACATACCCCCTAAAAAAAATTTTGTACCCCTGGGGGTAAACATACCACAGTTTGAGAACCACTGATCTAGGTGACAAAATTATTTGAATGCCTCAAGATAATGAGATTGCTTAAATATTGAAGGATACACAAGAAAAAACAAAACTTTAGGTAAATGGCAATAGAAATTAGCAGATAATGATAGCTTAAGGTGACCAGGGGGTACCTTAGAAGATCAGTGTATTTGCCTAATGTTTAAATTTACTGGTTTGACATAAGCTATTTACTGGTATATGATATGAGCAAATAGCTGATATAAGCTATTTGATATAACAGTGATAAATATCTTTTGACCAATAATCTAAGTTTAATGAAACAAATACTTGAATATATTTCTGAAAAACAAAGCAAAATATACTGAAATGCACAATATCTTTCATCAGAAATACACAGTCAACCAAAGATATTACTAAATAAATTCATCTACAAAACACATATAATATACCCAAAACTTGGGGATTATTGACTAAGCTGATAATCACAAATAAATGAAAAATAATATTTTGGTGTAAGAAAATGAGGTAATACAATAATAAGCAACCATAACATACTAATATAGTAATTTGAGGGTTGTTAGCTCAGTAAAACCACGGTTGAATATAGCACTTTATTTGCCATTACTTATTTTCAGAAACAAAAGAATCTAATGCATTATATTTGAGAATCAATTCCAGAGAGTACAGTCAGGGACAAATCTCCGCCATTCTTGTTGTGGGGGGAGGGGGGGGAAGAGGGGACCATATCTGGATAGTCAAAGGGCATGGGATGTATAATATTTTTTTTCTCCACATTATGGGTAGGGGCAATTGCCCCCCCCCCTTGCCACCCCAATACAACACCCCTGAGTACAGTAAATGTAGAACTCAATTAAATTAATACAGTAGACACTCAATTATTTAGCCTTCATTTATCTGAATTCACAATTATCTAGATTAAACATTCTAATCAAATAAGAAAATTTTAAGTCATATCTATGTATGCACAGACATGTCTGAACTAGTGTTGCTTCTCTATGACCAGTAGCTATCTGCTCTATACAATTTGTTGATGAATTACTTCAGTTATGAATTGGTTTGATTAGTTTTAACATATTAGTTATCCTTTGGGGCTTGTCTGTAATACATAAACACTCAAGAATTATGCTGTGTAAGATTTCAAAGAAACATGTTTCCTTTCCTGGATCAGTTATGATTTGCTTATTTTGAGGGAGAAAACTATAATGTATGTACATTTTCATTAAACATTTAATATGTAGAGGTGTTTAGGGGTAAGGCATTTAATATAATGTGTTCAGCATGGCCTGCTTTCCATAATTCTTTGCTGTAGTTTCCAATATTTTGTTTCTAAAGTATTATATTATTGTCATGTTTTGACATATTTCATTAGGATTAACCTAACTATACTTATTGGATGCCTTCTGTTTAACAGACAAGTACCATTTTTTTTACATATTTGATTACCTAGATGTATACCAGCAACAATTAGCCTAGTCTATATAATTGAGTTTCTATAGTAATTAATTAATCATTAACACTTAATAGTCAGTAACTGCTGGAAATGATAAGTAGATTATGAAAAGGGTGAGCTGAATTCAAAAATCATCAACCAAATGTGAAACTGAGGGTCCCAAATAAGGAGCATCATCACACCAAAAGTCGAAAGGACAGTGAGATTTATGTAGCTCTAAGCTTTTTTTGTCATTATTGATTGTTTCTTTAACAGAATAATAGTTGCAGATTCTTTTTTCTCCAGACCTTTTATCATAGTCATATGGAGGAGCAAGAATGTCTAGAAAAGAGGCTGAACCACCTACTGCACTTATTTCATGAACATTATTCTCCACAGCATTTAGGAGTAAACATTTGTCATCAGGGGTGATCTCAACAATAGTTTTGTTGGCAATGCTGTATGATGGTAGATTAATAAGTGTAGGTACATCTGTATCATAGCTTGTAATTCTTAGACATCCATGCAAAACCTTTAGAATACCAGTCATGCCAGGATGATCATGAAGAGGAATTTCGCAGTCTTTTTGTATAATAAATATGCCTGCTGAAAATAGAGAGCTTTGAATTAAATCAATATATGTTACAGGGGCACTATCTTGGGGTTTCTTCTTCTTCCTTGCATCAATTATTTCCAAGCTTTCTTGCAGCTTGACATCATTTTGAACAAGTTTACTCATTAGTCCTTCAAGGCGGTATATATTTTCTTGAAGACCTTGCTGGCTTATACATGGAGAAAATGCAGTACAAGCACATTTCATAACTTTTTCTATTTTGCTCATCTTATCTAGGAATATCATGAGATAAAAATTTAATTTGACCGCGCTAACGCCAATATTAGGGCTGTTTTTTTTCACTCATCAATGTGCTAGTTCTTACGTCTTTTGTCAGAAAACGCTTAAAAGTGAAATCTTTGAACTAAGATCATACATCTTTGGTCGCTTTTTATGCAAACCTCTTTCATCATTCTGCTCTGATCAGCGTTCTGGGAAAAATGATGAGTATATCATCAAATTCCTGTCTTGTTAATTACTCGCTGTATTTCCTGTCCGATTGTTATTCTGTAATTTTAATATACCTGGTAAGTTGCTTGGATGGTCATATTTGTTTCTCATGGTAAAGACTGGTTCTCACTGCCCAGATTTTTTTTCTGGGCAGATTTTTTTTCTGTCCAGAAAAAAAATCTGGGAATTCCGCATGTTCACACCGGAATTCAGTTCTCACTGTCCAGATAATTTTTCTGGACAGATTTTTTTTTTCTGGCCATCGGAAAAATCGGCGTAAGATTCAAAAAATGGATCATGAGGCTACAACTGTTTTGCTCTTGTGCTTACTTCGAAGGAGAAAGAAGAGAAAAGGCCTACAAGCCTCAGAGACTATGAGAAAAAGAAAATTTTGGGTCAGAGACTTTTTAAAAATGAGAAGTGAAAATGGTGCTTCAAACCTACTAATCAATAACCTGCGTTTGAAAGATGCAGATTGGTTTCATGACTATTTCAGAATGTCACCTAAGCAATTTGATAACCTGCTTGGTCTGGTTACACCATATATTGCAAGACAAAATACAAACTTCAGAACAGCTATTTCACCTAAAGAAAGGCTTGAAGTGACATTAAGATATCTTGCAGCTGGTGGCACACAGAGAAACCAAAGCTTCACACATTACCTGGGAAGGTCGACTGCCAACCAAATTATATGGAACACTATGGATGCAATCTGCCAAGTACTGTCCCCATTATTTCTACGATTTCCCAGTGAGCAATCTGAGTGGAAGGAAATTTCCCATGAGTTTGCAGTAAAATGGAACTTCCCACACTGTGTTGGAGCTATTGATGGGAAGCACATTAGAATCCAGGCTCCACCGAATTCGGGGTCACAATATTTCAACTACAAGCAGTTCCACAGCATAGTGTTGATGGCTATGTGCGATGCTAACTATCGATTTGTCTATGTTGACATAGGCAGTTATGGCCGGCAAAGTGATGGTTCTGTGTTTGGCAATTCAACTCTTGGTAAGAAAGTGATTGCCGGTACTTTAGATCTTCCAGGCAGTGATACGACTGATACAGGAAATGCCACCTACTTACCATATGTGATTGTTGGAGACGCAGCTTTCCCCTTGAAAACAAACTTACTTAGACCCTATCCTGGTGATCACCTTCCAGTACCAGAGGAAATTTTCAATTACAGGCTTTCTCGTGCACGAAGGATAATAGAAAATGCATTTGGAATTCTTGGTGCCAAGTGGAGGATATTCAGAGAAGCAATTAATGCAAAGCCTGAGAATATTGACAAGGTCATACGCACTTGTGTTTGCCTACATAATTACTTGCGTACCGAAGATCTTACAACTCCACGGAGACACTCGAGGTATGTTAGTGCTAACTTCGTTGACACAGAAACTGACGGTGTTATAACATTGGGGCAGTGGAGACAAGAGCAAGTAAATGGGCTGTTACCAATTGTCTCAACAGCAGCACGAAACCCAGCTGAAGCTGCCAAACATGCCCGTGACAAATTTCGAGACTACTTCATGACGCCAGAAGGAAGTGTTCCTTGGCAGCTGAGTAGAGTGAGTCAAGGCCGCATTCCTGAGTAGGTCAGTGTTGTGTTGTAGCAGCAGGCTGTATGCAAACTTATCACACTCAAAGTTGTGTGATTAACTATCAGAAATGAATGTGTAAATGTGTGCGTCTATTTCTGGCTGTAGTTTAGTTACTTTTCTATAGTAAAGATTAAAGTCTATAGTAAAAACGGCTTATTTCGCTTTTTCTGGTGGATTTTCCTGCTTTCAATATATTGCTGGTAAATTTATCAGATAAATATGCTGCATGGGTTCAGGGGAGGATAATTGATAGTAATGACTGGCAACTGTTAAATAGCGACTATTTTTTCTAATAGTGAGATAAAATACTGTTTAATACTGAGATAAAAACTAACTTTCAGTAAAGCACAAGTATAGTACAAAGTACAAAGCACAAGCTATACATAAATGTTTGGGTCAATGTGCGACACAGTTATAACACTTCTGAACCGTAATCTTTCCGTTGAGAAACCAAAGTTAACGCGAAGCGCTGAATACCATTAAATTTATTGCCTAGCTTGCAATCCAGATGCATAGTTTCCAGCAAAAACTTATCTCAACTAATTCAACGACTGTTTAGGCCTTAAATTTGTTTGTTCATTTTTAGAATCCATAAACATATTTCGTTACTCTCCCCAAAACCGCTTTTCTTTCTAAGCCGCTACGTTAGGCACAATCTGTTTTGGAAAGAATATGGCGTGAAAAAGTGGACATACTTGACACTGAACTTTTCTCGCCTGAAAGAAAAAGAGAAAAAAAAAGAAATTGCACAATTTCCATGTCTTTAGCCACTGTCCTAAAGTAAAAATGAAGATTTTCGAAACAACCGGCTTTAAAAAAAACTTTCGATTTCGCCCTTAATCTATATCCAACTTTTGAATACGTCAAGGCATCAATATTTGCACTACGGAAGTCTTGACAGAGGAAAAAAAGAAAAAAACGGATACGGTAGTTATGCAGCATCCGAGCTCGTCCACTATAACAAGCATTCGAAAGTAGAAAAAAGAGCTAAGCATGAGTGAGTGCAGTAGAAAATGTTGGGGTATTGAGATTTTGCATACTGATAAAACTCAGAGCAAAGAACTGCACTGAAATGAATTTATATGGATACTATTCTTCTACATAGGCACTAGTTTTTTCAATATACTTTCCTACCGCTTTTGAATGCTCTGCTGCATAGCCATAAGCCGCTCTAACTCACTTGCCTTTGAAGCATGTCTTTGTATATCTGAACCATAGCAGGATTGCCAACCATAGGTCTAATCAACCATAGAGTCTAGTTGTAAACTAAGAAATTACACAAACACATTACTCATTTCCTGGTCATCACTTTCATATTTTTTAAGCACTTCAGAAATTTCATGACGTGCCGCTGCTTGTGCTTTTTTTGGCAAACCGTTCAACACGCTACAGATGTACTGGCTAAAATGTAAGTTGGGTGTTTTTTTCTCTTGTAAAGACGAAAGAGCTTTGACAATTTCTTGGTCAATGTCTGTATGTGCCTGGCTACCTCCAGGAGTATTCTGAGTCTTGTTACCTCCACTACTACCACATGGCTCTTGGGATGTTTTGCGCTTTCGTTCAGGCTGGATGGGAGCTAAAGGTGACATACATGATGATGAGGTTTCAGACTGCTGATTCTCCGCGGAGTTTATCCTAGCTCTTTTTGACGGCTGAAAAAGAGATTCTGCTGTCTGCTCAAACTCTTCTGAGCTCAATTCTATATGCTGAGTAAATTCGTCTTCATCATCAATTGAAGTATCTATCCTGGTCAAAGTTTCACTAACAGAAGCAATCTGCAGAGGCTCAGTCATGTTGTCCACAGTTTTTCTTAGCTGACCCGACTCTGTCATGAAGCTGAAAAGGTG
This sequence comes from Artemia sinica, assembly GCA_027921565.1. NCBI lineage: Eukaryota > Metazoa > Arthropoda > Branchiopoda > Anostraca > Artemiidae > Artemia > Artemia sinica. Next base: position 2,458,496 of record CM051258.1, on the reverse strand, counting down.
GAAATACTTCCATGTTTTTCTGTTTACTTTTGCACCATCTCCACTTTTACCTTTTTCACTGCGTCTACACTTCATATAAGTATCTCTTAGAATGTCAAACTTTTTCTTCAAAATGTATGCAAGATTCTGAACAGGCAGTCCATAATCTGAAAACAAAATCCCGGATTCTGCCATGGCTGCAAAAGAGTTTTTCTTCTTCCTACAATCTTTGAAGTCTTCTCTAGAAGAATCCCATAGCCATGGATAGTTGATACAGGTGTTGACAAGGAGTTCAATGTCACTGTCAGACCATTTTATTTTGTCCTCCATGACGATAATGGTATCCTAGGGGTTTGCAAGGTACCAGCTGGCTTCAGCTCTGGTTCTTATGCCTAAAAAGAAAAAAGGGTACAGATTACACTATTATATTATTACATTATAACATATTTACAGTATATATTGTAATATCAGTTGACTTATGCTGAGTTCCGACCTACTCACCATGGTAAGCAAACATGAAAAAAAAGTTAGCAAATCCGTTCCAACCTTCTTCTCCTTACCATAGAGTTACCATGACTATTGTTCCAACCTGACATTTTTCCCTTGATTTTAGTTACCATAGTAACTTTTTGTTTACCATGCTGCTCTGCAGGGTAAGGAGCTTACTATGGTAGCTTACCATGGTAACTGGGTTGGAACTCACTCGCCAGTTGCCTCTGAAACAAATTTTTATGTAAAAAAAGTAATTGGTTTTAAGAGGTTCCTAGAAACTGGTGTTCTTTTAAAATATCTGAAATTAGCTAATTACCTTACTAATTAGCAAATTAGCTACCCTTGAAAAAAAAACAACTTATTGGTGTTAAGAGGTTCCTAGAAACTCGTGTTCTAAAGGTAGCACCAGGGTGCTGCATCCCTCCCCCCTACACACCCCCTATGCAACACCCCTGGCGCATTCTGATTTCTGCCTAACTACTATATTCATCGATTAATGTGATGGAGCATTAGATTTATGATTATGATGTCATCTCAAACCTGTGACAATTTTATAATTTAAGAGAGTCCTGTAACTTTTGAATTTGCTGAAACATTTATGGCCTTTTCTCCCCATCATATTTCTGTACTAGACTGATTGAGCTCTACTTCTACAAAGTCAGGTTACCTAAATAAAGGTGCAGTTTAGTTCCCACTGTAGTGTGGGGTACAGAGGCCCTACCAATAGAACTGGGATATACAGTAAGAAGTGAGCTGCTTATACCCTGCTTCTACTGGACAGTAGGCTATCTGTGCAACTTAGAAAAAAGTTGTTTTTATCAGGGGGAACTAATCTACACCTTCTCATGTATCTCCAACGAATTTTTCTCTAATATTCTTGTGAAGTCAGCTTCTTCAGTTTTTTACCTTGATCTTGGTTGGTGGTTGTCGTTTTCTGAGTGATCTTTAAATATCTGCTTGTTCTTCAGCTACATCAACCATGCTTTGAACTACTTTTAAGGCTAAAATCTGACCAGATTTTTTTTCTGGCCAGAAAATATCAAACTCGATCTGATCGAAAAATCTGGTCAGAAAACAGTAAAATCTGGGAAAAAAATCTGGCCAGAATTCTGGAGACGAAAATCTGACCAGATTTCTGGTCAGTGAGAACAGCAATCTGGGCAGTGAGAACTTAGCTTAAGCATCCATTTCACATTAGTCATTTTGAAGTAAATAGTAGAATACAGCACACTACCAAGCACCACAGCATAATCTATAAGTTCCCCAAAATATACCTTTCTATTATATTCTAATAACTATATTCAATTGTGTTAAAATATTCGATAGCCACATTGCTGAAAACATAAGCACGGAATATTATTATACTTTAATATTGCTGACAAACATTTAAGCATGGTTCAAGCCAGAAAATCAAACGTAGTCTGAGCGTGCTATTTATACCACATTGTGTTTATATTGCTCGTTAGATTTCTCGCAGGTGTTTCTCCTTCATTGAAAAGATAGATTTTGAACGTTCAGGAAATTTATTTTGCTTGAAACAAACGGCAATCTTTCCGCTTCACGCCAATTTCCAGTTGCTAGTTCTTAAGGCTGCTGATAAATATTTATGGTGCTATAGTTATCCCTATAGCACCAGTAGATTCACAACGTAAATAACTGAAATTTTGTTTGTCCTTAAGGCAGAACATTACCCTTTTGTATAGTTACGAACATTTTTAATCTTGAAGCTTCCTTATCATGCGTCTTGGATCAGAAAGGAAGACCGGATTTCTTTCCCAACTTTGATGAGGATGAATATACAAGTCTTCCTTGTAACTCACTTTACAGTTATGTCATTTGTAGAGGCCTTGGAGGAATACTTTAAGCTTCTGAATGAGAAATTTAGGGATCAATTTGAATTTCATTTTATAGAGACTGTCTAATGGTCACAGCCACACTGATAAATTTCAAATTATTCAAGATACGAAAATTGATGACCATCAATCATTTGTTAATGGACCAATGATAAGAAGAGTATACTCATCTGAAACGGTGACTATACTTTTGTCCGAAACAAACATCAAGTTTCTCAATCTGGTTTTGGTAATTTCAAATGATCCTGCATCCATTCCCAAGCCCCACCGAGTGATAAAGGAGGTTCTGGGATTCAATTTTTTTCCGTATGAATAATATGAAAGCCCATTAGAATCATGAAGAGAGAATTAAAAATGAAGAGTGAATCTGCTGATGAGTCAACTAAGAAATCCCTTATTCGCTCCTTTTCTTGGAGTAGAAGTTCAAAAGCCACTCTTGACATCAAATATTATATGAAGTCAAAATTTCTCGAGCTAACAGCGGTGCAATAAGTTAATGATAATCATAAGAATTAAACGGATGACTCCATCAGGCGTCACAGTGATTTCAATGAAAGTGTAGCAGCACGTGAAAAAATAACTTATGCCCCAGACTTGGCTAAAGCCATGAGCTTCTCCTGTTCTTTGTCCTTTCGGAAAAAGAAACTTTGGTATTCAAATATACTAAAGTGATTTTAATGGGCAAATGGTCCATATTTTAACCCCAGAGGTTAAACAAATTTTTTTCTGCATGCTTCCTAAGGCCTTTGATAACACATTTCTGATCAGTTGAACTTGCTCAAAACATTTTTCTTCTATACTTCTATTTTTTTGTTACCATACCATTCAGTTTAAGTAATCGCGGTAAATTTTAAGAAAACTTTTTACGAGAGAGTTCTTTTATTGATTGTTGTAAGCAACACATTATAGTGTAGATAGCCACAACTAGGTCTCACTAAAGCCCAAAAATAGACGTGTGCTGATAGATTTTGACGCACCGTCCACTAAATTTTAGTAATACACCGCAAAAATAAAATTGGCCAGGCCAAGTTGTGTCCCCATCGCTAAGAATTGTTCCGCGCCATCGTAGAAGTATTTTTTGTACAGCTTTCGGGACTATGCGAAACCAACACTCCATTAAATTTTCCGTGAACCACCTGTCTGATTGAATGGAAAGTTTCACCCGGAGTCATACCAAAGATTTTAATTCTGAAATCATGGTCGTAGTTCCAAGTATTTAGCAAAATAGCAAAGGAATATATATCACTGTCTTTTTTAGTCAATACAAGTGCAAGCAAACACTAAGCTAAAATCCAGTCTCCATTTGGCAGATTCTGCAAATCTCCACCGCCAATCTGCAAATTTTATTTCAATGGAGACTTTTTTTCTGGCTCCGTAATGGCAGTTTGCAGATACTGCAACCTCCGACGTTGCTTTTTCTGCAAGATGGCAGATTTGCAGAATCTGCCAAACGGAGACTAGCTTTAAATTATAGAATCACGACTATAATTTGGAATTAAAAAGTCTGGTACTACCCTGGGCTAACTGCAAAACATGACTGCAAATTTTCGCAGAATCTAATCTGTATTTGTTTTTTCTATCTGTTTGACCCTGAGTCTACTGTTTGGGCTTTTTCTGTTATTGTTTTTTATTTCCTTTAATGAGCTAGTGTGTAAGAATTAAGCATGCAGCGCCCTTTATCTGCCATTAATGACGATGCTGATCGTCATCTCAGACTGTCAAATTTCTGCTAATAGTTGGCTGTCGTATTTCCATTGTGATGTGGCTATAAATACATTGGTAGTAAATACTCCTGTTTTTATTAGTCATTTCTACTTCTCCTTAAAATTCGTGTCTCTTATTTTGCCCAAGCGAAATATTTATTTTTATCTCAATAGAATTTTCCATGGAAAACCACAAAAGAGCATTGGCTGTATTCTATAGGATGCACGAAAATAAAGCGCAACAAAATCTACGGCTAGAAAACATGCAACAACAAGCGTCACAACGAATTCCAAATGAAAATAATGGACGACGAAATTTGTGGATTGAAGAAAAACGACAGGGATGACCAAATCGAATCGTAAATGAAATCTGCGGTTAAAAGAGAAGCAATAGCGAGAGCCACAATGATTTTTGGAAGAAAACAAATCCTACAAAATAGATGATTCTTTGATGAAATACCAGGAAGGACGATTTGAATTTACATCAAAGTATCTTAGTGAATATGCACCAGAGCAATTAAAGCTAAAAAATAACGCAATGATTATCTGTTATAAGATGAAGTTTAGTTTTTATGTATATTTTCATTGATTAAGTTAAGAGATGCCTCCAGACATTAGTGGACAGATAATTTGTTGAATCTACTTTTATCATCAATGCATTTTCAAAAATAAAGATTCGCACTCCAGCTCCCTTCTTGCCTGTGTAATTAAACCTTTTTACAATTAAAGGCTGTCTGTTTACTTACTTACACCTTACAATGACTTTTCTTTTAGGATTTGTTAGCTATATCAAGGTAATAAAATAATATTTTGGTTGACTCGAAGTGAATGTACTTACAGTTGTGTTTTTTGTCCACATTTCTGTAGCCTACATGGTACTTACCATATAAGTCTATACTAACACACTGAGTAGCTTGCCAAGGGATTCAAGGATTACGAAATAGAAAATATTTAATAAATATTATAGATACTTGGAAACCCAGGGATCAATTAGACAGAGAATCACCTATATAAACCAAAAGAATCCAAGGCTAGCTCGGGTAACAAGGGTAAACTAGTCAAATAAGGTTACATGCATGCTATACCTTAACACTGTTCAAGAAACTATTATACCTTTAGATTCTTTTCAAATCTTGCATCTTGAAATAGCAACTACTAATTAGATTCCAAAAAGTGCTTCTGGGAAATCATATTCGTTCAGCCATGCTCCTTATTAGCTCTCTACTCAAGATTCCTCTCTTTTTTCTTCACTGCACACTTTTCTTTGTTTCACTTTATTTCTTGTTAATCTTAGCCTCCAATAGAAAAATCCCTCTACTAACATCTACTATGGTAAAATAGTATTTTTGATAGTGGCCATGGCTCTTAATCATCGAAATCTTTTTCTCGGTTGCACACTAGTGGTTTTCAGCACGGATGCAGAAAGTAATCGTAACTGAGCCGGCAAATAAATGGCGAGATTTTTGAAGCTTCTGAGACAGGGTCCAGTATTTTGTATAAAATACTGTTCCTCAGCCATGTCAGTTGAAGGATCTAAAAAAGAAGCTGCTTGTATTGCTGTAGAAGAGAATATCAAAGTATATTATTCTTTGCTATTTATTTAGTTTTACCAATGAATTAGTTCTAGCCTACTTGTCATCCTTGAAACAGCTTAATAGCCTATTTGCTAAACATCATATAACACAGGTTTAAATAACCCATCTTTTCAAAATCTTAAATGAAGAGGTTTTTAATATCTTGAAAAAATAGTCATGATAGAAGAAGGAAACTTTCTGGATTAGCTGCAGAGCTTAAATTATGGGTAAATTTCTAGTGTGTAATATTATTTAGCTCAGATGAAAGTGAAAACTTCATTTGATGCCTTTTTTTCTCTTTCATAATTTAATAATTGCTTCTGGGGCTAATTGTATCTTGAGCACTTAAAGGGACCCAAAGGTATTTTACATGAATTATGAAAGAGCATAAAAAAGCATCAGATGATATTTTCACTTGTATCCTAGCTAAATTATATGGCCCATTGCAAATTTACCATGGACTTTACTGCCCGCCCCTTTAATTTGCAAGCATATAGCCTACCATGAATTATCAATGGCAAAGTTTCAAATTGCAAATTTCAATGCTATTCTTGTTAACAGTATTCAAATAACAGATAAGGTTTATATTAACACTTCAATCAGATAGATTAAAAAAAAATACAGTAGTATCAAAATTTCATCCTGAATCCAAATAAGATATTCATTTCTGTCACAAATTATTTTCAAAATTAATTCTAAGCTTCTTTGAGTTTCTTCAATTTTCTTTTCCTTTCAAAAATGTCATGGTGGTGATTTGATTTGACAAATACTAAATTTTGCTGAATGCTCCAAATTGAATTGAAATATACTAAATCTTGTTGAGCAGTTATTTGATATGAAAAATACTAAATCTTGTTGAGGAGTGATTTGATATGAAAAATACTAAACAGTTTGAATTATTCATTTTTTAGGGAAAAACTTACCACTAGTATCAGAATTTCATCTTGAATCCAAATATAACTTACAGGAACAGTGCCTCTTACTAGGATATCTTATCCTGTTGTGGCACTCTCTAATCTTGGCTCAACATAGTGCACAAAGTCATATCAGTTTTGTATGTTATGTATTATGAATAAACACTTCTTTCTGTAGATGCTTGTCAAGAGGGTTTTTGAAGCTGTGTAGAGTTGGTGCTGACACTACTTCTTCAGGTAACAAGTCCTAGTCTTTACCTGCTCTAACTGACCAGAAAGAAGATCTCTGTCTAGTTGATGCTGTTTGTTTCTGGATTTTTGCAGAATGACCCCTAGTATAGACATTAGTCTGACTACAGAAGAATTTTTCAAACTTGGTTCTGTCTAGAATTTGTTGAACTTGGTTCTATTAAGTGCAAAATTTACCAAAACATTGCTTGAAATGGTTTAAAAAAACAGATAGTAATGAAAGGAAATATGATAACCCGATTATGATGTGGACCTATGATGTTTGACTATATTGAATTAATTGAGAAATATATTGTTTGTACCATATATGGGACTTTCAGAGAGGAGAATTTGAACTAAAATCAAGCTGCATTTGATCTATGGCTAATTGGAGAAATAAGCCAAGACAGATAGTCTGAGTAAGAAGCATTGTTGGCATAATATTTTTTCAGGAATGTATAAAAATGATATCATTTTCACTTGTTGATAGATAGTCTATCATCTATCCATCCATATTAGGGCAGAACTAAGGTAGATAGTCATAGAACTTTAGAGATGATCAAGATTTTTGGGTTGATTAATGATGTACAGGGTAAATTGTCTGGGTAATGGTAAGACCCTATTACATTGAAGAGGAGCATAAAAGAAAAATCTTATGGTACTACTTTTATTTTATTAAGTTTTTTCCTTCAGAAGGTTAGTACTTCTAGACTTAAACCAATGGAAACAGTAAAAATTCTGAAAACTACTTAAAACAATCATAAATACATTCTTAGGCATATCTCCCTTATTTTAACCTCACCCCATGATGGTGAATATTTATTTATTTCAATTTATTTATACATATTTATTTATTCAAAATCTGTTTAATTTGTTTATGTGGCTGACTACTTTTGAAGGAAACATGTTTATGATATAAAAGTAGTACCATTAGGTTCCTTACTTTTCATTATTTCTAAATAGCTTGATCATTCCTTTCAAAATGCACCCCCTTGCACCCCATATTGGTCTCAGATGTTTTATTTAATAATGTACCTTTCTTGTTTATTATCTCATGGTGGGTTAAATCTTATTTGTTAAAAAGGGTTTGATATGTTAAAAAGGGTTTGATACTTTCTTGACCCATGAAAACCTTGTTTTATAAGTGATTAAGCAGAAAATATGATCAAGTGATTAAGATGAAATTAAGCAGAAAATATGATCAAAAATGTGTATAAAATTGGAAGGAAACATGATAATCTAATAATGAAAACATGCTGCTATTTTAAAGTAAGAAATTCATTGTCTTGATCTTTTCTTTTTATTTAGTTTTCTTTGTTTTTTTGTTTTTTTTTATCTAGGACCACCATGGGATGTAGTGTGGGTTGAATTGTTGGAATAGTGACCATGATATCTGGAAAGAGTATAAAATAAGGAATTTGATGATACTACTTTTATGTTATTAGCATATTTCCTTTAGAAGTGATTAACAACTAAGCTTTACTGTTGCTCTTTCCTTTGCTGCTTGAGGAGTATTTCCTGCTGTAAAATGTTAGAACATACTGTTTGGTATTTCCCCTTTCTCTACACATTACCTTAAATTGTATCTTCTAGCAACTAAGGTTGAAGAACCTGTAGATGTTGCCAGGTAACATTGACTTGATATTCATGTCACAGTTCATGAGTAGATCATCACTATTTACATATATACAGAACAGTTTGGTTTCATTGTTGGGTGTCACTAGATGTATTGCTGACCAGGTATGTTTGAGGGCTAAAAGGGTGGGTGGGTCAGGTGGTGTATGTTCTGCAATTTAAACCCTTTTGGTAGTGGCCACCCTCTAGATGTATGACTGGCCTGCACTAGCCATTACCTGGACATTGTTTTTCTTCATTAAACAAAATTTTGCAATTTTGTGGATATGGAGCTCTGTCATAGGGTTCTCTGATATGCTGAATTTAATAATTGTAAGGACTATTTGAAGACCACTAAAGTGGAAATTTTGCCATTCCAGTAGACACTCATAGATGTAATACTGGGTAAATCTTGGTATGTGCAAATCTTTCTCTCATTATTTTACTTGGGCTTGCTTTATAAATTGGATTACCTTAATTAATTAACTTAATTTGCACTTCAGAGCATATTAAGATCCTTCTTGATTTATGAATTGCTCCATAGTTGAGGATGTGGTTGATCAAACATCAGATGCATCCCTCTGGTACTTCCAGGGAACACCATTCCACTCAACATCCGCTTCAGCACTTCAGAGTAAATTAAGATACTTCTTGATCTGTGAATTGCTCCATAGGCTAGTTGAGGATGTGGTTGATCAAACATCAGATTCATCCCTCTGGTACTTCCTGGGAACGCCATTCCACTCAACATCCAATAATTTCTTGAAAGCTTCATCATGGGGTGCTGAGATTGTCATATCATACATACTGTTCTAGTGGTTAACTGCATGGCTGGAGAAAAACTGTTGATGGTGTTGAGTTTTTACTGATTAAAGTAAAACTCAACTTTAAGTGTCAACTTTCAACAACAAACTCAATATTTAAATGTTAATCTTTTTTAATGAAGAAATTAAACATCACTGATTGGCTCATGTAGGATTTCTAAAAAGGGGGGCAGGGGGGTTGATTAAATTCATGAAAATAAGGAAATTTCTAATGCTAACTTCTAATTGATACTGAAACAGGGAAATAGCCAGAATTTCATAGTGGAGAGGGATCCACAAAGTAGCAGTAGTATTTGAAATTTGCTGCAAAATGTTTTACCACAAAGGGGCAACCTAATAGTTTTAGCACAAATTATCTATTAGGTTTCACAATAGTCTGTGGTTTTAGATAGTAACATTGCACCATGGAGCATCAAAACTTGTTCTTATTGTTTTTTTTTATTGGTAAGGAAAAATGTTCCCTTTAATTTCCATTTTATTTTCCTTTTAATTTTAATTTCGTTTAATTTTCATTTAATTTTTCCTTGTTCATGCTCTATTTTTGGGCCATAGAAATATCATTCAAAATTTGATATAGGATCTCTGTTTTTCTTCTAATAACTGGTGGAACAGCTGTCATGGTTTATCATTTTTCTTGTCTTTTTGTTATTTTCACATTGTGATATTTATTCTCTCAGATTGTAGTTCATTTGTGACTTGAAAAAGACTAATTACCTGTTTTGGCAGAGAGCCGAGATAAGAGCTAGTTTTGTTGTGTATGAATGTTCTTGTATGAAATTCTCAGACCTTTCCTGAACTGTAAAGAATAAACACCTCTTTTTGAAAATCTTTGCACTTTGTGAATTTAGATAGCAATAAGGGTTCCTGATTGAGACCAATTTTAAGACTTGGGTTCTAATTATTGGTTGCTGTGGTAAAAGTTGCCACAATAGCCCTATCCAAGAAAATACCAAATGTCTGTTAAGAAGTGTTTTTTGTAAAATTCTTAGTGAGTTTTCAGAAAATTGAAGAACATCACACATTTTAGTGGCAGATCCAAAATTTTACAGGGCTTTATGCTGGAAAAGCTCCTGTTATAGAATATTCTTCCAGTTTGTTTACCAGCAAATAAATAAAATGCATTTCTTACTGCTGAGTCTGTATAATCTTAGACCTTTGCAGCACAATTTCTAAAATATTACTTAAACTTTTTTCTAAAGGGGAACTACAAGAAATAATACATTTTTAGCGATATATTTCAAAGATTTCAGTTGCTAAATTATACGTTTGATTTTCCAGGGCAACAGAATGACTAACAGTATGTGATCAGTAGGATATTTTGAGAAAATCCAATTTTACTACTTATATAAGGAAGTATGCCATCGTGTGCAACCGCCATTTTGGCCCATTTGACCTTGTTTGTGAGGAAGAAGGTCTTCATGGCAGACGTCAGAAAGTTAAATTCAATGCTGTACCATCTCTTCTCTTACCTGCTAATCCAGAGACTATCAAGGGTCAGAGGCTGTTTTCAGCAAGTGACTGTGTTGCAAGGAAGAAGTCTAAGACCATAAAAGAAGGTGTCAAAGCAAACTTAAGTGATGCTATGGTTGCAATTCCGAAAATTTACAAGCTGAATGAAGTTAATTTCACTTTCGTCCCTGCTTTAGAAACCATTGACGAAGAAGAAAATGTGTCCCATTCTTCAGAGATAACTGATTCTTCTAAGCAAAATAGATATTTGCCAACGCTTTCTATCTGTTCCTTTGTCGCAACTCGTAATTTGAATCCAGAGGTTTCTCTAAGGGACCAAACTGGACATGCCATTCTTCAGGAGTGGGTAGAGCTCATGAATTCAGTGATGGCCTTGCTAAACCGGGAAGAAGGAGGCTTTTCTGTAATGGCAAGACAAACGCTCTTGCCACATATAACCAGTTTGATGTAACTCCTAGAAAACGTAGAGTCCCCAAAATATGAAAATGAAGCTATCTGTGAAAAATCCGTCTTGACAAAGTCAAAAAAGGAAAGGACACAGTGACGAACAAAACTCCCCCTTGCCTAAAAAAGTTGAAAGGTTGTTTGACGAGCTGCCTCAGAACTCAACAGGTGGAAAATTAGGGATGGGGGAGAGGGTAGAAATGGAATGTATGGAGTAGTTTTCTAGCTCGAAAAAGACAATGATACAAAGTCAAGATAGGTATGCTTCTTGTATAAAGAGGTTTGGACAGATCATCAAGAACCAAGAAAAAATGATATCAAGAGGCCATGCTAGAAATTATGTAATGAAAGTAAAACTGAAAGAGCTTTCTGAAACTAGCAAAAAAGACAGGATTCTTGATGTAGCAGCCACCCATCTTAGTGGTCTTACACTAAGGATGATCCAGTCTGAAATTCGGAGAGGAAAAAAATGTCGATCATACACAGAAGATGAGAAAAAATTGCTTTGTTGCTCTTCTTCGCCTCACCCTCTTCTTATGTGACTATCAAGAAAGCTGGTCTTTTTCAGTTGCTGTTGCTTCCAACTATTTGTAGATACTTAAGAACGCTCGAAGTGCGAGATGGCTTTGATGATGACGTATTCCAATTACTAGAAGCTAAACTAGAGAAGCAAGCTGATAGATATTGCAAATTAGCTGTGGATGACATGTCACTGAAACCTGGATTGGTTTCAAAACCTTACAATCGGTTTAAGGGTGTCGTTACCGGACTTGATAGTGGTGGAAAGCTTATAAAATTTGCAACTGTTTTCATGCTCCAAGGTATTGTGGATAAATGGAAGCAGCTGGTTGATTACTTTTTACTGAGAAAGGGCCAAAAGGTAACTAGCTCCTGACTGTGGTTAAAGAATGCATTCAGAGGTGTAAAAATATGGGATTGCAAGTCAATGCTTTGATCTCTGATAAGAGGGGAGGAACTTCAGAGGACTTGTAAAGAATCTTGGTGCCAGTGAGGAAAAACCATTTTTTGAGACCAGTGGCGAAAAAGTATAGGCCTACTATTATGATCTGCCCCACCTATTAAAATGTGTCAGAAACAATCTGCTGAAAAACGACATTTTGTTTGAAGATAGCCAAGCACCTTGGGTTGACGTTACCAATCTTTTTAAAATTGATTCCCGATATAGAAGCAGAGCTACCCCGCGCCTTAGCACGGGTCACGTGTTTCCTTCCAATTTTGACTAAATGAAAGTAAAACTAGAAGTCCAGGTTTTCAGCCATTCCGTGAGCTCTGTGCTTAGATTTTATGCCAAGAAACATGCAATTCCTTCTAAGGCAAAAGCCACTGCACAGATTTGCACCTTTTTTGACAAACTGTTGGACAGTGTCAATGGAAGTTCTTTTCTAGATCCAAGATGTCATCACCAAGGTCTTACAAAGAAATCACAATTGCACCACTTTTTAAGAAACTGTTGGCTTTTTAACAAAGCTTAAATTTGTAAATAGAAGTACAAGAAATCCTGCTGACAATATAATTCACTGTGTGAGAGGGTGGATGCTCACTATCAACTCTATAACTGATGATCTTCTTGGTAGAGGTGTAAAATTTGTATTACCATAACAACTCAACCAAGACAACTTGGAACATTTCTCTGGACAAATAAGGTAAGGTGGAGGGTATTGGAACAAACCTACATCCAACATGTTTGCAGTTCTCTATTGACAGGCAACTGCGCGCCCATTCCTGACCAGGGAAATATTTTGGTTGACTTACTTTCACAGAAAAAAAGTGACATACAGGTTAAGCTGACTGGACTTACCACAGCTCACCAAAGTAATAAGGTTCTGTTAGATGAAGAGAATGAAGACTTCAATGAAGTATCTGACAGCCTAGAAAATTACACGTTTTTACATATATCGTTGGTTTTGCTGTTAAGAAGCTGCTCACTTGGCACAAGTGTCTGATGTGTGCTTCAAAGCTTATTCAAGGCGATAATGAAGTTTTTGATGAAACTTATTCTTTTATGGCAAAAAAGGCCTACGAGCAGTCAAGCCTGAATTTATCCAACCTTAAAGCTCCTTTGCTAGGTGTTGTTTCGTTTCTGCAAGACTGTGACTCCATTCTCTTCAAACATTATAGAAATTCTTGTTGGAAACTGGGATTAACCAATCGAATTTGGCTTGAGTGCAAAGACCTGAACTGGAAAACTGGCTGCAAGGACTTCCCCCTTGAACAATCTATAAGATTTTTTTTTTTGCGCACACGTGCATATTACAAAGTAAAACTTAAGAATCAGGAAATCGAGAGACATACCTATCAAGAAAAATAAATTAGCAAGTAATTATTTTAGTATTAGTAGTTTAAATATTTGATTATCTCTTTTTTTGAACAAAGGGGCAAAATTTTTAAAAGCTTTTGTTTGATTATCTCCTTAATGAGCTCTTCAATACTACAGACAATAAAAATCAAACCAATATCAATAAACATATGTGAAAAAAGGAAGTGACTATATTTAATTTAGCTGCAAGTCTGTATTCATGCCCACCAGGTGATTTTTCTTTGAGAAAAAATTGATAAAACTTTGGGACTGAAATATCAATGCAAAGTGCCAAATTTCATAATCAAATGTCATCATTATGGCATTGTTCAAATAAAACTTATTTTGAACTTGATTGTTGTTGTAAATTCATACTTTGTTTTTCTTTCCATTCTTAAACCAATGTTTTATTTACCTTTTGCATTATTACAGCCTAGCTAATTTATCTGTTATAGGCTGCCTCTACGTAGTAGCATAATATTTGTAGGCATGAATATATAATGAGTCGGAGGTAATAGGCTTGAGATTGTCTGTGCAGGATTTCGACTCTTGTTGATAGAAGAGCATTGCCAAGTGCTGAAAACCATGTTTCGACCAAGATGGGCCCAGGATTGCACAAAACTTCCATTCATGGAGGTCCAAGGGACTTTTTGCTGTCCAGTTCCAAGCCGGCTTAAGCACTTTGGAGTAGACTTGAGAAGATTTGTGATCTCCGTCCTGCACTGGTATCTGGGATCATTGCTTTTCCTGAGGCAAAAATAATTTCAATGATTTAAAGAACATGGAAATTGGAACTTGGAATGTTACGACGTTAAAAAATGACCATTGTATCGACATTTTGACTGACAAATTCAGACGATTTGAACTGGACTTATTAGGATTTTCAGAAACTCATATCCCAAGGGTAGGAAGCCTGAAGTTAAGTTATATAGAATTTGTTTACTCAGCCAGAAAGGATGGGGCACATAGACAGGGAGTAGGGCTCATGATGAATAAGGAAGCTGCTAAGTCTTGTTTAGGGTGGGATGGTATTAATAATAGAATACTAATTGCTCATTTTATGACAGAAAAGTTAAGGGTACCAGTTATAGTAGTATATTTCCCTGTAGAACTGACTGATGGAGATACTAGTGACTCAGATGAATTTTACTTACAGATACAGGAGAAAATAGACAGGGTTTCAGGTAGAAACATGGTGTTTATACTAGGAGATTTTAATACCCAGGTTGGTAGAAATAGGGATAAATGGTATCCTAGCCTAGGTAAATTTGGTGTAGGAAAAGAAAACAGTAATGGATACAGACTTTTGCAATTTTGTAGGTATAACAATCTAGTTATAACAAATACGGTGTTTGGTCGTAAAATGGCTCATAAGTTAACATGGTATTGATGTGATGGTAAGACAGCAAACCTTATTGATTATGTTACAGTAAACCGAAGACTGGCAGGATCAATACAGGATACTAGGGTATATTGGAGTGCTGTTATTGATTTTAAAAGTAAAGATCTCCATCTAGTGGTATCAAGGGTTAATTTAAAACTCAAAATTCCAAAGGGTAACTACTTCCAGAGATGTTATGATGTGCGTAGACTCCAGGATGAGAATTTGAGAGAAACTTTCCAGGAACAGCTGAATACTAAACTTGAGAGTTTAAAATTGGATAATGTAGAAGACGGATGGAATAATCCGTCTCATAGCAAGGTGTCCTGGTCATAGCAAGCTTCAACTGCTCTAGTCTTAATGTTGATACCTCTGTTCGTAACCCAGAAGACTCTCTGGAATTTGCAATGATTAACGCTCTTACAGGAAGAATTGAGCAGCAGAATCAGACCATTCTCGATCAAAGGGCGCTGATTGCGCAGCTTTCTGCTTCCAACACGGTATACAAGCAACAAATACTTGAAATGACGGAAATGCTTCTAAAGAACAATCAATCGCAACTTGAAAATCGATCATTGGTCCAGCCTGAAAAGAAGAATGCGAATACGATGACTGATCCTCGTGAGACTATTATTGTCCGAAATTTCCTGCGATTAGTCAGTCCGACTCCAGGAGCACCAGCAGCAGAAGAACCCAGCAACTCAGGCCAAGTTCCACTCAGAAAGCCTGACATTGAAGAAGGCACGAGGGGAGCAGAACAAGACAGATCAGTCATTGTACTCAGTCAACCTGTTAAAACATTCCAAAATACGCAAACTGAGTGCATTTATTTTAAAAAAGGTCACTGCAGATGGGGCAACCAGTGTCGTTTCTCTCATCTCGTTGAGACTCCTCCAGTTTGTGAACATCACTCTGCTCAAGATGGTTGCCAAAACGCCAAGTCAGCAAAATGCAAAAAAACTACATTCTGAAAAATGCAAGAGATTTGCGGACGAGCGTTGCACCAAAGGACAACGATGCAACTTCTTTCACCCAATAAAACCAGCACTAAACCACCAGAAAACGAGAACGGACACGGAACAAACAAGTTCAAAAAACTATATGCACCCGAATCATCACCCACCGACAGTCAACAAATACAATCACTTCCGGACTCGCGTTTTCTACAGCAATGGATTCTCTGGCATAGCAAACACCAACCACCAACCAGAATCATCAAAACCATGGACCTGCTTAAGACCCTCAACCGTCAACCAGAAGAGAGGAGGACCAGGAGAGAGAAGAACGAGTGGTATGAAAAACACAAAACCCAATCACCACCATCCAAATCGTATTTACCAAGAGCAGAGGACTTCCAGAACAAATCACACCCATACTTACCGACCTACCGTATCTCCCACCACTCTGCTAGAAACGCTGGTGTAGAAACAGAAAAAAACGACCTGCTACAACGATCCATACTCGACCTTTACCGCCTGAACCCACCACCTCCAAGTCTAACTTCAACTCTACCACAAACAGCAAACGCTCCTTCATACCTACCAAGTGATAATGAACATCAGTCCTGGATGACGTATTACAAGAAAGTCCCTCCGCCGGCACAGACAAGTAACTGTCACGCGGTAAGGACCCAAACCTCTGATCCTGTAAAAAGGAAATCAAGATTGAAGTGGAATCCAGAATTTCCCTCTATATTGCTGTCGAACGTCTGGTCAATAACAAACAAAATCGAGGAACTGGACATCTTAATGCGAGGTAAACAGATCGATGTGGCCTGTCTTACCGAAACTTGACTTACAAATAGCAGTATACTCAGCCTCGATGGCTACAATGCATACTTATTACCTCGGAAGTCAGCAAACGAAAAAAAAGAAGAAATCAGCCACGGTGGAGGAGTTGGTCTTATCTGCTGAAACGATACGCCCAGCCGAATACTCGATCCTCCAATACCCAAATCCCCAGAACTCGAAGTGCTATGGGTCTGGGTAAGACCGCGCTTCCTACCAAGGGGAGTGTCATCCCTAATCTTTGGAGTCGTCTACTACCCACCCAAAGCCCCATTCCGGAAGACTCTAGTCAACTACCTACAATACTCTGTCGACCACTTCCGGAGTAAATATCCCTTTGCCGGTATTGTGATATGCGGAGACTTCAATGATATTAAGCCTTCCTGGATAGAGTCGAGTCTATCACTGAAACAAGTGGTGAAGTCTCCAACCCGCGGCAGTAACCTACTTGACATGGTCTTCACTAACCTCGAACAGTACTACTACGAGCCAGAAATCACAGCAAGCATTGGCTTAAGTGATCACCTAACAGTGACCTGGAGACCGACGCATTCGTCACGGCGAAAGGTAATTAAACAAACAGTAACCTATCGACTGATCAGGGATGAACTAATCCCCGCCTTCAAGGGAAAGCTAACATTGCAGAACTGGACCCCTATTTACAGACTACCGTCCGCTGAAGACATGACAAATGCCTTTTGCGACCAACTTCAGAAAATGTTCGAAGAGCATTTTCCAGAAAAGAAACGGGTAGTAGGAAATGAAACGAAACCCTGGATCACGCCAGATATAAAAGAGCTTATCCTAAGGCGGGATAACTTGTACAACTCTAACAGAGCAGAGTCCAACAAGTTGCGAAATATAGTGGTGAGAAAGATAAAGTATGCAAAGAAGCAGCACGGCCGCTTGACTGTACAGAAGCTTCTATCTTCCGATTCTAAAAAGTTTCATAGCATGGTTCAGAACATTCTTGGCCGATAGCAGAAAAACGTTGAACTAAGAAACGAAAAAGGGGAGAAACTTACCGCTAAAGCGATTAACGACCACTTTGATACAATCTGTACAAAGTACCCTGGTCTTACATCACTTCCCGACCTTCCAAGCATTACTGAAATCCCTGTCATTGAAGCAGAAACCATACAGACCGCTTTCTTAAAACTGGACGCATCCAAGGCCTCATTTCCTGGAGAACTGCCGATCAAACTGATCAAAGGATGCAGCAACGAGCTTGTGGTACCGTTTACTGCCGTAGTAAACCAATGGCTGAGTGAGGGCACCTTCCCGACACGATTCAAAATTGCTGTGGTCATTCCTATACCGAAAAAATCATCCATCGAATCTGCAAATGACTTAAGACCCATCTCAAAGACATCGATTTTCTCAAAAGTCCTGGAAGGAATTGTCTTCAAATGGCTTTTCGAGGATATTATTGAAAATCTTGATCCTCGGCAGTACGGCTTTCGTCCAGGTCATAGTACTGTGCATTACTTGATCCGCCTCATCAGAGACATCCTGGAGCATCTGGAGGTTGACGGTGCTTATATTGACTGCATCATCGCGGACTTCGTGAAAGCGTTCGACTTACTCGACCACTCGGTTGTTATCGACGAGGCAACTTACCTTGGAGCAAGACAAATTGTCTTGCGAATGGTTGGCAGTTTCCTGACGAACCGCAAACAGAAAGTACAACTTCCCAATGGCGAAACGTCAAACATCAGGGAGCTGACCTGCGGTGCAGTACAAGGGTCGAAGTTAGGCCCTTTAGCCTTCCTTATTGTGATCAACAAACTTTTGCGCGAAATTATGGAACGCTACAAATTCGCTGACGATCTCTCCACCCTCCTCCTCAGACTTCTCTCACAGAGCATACAGCCAGAACCAATCCTAACAGTAATGCGAAAAATCGAGGATGAAGCAAACCAAGTGAAACTACTCAGCCAGGAAAAAACAGTCCTATTTAGGGTTAATTTCCTTAAACGGCCAGTTCCAGACCCGCCATGTGGTGGGCCGAAGGCTGTAAAAACGGTGAAGATCCTGGGTGTCCACCTGGATGCCGATCTGAAATGGAATACCCACGTATCGTCAATCGTCTCGAAGACTGCCTTCCTCCTAAGATCTTTTGCCTACCTTCGCCGCTTTGGGATGAAAACTGAGATCATGGTTGTATGCTACCAATGCTACATTAGACCGCTCACTGAATATGCCTGCCCAGTGTGGCACAGCGTACTGACCATAGATCAAAGCGACAAAATTGAAGGGTTGCAGAAAAGGGCCTGCAAAATAATACTGGGGAGTAGTTACGTTGGCTATGAGATGAGCCTCAAAGTTCTGAAGTTGGAGTCCCTCAAAGAGAGAAGGCACACACTGGTCATGGACTTTTGTCTAAAAATCCTCGACTCTGAAACACACCGCGATCTACTTCCGGATTTTGAGGCGCGCCAAACTCAATATTCTACGAGGCTCAGAGAAATAACGAAAAACGCAGCAAAGCTGGAACGACCGCCGATCCACTCATCCGAGCGCTACCTGAAGTCATTTGGTCCATACTTCGTAAAACACTACAATGGTGACCTAGAAAAATTGTAAATAAATCAAGTTTGAATAATTTAATTTTGTAAGTGTTTTTAAATTGCTTGACTTCCGCTGTTATTTTTGTTGTTAACAAGAATATTAAGGGAAAAATAAAGTGAATTTGAATAAGTGAAGATGAAAAGGTGACGTTAGGTAATGAAAAGATTGATCAGGTGGGCAGCTTTACTTACCTTGGTAGTATTATTAGTAAAGATGGTGGGAGCAGTGAAGATGTTAAATATAGAATAGCCAAGGCTCAGGGTGTTTTTTACACAGTTAAAAAAAAGTTTGGAAGAATAGGAAGATAAGTCTACAAACCAAGATTAGAATATTAGAAGCTACAGTGATGACAGTGGTCAAATATGGCTCTGAAGCATGGACGCTCCGAAAAGCGGATGAAGATTTGCTAGATGTTTTCCAGAGAAATTGCTTAAGGATTGTTCTGGGTACCCGGCTGACTGACCGTATTTCAAACAATAGGCTATACGAAAAATGTGGTTCAATACCGCTCTCTAGGGCTATAATGAAAGAAAGGTTGAGGTGGCTAGGGCACGTTGTGCAGATGAAGAATGACAGATTGCCGAAGATTTTTCTTTTCGGCCAACCGTCTAAACGGAAAGCAGGGCTAAACGGAAAGCAGGTCGTCCTCGTCTGGGGTGGGAGGACGTCATAAAGAAAGATTTAAAGGAAATGGGAACTTTGTGGGAGGGTGTAAAAAGCGAGGCTTTGAATAGATTGGGATGGAGGAGGAGCGTCCTTAGCTGTGTTGGCCTCAGGTGGCTTGGTGCTGCGGTGAGTTGTTAGTAGTAGTATATATATATATATATATATATATATATATATATATATATATATATATATATATATATATATATATATATATATATATATATATATATATATATATATATATATATATATATGTATATATATATATATATATATATATATATATATATATATGTATATATATATATATATATATATATATATTCATTTAAAATTAGGTTCTTTACAATTTAGTGCTACAACATTGAAACCAAGTTTCGCGTTCAAGAGGAATCTGACTTGTCTACCCGTGGAAAAATCGAATTTCGCTTATGTTTATAGCTGTTTAAATGTTCTCCAGAACACTTGCATCTTGGTCTGGGTTTGTATAATGGTTGAAATCCATTATAATGCTCGAAGAAAGCATAGGGGTTTTGAACCCTACTCACATTAATTTATGCTCGTTTTGAGTTTGCCTCTAATATTTATTTTAATTTTTGTTCGTTTTGGGTTTCATTTATTTATTGATACTGATTTGGGGTAGTTGTATACTTGGTAGATTATATGATAGTCCGGACGCCAGGTGTTGAAAATGTGAACCATACCACGACAGAATGGGGCTGCTACGAGAATTAGCCTACCCTCCACCCCCTAAATTGACCATGCGGGTTCAAAAATACCAATGGCACTTGCTTGCGAGTGTTGGAACACTCCGAAACTTGACATTTTATTATATTTTGGTGTTTCATGCAAGAAAATGCATGTTCCACAAAGTTTGAGGTGCAGTTTTCCCCTCAAATAGAAATGCCTAGAAGCCATAGAATGTTTTCATAACAAACTAACACGATTAGTTACAAAAAATGGCAGAGTTAAAAAAAAATGGCAAAACTATATGAGTCTTGAACAGTCTTGGAAAGTATAAACAAAATCAAGTTGAATATTAGATATATAATGATATTAATTGTTGGAAGATCCATCAGTTCAAGATTTTTTTCCACTGTAATTTTTATTTTCATTTTCAATGCTGGAAAATAATAAATTTGTAATATACGAGTAATTCGTTTTCAGTGAAGCACCAATGACGCAGAAGGCTTTAGGTTTTTACAGTTAAAGAAGGGGGCAGTATCCAAATTTTGCTTGTAGTGAAACTATATTTGTCTTGACCAATCTTGAAAAGAACTAATAAATTAAACTGAATATTTGATGCATAATGATATTAATTGCTAAAAGCTCATCAGTTCGAAATTTTACTGTAATTTTAATATTTATTTTCAATATTAAGTACAAAAGAAAACATTTGTAATATAATTCGTTTTCAGTAAAGCGCCAATGACGCAGTAGGTTTTAGGCTTCTGCAGTGAGACGATACCCAAACTCTTGTTTGTAGTTATTTTTATTCGATTCAAACTTGATTTGTATATTCAATTTAAGTTTCACTCGTTTTAAGATTTATTTATTCATTTACATTAATATATATTGTATGTTTGTTCGCATTGATTGTTTATTTAATTTGTATGTTTGTTCGCATTGATTGTTTATTTAATTTCTGTTCGTTTTAAGTTTCATTCATACTTTAATAGCAAAATATTTGTTTTCGTTTTAAGCTTGATTTTCATATTCAATCTAAGCATTACTCGCTTTAAGATCTATTTATTCATTTATATTATTACCTGTTGTATGTTTTTTGCTATGATCGTTTATTTAATTTCTGTTCGTTTTGGGTTTCATTTATTCTTTAATTGTAATTTCTGGTTGTTTTGAGTTTGAATTTTAACAGGTATTTGTATCTCCTGAGCTTAAGTTTAAAATGGCCTTTACTTTTCTTTGAAAAACTTATTTTTCGGAAAGTTTTTTTTTAATTAATTTTTGTTCGTTTTTGATTGCAAAAAGTTTCAAGTTTTTATGGTATGGGGGGGGGGTGCTTACTGTCCCATTATTCTTGACTTTAAAAAACGGATCTAGAACTTTCAATTTAAATCGAATGAGGCTTTTTTCAAAGTCTATACGATTACCTCTTTGATAAAAACCTTATATATGAACAATAGACAGCTTGCATAACTTGTGGACAGCGATTGACAACAATGAATGGATTGAAAAAATAGCTCCAATAAGGGGGTTTAGACCATTTCACTTGCTGACACAAAGGGATCACGACTGTTTGGAATTGACCTTAATAGGAATTTGTGTGCCAGAGCAATTTTGCATCTATCACAGAGTATGTATTTTAACCTTATAATTGGATAATTATAATAGATTTCCTATGTGTTCTTCCCATACAAAACCCCTTCCCATAAGTTATAAACCCCCCCTTAATAAGTTATGCCCCAGGGCATAACTTACAACGCCTACCCCTGGGCCCGGGTGGGCTGTGTCGACACCGGAGTTTTTTGTTATCAGAACTTTGAACTATTTTAACAAAATGTATATCTCAAAATTTTTATCTGATGCATTTAGGTCGTAGAGGAGGTAGAGGGGCTAGTTGCCCTTCAATCTCTTTTGACTCTTAAAAAGTGAACAAGAACTTTAAATTTTCAATCAAATGAGCCCTCTCTAAAGTATATACGAGCATCCCTTCCATAAGAAATAATATGAAGGATTCGGAGAATCCTTAAATTACAACCCTTGCCCTGAGGGCTTTGGGGGAGTTGTAATCCTCAAAGACCTAATTTCCAGAACTTAAAACTACATTTAATAAAATGGCTGTCTTAAAATTTTGATTGGATGTGTTTGGGGAAAAAGTGGGCGTGAGAGGGGGGTTAGTTGCCCTCAAATCACTTTCGACTATTACAAAGGGCGCTAGCCCTCGAAATTTCCAATCGAATGAGCCTTTTTTGAAGTTTCTACGACACTGCCTTCTATAAAAACCTTATATGCCCCCAGGGCATAACTTAAAACCCTTGTCCTGAGGGTTGTGGGGGATTGTCCTCCTCAAAAACATATTTTCTATCTGGAAATCAACTACACTGAACAAAATGGCTATCTCAAAAGTTTGATTGGATGTGTTTGGGGAAATGATGGGCGTGGGGGGGGAGGCTAGTTGCCCTCCAATCATTTTTGACTATTAAAAAGGGCACTAGCCCTTTAATTTCCTATCGAATGAGCCTGTTTTGAAGTTTCTACGACAACGCCTTCTATAAAAACCTTATATACCCCCAGGGCATAACTTAAAACTCTTGCCCTGAGGGTTGTGGGGGAGTGTCCTCCTCAAAAATATATTTTCAATCTGTAAATCAACTACGCTGAACAAAAATGGCTATCTCAAAATTTTGATTGGATGTGTTTGGGGGAATGATGGGCGTATGGAAGGGGGGGGGGGCTAGTAGCCCTCCAATCACTTTTGACTATTAAAAAGGGCACTATCCCTTTAACATTCCAATCAAATGAGCTTTTTTTGAAGTTTCTATGACAACGCCTTCTATAAAAACCTTATATGCCCCCAGGGCATAACTTAAAACCCTTGCCCTGAGGGTTGTGGGGGATTGTCCTCCTCAAAAACATGTTTTCTATCTGAAAATAAACTACGCTGAACAAAATGGCTATCTCAAAATTTTGATTGGATGTGTTTGGGGTTATGATGGGCGTGGGGGGGGCTAGTTGCCCTCCAATCACTTTTGACTATTAAAAAGGGCACTATCCCTTTGAATTTCCAATCGAATGAGCCTTTTTTGAAGTTTCTACGACAACGCCTTCTGTAAAAACCTTATATGCCCCCAGGGCATATCTTAAAACCCTTGCCCTGAAGGTTCTGGGGCAGTGTCCTCCTCAAAAACATATTTTCTATCTGGAAATCAACTACGGTGAACAAAATGGCTATCTCAAAATTTTGATTGGATGTGTTTGGGGAAATGATGGGCGTGGGGGGGGGGGGGCTAGTTGCACTCCAATCACTTTCGACTATTAAAAAGGGCACTAGCCCTTTAATTTCCAATCGAATGAGCCTGTTTTGAATTTTCTACGACAACGCCTTCTATAAAAACCTTATATGCCCCCAGGGCATAACTTAAAACCCTTGCCCTGAGGGTTCTGGGGGAGTGTCCTCCTCAAAAACATATTTTCTATCTGGAAATCAACTACGCTGAACAAAATGGCTATTTGAAAATTTTGATTGGATGTGTTTGGGGAACTGATGGGCTCGGGGGGGGGGGGGGTTGCTAGTTACACTCCAATCACTTTCGACTATTAAAAAGGGCACTAGCCCTTCAATTTCCAATCGACTGAACATGTTTTGTTGTTTCTACGACAACGCCTTCTATAAAAACCTTATATGCCCCCAGGGCATAATTTAAAACCCTTGCCCTGAGGGTTGTGGGGGAGTGTCCTCCTCAAAAACATATTTTCTATCTGGAAATCAACTACGCTGAACAAAATGGCTGTCTCAAAATTTTGATTGGATGTGTTTGGGGGAAGGATGGACGTGAGGGGGCTAGTTGCCCTCCAATCATTTCCGACTATTAAAAAGGGCACTAGCCCTTCAATTTCCAATCGACTGAACATGTTTTGTTGTTTCTACGACAACGCCTTCTATAAAAACCTTATATGCCCCCAGGGCATAACTTAAAACCCTTACCCTGAGGGTTGTGGGGGAGTATCCTCCTCAAAAATATATTTTCTATCTTGAAGTCAACTACGCTGAGCAAAATGGCTATCTGAAAATTTTGATTGGATGTGTTTGGGAAATGATGGGCGTGGGGTGATGGGGGCTAGTTGCCCTTCAGTCTCTTTTGACTCTTAAAAAGTGAACAAGAACTTTAAATTTTCAATCAAATGAGCTCTCTCTAAAGTATATACGAGCATCCCTTCCATAAGAAATAATATGAAGGATTCGGAGAATCCTTAAATTACAACCCTTGCGCTGAGGGCTTTGGGGGAGTTGTAATCCTCAAAGACCTAATTTCCAGAACTTAAAACTACGTTTAATAAAATGGCTGTCTTAAAATTTTGTTTGGATGTTTTTGGGAAAAGGTGGGCGTGAGAGGTTAGTTGCCCTCAAATTACTTTCGACTATTATAAAGGGCACTAGCCCTCGGAATTTCCAATCGAATGAGCCTTTTTTGAAGTTTCTACGACACTGCCTTCTATAAAAACCTTATATGCCCCCAGGGCATAACTTAAAACCCTTGCCCTGAGGGTTGTGGGGGATTGTCCTCCTCAAAAACATATTTTCTGTCTGGAAATCAACTACGCTGAACAAAATAGCTATCTTAAAATTTTGATTGGATGTGTTTGGGGAAATGATGGGCGTGGGGGGGGCAAGTTGCATTCCAATCACTTTCGACTATTAAAAAGGGCACTAGCCCTTTAATTTCCAATCGAAAGAGCCTGTTTTGAAGTTTCTACGACAACGCCTTCTATAAAAACCTTATATGCCCCCAGGGCATAACCTAAAACCCTTGCTCTGAGGGTTGTGGGGGAGTTTCCTCCTCAAAAATATATTTTCTATCTGGAAATCAACTATGCTGAACAAAATGGCTATCTGAAAATTTTGATTGGATGTATTTGGGGAAATGATGGGCGTGGGGGGGGAGGGGGCTAGTTACACTCCAATCACTTTCGACTATTAAAAAGGGCACTAGCCTTTTAATTTCCAATCGAATGAACATGTTTTGAAGTTTCTACGACAACGGCTTCTATAAAAACCTTATATGCCCCCAGGGCATAACTTAAAACCCTTGCCCTGAGGGTTGTGGGGGAGTTTCCTCCTCAAAAATATATTTTCTATCTGGAAATCAACTACGCCGAACAAAATGGCTATCTCAAAATTTTGATTGGATGTGTTTGGGGGAATGATGGGCGTGGGGGGGGCTAGTTGCCCTCCAATCATTTTCGACTATTAAAAAGGGCACTAGCCCTTTAATTTCCAATCGAATGAGCCTGTTTTTAAGTTTCTACGACAACGCCTTCTATAAAAACCTTATATGCCCCCAGGGCATAACTTAAAACCCTTGCCCTGAGGGTTGTGGGAGACTACGTTGAACAAAATGGCTGTCTCAAAATTCTGATTGGATGTGTTTGGGGGAATGATGGGCTTGGGAGGGGGGCTAGTTGCCCTCCAATCATTTTCGACTATTAAAAAGGGCACTAGAACTCTCGATTTCCAATCGAACGAGCCCCCTTTGAAGCTTCTACGACGACTCTTTCCATATGAAGTGCCTCTGGGGGAAAAAATAATAAACAATAAAACATTTGAGCCGTATGGCCTTTACTATAGGCAACGCTACAGCGTTGCCTCTGAAGGGTCTGGTGGTAGCTAAATCTTAATCTGAATAGGGCTTGTATTGAAAAGCTATTAAGCTACATAAAAAACAAATTTTCAGGAATCCATCTGCTGCCCAAATTAGCCTCTGGCCTAACAAGGGGTTTTCAAGTTCCCACGTCCACCTCTTTTCCCCACCAGAGTACTGAATTTTCCTGAACTTCAGAAAATACTTTCTCAGGCAAATAACAAATTCCCAAAATGTATATAAAGCCCAAACATCAGTCCAGAAAAGTGTGCTTAGTCTCATGTCCCCAATCCTTTATTGTCTTTAATGTTTAAAAGACTATAAAGTTGGTCCATACTTTTAACAAACCTACCTTCAAAAATTTGCAATTCATGAGAATGACTATTAGGGGACCATCCCATTTCCTGATTTAGGCTGCAAATCCATTCCTAGAGGTTTCATTCAGATAGCGCAATAGCTTTTTAAGATAGCTTAATCTAGAGGTTCTATAGCCCACATAAACTTTAGATTTAAGCAGTCTTTTAAGAGGTGGGATTCATTGGGAAGATATGGCATTGCCATACCCTGATATTCATTAACCAATGATTCAATGTTCTCAATCTCTAAGAACCTTCCTTCCTAAAAGTGTTCTGGATGACATATTCTGGCCTGAAAATGCACCTTCTCGCTGAGTGTGTACCTAACCCTTTTGTTTAAGATGCCATCTTTTCTTTTCAGAGTGGAGTTATAGGGATTGGCAGTGGATCTACTATAGTTTATGCTGTTGAGAAACTTGGTATGTGTTTTTTTTTTTTTTTTTTTTTTTGCAAAAACTATACCCCAAAACAATTACAGTCTGTGTATTCCTGCCACCCCAATTTTGCTAACAATTGTTAGCAACAGCTCCCTACAAATGCATGGAAATACTGGACCATGTCTATGAGAGTGTATCTTGTTTACAATAGATGATTTAATGTAAATTAGGTCAACTCCTTACTACAAATGCTCAAATGTATGTAACTAAGGTTGTCGCATACCTTAAGCATATATCATATCACAAAAGGATGAGATACTAAAGTTTGGGATTCTGACCAAATCAGTCTAGCCTCATTAACGCTTGTCATATTGTCTGTGGCATTGATAATGGGAACCTGGAGTCAGTGTTGAATTTTCGAGGCATTAGGCAGCCCACTGGCATAACTTAAAGTCTACTTACCAAAGCCTCGGCAATATGCATCGAAGTTTTTAGCTTCGTTGAAAGGGCCAACTGTTTATAAAAACCCTTTGCTGGATGACCTTATTTGTGCCGAAATTTTGTTGTCAGTCAAGAGAGCTATTTTAGAAAAGCAATTCTACTTGGCAGAGCAGTGGCAGTTCTAGGCCAGGTGCCCCCCCCCAGGTTTTTTATATCTGACATCAAGTTTCCTTTATTTTATATTTGTGTGCTTCTGTGGTATACATTCTCCCCAGATCATGAGGCCTAAAACTGCTACTATGGTAGAGCATTTCATTGTCTCTCTCTATTGGCATAGAAGCATTTTTTTTTATGATTCTTTTTTGTTTTAATGCCATTGTTTCGTGTGACAATACAATAAATAAGTAACTATTAAAAATAATTTGCACAAAATATGCAATTTGCTGCAAAATGTTAGAATGTAAGTAAATATGTTGAGGAGCTTCAAAATGGGTAAAAAGTGCAAGAAAAGGTACAAAAGTTGTCATAATTGTCTCTTAGATAAAAAAAAATTGCATTTTTTATTTTTATTCTGTGAAAGTTGTCAATTTTGCTCATTATCTTGACTTTCTAGAGGAATTCACTAACAACTGCTTGTAGAGATTAACTTGCCAAAGCACATTTGTGTGCAAGATTCTTATTAAGTTTTTTTTTTTTAACAACACACATGTAAGGCATATAATAAATGGACTTAAATCTTAGTTGATTTATTATTTTGACTAAAAAAAAACTTAAAAAACACATAAAAAACGCTTTTTTGACTCAGACAAACGTTTCGGGGGGGGGGGGGGGGGGTCAAACCCCTAACACCTTCTCTACGGCCTTTCAAACTCCTATTTGGCCTCGCATTTAAGAGCTAAATTAGAATATAAATTTCAAAATTAAGACGCTTGATTCGAAAGATTAAAATCTTAAAAAAATGATATGCATCCTTCTTACATCATATAAAATTTAAGTCGAAATACGAATCATAGTGATAAAAACTCATATTTACACTGGACCTACCATAAAACCTGGGGCTTACGTAGGTTCTGCATTTAAATATACATATCTTCTGTTTTAAAAGGAAAAAGCTGTGAAGAACTATTGATACATACCCATGCATAAGAAACAAAATGGATGATAAAATCACCATTTAACTTCTGAATGTTCCCGTATTTATATTTCCATTTTTTACCTTCTTAATTGCTATATCTGAAAATCTTCCCCTATTATTGTAGTTAAACCAATTCCGCAAAGGGAGCCAATCTTGGAGGAGCAGAGTCATAGAGACCCGATAGTCCATATCCTACATTTTAGATATATTAGAACAGTTTTCTAAGGAAGAATTTGCTTGAAATTTAATGTGATGAACGGGAGATTTCCTAACCTTGTGCAAATTGTGAAATAGTTTTATTTCTAAATTATATGCAACATATAATTTTATGCAACAGAGAAAATATGGATCAGCCTATTTTTTTTTCTTTTTTTTGACCGAGCTTATTTGACCCAAGTCCCATAAAAACTGTGTTCTTGTATTGGGGCATCTTGTCATCTGGAAGTTTGGTGGATATGATGGTAATATTTTGACTAATCTGGTGAAAGATAAAGAAGTTTGTGAAGTTTAAAGAGCTTGAAGTTTCAGTTTGTCTCCAATGAGGTCTGCCTGGGGGTCTTGTCTGTTGTACCCACCTTTCGACGTTGATTTTTAGTAATTGATTGACATATACTTGGTCCCCTTATCTCGTTAATAAAGAAAAAATGATACTAATCGTGACAATTTTTTTACAGTTGAAGAGCCTCTTAAGGGGGGGGGGGACCAGAGTTGGTGTTTGGCAACTACCTCAATGAGAATCCATTTGATTACTACCTTGTTAATAACTATTTGCTGATTAACTAGTTGATGAAATTTGACAGTCATTCAACTGTTGTTTTCTGCCTACAAGTTTTCTGAGGAAGAGAATTAGTTCAAGCATGGTTGAGGGACAAGTTATTCTTGTTCCCTCAGCTTGTGAAAGAATTTTTTTGGAATTTTTCTCCTAAGAAGGATAATGTATATTCTTGTTAAGTGCCATATCAAACATAGCTGAAGAGCCATTTTACGTTTGTTCGAAAAATGCCCTGTCTGTACATCTGAGGAGCTACAATAATTTAAAGGGGTTCAATGACAAATTTGATCAGCTGTACCTGTTCAAAAATTGCTCATGACCACATTAGCTACAGAAAGAAAATATATATTAATATTCTCTTAAACCCATTTTTCAATAGTTTGCAGACAGTTTAATTTAGTCATGTATATGAAATACAAGCATGATAGCAATTTCAATTAATATCTTCGTTAGCACATGTTTTGGAATATCTGATGCAACTGAAAGGGTTTGGTTCTTTTCAAATATAAAAGTTTTTCTGGTTTTAAGTATATACCCATTTGGTTTGTGTTGTTTTGGGTCTCTTGATGAAAATTAATTTTCAGTCCTGTAACTGAAGGTTTAACTTAATTTCATGACTATTAGTATCTACCAGTCTATGCTATCTACTTCTCTCTTTCTGTTTTCTCGCTCCTTCTCTCTTACCCACTCTTGCTCTCCTCCTCTGTTTCTTTTTTCTCTCTCTCTCTCTTTCTCTTCCCCCTCTCTTTCTTTCTCTCCCCCCTCTCTCTCTTTCTCTCTCTCTCTCTGCATATCACTGCTGTTATATTTGATTTCTTGTCTGAAGTGATTTCTATCCTTTTTAGCTGAGATTGTAGCTGAACAAAACTTGAATGTTGTTTGCATACCTACGTCATTCCAGGCCAGGCAACTGATTATTGGTCACGGACTTCCTCTTGGAGACTTGGAAACACACCCAGTGGTATTCAGTCTTCTTAACTTTTGCGTCTTTTTTTCTATAATTGTTTTGTTGAGCATTGTCATTTATCAAGGGCTAGGAATATGTTTATTCTTCCATGTGTTACAAATGAAAGATCAAGATTAGGTACTGTATAATTCATTAACATCCTGTCAGCGCGAGTAAATGCAAGCTATCTAAAATAATAAGTGAATCATCCTAGTTTTAACCATAAAAATGAATTTAAAAAAGATGATTTCTTTTAGTCTTACAGTAATGGGTTATTTTAATACATTGACAATTATTTGGTAATTTCCATTCATATCACCAGTTTTCCTTTTTCCTTCTTTTTTCTTCTTCCTTTTTGTTCTTCTTCCTTTTTTCCTATTAAGAGGTGTGCTTTTTTTCTAAAGGAGATGTTTTGACTTCTGCCTGTCTGTCTACCTTTAGTTCAAAGTTGATGGCCAGTCTTCTTTTTTTGTTTAATAAGAAGTTCAAGTGTAGAATTAAATAATAATAATAAAAAAAAATTTCAGCTATAAGTGAGGGGCAACATAAAAACTCTAAAACGAACAGGAAATATTTTGTATATCAGGCGTGTTTCCCCATCCTCAATCCTGTGCTCTTTACGGTAAAGTTTTACTATTTGGCTCAATCCAATAAGAACAACTGAAAGACAAGGGCTGTTTAATTGGAATTAAAACTTTCTTCAAGTACTAAAATACTTTAGCATAAAGAGCAAGGGATTGAAGATGGGGAAGCACCCCTCATATACGGAACTATTTCTGTTCGTTTTAAATTTTAAAGTTGGTTTCTACTTTCAGTTGAAAAAAATTGTTTTCAAAAATTAAATTTCTGATCGTTTTTCAAATAATGTCAGGAAGTCTTCCTCACCCATCCATGGAAAATTCCTTCCCCGAAAAATTTGTCCACGGAAAGTTCCTCCCACGTAAAATCGCCCCTCCCCCGAAAATTCTTCATGCAATTTCATCCTCGCTGATAATTCTCCTTAGCTTTCATTTGAAAAAAAAACTTGTTTCTTATTTAATTACTGATCGCTTCCAAATCCTGCCCGTAATCCTCCTCCATGGACAATTTTTCCCGTAAACCCACCTCCTTTCCCAGTGGAAATTTTGGACCCCCCCCCCCCTCATCAATTGCCACCAAACAATTCCCCTAGTACATCTCCACATGTAAAAATGAATAAATATAATTTCATATAGGGATTCTGGTAAATTTCCCCTAGAAAATTCGTCCCGGAAACTTCCCTCCTGACAGAAAATTCTTCCTTTCGAAAATATCCCCCCATCCCCTGTAGAACCCTTGTCCCCCGATTAATCGCTGTATTTATTCCAGTGAGAAATACTATGTGCTAGTAATGGGCTTCATAAGCCCTGTCTCTTCCAGGGACTGTTGAGGTGGATGTTGGGCTAAATCAAAAGACATTATGTGCATGCAGGTTATCAAAAGGACTATCAGCAATATCTCAGAAATGGCTTAAAGTATTCAGTTGAAACTACCAGGGCGCGGGAGGGGGGGGGGGCTGGTTCCCCTCCAATCGCTTTTTACTCTGAAAAACGGCACTAGAACTTTCAACTTCCAATCGAATGAGGTCCTTTCGAAGTTTGTACGACTTGTCCTTCTACACGAAGTGCATTGGTCAGAAAAGAAGTACATTTTGCCTATATTGCTCTTTACTTGGACAGTGCTATAGCATTGCCTATGATACATCCACTATCAATGACGATTTGAGGCAGAATTTTGATTAGTCCCTTCCCCCTCTGTCTCCCACAAAATTTCGAGGTCAAATTAAAAAAAAAATACATTTTTTAACAAAATTATTTTCAATTAATTAATTAATTTTTTAACTTTTTTAATAAATCATTTAATTATTAATAATTACTCTAATTTATTATCTGCGCCCTCTACTTTGTTTTAATAAAAACAAAATTAAAAAAAATTATAAAATAATCATAACCGTTAGATTACTTGTTTGAAATATTCGCGCGCCTAAAATTTTTGCTCCCGGAGCAAGCGCCCCCTCTACCCCCCCCCCTCTAAGACCACCTTTAGGGTTGTGTATAATAGAGTTTTATTCTGGTAAGTAGTCTAAGAAGCGACCTGGCTCAATAGAAACCGAAAATCTAATAAAACGGGAATTTTTATACCAATAGATACATAAAAAGAATCGGATTTTTATGCTGGTTTCAAATATATAAGTTTCATCAAGTTCCGACTTACCCATCAAAAGTTCCGAGCCTGAGAATATTTGCCTTATTTTCGAAAAAAGGGGGAAATACCCCCTAAAAGTCATAGACTCTTATTGAAAATCACACCATCAGATTCAGCGTATTAAAGGACCCTACCTTAGAGGTTTCAAGCTCCTACCTGAAAAAATGTGGAATTTTGTAATTTTTTTTGCCAGAATAAAGGTCACGGATGCGTGTTAAATTGATTTCTTTGTTGTTGTTCTTTTTCCCCAGGGGTTATCGTATCGACACAGTGGTCCTTGAATATCGCGAGAGGGCTCATTCGAACGGAAATTAAAATTTCTAGTGCCCTTTTGAAGTGACCAAAAAATTGGAGGGCAAATAGGCCCCCTCCCACGCTCATTTTTTCCCAAGGTCACCTGATCAAAATTTTGTGATAGCTATTTTGTTCAGCATAGTCGAAAAATCTAATAGCTATGTCTTTGAAGGGGACTTAATCCCCCACAGTACCCGGGGGAAAGGCTGCAAGTTCTGAACTCAGCCGATTGTCTACATATAGCATTGGTTATTGGGAAGTATACAGACGTTTTCAGGGGGATTTTTTTGGTGGGGGGGGGGAGAAGGTTGCGTAGGAGGATCTTTCCATGGAGAAATTTTTCATGGGGGAAGGGAATTTTCCATGAAGGGGGCGCCGGATTTCCCAGCATTGTTTGAAAAACGATCCGAAATTAAATAAAAAAAAAACAAGTTTTTTCAATTGAAAGTAAGGAGCAACATTAAAACTTAAAACGAACAGAAATTATTACGTATATGAGGGGGTTCGTCCCCTCGTCAATACCTCGCTCTTCACGCTAAAGTTTTTTTTAGTACTTTCATAAGAGCTATTTATTCGAATTAAACCCTTGTGATTCAGGGGTCATTCTTAAAGAATTGGAATAAAATTTGAACTTTAGCATAAAGAGCGTGGTATTGACGAGGGGACGAACCCGCTCATATACGTAATAAAAATATACGAATATAGAAGTTTGTTATGCAAGTTAATTCGTAAGTGGCGTATATTTATTGCTAATAAAAACGTTCATAAATAAAATTAAAAGTTCCAGTGCCCTTTCTAAGTAACCAAAAATATTGGAGCGTAACTAGGCCCCCTCCCCCGCCCCTTTTTTCTCAAAATCGATCGGTCAAAATTTTTAGAAAACCATTTAGCCAAAGAAAAAGTAAAATTAATATACAAATTTCGGTTCTATTATTTATTTACGGTGAACCAAAATCAAACCCGCATTAATTCAAAAATGTTCAGAAGTTAAAAAAAAAAATTTGGCTGGAAGTAAGGAGCGACATTAAAACTTAAAACCGACAGAAATCATCCCGTATATGAAAGGGGCTGTCCCCTCCTCAACGCATCGCTCTTTACGCTAAAGTTCGACT
The DNA here is from genome assembly GCA_027921565.1 of Artemia sinica. Classification (NCBI taxonomy): domain Eukaryota; kingdom Metazoa; phylum Arthropoda; class Branchiopoda; order Anostraca; family Artemiidae; genus Artemia; species Artemia sinica. Next base: position 2,424,700 of record CM051258.1, on the reverse strand, counting down.
CTTCTTCACAACTCTACTTTTTAAAACAATAAAGAACTTTAGCGTAAAGAGCGGGGCGTTGAGGAGGGGACAGCCCCTTTTATATACGGAATAATTTCTGTTCGTTTTAAGTTGTAATATCGCTCCTTACTTTCAGTTAAAAAAAACTTGTTTTTGTTTTTGTTTAATGTTGAAATAGAGTTGAATATAATGCAATTGAGTTAAAGGTGCAGTAGTTGAATAACAGATATATGCACTGGCTCAGTTATATGGCAAGCAATAGTGGATTATGGCTTTGTTTGTCTCCGTCATTTTTTTATATACGGTGAAGATGTAGTATATTGGAATAGTGTTGAATATATTGAAATTAAGCAAAATAGAGTTGAAGATTTGATTGTCGAATTGTATAAGTTGGATACTGGCTGAGTTAAATTGAGAACTTCGTAGTAATGGATTAGAACTTGGATTGTCTCCATCATTTCAATATATACGATGAAGTTCCAATTTGTTGAAGGCATAGTACGTTTAAGTTTACCATATAACTGGAAATAAGAATCGTTGTTGAATTAGGAGCATTTAATTCTGTTGATGGGCCAAAGGCGCCACCGCACAAAAGGCTTTGGCTTGCCGCCAATACGGTCGGCGGTGGCGCGCCGCCGAATTTTGGTGCAGCTTCAGTCACACCCCATATCCCTCCCCCCCGGATACGGCCTTGGGTGGGATTCAGTGGTATGACTTCAAGCTCAGCCGGCATGAATCTGATGAGCTTACGGTTCAAAAAATTTCCACGAAATATCTGAATGTCAGATGCCAGGGAGGGTTGAAAATCTCTGGTCCTGCTGCAAGCACAACTAGAGTATTTAACGGAACCTGGATTGGTACTGGAATTAAAACAAATATCTGAATCGTCCCTTGATTGCTTGTTAGATGGTGCTTGTCAATCGTAGTGAAGACATAAAGCTCATGTAGGAACAAATTAAAAACTGTTGGTATGGCTAGAAACGAAAAAATTATGTTTGAGTAGAAAAAAAAATTTAGAACCGGTCAATCCATTTTTTTTGTCTAATTCTGTTAGTCTCTCATTATGGCTAAATCTGTGGCGCCATTGAATTTATCGACTGAGGCAATATGGTAGAGATCTAGTAAACTTTGAGAGACGATCCCTTGTTCTTGTATTATATGAGCTTTATTTGTAGCTAGACGTGTGCATTGATGGTGCGGATGAAGTCGACCAAGATTTGACATTAATTAAAGGTGGTGGTGGATGTCTTCTACAAGAAAAGATTGTTGCTAGTTGTGCAAAGAAGTTCGTTGTAATTGCTGATTATAGGTAAGCCTAATTTCCTTATATAATAGACTTTTTCTAAGACATATACGCAGGGATACCTCCCCCAGATTTTCAAGATGTTGCAATTATCCCATAATTTTTGTATTTTTTCATTAAAGTTGCCGCTTTAATGGTGTACAAAAAAAAATGGAAAACCAATTTTTTTTTTTGTGAAAATTGGAAAACCAATTTTGATATATGTCATGTATGACCCGAGCTACTTAGAATCTATTTTCACGTTAAGTGGCTTTTTATTCCCCTCTCCTCTCTAAAAAAAAATTCTCTCTAAAAAAAAATGTTTCTGTTGGTGCTAACCAAAACTGTAAATGGAAGGGAAAGGAAGGGGGAAAATGGAAAATGATTTTAAAGAACTGCTCTTCCCGATTTGATTTCTTGATTATCAAGTAACTTGATTTTATGAGACTTTGATAAATAAATTCATAGTGAATGCGACTGTTGTTCGTTTCTCTTTTATTTTCACAGGTCATTGTATCTATTGAAAACTTATAAGACAGATTTGAAATTACGGGGATTAATGTTGAATGTTGGTCGTGTTTGCCTCTTTGGCCTTTTTTTTTTACAATTTGTCAGACAACATTGAAGTGAGGATGACGAGTCCAGATTTTGGCCCTTGTTTGACTTTCTGGCGTTGTTTGGTAATTAAATAAAAAAAAATTGTATAACTGAAAGTAAGGAGCGACGTTAAAACTTAAAACGAACAGAAATCATTCCGTATATGAAAGGGACTGTCTCCTCCTCAACGCCTCGCTCTTTACGCTAAAATTTGACTCTTTCTCACAACTCTATTTTTTAAAACAATAAAAAAATTTAGCGCAAAGAGTGAGGCGTTGAGGAGGGGACAGCCCCTTTTATATACGGAATAATTTTTGTTCATTTTAAGTTTTAATGTCGCTCCTTACTTTCAGTTAAAAAAAAACTTCTTTTTTTTATTTAGTTTCTGAGCGTTTTTGAATTAATGCAGCTTTGATTTTGGCTCACCGTACATGAATAATTAAAACGAAATTTGCATATTAATTGTACTTTTTTTTGGCTAAATGGCTTTCTTGAAATTTTGTTCTGACGTAACTTACGTAACGAACTTCTGTATTCGTATATTTTTATTACGTATATTAGGGAGTTCGCCCCCTAGTCAATGCCTCGCTCTTAACGCTAAAGTTCAAATTTTGTTCCAATTCTTTAAAAATGACCTCTTAATCACAAAGGCTAGTAACTAGAATAAAAAGCTCTGATGAAAGTACAAAAAAAACTTTAGCGTAAAGAGCGAGTTAATGACTAGGGGGCGTTCCCAATCATGTACGTAATAATTTCTGTTCGTTTTAAGTTTTGATATTGCTCCTTACTTTCAGTTGAAAAAAATTGTTTTTTTTTTTATTTAATTTCTGATTGTTTTTTTTTTAATAATGCTGGGAAATCCGGCGCCCCCTTCATAGCAATGTCTCTTCCCCCATAAAAATTTCCTCTATGGAAAGATCTTCCCAAGTAACACCCGACCCCCCCCCCCCCCCACCTACCCGAAAAAATCCCCCCTGAAAACTTCTGTGTACTTCCAAATAACCAATACTATATGTATACATTGGGCAAAGTTCATAACTTGCCGACCTTCCCCCGGGGACTGTGGGGGATTAAGTCATCCTCAACAACATAGCTATTGTATTTTCGACCATGCTGAACAAAATGGGTATCTCAAAATTTTGATCGGATGATTTTTGGAAAAAATGAGCGTTGGACGGGGCCTAGTTGCCCTCCATTTTTTGCCACTTAATAGGGCACCAGAACTTTTAATTTCCCTTTTTATGAGCCATCCCAGGATATTCTAGGTCCACTGTGTCGATACGATCATCCCTAGAAAAAAAAGACAAAAAAAGAATTAAACACGCATCCGTGATCTTTCTTCTGGCAAAAAATACAAAATTCCACATTTTTGCAGATAGGAGCTTGAAACTTCTGTAGTATGGTTATCTGATACGCTGAATCTGATGGTGTGATTTTCATTCAAGTGCTATGACTTTTAGAGGGTGTTTCCCCCTTTTTTCGAAAATAAGTCAAATTTTCCCGGGCGCGTAACTTTTGATGGGTAAGACTAAACTTGATGAAACTTATATATTTGAAATCAACATAAAAATCTGATTCTTTTGATGTATCTATTGGTTTTTTCGGTTACTTCGTTTTTTAGAGTTTCGGTTTCTATAAAGCCAGGTTGCTCCTTACTTACAGTTCGTTATCATGAACTGTTTGACTGCAGGACGAGTTTAAAGCTAGGAGAAAGTTTAAAGGACGAGTTTAAAGGAAAGGAGTTTAAAGAGTGCGCATTTCGGCTCTTGTTCTCATTTTTTGTGTTTGTTGGCAATCGCAAGATGAGCTTGAAGCTACAGATATGAGTTTGATTTGGCTCTTGTTTGCCTTTTTGGCCTTTTTGTCGGCTACTGCAAAATTATTTAGAAGTTATATAGATGGATGTGGATTTTGACTTTTGTTGCCCTTTTTGGCCTTTGTTGGCAATTGGAAGATGAGTTTAAATAATTTCTTGGACCCCACTACTTTTCCATTTACGAAAATTAACGTGTTTAATTAACGCGAAAATTAACGAGAAAAAATGCGTTTAATTTAAATAAAGCAGTGGAACAAAAAAAAGAGAAACATAAAAAACAACAACAAAACATTAATTAATAAAATAAAAAGTCCGGAAAAAAACTTTAAAGGAAAAAAAACTTTTTAAAAATAAAACCGCCAAAAAAAACCGACAAACTCAACACACGGGAGAAAGAAAGAGAAAAAAAAACTAAAAAACGAAACAAATAAGTACAACTCATATTCTAAACAGATTGCGAGTTTTTTTTTATTTCGTTTTTTGTTCCACTACTTAAAAAAAAAAATGAAACCCCGTTGTTCTCTCTTAATTTTTCGGAGGATGAGTGAAGCTACAAATATGATTTTGGATTTCGCTCTTTTTTGCCTTTTTGACCTTTGTTGGCAATTTGACGATGAATTGCTCGTCTCTCTTTTATACTCACAATTCACTTTATTCAATTTCGGCTCTTGTACGCCTTTTTTGTGCTTGTTGAGGATAACAAAATGATTGTGAAGTTACGACTATGATTGTGGATTTTGGCTCTCGATTGTTTTTTTGGCCTTTCTAACTCGTGTTTGCCTTTTTGGCCTTTGTTAGTACTTGAAAGACGAATTTGAAGTTAGGAAAATGAATGTGGATTTTGGGTCTTGTTGGCCTTTTTGACCTTTGATGCCAAATTCTACATTTTTGTGGATAAGTGCTTAAAGCCCCTGCAACAGGATTCTCTGACACGTTCAATCTGATGGTGGGATTTCCTCTGAGATTGCTTAACTTCTTGGGGTTGTTTCCCCATTTTTCCAAAATCAGGCAAATTTTCTCATGCCCTTAACTTTTGATGGGTAAACATTAAACTTAATTAATTTTTTCTTTCTATGTATCTGTTGTTATGGAAGTTCTGTTTTTAACAGGTTTTGGTTGCTATAATTGCTCCTTATTTACAGTTCGCTACCACGAGCTGACAGACACTAATCTTCCTGTAATGGTGCTTAAAAGATGGCTGTAAAGGGATACCCTCAAATTTAAATGCAAATTTATTTTTTGTGCGAAAAATTTAACATATTAATTTTGTTTCAGAGGCTCTCCCGCTTGAGTCTTTCAAAAATCTATCAGAAAAAAAAAGAATTAAAAAGATAGCCGAAAAATGCATGAAGCTCATTGGTGTACATTTTTGATAGCAAAATATCGGAAGGGTAACTACCTCCCGGGAACTTATGATGTTGGTAGACTCCAGGATGAGAATTTGAGAGAAACTTTCCAGGAACAGTTGAATACTAAACTTAAGAGTTTAAAATTTGATAATGTGGAAGATGGTTGGAATAATTTTAGAAAAATAATTTGTGGAGTTGCTGAAGGTGTATTAGGGAAGAAAGCTAGAACTGCAGCTAAGAATATTAGTGAAAAAGCTTTATGTTTAATAGAAAGGAGAAAGGACTTGTACAAGAATTATCTGGGTGATAGATCGTATGAAAACAAAAGAAATGTAAAGAAAGTGGAGAAAGCATTAAAATATGAACTAAGGAGATGTGAAGCGGAGGCCATGGATAAAATTGCCGAGGATCTGGAAGATGCAGCTAGACGGCATAATAGTAAAATTTTGTACTGGCACGTTAACAAATTGAGAGGGAGTAGTCAATCCGGACTTGGCCCAGTTAAAGATAGGAATGGGGTCGCAATTAGCGATAAGGAAAAAACTAAGGAGAGATGGGCCGAACATTTTGAGAATTTGCTTAACCGAGATAGAGTTGCAGGAAAAAATATAGAGGAAAATGAAAAAGTTTGTGATACCTTGGATGTGAAGGAAGATTTGTTTTGTGAGGAGGAATTAGCAACAGTATTAAAAGGATTAAAAATAATAAGGCTCCAAGTGCTGATAGGGTGGTAAATGAGTTTCTTAAATATGGTGGCTCTGAGGTTAGAAATAAGTTACTGACCATTATGAATATGATTTTTGAAAAAGGGGAAGTACCTGACGATTTTAGGAAAACCTTAATTAAGCCACTTTATAAGAAAGGTTATAAAAGTGAGTGTGGTAATTATCGAGGCATTAGTCTGGTCTCTGTATGTAGTAAAAAACTTAGTAATATGATACTTTTTAGACTGAGAGATGCCGTATACAAAGTTTTAAGAGAAGAGCAGTGCGGTTTTAGAAAAGGTAGAGGATGTGTCAACCAAATTTTCACTCTCAGGCTAATAATTGAGACGTGCCTGAATTTTCAAACACCTTTGGTCCTCATTTCTATAGATTATGAGCAAGCGTTCGATTCTGTTGATAGAACAGCTTTAGTAAAGGTTTTATCCTTTTACGGTATACCAGACAAATACATTAAAGTGATTAGTGCTATGTACGAGAATAACACTGCTGCGGTTAAGGTAGGAAATGAGGTTAGCAGCTGGTTTTGTATTAAATCAGGAATTAAGCAGGGTTGTGTTCTATCCCCCTTTATATGGATTATTTTGATGGACTTTGTTTTAAGGAGCACAGGAAAGGCAGTGGGAGACCACGGAATCAAATGGGGAGGAAAAATTCTCCTGGACTTGGATTATGCTGATAATGTAAGCATCCTAGATGAAAGTGTGAGCAAAATGAATGAAGTTTTAGAGGTTTTACGAGTTCAGGGTGCTAGAATTGGTTTGAAAATTAATATTAGGAAGACTAAGTCACTAAGGCTAGGAATAAGTGAAGATGAAAAGGTGACGTTGGGTAATGAAAAGATTGATCAGGTGGGCAGCTTCACTTACCTTGGTAGTATTATTAGTAAAGATGGTGGGAGCAGTGAAGATGTTAAATGTAGGATAGCCAAGGCTCAGGGTGTTTTTTCACAGTTAAAAAAAAGTCTGGAAGAATAGGAAAATAAGTCTGCAAACCAAGATTAGAATATCAGAAGCTACAGTGAAGACAGTGGTCAAATATGGCTCTGAAGCATGGGCGCTCCGAAAAGCGGATGAAGATTTGCTAGATGTTTTCCAGAGAAATTGCTTAAGGATTGTTCTGGGTACCCGGCTGACTGACCGTATTTCAAACAATAGGCTTTTCGAAAAATGTGGTTCAATACCGCTCTCTAGGGCTATAATGAAAGAAAGGTTGAGGTGGCTAGAGCACTTTGTGCGGATGAAGGATGACAGATTGCCGAAGATTGTTCTTTTCGGCCAACCATCTAGGGCTAAACGAAAAGCAGGTCTTCCCTGTCTGGGGTGGGAGGACGTCATATAGAAAGATTTAAAGGAAATGGGAACTTCGTGGGCGGGTGTAAAAAGGGAGGCTTTGAATAGATTGGGGTGGAGGAGGAGCGTGCGTAGCTGTGTTGGCCTCAGGCGACTTGGTGCTGCGGTGAGTTGTTAATTGTAGTAGTAGTAGTAGTTTGATAACAAAAAATAGAACTAAAAAAATAGCCGAAAAATGTATGAAGCTTATTGGTGTACATTTTTGATAACACAGATTGTATGTTCATGTTGCTACGAAATGTATCAAGGTAAAATTCTTTACGTTTGCTGCACAATTATGGTCCTTGCGCTAGAAAACTGAACCAGCTGATTTTTGTTCATAAAAGGGACTTTTGTTTATTTTACTAGAATTCTGAATTTGCGTTATTTACTGCATCTGTTGTAATGGAAATGAAAGCAAGATTGTGTTTCATAAGGACTGTTTTAGGACTGCAATCAGGATATTTAAATATGGCCTACTATGGCCTGTATGGTGTTTCCTAAGGGTATTGACATATTCACTTCATCATTTTGTCTTTTATTTCTGTATTTTTTTTTTCTTCGTTTTTTTAACGTCACCCAGGATCAAAATTCCTCCCTTTTCCAATAATAAATTCTAAATGTAAACAATGGACGACTTGTGGAAGCTTTAAACCCCTGTGCTCTGGGAGATCCTGTTATCCCTGAAGACATATGTCTTCAGGGATAACAGGATCTCCCACACTCTTCAGCAGCTTTGCCAAAGGTTAGTCTCTCTGCCAACACAGACTCCACAGCCTTTTTAAGTTTCTCCTGGTCAGGACGTCCATGACCAGTTCTCAAATACGTTCGGACCATCTAAAAAAAGAGGGGTTTGTTACTAATGGCTAAAACAAAAGACTTTAAGTACCAAGAAACTAATAAATAAACATCTGTTTTTGCTTTTCATAGAGATCGTAAATTCATAACTGGAAATTGCAATTTCCTAATATTTTTCTTTTGCTTACTTTAAAATTGTGAAATTTTTATGGATGCAAATATGGAAAAATAACTTGTTAAATTTGACTGCACTTTTTGTAATTAAACATCAAACAGTAGCAATCTATTGTGTCTCAAATACAACTACATCCTTCAAAGGTAAGGCTAAGGCTTTCTTAACCTATTTGGCATCACGTGCAATTAGCTTATTTTGCTGATTATTTACAGTTTTCAAACAGGTTGTTTCAATTAGAAATTTAAATTGTGGTTTTCCTATTTTCACAGAATGTAAAGGATCCATTAAGTTTCCATTAAGCTTCCATAAGTTTCCATTAAGTTTAACCAACTCAAAAAATCAGATTTCATTTTCATGGTTCTTGGTACTTTAAGCACTTATTTCAGTTAATAACTTAATGTTACAACAGTAAGTATAGACAGTTGGCATAAATCGTAAAAAAAAAACAACCTAGTATCCAGCGCTAACATTAAACATTAACAGATAGAACAAACAACAAGCATAATTAAAAATCTTTACTTTATTTGGTCAGTAAGGGGCGAAACCGGACGCTTGAAAGTCGTTCGGAATAGCCCCTAGACTGTCGTTCGGAATCGCCCCAGACGGACAAAAGAAAATTAAATGGCGACTTTGGTCTAGCCGGCTAGCAAATTAACATAAGAATCACTCCATAGAGAGTACAAATAGAAGCCTACACACCTGTAAAAATAAAGAATTAAGGCTGTTTCAATTAAAAAAATATATATTACCAACCTGCTAAGTTCTAATTTCCAGCAAGAGATAAAAAACTTCAGATGTTGCTAAAAGTTGCTTGGCTTTTCAGACTGATTTGAAACTTATGTCTATTTTGCGCTACACGGAGGCCATCTACCATGAATTTTTATGTTTAAAAACTGAATATAAGATGCCCTAAAATTGAAGATTCGGTTTTGGCCCCCCCCCCCCCCCCCCCGTACGATATGACTCCCCTCTCCCCATACATTGGACTTTTTGAATTTTTGTGTTTTTTTTTTTTTACTATTTGTGACAAAACGGCTATAATAATTTTTTTAACAGTGTTGAGGTAGGGGGGGGGGGTAAATAAAAAGGACGTGTGGGGCTTGGTTGCTTTCCAATCACTTTTGAACTTAAAAACAGCACTAGAATCTTCAATTTCCAATCAAATGACCTCCATATGAAGTTTCTACGATAATTCACCTCATACGAAGTGATCTGAGGAAAAAAAAAATCAAAATAATTCATCGAAGCAATATTTCTCTTTACACAGGCAGTGCTATTGCCCTGTCTATTATTTTTGATATTGAGAAAAAAAAAGTATTTTTTGTTGATATAAATTTGAAACGGTTGATTTTTAGTTGAAAGTAGAGGACTATCCAAAGTTAAAACATACAGAAATTACCGAATTGCAAGTGTGTGCTGGTCATGTCAAATCTCCCTTATATGCTTATAAAAAAACAAGTTATTTCTACTGAAAGTAAGGAGCAACATTAAAACTCAAAACGTGAAGAACTTATTCTGTATGTTAGGGCGTTGCCCCCCTCCTCAATACCTTGCTCTTCACGCTAAAGTTTTTTTTATCACTTTTAAAAAAGCCTTCGTTTCTAATTAAACGGCCCTTGTGTTTCAAGAGTCGTTCTTAAAAATTTGGAACAAACTGTCAAACTTTAGCATAAAGGGCAGGATATCGAGGAAGGGGGAAATTCCCTCATATACGGAACAAATTTTGTTCTTTCTGAGTTTTAATGTTGCTCCTTACTTTTAGTTGAAAAAACTTTGTTTTTTTTTATTTATTTTTCTGACCGTTTTTCAAATAATGCCGGTAATTCCGGCTTCATCTCCATGAAAAATTACATCTTTTCATGGGTAACTCCTCTGTGGAAAGTTCACCCACAAACCCCCCCCCCCCCGTAAAATTTCCTCTGGACAATTCCATCCTTGCTAAATAAAAATTTCTCCTTGGCATACTTTAATTTGAAAAAAAAAACTCTAATTTGGGGGTAGCAATAATCGATGAGTTGTAAATTGAGAGTAAGGGTAACTCGGAAGAAACTATATGCACTCTTGTTGTCAAATCACCGTATCTGCCATATCTCGGGGACTAAAATCAATGGCTTAAGGGACCAGTTAAAACTTAGAATGAATATTCGTCAGGGAGATGGGAGGGTATATTTTAAATTTGGCTTGGGGTGACCAAAGGGAGTTTATCAAGGACAGTATGGTTTTTGAAACAAATGTAGTTGTATTAATTCTTAGGGTAAAATATTCCCTTTTTTCTGAGCTTATCTACTTTAAATTTCAGGACATGAAGTAACTTCCATTAAAATTTCAGATTAGAGGGAACCTCAATCAGGAGTTAAATGTGGCTGTATTTGATTCTTGACATTCTATTTCTATTGGTGTTTATTTAAACAAACATAACAAATCTTTTTAATAAATGAGCTCAAAATAGATTTATATAAACAAACGAGAAGTCAAAACAAATATAATACAATAGTTGATCAGTATTCGTCTAGACTCTGGTTACAACCATGATTCAGGTCGGGATGGCTTCCGCCCTATATAAGGTTGAAAATTATGTAAGTTTTTAGGCCATTTGAATAATGTTCCCTCTTTCCGTCTATCCAAAATTCTATATTAAATTCTATGTCCCAAATATAAATAGCAAGCCAAAATCTTAATTTTTAAGCAGATTTACAAAAATTACTTTTTTATAGATCAATGGAAAAGATTATACTAATTAAAAACGAAAGGAATTAATTAAAAAAGCTACTTCTAAAAACAAAGTTTTTTTTTAATAAAAAAAAGAGCAGTACGTTATTATTCCAGAGTCGAGCAGAAATAACATTATATAATAATTCATTAATTCAAAAAGGGAGGAGGGGGGCAAAATTTCAACTGATTTTAATAAAAATCACACCATCAGATTTGACAGATCAGAGTCATGTTTTGGAGGTTGCAAGCTCCTATCTAGAATAATGTGGAATTCAAAGATCACGGATGCGTATTTATTCATTTTTTTATTATTAATATTATTTGCCAAGGAATGATCTTGTAAAACCAATAATCCTAGATGAACAATTAGACCCAAGTGCAGCCTTTTTTTTCCCCAAAGACATTTGATGGAAATTTTTAGGTAGCCATTTGATTCAGTATGGTAGAGAGGTACAATAAGTATGCCTTTGGGGATGACATTATCCCCTTCCCCAGTCCCCGGTGAAAGGGCTTTAAGTTGCGCAAGTTGCTCGTTGTTCACATCTAGTACTTTTAAATATACTAAACAAAAATTGTGAGAAATTTTCTGCTGAGGGAGGAGGTATTTTCCACGGGGAGAATTTTCTGCTGGGAGAAAAGTTTCCGGAGAGAATTTACTAGGGGAAATTTCACGTGGGGGGGGGTCCTGACATGATTTGAAAAACGGTCTGAAATTAAATTTAATAGAAACAAGGTTTTTCAAGTGAGAGTAAGGAGCAACATTAAAACTTAAAGCGAACAGAAATTTTTCCGTTTATAGGAAGGAGGTCCCCTTTCATTAGCCCTTGCTCTTTACGCTAAAACTTGACTTTTGCCACAATTCTTTAAGAAAGAATCCTCAAACACAAGAGCGGTTGAATTCGAATGAGACGTAGTTTTAAACAAATTTAAGACTAGAGCGTAGAGAGCGAGGGTTGATGAACGGGCAGCCACGCTTATATGGAATAATTTCTATTCATTTTAAGTTTCAATGGTTTTCCTTGTTTTCACTTGAAAAAATTGTTTATTTTTATTTCGTTGCTCTAAAAGGGCCAAGGGGCATTAGCCCTACTACTATCTGTGGTAATTTCTGTCCGTTTTCAGTTTGACTGGATTGTTCTCTACATTTTATGTTTGTTTTGGACGTTTCTAACTCCTTAGCCATCTTGCCTACGGGGCTGTAAATATTTGCTCGTTAATGATGCATGCTATCTCTTTTAATGCTTGGTATATACTGTAAAATGAATTTACATATGCTCTAAATCAGGCTATTATTTAAGTGCTGCGAGTTCATTCGGTTGATCGTTGTCCTAATAATGTGAATAATCTGCTGGTTTAATCCTCAGATCACTTAATTTCTTCAAATACTTATTAAATTTGTGGAAATCTTGTCCAATCTTGAAAGAATGCTAATTATTCCGTCACCATTCTATTATTCATTGTACCACCATCTAATACCGTTTATTCATTGATTAAATCGAGAAAACCAGTTTTTTTTTGTCTGAAAGTAAGGAGCAACATCAAACTTAAAACAAACAGTAATTATTCCGTATTTGAGGGGGCTTCCCCTTCCTGTTTATTTTAAGTTTGAAGCCTTATATGAATTTATTTCAACCTGTTTTAGCTCTTTACTTTCTCACAAGAACTTCTTTTTTTAATAAGATTTTTTTTTCTTTTAATACTTATACGTGGAAGCATGGATTTTAACCATTGTTGTGAAGCTTAACTAAAAACTGGTTTTCGACTGAGGAATTTTGTTACAAATTTCGATAAAATCGTCTGATATTAATGGACAGCTGATATGGTAGCCAAACATAAGCATTAAACCACAAGATGCCCATCAAACAGGAGGCAGATGGAGCAGAGCAAGAAACAGATAAGAGACCCGGAACAAAGTAAAAGAGTCATGCTTGGAGCTTGGAGGCACAAGTTGTTTTATCTGCGAAATATCGTTTGACTTTTAATGTTTGTTTAAACGTTTGGATGTTTCCATGTAGAGATAATTTAATGATAATTGCACCATCAGATTGAGAGTATCAGTGAACCCTACTTTAGTAGTTTCAGCTTCCACTTCAAAAATGTTTTTTTTTTTTGCCAGAAGAAAGATCATGCATATGTGTTTATTTATTTGTTGTAGTTTTTTTTCTTTTTTGGAGGGGGTTGCTAGGGGATCGTATCAAACCAATGGTCCCAAAGGGCTAGCGGAGGCCTCATCCGAATGGAAATCAAAAGTTATAGTGCCCTTTTTAAGTGACCAAAAAGGATTGGTGGGCAACTTTTCTCCTTTCCATGTCCAATAACTATGCCTATGACTTTCAAAAAAAATCATCCGACCAAGATTTTGAGATAGCTGTTCGATTCAGCACAGAAGACTTATTGAGGAAGGTGTGGTCTTCTTATGTGTGGAATTATATATGTCTGGATTGAGTTTCAATATAGTTCCTTAATTTGGCTGAAAAAACATGTTTTTTTATTTAAATTAAATAAAAAAACGGAAGTGAAAAATCGGGGAAATGAATTGAAAAACATTTGGCATCAATCAGCTAAAGTAGTTGTAGGTTTTCTTTGACGGTAAAATTGTCTTAGGGAACCATCATGTTGCTAATGTTGAATTTTTACGGACGAAAACGTTGTCAAATTTAAAAAATTAGTTTGATTATTAATTCAGTGTCGAAAGGCTTAAAAAGATGTGAAACTACCCTGAAAACTTCAGTGTTCTGAAACAACAACAAAATAATCTTAGAAAGTTACTGCTTTCTAAAGAAAAAGAGATCAGAAGCTCTGCTAAGCGCCATGCGGATGTTGTAAGCCAGCTTCAAGATAAAATTATGGTTTTGTCAACGACAGTTGAGGAGCAATTGTTGAAAGAAAAAAAAAAAGGCGGTAGAAAAAGAGAAAAGCTTCAAAGAGGCTAATGAGAGGCTTAACGAACAGATCAAAAGCTCTGCTCTGCACGCGGATGTTGTAAGCCAGCTTCAAGATAAAATTATGGTTTTGTCAACGACAGTGGAGGAGCAATTGCTGAAAGAAAAGAAGAGGCCGTAGAAAAAGAGAAAAGCTTCAAAGAGGCTAATGAGAGGCTTAACGAAAAGATCTAAAGCTCTGCTCTGCACGCAGATGTTTTAAGCCAGCTTCAAGGTAAAATTATGGTTTTGTCAACGACAGTTGAGGAGCAATTGTTGAAAGAAAAAAAAGAGGCGGTAGAAAAAGAGAAAAGCTTCAAAGAGGCTTAACGAACAGATCAAAAGCTCTGCTCTGCACGCGGATGTTGTAAGCCAGCTTCAAGATAAAATTATGGTTTTGTCAACGACAGTTGAGGAGCAATTGTTGAAAGAAAAGAAGAGGCGCTAGAAAAAGAGAAAAGCTTCAAAGAGGCTAATGAGAGGCTTAACGAAAAGATCAAAAGCTCTGCTCTGCACGCGGATGTTGTAAGCCAGCTTCAAGATAAAATTATGGTTTTGTCAACAACAGTTGAGGAGCAATTGTTGAAATAAAAAAAAGAGGCGGTAGAAAAGAGAAAAGCTTCAAAGAGGCCAATGAGAGGCTCAACGAACAGATCAAAAGCTCTGCTCTGAACGCAGATTTTTTAAGCCAGCTTCAAGATAAAATTATGGTTTTGTCAACAACAGTTGAGGAGCAATTGTTGAAAGAAAAAAAAGAGGCGATAGAAAAAGAGAAAAGCTTCAAAGAGGCTAATGAGAGGCTCAATGAACAGATCAAAAGCTCTGCTCTGAGCGCAGATATTTTAAGCCAGCTTCAAGATAAAATTATGGTTTTGTTAACAACAGTTGAGGAACAATTGTTGAAAGAAAAAAAGAGCCGGTAAAAAAAGAGAAAAGCTTCAAAGAGGCTAATGAGAGGCTCAACGAACAGATCAAAAGCTCTGCTCTGAACGCAGATGTTTTAAGCTGGCTTCAAGATAAAATTATGGTTTTGTCAACGACATTTGAGGAGCAATTGTTGAAAGAAAAAAAGAGGCGGTAGAAAAAGAGAAAAGCTTCAAAGAGGCTAATGAGAGGCTCAACGAACAGGTCAAAAGCTCTGCTCTGCACGCGGATGTTGTAAGCCAGCTTCAAGATAAAATTATGGTTTTGTCAACAACAGTTGAGGAGCAATTGTTGAAAGAAAAAAAGAGGCGGTAGAAAAATAGAAAAGCTTCAAAGAGGCTAATGAGAGGCTCAACGAACAGATCAAAAGCTCTGCTCTGCACGCGGATGTTGTAAGCCAGCTTCAAGATAAAATTATGGTTTTGTCAACGACATTTGAGGAGCAATTTTTGAAAGAAAAAAAAGAGGCGGTAGAAAAAGAGGAAAGCTTCAAAGAGGCTAAAGAAAGGCTTAACGAACAGATCAAAAGCTACACCAACAAGAAGTGGCTATAATGAAACATAAACAAAGAGAAAACCTGTGCAACATGAACAGAAATAGTTACGAATTTAACACGGGTAGAGGGAGAAATACCTTTAATGGGAACAGAGGTGGTGCACACAATATTTACACGGAAAGAGAGAATAAACATAGTCAACATGAAAGATTAGACGCCAATGTTCATAATAATTCTGGCATATCTGAAGAACTTTAACTTGAACTATCCAACTTCCAACTTCATAAGGATTCCAAGAGTACTTAGTTAACTTCCTAGTCTTTATAGGAATAGGTTTTACTTTATTATTAAATGGGTCATACTTCATATATCTCGAAGCATTGTATTTTTTTTTTCTTGAGTAGGGTAAGTTGTGTCAATTAAGCTGTGATCTACACTTTCGTTCAGTCTATTCATTCTTAAAAAAAACTTTCCTCAACTTAGGATTTCAACAAAAGTTAGCTGGTTAAACAGTTCGTGGTAACGAACTACAAGTAAGGAGAGATGTGGCTCAACAGTAACCATGGGCACCCATAAGGGGCGGGGGCAGAGGGGGCACCAGCCCCCCCCCCTGGCCGAATGACGTTGTCTTATATTTTTATTTATTTTTTATTCTGTGATTTCTATTATACAACTAGACCCCGGTGCCGTACCAATAAGGGAAGGTCGTTGGCGGTGGGGGCAAAAAATAGCAGCAGTGGCGCAACACTGGTGCGATATACCTTTAGATGATTAAATTAGATGATGAATTCACAGAATTCCTGAATTCACAGCATCTAAAGTGAGCAAAGGAAGCACGGATGAAGAAGAAGACGGCGGTAGGAGCCCCCAAGAAGGTGGTGGAAAATAATGTTGGATCTTAAGGATCCAACGAGTAATTAGTTAATTTTCTAATCTTTATATGAATAGATTTTACTATGTTATTAAATTGGTTATACTTTAAATATCTTGAAGCCTTGGATTTTTTTTTCTTCTCTTGAGCAGGACATTCAGCTAAGTTGTGCTCTATACTTTCGTTCCGTCTATTCAGTATTAAAAAAAAACTTTCTTCAACTAAGAATTTCATATTCAGTGATATTGTAATTGCGGCTGTTTTGTTGGTTGTAAGTCTGTTTTGCTCTTCTTTTTCGTTGTACACAATCAATTAAATCCTTGAAAGGACTCTTTACTCTCTAAAAAGTGACATTTCACTGGTTTTGGTCTCTCGCTTCAAACTCTAAGGGGGAATTCGTAAAAATGTCACTGTAATACGGGTGATGTATCCTTTTTACCTTCATTTTCATTATCCACGACCTCAATAACCCCCATGGAAGACATCTCTTTCTGTGTACAAGCACGAAATAAACTTTATAGCTCCCCCCCTCCGTATTTAAAGGGTGAATTTGACCCATTTAGGCTCTGGGCAGAAATTCCGATTTTGATTGTATCACTCAGTAATGCTCATCCTTGTTTGAATATGGCAAGATTTGGTAGGTATCTTTTAGCAGGATAGATGATTTGTAATATCTCTCGGTACTAGCAGCTTGGTAAATGATTAACTGTGGAACATTGTTTTTAATTTGTCAGTTTCTACTGTTTCGTCCGTTAGTTTCGTCCGCATATTGAATAGCTGTATTAGTTTTTAGTTTTTTTTTTGTGCCATCTCAAAGTTTTTTTTTTCTTAGTGGATTCCTCCTCTACCCCCTATCCTGGCCTGTAGAAACTAGAGGTACAAATCCATGAAAAAAAATAGGGAAATTAAAAGTTAAACTTTATCGAAATTGAAAGTTAACTTTATTTGGATCAAGTTTGGGTTTTTGGCGAATCATCTAGGGCCACACGAAAAACATGTAGTCCCTGGGGTGGGAGGAGGTCGTAAGGAAGGTTTTAAGGGAAATTGGAACTTTTCATTAGGATCTAAGAAGGATACGTTGTTTAGACTGGGATCGATGAAGTGCGTCTGTAGCTATTTTGGCCCATGCAGCTTGGTGCTGAAGTGATTTATTAGTAATACTTGTAAGGTCTGTTAGATCCCATCACCGTCATTCCTTTCCAGGAAAAAGTCCAACAACTTGGGTGAACAATGGACCAAGGGCATTCCCATTGAAGTCATTCCCTTTTCCTACAGATGTGTAGAAATGAAAATCGTGTCTCGGTATGG
This sequence comes from Artemia sinica, assembly GCA_027921565.1. Classification (NCBI taxonomy): domain Eukaryota; kingdom Metazoa; phylum Arthropoda; class Branchiopoda; order Anostraca; family Artemiidae; genus Artemia; species Artemia sinica. Next base: position 2,407,398 of record CM051258.1, on the reverse strand, counting down.
AGGAAGTATTGATCTACGGTTGTCAGGCGAAAGTAAAGCTGTAAGTAAATGCATTTGGGATTAACCAATGATAATGTTGATTTTGAGAATATATTTCACTATGGTTTGCAAAAAGCGAAATACGGCAAAACTCCGTCGTAAATAGAACTGTAGCTTCAAAATAATAATTAATTTGTGGAAATGATATTAATAATTAATCAATTATAACAATTAATAATCAGTTTTGCATGAAGGCTTTCTTGTATCAATATGTCATACCTTTGGAGTCCTTAGTCTCAAAGGTGAGGTTGAATTTGGCAGAATTCGTTTGCTTTTGAGAATTGAAATTTGTTCATTTTGAGCTTCATTTAATGGGTTAAAGTGATTTTTCGCATTTCATCTAAACTGAAATTAAAAGATCTAGTGCCTTTTTGGCAAGTAGTCATAAAGATTATGCCCGGTAAAGTGACGTTTTTTGTCATTGTATGGCACGAAACTACAATTTTTCCCCAAAGAGGGCCAAGTTGCTATCGATTAAAAATTCTGAAATAGCCAACGGATTTAAAAGTATAGCAAAACTGTATTTCAGCTTCCCAATGTCCTAGGAAGGGATATCGCTTTGTGGCGAATTGGTTCCTAAAAAATCATGTAGTCTATATAAGATAAATGATTAATGTAGGCATTTTTTTAAACTTCATTTAATGAAGTTGCTTTATGTGGTGTTTCAAAGAAACATGTTCAGTAATTCAGAATTCAGAATTTTTAAGCTTCATTTAATGAAGTTGCTTTATGTGGTGTTTCAAAGAAATATGTTCAGTAATTCAGAATTCAGAATTTTTAAACTTCATTTAATGAAGTTGCTTTATGTGGTGTTTCAAAGAAATATGTTCAGTAATTCAGAATTGCGCATTAGTTACTATGAAGTACAGCCAGAACTTCATAGTACGGTTTTTGGGGAGTCCCAAAAATCGTGTCTGGTGTCACTTTTCCCACAAAAAAAAACTTTTCCTAAATGGAGGGTTTTGAAAAATATGTTGCATTAGAGCAGCCAGTTCAAAATTTGTAGACGGGCACTGAACGATCGATATAGGTAGCAGTTGGCGGTGATGAGAGCTGCACTCGATAGCAGAAGGAAGGAGATTGTCTTCCCTTTTTGAACAAAATGCAGGAGGGGGATTGCTTTCCCTTTCGGAAGAAAATGTAGGAGGAAGGAAAAGCTGCTGATCAAATTGCCAGGTTTGTAGAGCATTTAATTTTCTTCTTTCAGTAGCGACCATTATTGCACCATTCTATTTAAGTAACTTTGTCAATTTGCTGTATTCGATGTTTCCTCTTTGTGAAATCGTACAAGCCAAACGAACGAATGTAATCAACACATTTTCCAGAAAAAAAGCCAGAAGCTGAAAAATATTCTTTTACCAAAATTCTATCTACTGTTTGAATTTGCAGGGATGCAAGTAAATTTGTAGGAGGTAGGAGAGACTGAGGTATGAGGACTAATGCATTATTGTAGATCGACGGAGATAAATGTTTTAGTATCTCTGTCTGAAAGTCTGCCAAGCCTTGGTAGAAAGAGTACCATGACTATCCAGTGGTGGATCCAGGGGAGGGGCGAGTGGGGCGCGCGCCCCCCTAAAATACTCTGAAGTAGTATAATTTACTTAATTAAGGCAAGTTTGCGTTAATTAAACTTGCTCCTAACGCAAGTTTGTCGGATCAACCTATTTTGCCTCCCCCCCCCTTAAAAAAATCCTGGATCCGCCACTGTGACTATCAACGAAAACTGGTCCCACGAGAAGATTAAAAATTCCCTTTCTGCAACTCGAAAATCAGGGGGCCAAGATTTTTCTTCGAGTTACGTATAGTTCGACTTCTGCATAGTTCGAGTTACAGAGGTCATTCTACATAAAATTCGCCTTATAAAGGTTACAAGTTCTAGAGGTAAGCCAAATGGAAAATCGGGTTACTGATGTACAAAATCGCTAAGTTACTCCTTGTAGCCACTACGTATTAAGATATTACTTTCAAATGTTAGACTTGACTTTTCAATGTCAATAATAAATTTAGTTTGCTAGGAAACAGGCACATGAACATTAACTGAATCTGATACATATATTAAACAAAATCAATACATATCAAAGTTTACACGTTGCAACATGCATACCGGGGTTTCGACTAACAGAAGTCTGTTGGAAAAAACTTGGAGATACAGATACTTGGAGAAACTGTGACTTGTGGAGGTAAAATGAAAATCAAATGACGACTTATTTACTGAATATAGAGGTAATTATATAGAGCTATAGAGGTAATTCTATGGTCATTTCGTTTTACAGAGGTAAAATATAACGGCAAAATTATATCGAGCTATGAATAATTTTTTCTTCGACTTTCACAGGTTTTTCCAAGGGTATTGAAATAATTTGAGATACCGAGGATTTGGATTTATCGAGGTTCGAGTTATCGAGAGTCGACTGTATATGAAAAACCTGTAAGATTTTCTTGCTTGGGGACCGTGAAATGGAGAAGAAAAGTTTCTCTAAAGTTTGCCAAAACTTAAACAGAAATCAGTTTTTTTTTTCAGGCTGTGTCTAATAATTCCTATTGGGAACAGGGACCGGACTGGAAGGGATTAGTTTTCTAGTTTGCCTAGTTTCTAGGACCTTAGTCTCTAGTCTGAGACTTGTCTGACTTCTGTGGTAGGAGGGAGGGAATGGGGTACCTTTATACTTGTCACCATAGTATCTATCCAGAAAGGGGTTGTTAGATCTAAACAAAATAAGTTAGAAGCAACAGTTGATGTTCCAGCTATTCTATTTTGGAGTCTTTGATTTATTTGACCTCCGTCTGGGAGGTAAGTATGAATCTTATCATAAGCACATGTGTAATGTCAAATCCCAACCAAACCTGTTGGGAAATAAGAGCAAGGCTAATAGGTGTGTCTACATATTCTACCTCTGACCTGACCTCTCTAGCAGAAGAGAGGGATGTCAAAGTCCCTTTTAATCTGCCGCATTACTTGGAGGGCTTTTTAAATTCATTTAACAAATCTTAGTCAATAGATATAGCTATAATTTTGGGTGCCTGTGCGCATTTAGAACTCTTTAGGGAGGGGGTACATTCTTGCTATTTTCTGGCATAAAAAGCGTCTTTTGGATCTCATTTGCAGCTTGGACTTTTTTCGCCTTTAGAGGGTTTGAGTCCATTACATTGTCTTATGTTTATAGACAATGTAATAGATTGTGTAATAGACAATGTTATTGCTAGTTTTAAGGGGTCGAGTTCTGACATGCTGAAACAGGAAGTAGAAAAAACCCTTTCAATGGAATAATTTATGTTTTTAGATTCCAAATTTTGATTTATATCTACACATTTTGAAACTTTAAATTTGTTTCTGTGTTCGGCTAAACACTTCGGCCCAGTGGCTCAGCACCCAGACGTGCCCCAAACTAAAAATTCCGTTTTTACATTAGGGTCTTCTAAGCCTAAGGACTTATGAATGTGGTATTAAAGCCGTTCGGCAAACATATTTTTTGGCCCTTTTTTTGGGCCCAAATTTTTGACGAATCAATGTTTCTGTTCAGTTTTATTTTTATCGGGAATCATTGCCCGTGGACTTACGGACATGAGTTATAGGCCGATCAGAAAAATAGTTTTTGGACCCCTTTTCCAGGGGGCTCATACCCCAACTTAAAATTTGTATTGTATATTAAAAAGGCCTCCATTAACCAGGAGCTTGCAAATTTAATTTCAAAACTGTTCAGGGGATCATGGGGGAAAAAAGCCCAGGGGGTGGGTTACCCTCTATTCACTTTTGGTGCTAAGAAGAGAGCCAGAATTTTTAGTTTTCAATCAAATTTGCTCACTTCCAAGTTTCTACAATCAGCCTTTTCATATGAAGTGGCAGGTGGGGGGGGGGACAATACACGGAAGACTTCACTCTAAAGAGTCTTAAATCATTTTTATTGTCTTGACTCTTAAAGACCTTAAGTTTATTTAACTTAAAATATTTTCTGTTATTAATTCCACACATCCCTATAGGTATAAAGATAGGCAGTCTTATAAATGTGTGTATATAAACTGAATATGCGATGAATTCCTATGCTAAAGAGCAAATATTATTAATTTTTTAGCATATACTGTAGTTAACGGCATATGAAATAGGGCTGATCATTTTTTTTAAACAAAGAAGAAAAGGGGGGGGGGGTATTTTACAAAAGAATTTTTCCGGGAGGGGTATACAAAAAAACTGTTAAGTTTTATAAACTATGTAGTTTTGATAAAGAAAACCGACGATCTGCTTGAAATTTTCTTTAACAATAAATGGGAGATTATTATAGAAAAAATTTCCCACCGGAGGATCTTTCTCCAAATCGGGTGTTCATCTCTACCATTTCCCTCGAAAGTTTAGAGTTTCTACAGTTCTCAGAATAATTTACCATTTTTCCGTTTTGCACTGTTTTTTTAAAGAAACTATTGAATTCCAATTAGTATAGGTTATGCAACCTTCTGGCCAATGCAGAACTAAGTGAGTGGGAGTGGTCATGAATCGAAAATGACTCGAGTCTCCAAGATTTCTCAAATTTGATGGGCTCCTGATTTCCTACAGACTGAGCGCAGCTTCGAAATGTTCAACTAGGATATCTGTCTCATTTTTGTTTAGTCGCATCTCCTTCTTATTGGCTCCTATATTTTCCAAATGTAATTTCCAATAAGACTTTGCCAATAAATTTTCAGTTTTCGGTATTTCTGGTAAGCACTAACGAAACTACTTTTACAATTCTCAAATTTGACTACCCACCACCCACCGCTGTTCTAAATCTCTTATATTTTTTTCGTAGACAGAAATTGCATGGTGTTACAATCTCGTAAAATGAATCAATTTTGATGTGAGGCTCCCTTTATCTCCAGGAATCAGGACTTTCATATTTTTTGTCTTTTTTATTCTTTATTACGAAGGAATGGTGTTATTTTGGCAAAAATACAATACATTTTTTGCAAAATATCTTTTGACATATTCGCTGCTTCTTGGCAGAAAGTCTAGTTTTAAACCTTTTGCTCAAGCGGAGTAGATATTGTCGCTGCTTTACACTGTCTTTTTTTTGAAAAATTAAAGGTGCATTCTTTTTTAGTGCATTTCACAGCTCGGATTGATAAATTGAAATCTTTCATTTCTTCGAGGCCAACAATTCCTTTTTAAGACTAAATGAAATGACGTGCATGAAGGTTCGAAAGTTTTGCCCTCCCTCCCCCCTAGTTTTCGGACAAACGACGGGGCTGGGTTTTGTTTCTTACAATTCGTAGGATGATGTACATGTTTGTACTGAGAGGTGATTAGTTTGATTCGTGTATACTTCCGAGGCAAAGTTGTTTCGAGAGTGCATTTTATCAAGTTTTTAACTTTTCCTTCTGTATAATCTGTACTGCCATTTGGGACTAGTAAATGATCAAGTTTTGGTCAAATTGTAGTTGAAGGGACGGTTAATTAAAGAATATTAATTTCTGCCTTTTATGGAACTAATGTATAGTAGTAAACGGTGCTTTGTACTTCAGATAGTTTGCCTTCGTCTCTAGTTTATCCTTTTCATTTCCAATTTGAGGACAGGACTCACGGTTGGATATCGAGATACTATCAGCGTTCGCAGTCCTTTTTTTTACGTTTCCTTCGGTTATCTACCTTGTTTGCTTAAAAATAAACGGTACTTGTATGGAATCGGGTAAACACGCGATGAAATACTGCATCAAAATCTCAAAGCTGCTATTAACAAACAGGTTTATGTGATGTTGCTCACTCGGTGACAAAGATTTAAACTTTAGTTTTTTGGGGTTTAGGGGGACTAAAAGGTAGCTAGTTTAGTTTTGGTTACATATTTAATATATACTATGCTTTACCCCCCCATCCCCCCTAATCTGCAAATATATAGCCCAAATTTGTTTCTAAACTATTATATTTTCATCCTATTTTTTTTTTTTCATCAGCATTAACCCAACTTCACATCTCGCCTGTTTACTGGATTCCATACAAGTAGCAAATAAACTGTAGCATTAGACCTAAAATTCTTGAAAGATTCAAAGTAGGTCTTGGGAATCTATTCCCGAGGTCACAAGCTGACGCATTAGTTAACGGAAGTAGCGACGATAAATGTAGCAGAGGGAGGGGGGGGAACCCTAACAGGTGCATTTTTGTAAAGTTGTGGGTTTGCAAAATGACTGCGCTTAAAAAGATAATAAGATATCTTAAAATATCCATTTAATTAAAATTTAATTTAATTAAAATTAATTCATTAAAAGGCCATTTCTGCTGGCTGCTCTCTAGCACATGTGTTTTTTTGCCAAGATGCTTCTTTTGTATCATTAAATTAAAAAAAACAGTTTTTTTTTAACTGAAAGTAAAGAGCAACATTAAAACTCAAAACAAACAGAAATTATCCCGTATATGAAGGTTTGCCCCCTCTTCAATATCTTGCTTTTTAAGCTAAAGCTGTTAGCACTTTTAGAAAAGCTTCCTATTCTAATTAAACGGCCCCTGTGTTTCAAAAGCCGTTCTTAAAAAATTGGGACAAACAGTCAAAATTTAGCGTAAAGAGCAAGGTATTGAAGAGGGGGCAACTCTTCATATACGGAACAATTTCCATTAGTTTTGAGTTTTAATGTTGCTCCTTACTTCAGTTAAAGAAACTTGTGTTTTTATTTAATTTATTATTGTTTTTCAAGTAATGCCGGTAAATCTGGCTCACTATCCTTGAAATATACCCCCCCCCCTCACGGAAAACTCCTTCTTGGAAATTTCATCCAACGTAAAGTGCACCCCCCCCCCCTCCCGTCAAATGTCCTCCAGACAGTTCCATCCTCACTGAAAATCCACCTCCCTGAAAAATTTCTTGCGGCCGATTCAATCTGAAAGATTCTTCTTAGCATACTTTCATTTGAAAAAGACCAATTTCTAATCGTTTTTTTTTTCGATCACTCCGGGAATGCCCCCTTCCGTGGAAATATTTTTGCGGAAATCAAAAAACGATGAAAATAGCCCCCGGACAGCTCCACGGAACATCTCCACATGCAAAATTGAGTTGGCAAAGAAAATGTAGAACCATTAAAAAGAATTTCATATAGGAAATCTGTAAAATCTTTCCATTGTAAAATATTCCCTAGAAAGTTCAGCCCCCCCCCCCCCTGAAATTTACCTTAACAAGGAAGATTTCCGCTATAAAAATCCACCCCAAGCAAAAAATCACCCCCCCCCAATAACAAATACTTAAAGTATACTTCCCAATAACAAATACTATACGTAAACAATTTGCAAATTTCACAAATTACAGGCCTCTTCCCACGGACTATGGGGGGTCATTTTACCCCTAAAGTCATAGTTAATGGATCTTTCAACTATACTTGCAGTAAAGTGGGTTCAAACTGTAGTAAAGTGAGGTTATATTTATTGTAAAGTAAGGCTATAGTTGCCCACCCAGCTGTTACCAGCTGTAGCGTGCCTTAGACCAATTACTTTTGGGGCGTACCGACTGGGGTTTATCGAGAAGCTTAAAAAAGATTGTACAGAGGTTGGCTTTAACATAATACTTTTATTTATGCAACACCCGATACAAGGTCTGGGACTAGTTAACCGCTGGGACCGCTATAAACCGCTGGGACTAGTTGTCCCAGAGAATCAACAATTATAAGAATAATATGATAAGATATAATACAATAAGACACTTGAACACTTAAGATATTTGAACATATAATCCAAAGTATTTCTAAGGTATCAAACGGACAGAGGTTTGCCTGGCAAATGAATTAGAGCGAGCTCGGTCTCAAATATCTCAATATATATATGAAATATCAACCGCATTAATCTGGCCAATTGCCGTACTTAGCTAGGAAAAGTGGTTACTTAGCAATTTCCTTTCAAGCCTGCACATACCAGGATGTGAGTAGTAACCAAGGTACTACTTTGCTTGCGCCCCTGTACCAAACAGGTTTCTGATTGGTATAATCTGGTTTGGTGGGTATAATCTGGTTTGGTGGGTATAATCTGGTTTGGTGGGTATAGTCTGGTTTGATGGGTACAGTCTGGTTTGGTTTTTCAAAGAGAGTGACTATCCCCATGCATATAGGTAAACATTTCTACAGGGCATTACACCTTTTCAAAGAGATTCAGAGCTCCCTCACATTGCGTTATACTATGTTCCATCTTGTACTAGTTAGGGCTTTGCATAACGTGTTATGAAGGACAAGTTTTTCTGACGCAATTTACAGACCAGATTTCTAGTTCATATATTTTTTGATAACTTGATAGGTGATTTGAATAAAAGGAATTCAAATATTTTGTCTATGAAATAGAAGCTAACTCAATTTGCGAAAAGGTATTCCATTTGCACAACTCTGATCTGATTGAATTATCGCCGACAATGAGATTTAATCACTGCTAAGCCTATTGTTATTGCGAAAGGGTTACCCAATTTACTTCTTAGTGTTAAATGACAGATTTCCAAATACGATCATTTTGACAAGCAGACAAAAAAGATTGGACACTATAATCAGAATTATTTGATTAACATTTAAAAAGGGTAATGAGATATGTGATCTGTATAATACACAAGTGATGTTTGATAAGTATTGTCAATTTAAAATAGGATCTAACGTTCCCTTTGTTCCCCCATTTCTGAGGGGCAGGGGAGGGTAGGAGAGGGGGAGGGGAGTCAATTTTGGAGGTAACACATTCTAAAAGTTGGCAAGGTTTTTGTTTTTGATAAGAATTGCACAATGAATGTACGTCATGAATTCCCCCTCCCATTCGTCTTAGTTTTTAACGATGCTCCTTATTTCTAGTTGAAAATGCTTATTTTTTAATTTAATTGTGATGAAAAGTCAAAGTCTAACATAAAAGAACAAGGTATTTTGGAGGGGGTAGCTAACTTCATATACGGGATAATTTCCATTCCTCTTAGTTTTTAACGATGCTCCTTATTTCTAGTTGAAAATGCTTATTTTTAATTTAATTGGGAATGAAAAGTCAAACTCTAACATAAAGAACAAGGTATTTTGGAGGGGAAGCTATCTTCATATACGGGATAATTTCCATTCGTCTTAGTTTTTAACGATGCTCCTTATTTCTAGTTGAAAATGCTTATTTTTTAATTTGATTGGGAATGAAAAGTCAAACTCTAACATAAAGAACAAGATATTTTTGGAGGGGGTAGCTAACTTCATATACGGGATAATTTCCATTCGTCTTAGTTTTTAACGATTTTCCTTATTTCTAGTTGAAAATGCTTATTTTTTAATTTAATTGGGAATGAAAAGTCAAACTCTAACATAAAGAACAAGGTATTTTGGAGGGGGTAGCTAACTTCATATACGGGATAATTTCCATTCGTCTTAGTTTTTAACGATGCTCCTTATTTCTAGTTGAAAATGCTTATTTTTTAATTTAATTCGGAATGAAAAGTCAAACTCTAACATAAAGAACAAGGTATTTTGGAGGGGGTAGCTAACTTCATATACGGGATAATTTCCATTCGTCTTAGTTTTTAACGATGTTCCTTATTTCTAGTTGAAAATGCTTATTTTTTAATTTAATTGGGAATGAAAAGTCAAACTCTAACATAAAGAACAAGGTATTTTGGAGGGGATAGCTAACTTCATATACGGGATAATTTCCATTCGTCTTAGTTTTTAACGATGCTCCTTATTTCTAGTTGAAAATGCTTATTTTTTAATTTAATTCGGAATGAAAAGTCAAACTCTAACATAAAGAACAAGGTATTTTGGAGGGGGTAGCTAACTTCATATACGGGATAATTTCCATTCGTCTTAGTTTTTAACGATGCTCCTTATTTTCTGGTTGAAAATGCTTATTTTTTAATTTAATTGAGAATGAAAAGTCAAACTCTAACATAAAGAACAAGGTATTTTGGAGGGGGTAGCTAACTTCATATACGGGATAATTTCCATTCGTCTTAGTTTTTAGCGATGCTCCTTATTTCTAGTTGAAAATGCTTATTTTTTAATTTAATTGGGAATGAAAAGTCAAACTCTAACATAAAGAACAAGGTATTTTGGAGGGGGTAGTTAACTTCATATACGGGATAATTTCCATTCGTCTTAGTTTTTAACGATGCTCCTTATTTCTAGTTGAAAATGCTTATTTTTTAATTTAATTAGGAATGAAAAGTCAAAGTCTAACATAAAGAACAAGGTATTTTGGAGGGGGTAGCTAACTTCATATACGGGATAATTTCCATTCGTCTTAGTTTTTAACGATGTTCCTTATTTTCTAGTTGAAAATGCTTATTTTTTAATTTAATTGGGAATGAAAAGTCAAAGTCTAACATAAAGAACAAGGTATTTTGGAGGGGGTAGCTAACTTCATATACGGGATAATTTCCATTCGTCTTAGTTTTTAACGATGCTCCTTATTTCTAGTTGAAAATGCTTATTTTTTAATTTAATTGGGAATGAAAAGTCAAAGTCTAACATAAAGAACAAGGTATTTCGGAGGGGGTAGCTAACTTCATATACGGGATAATTTCCATTCGTCTTAGTTTTTAACGATGCTCCTTATTTTCTAGTTGAAAATGCTTATTTTTTTAATTTAATTGGGAATGAAAAGTCAAAGTCTAACATAAAGAACAAGGTATTTTGGAGGGGGTAGCTAACTTCATATACGGGATAATTTCCATTCGTCTTAGTTTTTAACGATGCTCCTTATTTCTAGTTGAAAATGCTTATTTTTTAATTTAATTCGGAATGAAAAGTCAATCTCTAACATAAAGAACAAGGTATTTTGGAGGGGGTAGCTAACTTCATATACGGGATAATTTCCATTCGTCTTAGTTTTTAACGATGCTCCTTATTTCTAGTTGAAAATGCTTATTTTTTAATTTAATTCGGAATGAAAAGTCAAACTCTAACATAAAGAACAAGGTATTTTGGAGGGGGTAGCTAACTTCATATACGGGATAATTTCCATTCGTCTTAGTTTTTAACGATGCTCCTTATTTCTAGTTGAAAATGCTTATTTTTTAATTTAATTAAGAATGAAAAGTCAAAGTCTAACATAAAGAACAAGGTATTTTGGAGGGGGTAGCTAACTTCATACACGGGATAATTTCCATTCGTCTTAGTTTTTAACGATGTTCCTTATTTCTAGTTGAAAATGCTTATTTTTTAATTTAATTGGGAATGAAAAGTCAAAGTCTAACATAAAGAACAAGGTATTTTGGAGGGGGTAGCTAACTTCATATACGGGATAATTTCCATTCGTCTTAGTTTTTAACGATGCTCCTTATTTCTAGTTGAAAATGCTTATTTTTTAATTTAATTGGGAATGAAAAGTCAAACTCTAACATAAAGAACAAGGTATTTTGGAGGGGGTAGCTAACTTCATATACGGGATGGTTTCCATTCGTCTTAGTTTTTAACGATGCTCCTTATTTCTAGTTGAAAATGCTTATTTTTTAATTTAATTCGGAATGAAAAGTCAAACTCTAACATAAAGAACAAGGTATTTTGGAGGGGGTAGCTAACTTCATATACGGGATAATTTCCATTCGTCTCAGTTTTTAACGATGTTCCTTATTTCTATTTGAAAATGCTTATTTTTTAATTTAATTGGGAATGAAAAGTCAAAGTCTAACATAAAGAACAAGGTATTTTGGAGGGGGTAGCTAACTTCATATACGGGATAATTTCCATTCGTCTTAGTTTTTAACGATGCTCCTTATTTCTAGTTGAAAATGCTTATTTTTTAATTTAATTGGGAATGAAAAGTCAAACTCTAACATAAAGAACAAGGTATTTTGGAGGGGGTAGCTAACTTCATATACGGGATAATTTCCATTCGTCTTAGTTTTTAACGATGCTCCTTATTTCTAGTTGAAAATGCTTATTTTTTAATTTAATTGGGAATGAAAAGTCAAACTCTAACATAAAGAACAAGGTATTTTGGAGGGGGTAGCTAACTTCATATACGGGATAATTTCCATTCGTCTTAGTTTTTAACGATGCTCCTTATTTCTAGTCGAAAATGCTTATTTTTTAATTTAATTGGGAATGAAAAGTCAAACTCTAACATAAAGAACAAGGTATTTTGGAGGGGGTAGCTAACTTCATATACGGGATAATTTCCATTCGTCTTAGTTTTTAACGATGCTCCTTATTTCTAGTTGAAAATGCTTATTTTTTTAATTTAATTGGGAATGAAAAGTCAAAGTCTAACATAAAGAACAAGGTATTTCGGAGGGGGTAGCTAACTTCATATACGGGATAATTTCCATTCGTCTTAGTTTTTAACGATGCTCCTTATTTCTAGATGAAAATGCTTATTTTTTAATTTAATTGGGAATGAAAAGTCAAAGTCTAACATAAAGAACAAGGTATTTCGGAGGGGGTAGCTAACTTCATATACGGGATAATTTCAATTCGTCTTAGTTTTTAACGATGCTTCTTATTTCTAGTTGAAAATGCTTATTTTTTAATTTAATTAGGAATGAAAAGTCAAAGTCTAACATAAAGAACAAGGTATTTCGGAGGGGGGCTCGTTACTGATATTGATATTAGTACGTAAACTACAAACTGACAAAAATATCCAGAACTTTTTTTCTTATAGCCTTGACTTTGAAGACATTTCTTCATCTTAATTGGCTTTAGAAATATCATGCAAAATAAACTAGCCTAACAGCCATTGCTTTGTCGAATTTTGAGCAAAAACAAAAGGATTGTAACACCTGATTGCCCCGTTTTCCAACTTTTACCTTGAGAATCGATGTTGTTAGCAGAATTTCAAAAGGATCGTTTATTAGTGCTGGCGTATCTGATGACGATGCTCCTTATTTATAGTTGAAAATGCTTGTTTTTTAATTTAATTGTGATGAAAAGTCAAAAGTCTAACATAAAAGAACAAGATATTTCGGAGGGGGGCTCGTTACTGATATTGATATTAGTGCGTAAACTACAAACTGACAAAAATACACACACACAGAGACGACACACACACACACACACACACAGAGATGACACACAAACACAGAGACGACATACTCAAAGTGACGACTTACACATAGAGACGACACACAAACGCACACACACACACACACACACACACACACACACACACACACACACACACACACACACACACACACACACACACACACACACACACACACACACACACACACACACACACACACACACACACACACACGCGCGCACACACACGCACACACACACACACATACACACACACACACACACACAAAGAGACGACACACAACACACAGATACGAAACACACAAAGAGACGACACACGCACAGAGACGACACACACACACAGAGTCCACAACAAAAACAGAGACGACACATCCACAGATATGACACACACATAGAGACGACACACGCACAGACACGACACACGAACAGAGTCATAGTGAGAGAGATGAGACGACACACACATATAGCGATGACACACGCACGGAGACGACACACACACAGAGACGACACACACACACACACAGAAGACACACACACATAGAGGAAACACCCATAGAGACGACACACGCACAGAGACGATACACACACACAGAGACAACACACACACCCAGAGAGACGAGACACACGCACAGAAATGATAAACACACATTGAGACGACACAGACACAAAGAGACGAGACACACACACAGATACGAAACACACATAGAGACGACACACGCATAGAGACAACACACACACACACACACAGAGAGAGACAACACCCACACAGAGACGACACGCACACACACAGAGACGACAAACTCAAAGTGAGGACTTACACATAGAGACGACACACGCACAGAGATGACAAACACACAGAGACGAGACACATAGAGAGAGAGACGACACACACACACACACACACACACACACAGAGACGACAAACACACAGAGACAACACACACAAAGAGATCACACATACACACACACACAGATACGAAACACACAAAGAGACGACACACGCACAGAGACGACAAACATACAGAGAAGACACAAAAACAGAGACGACACACCCACAGATATGACACACACATAGAGACGAGACACGCACAGACATGACACACAAACAGAATCATAGTGAGAGAGATATCCAAAAAGTTGGGTTGATCTAGGTTCACTTAGAGTGGCGCGCCACTCTAAGATAACACACACACTAACATAAGTTGGGCGCAAAACCCCTATGCCTTCCCAAGGCCAGAACAAAATTTGCACTTTACTGAAAAAATACAAATGAATGTGCATTGTCAGTTTAATATACATATACTGATATTTAGTAATCAAAATGTTAATATTATTTGATTTATTAAGGTTATAAAAAAAACCATTTATATTTTTTTCAGTAAAGTGCAAATTTTGTTCTTGGCTTGGGAAGGCATAGGGGTTTTGAGGCCAGCTTATGTTAATTTCTGCTCGTTTTGAGTTTGACTCGGTTATTTATTGTAATTTCTGTTCGTTTTGGGTTTCATTTATTTATCGATGCTGATCTGTGGTAGTTTCACGCTTGGTAGATAATTTGATTTGGTTTTTGCTCATTTTTTGTTTAATGGAGTTCTTTACTTTTCTTTGAAAAACTTATTTTGTGGATTTTTTTTTTTTATTAATAGTAATAATAAAAACAATTTATTTATACCCTCTTTACAAACAATATTTACATCATAATACTAACGCTTCTGTTCCATGGGCGCCCATAAGGGGGGCAGGGGGGAGGCGTCCGCCCTCCCCCGCAGGTGAATGATGCTGCCTTATTTTTATATTTTTGTTATGAGATTTCTATTATATAGCATTAAAAGTGCCAATTAGACAAGGTTTGCCCCCCCCCGGAATTCAGCTTATGGGCGCGTTCTGCTCCCACAACTACTGCTACTATCAGTATTACTGCTACCACTACTGCTGCTACTAATCTAAGACTACTAATATTAACTGTACGCCTAATTATATTAACCGTACTGACACACAAAACAAAGAAAAAAACAATATTTAAAAGACCCAAACAAAAAGAAATTTTAAGAGGCCCCCCCCAAAAAAAAAAAAATAGAAGATGTAGGACAATCCAATGAAGTAAACCAAATTCCAAATATATTTTTGAAACCAAGCCACAAAAAATGTTAAACAAACTGAATACCCCTCACAACAAACATTTTTAACCCAGGAAATATGTGGAGTTACGATGTTCAATATGGAGTTACGATGCTCAATAAATCGCTCACCTGATTGTTGGTGAGTTTGGCCTATGTAAAACTATCCACCCGAACAAGGAATACTACGGAAATATGCAAGAAAACAGAATAGATTAAAAGACTTTATTGCATACAGAAAAAAACTATTATCTGTAGCATTTTTTACATTTGCTTGCCAAAGGTGTTGAATAAAATGAAAATTATTTTGAGCATATACAGTGTTACTGTACTCTGTATTTGAGTGTACTGTATTGTTGTATCGTTAAGAGGAGTTTTCTACAGGCTTAATTCTGAGGATTACAACAATCAAATTTCGTCCCGTTTTTATTTACTTCAGTCATTCTGTTATCAATTTATTTCATTCATTTTTATTTCGTATGGTTTTATGTCGTTTTTGTTTATTTTGTATTTCGTATTGGTTTTATTTCGTAAACCCTTTCAATGGAGTTTTTATTTACTTCAGTCATTCCGTTATCAAGTTATTTCATTCCTTTTCATTCCATTTCAGGGTCCAGTTGTTACAGATAATGGCAATTTCATTCTAGATTGGAAGTTTCCAAGCACTTTGGATTGGAAAGAAGTAGAAGTATTTTTAAATATGACACCAGGTAATTCTGCAATACTGACCTTATTTCTAATAATTTAAGTTCATTTAAAAGTTCAATCGTATTGTTTTTTTTCTGATAAAGCTGTTAAAATCTTCCGTGAAAAGAATCTTTTATTTTTTCACTACTTCTATATATTTCTGTGTAATTTATGCTTATAATATACTTCTATATGGTACACTTCTTCTATATATTTCCGTATAATTTATGCTTAAAATATGCTTCTATATGGTGCACTACTTCTATATATTTCTGTATAATTTATGCTTATAATATAAGTATACTTCTATGTGGTGCACTTCTTCTATATATTTCTGTATAATTTATGCTTATAAAATACTTCTATATAATGCGCTTCTTCTATATGGTGCACTACTTCTATATATTTCTTTATAATTTATGCTTATAATATACTTCTATATGGTGTACTTCTTCTATATGGTGCACTTCTTCTATATATGTCTGCATAATTTATTCTTATAAATACTTCTATATGGTGCACTTCTTCTATGTGGTGCACTTCTTCTATATATTTCTGTATAATTTATGCTTATAATATACTTCTATATGGTGTACTTCTTCTATATGATGCACTGCTTCTATATATTTCTGTATAATTTATGCTTATAATATACTTCTATATGGTGCACTTCTTCTATATGGTCTATTAACTGCATTTTTTCACTATTGTTTACACAGTGCTATTGTTTATAATGACTAATATATAGACGTATAGACCTATTACAAAAGATTTGTAAGCCACAAGAGCACTTAAAATATTATCTGTGGTCAAAATGTTCTTAGCTTGTTTTGTTTATTTCTTGTCAACGGAAGGCCATACAATTGACGACCGTGTCGTAAATATAAGGCTACACTATACAACTGAATATAAGTTGACCTTCATAATTGAAGAAAATTTTCAATATTTTTGATTTCAAGTATTTAAAAAATGCACTCTTGTGTGCAGGTCTTCAAAATTCATGTGAACGACTATTATCGGATAGTTCTGCATATGGGTCTGTTTTTATATCAATATCTGCCGGTTGCGCTTGCAAATATTTGAAAATATGTGCAACGGTTGCTTCACAGTCTTATGTACAGCTTTCCAAATGTTATTAGAACGTGTTTTTTTTTCGTAAAATGCTTCATAAATGTCCGTTTTTAGATCTATGCACAGCATTTGAGTTGTCATTTACTTTAAAAATATAGGCAAAAATTGAAACAATATTGATGTTGAGATGGGGGTTGGATCTTAAGAGTGTAGATTGGCTAAAGTTCAG
Source organism: Artemia sinica (assembly GCA_027921565.1). Lineage (NCBI taxonomy): Eukaryota > Metazoa > Arthropoda > Branchiopoda > Anostraca > Artemiidae > Artemia > Artemia sinica. The sequence goes on along the minus strand of CM051258.1, from coordinate 2,390,331 downwards.
TCTCTTTAATAAAAGTAACACAATGTAGCCAATTCACTGAAATGATTAAAACCAAAATTTTAAGATTAACCTTAAAATAACAGTTTAACAACTTCGGAAAAACTTACCAAAAATAGGTGTCATATGGAAAATATAACAGGAAAATTGTAAAAATCCCCTGATTTTGATTGGGGTATTGTAACGAAGGCCCATACAGAGCACATGCCTGTAACACATGAAGCTCGGCAACTCTCAGTGGGATGGTTATTCTCACACCGCTCCATCAAAGATATTCAGCTTGCTTTTTGTCAATTTTCTATGTTTGGTTGATAATGTTATTTAAAAAATGTGGTAAGCGCCAGTTAAGTATGATATAATTATTAGTTGAAAATAAAACCCGTCTCATCTCAGAAAAGGGGTTTAAAAGAAGTTATCCTCTGATGGAACTATATACAACGATTTCGTTTACACGGGTGTATTTACTTCATTGACAGTGGGTGATATTAGTCCTGGTCGAGACAAACAATTTTCAGTGGGTGTTGTTCAGGGACTACCTAATGTAAACCTACGTAAAGTAACATACGTCTGGGTGTACTATCTTTTAAACGGTACTGGTACCAACTAGACCTTGACGCCACGCCGATTTATCGGCGGCACGCAACCGATGAAGGACGCACTAGCTCGGAGAAAAATTTCGGCGGCATGGTGGCTCCTCATTGGCCTGTCTGTCTTTAGCATTGTGTTTTTGCAGTGATTTGTTGATTTCGGTGCGCTAAGTAAGCTAACGTGCTAAGTTACTTTGAAAAGTCAGTCGAAGTTGAGTTCTAACCAGAAAATGGGAATAAGAGCTTACAGACAGAGCAGGCAGTGGCGCAATTAAGGAGAAGACGGAGGGCCCCCAGAATTTTTTCAGAATTTTTCTAAAGAGCTTATTCTCTCACTGGAAGCATTTTTGTTGATTTCTTGCAGCAAAGTTTGATAACTTATTTGAAGAGGCTCACATCAATAGCAATTTTCCCATTTACAGATCGTATTTTGCTTTTATACATCTATTAAGATTATCCAACAGTTCGTGGCAACGACAAGTAAGGAGCAACTCGGCCAAATAGTAAGCGAAACTCTAAGAAGCGAAATATTGATAACAATAGATAAATTTTAAAAAGGTTATCTTGATCTCAAATATCTAAAATTCATTAAGTTTAATGTTAACCATCATAAGCTACGATTCTGCGAAAATTTTTATCATTTAAAAAAAAGGGGAGAAACAAACCCAAAACGTCAAGGAATCTTAATGAAAATCGCTTCGTCATATTCAGCGTACCAAAGAACACTACTATAGAGGTTTCAAGCTTTCACCCGAAAAAATCTGGAATTATGTTTTTTTGGTTTTTTTTTGTGTGTGTGTGTGTTGTGTTTGCCAGAAAAACGGTCACGAATACGTATTTATATGTTTGTTTTTTCCTAAGGGGTGATCGTATCGAACCAATGGTTAAGATTGGGAGTTTTCATTCGAACGGATATTAAAATTTTTAGTGCCTTTTTTAAGTGACCAAAGAGAAAGGATGGCAACTAGCCCCCCTCACATGCCCCCTTTTCCCCAAAATCAACCGATCAAAATTATGAGATAGCCATTTTCTTCAGCATAGTTGAAAAATCTAATAACAACGCCTCCGGAGATGACATGGCCCCCTCCCCGTCCTCTTGGGAAAGGGATGTATCCATAGAATTTGCCCGTTGTTTACGTATAGTATATGATATTAGGATCTATGAAGACGTTTTTCGGGAGGGTGTGTTATTTCCTGCATATGGGGGGTGGGGATTTTTCACGAGGACAATTTTCCTTGCAGAATACGGTGGAAATTGCATACGGTGGAATTTTCTAGAATTCCTATAGAAATTTCTTTTTATTTGACTGAAGTTTATGTGTGGAGACGTTGCGGCGGAATTGTCCGGAGAAAATTTTCAGCGTAGATGGAATTGCCTGTTTTTTCCTGTGGGAGAAATTCTCTATGGGGTAATTCCCTGCAGCAGAAATTCTCTATGGGGGAGTTTTCCTCAGGAGAGCCTTTCCAGGAGGGATAGGAAGGGGTGATTTCCAGGAAAAAATTCTAGGTTGGGGATTTTTAAAAAGACTGTAAAACTATCTGAAATTAAATAAAAAAAAGTCTTTTTTAGATAAAAGTGGGTTTGGGAGAGTTTTCCAGGCAGAATTGTCCGAGGAAATATCATGGAAGTGATTTTCAGCGAGGATGGAGTCGTTCGGATGAATTTTTCAGGGCTATTTTGCACAGGAGGAACTACCCATGGTAATGTTTTTCGTGGGGGGGGGGGGGTTCAGTAAAGGAGAGTTGGATTTCCTGGCATTATTTGAAACACGATCAGAACCTATATTAAAAAAAAAAATCAACTGGAAGTAAGGAGCAAAATTAAAACTTGAAACGATCAGGAATCTTCCATATAAGGGGGGGGGGTTGCTTCCTTAATAGCTTGCTCTTTACGCTAAATGTTTGAGTTTTTGTCCAAACCCCATAAGAATGACTCTTGAAACACAAGGGCTGTTTTCTTAGAATAAGAAGCTTTTTAAAGGACTGAGAAACTTTAGCGTGAAGAGTGAGGGATTGAGCGATTGAAGATTAAGGAATAATTGCTATTCGTTTTAAATTGTAATGTTGCTCCTTACTTTCAGATGAAATTATTTTATTCACTTTTAAGATCTATCTCACATCATTAGCCCTAATTTGTCATTCCATCTAGTGTGTCTTTCATTGAAAGAATTTCTTTTTAATTTTAATCTTGGATTAAGGATTATCAGTTTCCATCTTTCAAGTGACTCAGTATGTGGCAAGATATATAGGTGTATATGAGATTTATGATTTAGAGGATTACAAGGTGATCTTTTCCGTAAAGCTTTTCTTCCTTCATAAAACGACCTGACAATGTCATGTAGTAACAAAAGATTTTAACAGCTTGAATTTATGATAGTAATGAAAGAACCAGAACAGTTCTAATTTGTTTCGAAAATAAAATACCTTCAATCATTTTTTTTTTTTTACCCAGATAAAACTAGCTCAGATCAATTATTCTAAGTTGATAATTTTTCTAAGAGTTGAAATTATATCTTGAATTCTCGCAGTCAAGACCATATTTTGCCGATTTATTTTGTTGCTCAGTGTTGAATCAAACTGGTTTTGTAAGTTTGTAAGATAAATAAGGTATTTGTAAGAAATGATTGTCTGTTGTTTTTCTTCCTCTTCCCCCAAACAAACCGAGTCTGAACTTCTTGTGTGTGAAATCACACACAATCAAACACAAGCATGGAGGGAAGAGAACGGTGCTGATTATTGAAAAGCAAGAGATTAGGAAGTCTGACAAAAAGACACCCGATCCTACAGATTTATGAGTGTTGGTGCTTTTGTCGTGCTTTCCTCGAATTTATGTGTGTTGTTACGTAGTACGTGTCTTCGCAGTTCTAAAAGGCTTTAACAAACTTTTCTGTTTATTCGCATTTAAATGATATGTCATTTAGGGCTTTTGAACAGATTTGGATATCTTTCCTAATAAGAAAAATCGGCGCCAGCCGGCGGCACGTCGCCGGAGGTAAAATCGAAAGTGCCAAAAAAAATTGGCGGACGGCGTACCGCCATTCCCCAAAAAATCAACTATTCGCCGAAGAGAAAACTGGCGTGGCGTCTGGGTCTAATACCAGCTATCAAAATTTCTCTCTGCTAAACGCTGTTTTGGGGACGTCGGTAGGTTGTTCCGCCATCTATTCTGTAATAGTGAAGATGGTAGGCGATGAGTAGAATTCCAACTACCCGAGAAATATACTCCGAGTAACATAGTGTCTCCTGTTAAAATTTCTATTGGATTTAATACCATATAGCAGAACGGTGCGGAAATTTGTGTAAATGCGGTTGTGAATTCTTATTGGTCATTTCCTATGGAATTTTAATATGGAATTACCTAGGCTGTTCTAATTAATATGGTAATAATATATTGTATTTTGCAAGAGGCAATGAGCTAACTTATTTTCAAAATTAATTAGAAACGTGATTTTACTCTCTGGCTAGACTTTTAACGACACTACACGTTTTTAGTCAGTTTGATTAAGTGTTTTGTGTTTTTTGTCTTAGTCAAGTGTTGTGTAATTTGCGTGGGTGTTTGTGTGGATGCCCGATGATATCCGATGAGGTAAGTAAGTTTGTAAAGATTTCTTAGATGGGGATGGGATAAAGGATGAAAAGGCGTTAGGTCCAAATTCATGGCTGTCTCTAACACCTCCCCCCACCCTTTTTGCAGACAACTATTTGTTTACTACATTTTGCTGAGCGGCAATATTCTAATTATGAGGAAAGAAGTCAAAGTACCATAAATATGCTTAATTAATTTGATTATATAACTAAATTGTAAAAAAAGAAGAAGTCTTTTTATATCGTTTCTTAAATTCGTCTAAATTTGGAGTTTAATATAAATATCACTATGTAAAGCGATTAATAATTTAAAATCAGAATCTAAAATTGATTTATTTTAAGTATAGTCACATCTCTCCAGCCCTCACCCCTTCTGGAGAAAACTAAGCAGGATTCAATTTGAAATTTAATTCAAAAGTCCAAGAAATCTGTTTTGACTTTTTCAAATTATTCAGGTAATCTGACGTAAAACGAGACATTAAGGTGTATTTGCGTATTTGTAAAATTCATAGTGCAGAAAAGAAAAAGGAAAGATAGAGAAGTCTGAACTGGAATTGTAAGGAATTTGCCCCCTTTGTAAAGGGGGTATGTGGCATTTGATCTTCAAGAGTAAAAAATTATTTTTTTTTTCTTCTAGTGTTTTCAATTGCACTAATTTTCAATTAATTCCCGTCAGAAACAGTGACGCCTGTTTTGTTCGTTTTATCAAACTTACATGAAATTTGGCCCCTCCTCCCAGATGTGTACTTTGGTAGAACGTTAATAACGGTAGAAAAAGCCAGAACAATATCACAAATATACAAAATACACAAATATAGTCAAAATATTACAAATTGTCTTCGATAAAGATACCGATTCAAATTACATGATTTCATATATTATTTTAAATTACTAAGATTCTGAAACGAGCTCTGAAACATTTATTTCCAAGTTCGATTTTCTGTTTCAATTTTCGAGCTTATTTAACTGTGGATAAATTGAATCATAAACATATTTTATATTCGTTCTACTTTAAAAAATGCTTCCCTTTTTCAGCTCCGTTTCAGCAGTTTAGTTTTCCTCACGTCTGTTTGTTTAATGTATTTATACTGTGTCTGGTCATAACGTTTGTCTCTCGTTTAAATATGACCTCACGTTTGTTTGTTTAATGTATTTATACTGTGTCTGGTCATAACGTTTGTCTCTCGTTTAAATATGACCTCACGTTTGTTTGTTTAATGTATTTATACTGTGTCTGGTCATAACGTTTGTCTCTCGTTTAAATATGACCTCACGTTTGTTTGTTTAATGTATTTATACTGTGTCTGGTCATAACGTTTGTCTCTCGTTTAAATATGACCTGACTCGTTATATACTAGTTCACTGTATGACGGGGCCTTACCGCTTGAGGCTATAGCAGTAGTTCCCAATTGATTTTGGGCCATACCCCACCTAGGCATTTCTAAAATCCTGATGCCCTTAGTTAAATTTTATTATTCAAAATTTGTGTGTATTCATGGAAAGGAATCTTAAATGGCTATTTTATTCCAGATTTCTTAAATATTCTTAACGAAACCATGGAATTGGTCCAAAATCAGCCGTGTGATAGGGTTGTCATGGGTGATATGAACTTGAACCTTTTGGATGATTCTTCTGTGTCTATATACCTTCTCGTTGTAATGCTTTCTTATGGTATCCTGCCAACGACGCTTAGGGATTTACAGCTCTTTTAAACGCGCTATAAATTGAACAACGATTATTTTCAGGTGTTGTTGAGAACGGGCTATTTATCGATATGGCACATGTGGCTTATTTTGGTATGAAGGATGGATCAGTAATGACGAAGCAGCGTGAATAGTCTATGTTATCGTTTTGAATACAAAGCGTTTGACAACGTATTCCTTACTTTTGAGCGATATTTTTAAGAGACGGCACGTGGCAAATCTAAGCAAATCAAATATTTTTTTAGATGAAACTTTACGGTCGGTTTTTTAGATGAAAATATACGGTTTTTAGATGAAAATTTACGGTCGGTTTTTTAGATGAAAATTTACGGTTTTTAGATGAAAATTTACGGTCGGTTTTTTAGATGAAAATATACGGTTTTTAGATGAAAATTTACGGTCGGTTTTTTAGATGAAAATTTACGGTTTTTAGATGAAAATTTACGGTCGGTTTTTTAGATGAAAATTTACGGTTTTTAGATGAAAATTTACGGTCGGTTTTTTAGATGAATATTTATAATGTAGTGTGCAAGTTTCCTACTCATTGGAATTTTTCCGAGATCTAGGGATTTTGGTCCTCAAATTGGGTTTTGGGAATATGCATTTATATATCAAACCCTCAACTATCATTACCCTCAAAAAGTTTGTTAGAGAGAGAAGGAGGCGGTTGTCGGGTCCAAAACTGACTTAATGGAATGAAGAAAGTTCATATTAAATAATTTTGAAAATATTTAGTAAAGAATTTGTGAAAAAAATAAAAAATATTTGGTGATTGAATAAACGTCCAAACAATTTGAGCCCGAAACGTGAAGTTTTGCAAAATAATCTTAAAACAACGATAATTACAAAATAATATATATATATATATATATATATATATATATATATATATATATATATATATATATATATATATATATATATATATATATATATATATACTTTATTGATCTTTTTAATCTAAGCTAATTTCATATAAAATGTCTCATTTCTTGCGTTTTCTTGTCCGTAGGAGAGACGTTGGTTTTAACCATCGCAATGGTCTAACTCCAGAAGTATTAAATGTAAAGTCACATATCTAAAAACTGAACTCAATCAATGGGATTCATCACAGTAAACTGATCACAGCTTTTGGGTTTTCATACGATTAGTTGTTTGTAGAATTATGTTAAAAATCAGTACCTCTCCCCCTCCTCTCTTGCTTACGTTTGTGTAATGAATTTTGTGTAATGATTCGTGTACTGAATTTTTCAGATTTTTTTATTACCTTGAAAGTAAGTTTTAAAAGGTTTGCCACGACTCGTCTTCTTGAATAAAACCTTTAATTTTTGCACCGAATTTACTCCTATCGATTGTTACTTGTCAATATAGAATGTATACTGTTTTTATTATCTTTTGGCTACTTGTTCTTCTACAACATTCCTTTCAACATAACGAGTATCGTATCTTTCTTTTGTTTTTCCATTTTTGTTTACTACTGTTTATTAAATTTTTACGCACGCCTTCTCTCCAAGTATTGATCATTCTACCCTATAGCTGATAAGTTTACATAGCCACTGGAGAGACGGGAGGGTTATCAATGAGTGATATTAAACCAAAACAGTGCTGTTTTAGGTCAACAATTTTCGGAAAAGTCCTTTAGAATAACCTTAATAGAGATTATCCCCCCTGGCTCCCCAATTTGTGTAGAAGTGAAGGATTCTGATAATCCATATGTGTAGTGAATTGCTCAAAGTGTTTTTGTGTTACTTCAAATTGTAAACCCGGGGTAGTACGATACCCATTAAGGAGCGAAGTGTCTACTTTTTGTGTAATCGTCATGAATTCTAGCCATGGAATGTTGTTGCTTCAGCCCTGTGATATAATGCTGGCACCCAGAGCCGTTCCTTGGGTTGGTGGCACCTGGGGCAAATGTGATTATAGCGCCCCTCTCCCAACTCAAATATAAGCAAAACAGACCGAATCAAAGTTGACAATCCCCAACCCAGTACGCACCCCTAGCTGCGGCACCCTGGGCAGCCAACCTAGCCCCCCCCCCTCTAGGAACAGCAAGTACCAAGGACATCAAAATGAAAACATTTTGGCTCCATCTTAGGTCTATCCATACCTGACAACAATGATTTTCTATGAATTATATTTTGGTTGTTACAAGATATTCGAGGTCAGAATTTGGGCGCAAAGTTTCATAGTGTTTCCAAACCCAACCGTGAAAAACAATACGCGGAAACCAATTCAGAAAATTTGATTTAAAAATTAACACTTTTTACACTTAAAATTTCAAATATATTGCAGAAACATTCAAATAATCTAAGGAGGTTCGAAGTTTTCCATTACACAGTAATGGTATAATTGTATAAGTCAAACAGACTAGTGATATTTCAATAGAAGTCGTTCTATTACGCTTGAATGTGTCATGTCTGTATTTCTTTTCTTGGTTTCTGAAGCGAAACTATGAATTTAATGTGTTTGCTTTATGTCACACAAATTAAGTAATAAAAGTGATAATTTTCTCTATAAATATTTGAAAGAGATAAATATAATAAATCTTTCCTAAATGATGTTCTCGCAGGTAAGTCAAGAACTAATAATTTGGAGCGTTGAATAATAAACAAATTAATGCATAGCTTAGATTTTTAGTTGTTCCACAATGTACACTTATTTCCAATTTCTATTTGTTAACAAGATGTTAGGGTCAGCCTATATTTTTACATAATTTTACTCTATTGGCACTATTTTACTAGATTTAATTTTACTAGATTGGCAAATAGTTTGCTGAGAATTAACGATTGTGTTTTTGCTTATGCTATAGCAATCAGGACAGTAACACTTTTTAGACCTTCATGATGATATATTTTTTTCGCTCATTTTCTGCCAATTTTTCACGCACGTTCATTTTGAAATTTGGTGCGTGTGAGTGTAAAAACTGAAACAAATATTGAAGATCGTTTTCGTTAAAAATTCAACTCCCAGTTTTTCATTGTTTTCAGTTGTTTATGGTTGTGTAGGTTTCCACTTAACAGTTGAAAGAATTGGAAATTATTTTAGTGTCCTTCTTATTTTTCGGAAGCCAATCTGATCTCGTCCTAAAGTGTAACTCATACTAATAGACTGTTGGCGCTCGATAAAATAGTTCTTTTAATAATTGACTCTAGTTCATACGTGTACAAAAAATTTCAGCTCTTTGTAGAAGAACAAAATTGCATTATTGAATTTAAAGTGGATTAAAATTACATTATAGGGTTAAAAATGGTCTTTTTATCTTCAAAACTCAATAACGTTAAAACATCTGGGAGTATTTTGCCATTGAAAATTAAATTTTGCATTATTCATTCTAAGAACATCCGAGTATTAAAAGAAGCCAAACACTTTGCCCTCAAATATTAAAATCCTTTCTGTGGCCAATTTGACCAAGTCCATTCTAACATGCAATTGAGAGCATTTTCCAAACTAAAAAAATTCTTGACATTTTTCTACCATTAACATTTATTATGATAACATTTTGTACAATATGATTATTGAGACAATTAATCTTCGTTTTGAGTTCTCCCCACTATTTGTTTCATGGACTGATCTAAGTTGGCACCTAAACGATCCAAACGTCTATTGAAACCTTCACGAGGGGCATTTCTGTCGCATAAGAAAAGCAACTCAAACACTAAAGGCAACAATTCAATATAACACGATAGTTTAATATTACTTTTTTTTCGCACTGTACAAACATGAAATATAAGACAAGAAATAAATAAAATCCACCAATCCAAAGCATGAGAGTTTATATATTGACGTTTAACATATGATATTTTTATATATATAAAAATACTTTTCCATGCACCCCAATCTTTAATTAAAGGGCTGCAAAAGAGCACACTCAATAGATTCACCAGTTCCCTTTTCTCAGTCCTTTGAGCACTAACATCATAACAGATAAGCAAAATAACATCTTTGTATTCTTTTGATAGGACGTTAACTAACATCATTTATTATTTTTTTCAATTTATGACTAATATCACAAATGGAATAGTATTCAATTAACGCATATATATTATTTATCATATAACCATTCTCGGCATTTTAAATCAAAGCACACATGTGAATTTTGAAAATTCTCGTTTATAGTTAGTAATTCATTTTTGAAAATGACTGTGTTGATTTTTGAATCAGAATAAATAGAAAAACCTGCATAAGGGTTCCTCGTACCTCGACAATCGATACATATTGTATCTTAGTTTGAACCATGTAAAGTATACATGATGAGCTTTCATTTTGAATGGCCACTTTAAGAAAAGCAACTGTCAAATCGTCTTCGGCACAAAAGTTTGAGTTCTCAATTTCTGGCAACATTCACGAGTTTCCCACCTCAAAAGACAAAATCAACAAGAAGATCACTAAATCACCGATTTCTTATTAAAAAAGAATAACAATCACGGTTGATCAGATTTATGAAACGGCTGCAGCAGTCGGTGCTTTGAAATATATTATCGGTGCTTTGAAATATCTTATGTTTCTGAAGGAAGAGATTCCTTCAATTTAAGGAGGATTCTCAAAGGGGGGGGGTCTTATGTCCGGGTTTTCTTTCTTTTTTAAGTAATTTGATCCTTCTTCCTTGGTTTCAAGCTCAGAATTTAGGGAGGAATTTTCTATTATGGAGTATTCACTAATTTGATTGTATTACGGAGGATTTGCTTTCCGTGAGTTTGCGTCACCAAAAACGTCATTTTTATCCATTAATATCTCAAATTGTCTTGCAAGCCTTGTGAACTGATATTAAGGTGTCGCACGGGGGGTATTTCCTATGTGTGTGCAAGCGTTTCTAAGAAGATATGTCGGGGGGGGGGGTATGTTGGTATTAAAAATCGTTGGTCAAAATATCCATCTTTAAGGCAGTTTCTCAAAAAGGGGGTTATCCTTCGACAAATTATACAGGAATAGCTCGACATTTGCAGACACGCGTATACAGATATATATTTTTTTTTTTTTAATTCACACAAAAGAGAAACAAGAATCTAAGCCAACCGCTAAAATCTCTTACACAACCATACAAGCAATGCATCCATCACTATGGCATTAAATTCTGCTCTTGTTTTTATGAAAGACACAAGCAGACAAAAAATGCATAATAAACATTCAAACCCATCCAGTTCGCCCCCTCAAGTAAAGGTAAGGCATGACAGAGGTAAGTCATCCGTCTTTGATTACAACAATTGAGTCACGTCTGCCAAGAGAATTTCGCTCTGCTAACCTCTCAGATACTTTAAAGAGCCACCCTATCTCGTCCATCATAAATTTGTTTTAGTTTGTGTGGCCAAAGTATTTAGAATTGACTGGGCGGTCTTGCCATAACTTGTAGAGCTTGGGTAAGAGATCCGAAGAAACGACAAAAAACTGAAAGCAACCACCTACTTTCCCAAAAAACCATAAAACTTGCCCCGTTATGTGCCAGAGATAGTGATATTCAGTTTTCAGAAAAGAAAGGAAACATCATTAGAAAGGGAGGATTTTATTCTTCGATTAAATGGACCAGAATTTTGTTTAGTTCAGGAAATGGTAGTCCCTTAAAATGTTTTAGAATTCCTGTTGGGACAACACTAAAAATTAGTTTCGATTAAAGGGCGCAGATTTTTTTTTTAGGTTCAGGAAAGGGCAGTCCCTTAGAATGTTCTAGCAAACCTAATTGGATAACGTTAAAAATTAGCTCAAAGGAATTATCATTGAGTAATTTGATCGCTTGGGGAGTTCCCCGTGGTACCTCCCGCTTTGATTGCCAAATTTGACGACAAAAGGAAATAAAATTCACTGCCTTTTAAATCAAATTTCACAGTCAAATCGCAAATTCTCGACAACTTTCGATGATAGCTAGTGCCCTGGGATAATCTGCTAATGGACTCTTTGTCTCTGAGACGGTCAACCCACGCTGAAGCTTACAAAATTGTTTTTAGGCATCCCTTCGCCTTAATTTATTGGGCTTCTGTGGAGCTAATTAATTTCCCTCAACTGGTTTAATTGGCTTGACCAAAGGACGGCTCAACTAGTATCACTATAATTTGACTTTGGTGCCAACTTTGTGGCAGACGTGGCCTAATGCTAGTGTGCCCAAGTTTCTAAAAATATTAGTCTCTTCAGCACTAATTGGGCGCTAATGTGCATTTTTTGATTTTTTTAGGTGACTTTATTGAAATTTGTATAACAGATGCTAGAAACACTAGATCACTCTTAACCATAGACGAAAATAAAATTTTACAATGCTTCGGACCGTGCGCACACAACGTATGTTTGAGTAAGGAGGAATTTCTTCAAAAACACAAGAAAATGCAATACTGCTGTAATAGAATAAAAAATATGCTTTAAATCGGAACATAGTAGGATCGAGTCCTAATTCCACCACCAATTACTGTTTAGAATATTGAGTAAATGATTAAATGCAAAAAAAGAGTTATTTGTGATACCTTTATCCGAGAGTATAGTTTACCTAAGAAAAAATATTAAAATTAACAAAACGTAAATTTTCAGGGTTTACCAGCGTTAGACTTGAAATAAAAAATCATAAATGTCTCAACTTTTTTAGGTGGAAAACAAGGGCATATCCAGGATTTTGTCCGGGGGCCGTCATGAAAAAAGTGGGGTAGCAAAGTAACAGTGCTACTTGGCAGTTTTCATATTTGTTGGCAGATTTTTTCTGAAAATGGCATTTTTACCTATAAAAATAACTTTTGATCTAAGAAAACCTGTCAAAACACAAGTTGTGCTGCTAAAGTGTCGGCAGCTTTGAACCCCTCTTCATATGCATTATCTACAGCTAAAAAATACGGTATTAAACAAGTCCACACTTCGTTTTCACTATGGAATCTCATAACAATTATCAACTATTGGGTGAACTTTCTTAAGAATGCACAGATTTCGGGTCACTTGTATCATGTTAAGGCCAGTTCATATCACGGCGAATAGCACAATCTCTGTCATAGTTGCCAAGTCTTTCTACTGCAGCACGAACTATACGAACTAACTCTCTTAAAGTGCTGTGAAGAGTCACCGATCCCAATTCTTGGTCAAGTTGGATAAAAAAGTCTTTAAAATGGAATTATAACTACATAAGATATATTATGACATTACATTATGTTAATAAATAACTCCTAAAATTGTTATATTAGAAATTCGTCGGTAGTGAACCATTTTTTCGGTTCTTTTTTAGTCAGCATATTCACAGTTTATATTTGTTCTAAGTGCCTTTTCCTCAAGTCACGCCAGTAAGGAGAGGACTGAATCAACATCATCATTATTATTGATTAATGAAGAAAATCCCGTAAAGTGCATACATATCAGCATCACTTACAGAAGAAGAGACTGAAAATTTACAAAAAACGTAAAATAGTAACTCTTTTGGGTTGCATCAAAAACGTAGTATTCTTCTCAAATATTGAACATTGAGAGGTGGAACATTAAATTCAAGAAAATTTTAATTCATTTACTATTATTTTTCAGTTTTTTGTTTGCTATTATTTTTTTCAAGTAAAGTCTTGGTTTTCAAGCAGTGGCGGATCCAGGATTTCTTTAGGGGGGGCAAAATAGGTTAATCCGATAAACTTGCGTTAGGAGCAAGTTTAATTAACTCAAACTTGCGTTAATGAAGTAAATTACACTACTATAGACTATGTTCGGGGGGCGCGCGCTCCTCACCCCTCTCCTAGATCCGCCGCTGTTTTCAAGTCATAGTTTGTTACTAATTATATTTGGATGTTAATTGATACTAAATTATTGTACTATTATTACTACTAGAATCCAGAAACCTAGACCAAGTTTTGGCAAATCATATTTTTCAAGAGCAAAAATGAAATTAAAAAAAAACAAGAAAGAAGAGTTTTAGGAAATTTCTCGTGAGAGTATACTGTTATTGCCCATTTTTGAAGCTATTTACAATCCTGTCTCAAAGGAGTCAGTCAGTGCAGTTTTATCTATGAAAATACACATATTTTCTTTTACGAATCACCATTCTGAAAACCTTAGTTTTCTTTTTGCTTGTTTATAAATGTTTTAAAATGGGTCTTTTTTGAGCTAAGATTAAATTAAAAAAAACAAGTTTTTTTAACTGAAAGTAAGGAGCAACATCAAAACTTAAAACGAACAGAAATTATTACGTATATTAGGGGGTTCGCCCCTCGTTAATACCTCGCTCTTTACGCTAAAGTTCGAATTTCATTCCAATTCTTTAAGAATGACCACTGAATCAAAAAGTTCGTTTAATTAGGATAAATAGCTCTTTTGAAAGCACTAAAAAACTTTAGGGTAAAGAGTGAGGTATTAACGAGGGGGTGAACCCCCTCATATACGTAATAATTTCTGTTCGTTTTAAGTTTTGATGTTGCTCCTTGCTTTCAGTTGAAAACTTGTTTTTTTATTTAATTTCTGATCGTTTTTAAATAATGCTGGGAAATCCGGCGCCCCTTCATGGAAAATTGTCTTTCCCATGAAAAATTCCTCCACGGAAAGATCCTCCGACCAAACCTACTCCCCACTATGTGTTTCATGGACTGAGTTAAGCTGGCGCCTAAGCTATTGAAACGTCTAGTGAAACGTTCACTAGAGGCATTTCTGTCGTATAAGAAAAGCAACTCAAACACAAAACACAAAAAATTAATATAGCACGGTAGTTTAATATTCCTTTTTTTCACACTGTACAAACATGAAATATAAGACAAGAAATAAAAAACTTCCACCAATGCAAAGCATGAGAGCTTATATATAATGTCGATATATGGTATTTTGACATATAAAAAATACTTTTCCATGCACCACAATCTCTCTAATTAAAGGGCTGCAAGGGGGCACACTAAATAGATTCACCATTTTCCCTTTCCTCAGCCCTTTGAGCAGTAACTTCATAACAAATAAACAAAATAACATTTTGTATTCTTTTAATAAGACGGTAACTAACATCGTTTATTATTTGCTAGATTTATGACTAATATCACGGGTGGAATTGTTTTCAATATATGCATATATGTTATTCATCATATATTCATTCTCGGCTTTTTAAATCAAAGCACATACGTGAATTTCGAAAAATTCTAGTTTAGAGTTAGTAATTTATTTCTGAAAATGACTATGATGGGTTTTGAATCGGAACAAATAAAAAAACATATACATAAGTGTCTCGACAGTCAATACATGTTGTGGCTAATTTTAAACTTTTATTTAAATATATACGATGTGCTTTGATTTTGAACTGCCACTTTAACAAAGGCTACTATCAAATCGTCTTCAGCACAAATGTTTCTCAATTTCTTGCATCGTACACGAAGTTTCCCACCTCAAAAGACAAAATCGACAAGAAAATCACTAATTCACCGATTTTTATTAAAAAGGAAAAACAATCACGGTTGATCAATTCATAAAACGGCTGCAGCAGTTCAAAAGGCGATAAGTCATACTTCATTTTTACATGAAAACCTAACAATCAATTGTTTATATCAGCTCTTCAATTTCAGTGATAAGATAAACAATACTGGTATCAAGATCTCTAACTTCCAACCACTGTATATAGATAATATAATATCTATTATAAATAGATTATATCTATTATTTATATTCAGTGCTTCGAACTATTTTTATGTTTAAAGCAGATAGGAAGAAAATCAAAGCTTCTAATTATATTGAGAGCAAAATAAAGCGAGAAAAAATGTAGTGGGGCAATCTATGGAGAGAACTTTATTTGATAAGGTGGGCTATGAACACCAGTTTGACAAAAAGTGCCACATAACGTCTTTTGAATTACTGCAACAGATAAGTGAAGACGTTAATTCGGTATAAAATAAGATTCAAGGAAAATGTTGAAACGAAATTAAAGAAGGGAAGCATTTTTGGCCTTTTGTAAACAAAACCGTACAAATGAGATTGTAGCGGAAATATCCTTCCAAGCATGACATTTCAAGAATTTTTTTCGAGGCATTATATAAAAAACATTGTGTAGACATTGGGTTGTGTATTTCTCTCTAAAGCTTATATTGGATAACATCCAAGCGCACTCACAGCCCCCTGGGCTAAATGCATCACTACTTATTGGTCAATCTTATTATCCTTAGTATGAGGAACCCAGATCAATTTGCTAATATACTCAAGGCCGTAGCCAGGATTTTAAAAAGAACTTTTAAAAACGCGTCAAAAATTTGCTTATATGCACTTGTTACGTTTTTATGAGTCGGACAAACATTTGGGGGGGGGGGGGGAAGGGGCTACAACCCCCTACCCCCTTAGATATGGCCTAGACTATACTCCTTCGTATAATAAATACGAAAATTGCCCCCCTTCCACACCTAGATTTTGAAAAGAAATACCCTTTTCGTATGTTCATTTAAAAAGAAAAAGAGAGGTTGCCTCAAACTAGACATTCATTACTAGCGCATGTTAATATGTTTTTTTTTTTTTGCTTTGAAGCAGAATGCTTCATGAATCCCAACAAAAAGCTTAAAAAAGAAGTGGAGATGAATTAAAAAAAATCCAAAATTTTAGACTGCAGATAACCCCACCCCCAATGCATCACTTCATACAGGTCAATCCAGTCATTAGCATAATGAACCAAAATTCATTAGCTACTGCACTCCTTCGGGAATTACTTTCTATATCAAAATTATTTACGGAACCAACTTTCTAAACAAATATCACCTGACACCAGGTTAAATTACTTGCACCATCTAATTACTTAACATTGGCTTCCAAGCACAACCATTTCAATCCACAATGTTACACACACAAGATAAAATGAGATATCAATGTTTTCCAACAGGACTTCCCAAGCTATTTTGAATTATCATTTTCAATAATATGTTTAGTCGACTTAAAAAAAAAGAAAACCAACAGAATTCATTCCTCACGTGGACGCGTGTTTGGACGCGTTCTTGTCATGTATTACAACTAATCCATTAACTGGCACGAATGTTTGCAATGTTTCAATTACACAATATATAAAAAAATCTTAATATTTTACCATCAGAAAAAAAAAGGTCAGCAAAGTTTGATTGCTTGTACAATATAGATTTTGACGTTTTTTTAGCCAAGACAAAAACGTTTTTATGATCGTTTGTGGCATGCGGCACTTTGCAGTGGCAAGCAGCACCTTCACGTACAGCCAATGTGAAATTTTTTTTACAGTCCAAGAATCATTTTTGGTTCAGGCAGCCGAGTCTTCACGTGAAAACGAATTTCACGGATTTTGACTTCGCCTATTCTTTTTTGCATCACGAAATTTATGCGTCTCAACAGTTTATCGGGTCCCTTGAAATATTTTATATTCGCCATTGAAAAATGCATCGGTTAGGATTCATATAAATTATTATAGGCTAATTAAGAGAACGAAAATTGTATAGAAACTGGCTTAATTCCCAAGAAGATATCTCTTCTTGTACCCATGACAAATATAGGGATATTCTCTAAAAAATAAGGGTTAGGACCAGAAAATCATTTCTTTGTAGAATATCATTTGTTGACAAAAAAGATTTTAGTAGCTTATTTAAAGAAGTCCATTTTAGAAAGGGCTGTTTAGAAAATATTTCATATTTAAGCCAGCATGAAAAATTCAGTACATTTTATTCACCAGACTATTGGTGCATTCAAATAAAAACCAAATATGAATCTTTCCGTCTTCTGCATTTACACTTGGTCAATTTGGCCTTAAAGAGGTTCATATTTTGTATATTTATCGAGGTTCTTCGAAACTAAAAAAGGCTAAAGTCTTCACTGGCTCATTCCTGATAGCGTCCAGTTTATTTTCTGAACATATAGTTTAAAGAGAAATACGTCAACGGTAAAACCTAATAATTTCAGAAAATGCATCGGTTTTGGTCAACTTCATACAGGCGTCTAAAAACATACTGTAGCTTGAGCGGGGAAATGCGAGGCTTGTATCAATGTCCAACTTGCCCTATAAGCGGGAAAGTCCCGTCCCTCCACCTCCATGTATTGATTAATTCCCTTGCGACTATTGATTGAGACTATTCACTGTACAGGACAAATATTGAAAAGTAACTACTGTCCCGAGTTCAAATATTTATAAGAAAAATATCACTTTTGGCAAAATAAAGTGATATTTTTGTCTGGCTTTAATTTGCCAAAGCCGGAATTAGACATAATATCATCGATATTTGCCAACTGACATCAAGCAGAGGGTCAAAAATATCCTGTTAGTTCAAATATTTATAAGAAAATATCACTTTTGGTAGCAAAATCTTTATAATTGGCAAAATAAAGCCAGAATTAGACATAATATCATCGATATTTGCCAACTGACATCAAGCAGAGGGTCAAAAATATCCTGTTAGTTCAAATATTTATAAGAAAATATCACTTTTGGTAGCAAAATCTTCATAATTGGCAAAATAAAGCCAGAATTAGACAGAATTTCATTCATATTTGCCAACAGACATCAAGCAGAGGGTCAAAAATATCCTAATAGCTCACTAACGTTTCTCGAATAAACTGTTTTGTTAATAAATAGAACAATGGAAAAAATAAGATTCCACAAAAAAGACAATCATTCATAACATTAGAAGGTCAAAATTTGCAATGATTCAGCCTGAATTGATGAGGGAGTATTATCTGCAATAAAAAGGAAAAGAAATCTAGCACTATTCTGAAATCAAAACGGTTGTTTTTCTTGTTCTTGGTCAACAAAATGTGTTTACCCCCTAACGTTGGGCTGAACATGAAATGGTGTCACTTTTATAGCAGATTGAGCTGTATTTCGCCAATTGCCAGTAATTAATTATTCAAAATAATTAGCAATGAACAGCAGTCATAAGTAGCAAATGCTAAATTTGAAATTTACCTGACTGATATGAGGTTTGAGTTCCAAATTGATCGTTTAAGCTCGAAAATTGAAAGAGAGTATTATCCGTAAATAGTACAAAAAAAAAATGTATTTTTCATTTCTTTTACTTAAAAAAAATCCTAGTTTAAAAGTGATTTTTTGTTCTGCTTCTTCTTTGGACAAAATCTGGTGTCATGGAAAACCCATTCTTCTTCCTAAAAGAAGACTAAACAGATATGTCTAAAATTCAATATTTTGACCTTTTTTTTATATCTCCAGTAAATGGGTTATTATGGTGGGGTTCATCATGTAAACAATTTGAGGATTCTTCTTCAAATTTAAGGTCAGATTTCTCTTCATCCTTAAAGTACAAAATTTAAGGTTTCTCTAATTTAAGGAGGATTCCCAGAGGAGGCGTTCTGATGGCAGGGTTCTCTTTATCCTTTAAGTAATGTAATCCTTCCTACTTGGTTTCAACCTCAGAATTTAGGGAGGATTTTTTTTATTACGGAGGATTAATTAATTAAGGAAGATTTTATTTTCATGGGTTTGTCTCATTTTTATCCATTAATATCTCAAATTTTCTTGCAAGCCTTGCGAACTAATATTAGGGTGTGAGAAGGGGAGGGGGCGTGTTTTTCATGTCTGTGCAAGCATTTCTAAGAAGATGAGAATGCGCAGCTTCGGTGAAGGGGTGCGACAAAGTATACAGGAATTGCTCGACGTGTTCAGATACGCATATACAGATATTTATTTAAAAAATTCACACAAAAGAGAAACAAGAGTCTAAGCTAACCGCTAGAATTGAAAACTAAAATCTCTTCACACAACCATACAAGTAATGCATCCTGTACTATGGCAATTATTTCTGCTCCTCTTTTTCTGCTCCTGTTGGCAATTATTTCTGCTCCTGTAAAGTAATGCATCCTGTACTATGGCAATTATTTCTGCTCCTCTTTTTTTTGAAAGACACAAAACAAAAACCACTATAGAAATGCACAATAAACTTTCAAAAGAATCTAATTCCTCCCCTCGAATAAAGGTAAGGCATGACAGAGGTAAGTCATCTATCTTTGATTGCAGCAATTGAGCCACGTTTTGCAAGAGAATTTTGCTCCTCCAACGTCTCAGACACTTTAAAGAGCCACCCTATCTCGTCCATTACAAACTTTTTTTTTAGTTTGTGTGGCCAAACTATTTAGAATTGACTGGCCACTCTTGTCATACATTGTAGAGCTTGGATAAGAGATGTGAATAAACGACAGAAAATTAAAAGCTAACTCCTACTTTCCCAAATATCTTTGAAAAACCATACAACTTCCCCCGTTTTGTACCGGAGATAAAGATATTCAGTTTTCAGAAAACTTAAATCATTAGAAAGTGAGGATATTTATTGTTTCGATTAAAGGGCGCAGATTTTTTTTGGGGTTCAGGAAAGGGCAGTCCCTTAGAATGTTCTAGCAAACCTAATAGGATAACGTTAAAAATTAGCTCAAAGGAATTATCATTGAGCAATTTGATTGCTTGACGAGTTCCCCGTGGTGCCACCCGTTTTGAATGCCAAATTCACCGACAAAAGGAAGTAAAATTTCAATGTCTTTTAAGTCAAATTTCACAGTCAAGCCCCAAATTCTCGACAGCTTTCGATGATAGCTAGTGCCCTGAGAGAATCTGCTAGTGGACCCTTTGTCCTTGAGACGGTCAACCCATGCTGAAGCTTGCAAAATGATTTTACTCAGTTTACTCAAGTTTCTACAAATATTAGTACTTTCGCCACTAACTCGGCGCTATAATGTATTTCTCGATTTTTTAGGCGACTTCATTGAAATTTGTATAACAGATGCTAGAAACACTAGATCACTCTCTTAACGTTGGATGATAATACAATTTGACAATCCTTCAGACCGTGCGCACATAACATATTTATGAGAAAGGACGAATTTCTTTAAAAAGCACCAGAAAATGCAATACAGTTGTAATTTATATTATTAATAATTTAATATTATTTATGTTTTATTTTAATATTACTTATACTATTAATATTTTAATATTATTTATATTTTATTTTAATATTATTTATATTATAAAAACATACATTATATATTATATAATATTATAAAAACCATAAATATTATAATATATTTTTATATTAATATTATAATATTATTATTTTAATATTATAAAATATTATTTAATATAATAGAATAAAAAAACAAAATATGCTTTAAATCGGAACCTAGAAGGATCAAGTCCTAATTCCACCACCAAATACTGTTTTGAGTAAATGATTTAATGCAAAAAAAAAAAAAAAAAAAAAAAAAAAGATATTTATGATACCTTTATCCGAGAGTCTAATTTATATAAGAAAAAACAAGCAAAATTAACAAAACATGAATTTTCTGGGTTTACTTGTGTCAGACTGCCAATAAAAAATCAAAATCGATCAACTTTTTAGATAGACAACAAGTGCGCATCCAGGATTTTGTTCGGGGTTACAAAACTTAAAACAACGCATCAAAAATTTCTTTTTATATACTCGTATTTTGTTACGTTTTTACGAGTTAGACAAAAACTTCAGGAGGGGAGACGGAGTTTCAAACCCTAAAAAGCTCCTCCCCCGCTCAAATGAATATGACCTTGGTGGGCAAGTAGCTGTAAGACGATTAACAATACCTGGGTAGTTATTCCAATTATTCAGATTTCAGCGTATTTTCCCAAAATAGTATTATGTGGATGGAAATATATCTTCAGACAGTTTTTAGCAGACAATTCCGCATGTCCCTACCTCTGTGTTCGGCAACGTATATATCTATGATTCATATTCGCACATCTATGACCTCGTCTATGAGTGAACTTATCTTCCAAAAAATTAATTTTCTAAAGTTTAATGTGCAATTCCGATTAGCTTAAAAGACAATCGAGTTAGGTATTATTTACCTACTTAAAACAAATCGGCTAAAAAGATACAAACAGTCAATATTTCAAAAGAAAAAAAGAAGAAAAAACATTCCCTAAAAATTAAAAATCTTAAAATAGGGAACAAGTTAAGACTAGTGGTAGAGTAAAAGCTGCGATGGCAGAGTGTTAATTTTGTGCTCAACAGTCCCGCAAGAGATTGATCAATTAGAATTAGCATAACACGACAGGTAAACGTGAAATGTCGTCAATGGAATGCATTTTACACACTTTATTATTGTTAATAAACCATTATCAGGTTTCTAGCTTAACTTTCCTAAGTCCTATCTAAAACATATACTGACAAGAACTAATGGCTAATCACTTTTCTGCCTGGGATAAAGGCGCACATATTTTTGGCCTGAATTGCAGTAGTCTCCCTTCGAATCACTTGAAGAAAAGTAAATTTGATTTATCAATCAAAATCCCACTCTTCAAATTATTAATTTCTTATTAATTGTTACAAATTTCAAGCTGACAATTATTAAAAATTATTTAAGCCTAAAACAATATAGACGATATAGACGATTATATAGACGATTATTAATTATTATTAATTATTAATTCAAGCTGACGATTAAAATTATTTAAGCCTAAAACAAATTACTTAGTTGTTATTAAAATTATTCATTAAAAATTGTTCGTTACTTTCCCAAATTTGTAGTATTCTAAAAAATAACAACTTTTCTAAAGAAAAATATCCGGATTGTGATGTTAAGCTTAAACATGAAAAGAAGCTTAAATCTTCTTTATGAACAAGAACAAATAATTCAGAAAATTGGCTGGGTGTTTTATTTTATTTGGGTATTTTCATCAAAAAATTTATTTAAACGTCGGGACACTGCTAAAGTTCTTCAAGTGTTATAAAATTTCGCATTATTTCTTGTCAGTATTCAACATGAGCAATTCAGGAAAAAAAACAGACGCGACCTATACCAAAACAGAAAAACGAATCGTTTATGCATTAGGGTAACAACAAGCTTGCTCGCACAAATTCACGAAAAAGTTATTTTAAAAAAGAACCCCTCTTCATATACGTTATCTATATCTAAGAAATACGAAAATACGGTATTAAGGCAAGTTCACACTTCGTTTTCACTATGGAATCTCATATCAATTAGCAACTATTGAGTGAACTGTTCTTAAGGCCGCTAGGCTGCACAGATTTCGGATCATTTGTATCATATTAAGGCCAGTTCACATCGCGGCCAATAGCACAATCTCTATTATAGTTGCCAAGTCTTTCTACTGCAGCACGCACTATACGAACTAACTCTCTTAGAGTGCTGTGAAGAGTCAGCGATCCAAATTCGTGGTCAAGTTGGATAAAAAAGTCTGTAAAACAAAGTTATAATTATTATATGATATATTATGACATAAAATAATATTTAATATACAATTCCTCAAATGTTTATATTAGGAATTCGTAGCTGGTGTACTGTTTCTTCGGTACCTTTTTTTTACAATCAGCATATTCAAAGTTTATCAGTTTATTCTAAGTGCCTGTTCCTCAAGTCACACCAGTGAGAAGGAGGACTAAATCAGCATCATCATCATCATTAACTAATGAAGAAAAGACCTTAAAGTGCATTCCTTACACACCACCATCATTCACAAAAGAAGAGAATGAAAACTTACAAAAAATCTAAAAGAACTATTTTGGGTTGCATCAAAAACGTAATTTTGTTCTCAAATATTGCAAAAATTGAGAGATGGAACACTAAATTCCAGAAAATTTTAATTTATTTACTATTATTTTTCTGTTTTTTTGTTTACTATTATTTTTTAAACGTATTAGTTTTGGTTTGTTGCTAATTATATTTTGGATGTTAATTTATACTAAATTATTGTACTATTATTCCTACTAAAAACTAGGAACTATTTTGTACTATTGTGAAGAACACTGGCTACATCGTGCCAAAGTGATTCAGATGATACATGAACTCAAAGTGTGAATTGCAATTTTCTACCGAAAAAATTTAAACTAGGACGCAAGAATGTTTAGGGATGGTAATTTAATTATTAAACTGACATGTTTGGTGAATATTTTGGGAAAATTAAGCTTTATGAATAAATCGATGTATCGATGTAATCGATGTATAAATAAATCGATGTAAGGGCCGAAAATGCAGCTGTTGATTCAAAAAGATAATGTGAAAGCATTCATAAAAAAATAGAGGTATGAAAGGCAAATTTGGAAAAAAGTAAAAAAAAGTAAAAAGAAAAAACAAAAAGAAAAAAGTAAGTTTGCTTCCACTTTTAAATTTGTGCAACCAAGATAACATAGAAGCAAATAGAAATCCATTTGTTGAACAACTGGATGCTCTTTGATTAGCCATACAGTTTTGATTAACCATACTTTTCAAGAGCAATAATATAATTAAAAAAAAAAAATCAAGCAGGAAGAGTTTTACTGAATTTCTGGTGAGAAAGTATTCTATTATTGCCCATTTTTGAGTCTATTTACAATTCTTTCTCAAAGGAGTCAGTCAGTGCAGTTTTATCTGCACTGACATATATAATAAGTATATAATAAATATAATAATATAATATAATAATAAATTATATAATAATAAATATTAAATATAATAAATATAGTTTTATCTATAAAAATACACACATTTTCGTCTAAAAATCACCATTCTGAAAACTTTTGCTTGTTTATTAATGTTTTGAATAAGGTCTTGTTTGAGCTAAGATAACCAAGAAACTAACTCAGCTGTACAGTGTGTTGCCCTCAAGTAGTTTTGTTTTATGACAAGTTTTTTTCAGCAGCAGTAGTAGTAGTAGTATGTTGAAAGCTTTGTTATTGCTGATTTTTACAAGATCAGCGAAGCAATGGCCAAACTATAATCCATAGATTTGTGAACTGGCTTATTAGCTTAAAATAAAACATAGGTTTTGAAATACAAGTTGCAAAGTAAGTAATTAAAATATACTATGCCATTTCGTTTCTCAATGATAAAAATTTATACCGGTCAAGCAAAAATGGCAAAAAGTATTTCACTTTACGACTGTTTCTAATGGTTATACAATCCCCGATGGTGACAAAATATTAGAGAAAAACCAATCCCCACCTCCCCCCCCGGCCATCCTACATATGTGCCAACTTCAAAATATTCATTGCTGGAAACAACGATTCGTTGATATATTCCTTTTGCGCTTGGATTGTCATTGTAAGCAGATAAGACAAGAACAGACAGAAACAGGGCAAACCTTCTCTCCTGTAATGAATTTGAAATAATATGGACTTTTCTCTAATAGGATATAGGCCAAGTGTGTATAATAAAATACATTTATTCACTCTCATAGCTTTAAGCTAAAATGAGAATATCAATATTGAAAAAAGGGAATTGAATTATGCAAAAAATACTAAAGAACAAGAACAACAAATAAAAACTCAAAAAAATAAAACCTAATACAGCAAGCAGGCATAAGGAAAGATCAACACAACTAGACATAAGGAAAAAGACAAGCAATGAAATTAATGGTTAAAATGGCAAGCAAAAATGCAACGTAGAACAACAACTAGACATAAGGAAAGATCAACACAACTAGACATAAGGAAAAAGACAAGCAATGAAATTAATGGTTAAAATGGCAAGCAAAAATGCAACGTAGAACAATGATTTGAAAAAAAAAACAAAAAAAAAAAAACACACACACACAAAAAAACGTTGTTTACTCACCTTCAGAGTGAGTTCTGAAAACCATTTGGTCTGCCTGGTCCCAAAGATCGAGAGATGCTTGCAACAATCCTACATTATGATGGTTCCTCATTAGAGTTGAGTGAGTGGGTACTGGAACCGGTATAACCATAAGAGATGACTAAAAAAATAATATTTATTTTATTAAAAAATTTTTTTTTGTATATGTCAAGTCGATCTGAATGGGTCTGAAACTACGAAATGATCTTATGGATCATAATATTTAAGTTTTCGGGAGGGGGAGGAGTTCATCGGACTAATATAATCCCTTTTCCCTTCTAACTCTGAGCTGGTAAGCATATGGATGTATCTTACAATTTACAAAAGAGACATTTAACAGTTTACATGAAGTCAGCAACACAAAAAAAAAATCCCGTAGAAAGTAAAGAATACGGCTTTGGACCTACCGGCGAACAGTCCCTACTAGTGTCGGGCGATATTATATATGGACATATTGCACCAAATATCGATATAGAATATCGAAACGTAAATATCGATATCGAAAACGATATTATTTCGACTTTTTCTGGTACTACCAGTGAATATCCAGCAGAAAAGATCCAACAAAGAAAATTGTTTCACAAATCGCAGAGAAGATGAATAATCTATTCAATATACAGACTCATATATGCTGATACAAAACATGCACAGCTGTATCCATAAGAAGGCATAGCCTGTTCCGAAACTATGTTTAGTGAGGGTGGGCTCTCAAATGCTGCTGAGAACCTCCAAAAGGCTTGGCTACATAAAATACCTTCTAGGCTTATAGGCCTTGTTCAGATCACATTCGTCAAAATTGCCACACACCTCAATCCGCGTTTCTAGAAATTGTATATTACCCCTGACGATCTTCTCCAAGTTGAGAGTTAATAGAAAAAGAATTGGATTGTGCCTTTCTGAAATCTGTATCAATAGACGCATGTGCAGTGACAGCCCCTGTGATTCAGCCAGTACAGAATAAAGCCAGTTTGTGAGGATCACAAGACCAAGTTTCAGTAATCAATGCCAGGCAAGCTTCGTCAGCAGCTGTATCTATCACTGCTTTCTAGATCTTTAGTAGGGAGTTTTTAGTTCCAAGAAAGACTGATCCACTCAAGTCATGGAAGTCTTGTAATATGGGTCTAAGAAATACCCATACGAAGTTGTCATAAAACTAATATCCATGTCTGCCACCAATATCCTTTCTGAGAGTGGATTTCAACCCTGATTAGTTAATAATTCAATAGTTTGTGGTAACAAACTGCAAGTAAGGAGCAACTCGGCCAAATAGCAACCGTAATTCAAAAAAACAAAGTTTTTATAACAATAGATAAATGAAATGAATTGGCTATGCCGACTCCAGATATATAAAATTCATCAACTTTCATGTAACCATCAAAAACTACGAGCCTGAAAAAATTTGTATAATTTTTTTAGAAAGGGCGGGAACGCCCCTACCCATTTTGATCAACATAGTTGAAAGATTTAGTATCATGTCTCTGGGGATGACACGGCCCTGAAAGTCCCTGGAGAAAAGAGTTTTAACTTATGAAATTTGTCTAGTGTTTACATATTGTATTTGTTATTGGGAAGTAAACAGACATTTTTAGGGGAGAGTGAATTTTATGTGGGGGGGGGGGTATTTTTTTGCGGGGGGATTTTCCAAGGGAGGAATTTTCCGTGGCGAGGGAAGTTTCTGGGGAAGAACTTTAGAAGGGAAACTATACACGGGGACGGGGGAATTTACCAGGATTCTTATACAAAATTCTTTTTATTTGACTTACTTTCTCTTTGCCAATTCAATTTTACATGTTGTGATATTCCGGGAAAATTGCCCAGGGAAAATTTTCAAAGGAATTGAGATTGTCTGGCGGATTTTTCCGTTGGGAGATTTTCTGAAAGAGAGATTCTCTATATAGGGAATTTCACGTGCGAGAAACTTTCTATTGAGAAATTGGGAGGGGAGAATTTAGAGGAAAAGTTTCCACGGAGGGAGTATTCCCGGCATGATTTGAAAAACAATTAGAAATTAAAAGAAAACAAGTCTTTTTTCAAACGAAAGTAAGCTTAAATATAATTTTTGAGACGGAATTGTCCACAAGAAGTTTTCGGGGGGAATTTTCAGCAGGGATGGAATTGTCTGGGGATGAGATATCTTACGTGGAAGGAACAATCAGAAATTAAATAAAAAAAAATTCAACAAAAGGCAAGAAGCAATATTAAAACTTAAAACAAACAGACATTATCCCGTGTATTAGGGCGAATCCCCCTCTTCAATACCTCGCTCTTTACGCTAATTTTATCTTTTTGTCCGAATTATTTAAGAACAACTCCTGAAACACAAGAGCTAATTAGTCTAATTAGACTAAAGACTTGTTAAAATATAAAAAGAAACTTTGGCGTGAAGAGCAAGGTATTGAGGAGGGGTTATCCCCCTCACATACGGAACAAAACAACTGATCGGAAATATCGAAATCGATATATTGATTATCAAATATAGAGTAAAAATATCGATATATCGTTTAATCAAACTATCACCCAACACTAGTACCTGCAGCAGAACCATTGAACACCCAAAGATAGATAGATGTGTATTTGGGGAACTTAATGTTATACAAATACCCACAAAACATCACAATTTCAGCTGCCAGTTGAGGCAAACAACGCCTGGCCCTGCTTCAGACTGGATAGAGAATCTACTTGTGACGGAACCAAAAATTAAGCCATTCGCAACTATAATAAATAGACGCTACATAGTAAATAACAACAGTAAATAATATACAGTAATTAATAATAACTATATCAGGTAGAACAACCATACGAAATAGTACACAAAAGACAAAAAAACGCAGTAAAAAAATATAGAACAAGAAACTATGAAAAAAAGAAGAAACTACGTACTAAATTATAAACACATCATGACTGGAGTTCAAATCTATGGATATACTGACTTGGTAGGATGTCTGTCACCTCTCTCCCCTCTCTCGGGCCTTCATCCCTCGCCAATAAAGGGCTCAGACCTTCGAACTACCTTCTCCTATCTCAATAACTGAATCACTAAGACATACTTGGATTTAGGCAATTTATTTTTATTTTATTATTAACCCCCTTTTCTCAACTAACTGACTTAATTGTACCTTTTTCCCCAGAAATTATTAAATTTGTGAGTCATTTTTCAACCACTTTCGAATGTTAAATTACTTCCAAATTTTATTAATTTATGCACTTCAAATGACACTGCAATAATAAAACATATAAATTCCCCCTTTGTACACTCCCACTCCTATAAATAATATAACATGGGCACAGCAAAAGTATAAAAAAAAAACACTATTATACAAGACTTGTTAGCAGAAGGGTAAGAACACTGTCCTTTTGCTGTGGTAACTTAGGTTCGAAGTCAAGAGCCTTAGAGAGGATTAAAAATCGAAAATCATAGACATAAATCCTCCTTATACAGACCCCCTTGAAAAATCAAATATCTTTTTATATCGAGTATAAAATGTTTTAGAACTATGTTGCTTATTTTTTAGCTTATTTTCATAAATTCTCGAAAAAAAAAATGTATTATTTTTAAGAACATAAAACTTGTATCTGAACAGCCTTTGCCATGATGTTATTATAGTTGACTTCGTTTGTCTCTTCCCAATTGTTCTGTTATACATAATGCTATCAAAACTAGCATCGATTTTTCATGAACTATTTTAATTAAACTAGTAATGGTTCAAACTTTAATAAAGAATTACGAAGTCATTTCAATACTTCACTAATTGTCATTTTATCATGAAATCACATAAGCATATTCTTTTTCGCCCATTTTAATCCTAGTATAGATGTAGTGATAGATAATATTAATAAAATTTATAATAGAATAGAAATAATAACAATAATGGGCTAGAACTTATATATCCTGTGATAGCAGAACAATAAGAATAATAATACAAGTTTATATATTATTTTTCTAGACCACAATATAGTTTATCTTTGTAATTTGATTGTCAAACTTCCAGCCACAAGGAACACAACTAGTTCAAATACTGCATCCTTACCTTCTTATCAAACATTTTTTTGGTGGTGGGGGGGGGGGGGGAACATGATCCCTAAATTATTCTTCAGAATATAAACTGCCCCTTTTGCTAGTCTCCATATATAAAATTGCATTAAAATGAGAAGAATAACTGCCCCCTCGGCACTTCCATATTTAATGGCTCCTTTCCTCAGCAATCAATAAATAATAGCAATGCTGGAGACAGCTCTGTTAAATCAATAGTCCAACTCACGTGTCCAGGTTCCTCTAGAAGTCTTCCAGAGTCGTTATTCCGGCTTCCAGGGTGAAAACCTCCGCTTGATTGAGAACCAACGCTATTTACGCTGCCGCTCGGTGATGGAGTAGGGGATATGAGATTTGCCCCACCACGGGGTACCTCCGCTGCAGGAAGAGGAACTATTTCCTGAAAAAAAAAACACATTTACATACACAACATGAAGAAATGTAAACATAAGCATCACACATATTTAAGGCTTATGTTCCCTAAGTATTTAGGAAACATTTTTTTGTTCCCTTATGTTAGCTGTGTAATATGTGTTGTTTTCCTGCTCTCCTATGGTTTTGATAGAAAAACAACCTTCTTATTATCATTCCATATAATAGCTAAAATTCAGCTCTACACATTTTGCCGAATTACATTTACAAAATTTGGTGTATATGGTTTTTTAATTGAAAAGACGTTGAAGATTGGTTAAAAACAGATGAAAAAAGGACACATTTTCATATTTTTTAAGCAAGCTTAGGTTCTTCCCCAAGAAAGTGTATGGAATATAATAATCCTGGCTCAGTGAATGGATAGATTTGAGACTAATGAATCCAATGATATAAGCATCTTGTTATGAATGAAAAGAATCTGTTACTTACATCTGCATTGATATAAGTAACTCTTTGAAATGAAATGAATCTTCTTCTAAAGCGTACAATAGCTCACTAGAGAAATTTTATTTCGTCGTTTGGTAAAGGGGACCGCACAACTTCAAAAGACGCTAAAAGTAGGCAAATTACATAGATAATAGAAGACATTATAGTAGTCTTCACTATTTCAAGGAAAGCATGGGCCCAATGAACCCGAAGAACTTTTAAACCAAGACCTGGAGAAGTCCGAGAGTAAGACAAAGCTAGAGTATTTTCAGAAAGCAAAAGGGTATCCCATAAGACAATGTTCAATTGCCCGTTTGGACTTGGGTACTATTTGCATCACTATTGTTATAGGTAGTTCTATGTAACCTAACCTATCTAATTACTTAAGTGAAGTTACTTAAGGTTCCATCACTTAAGTGAATGGAACTGTAGACCCCACTCCTATTCGAGCATTGACGAAACAAAAAATATTAAATATCTAAAAAACTATAAATTTGGGACGTTTGTTTTTAAATAATAGCCCCCCCCCCACCACCAGAAAATCTTCCAATATTCTAAATGATTGGGAATATATGGGGCTGTGATACAGATTATCATAATTTAATGTTTGCGATCTTTTTTTTCGGAAGTAAAAAGCCATTTTTTTTATTGAATAGAATAGCTAATTATTGATGGCTAGTATTTTGCTAAATAAAAAGATGGGCCCATATGAAAGACTAAAGGAGTAATTTTTACTTTTTAAAAGGGTTTTTTATTATGCGTAGCATAATTAATTGATTTTAAAGCATAATAAAATTTATTGAAGCAAAATCGAATAAATAATAAATTTACGGAATACTATAAAGAAATGGGGAAAGGCCAAAAAGTAGCAAGAAGACAAAAAAGCTGAGATACAAAATGCAATAAAAACCCTTGAAGAACACAATGAAATCACAATAATGTACATAAAACAATAGAAAAAATTATAGAATGACAAAATGAAGAGAGCAACCTTATAGATAACGAGAAATATAGATGAAAAAATAACAGGTATGAGAGAGAGGAAGAACAAAAGAAAGAAAGAAAGAAAGAAAGAAAGAAAGAGAGAGAGAGAGAGAGAGAGAGAGAGAGAGAGAGAGAGAGAGAGAGAGAGAGAGAGAGAGAGAGAGAGAGAGAGAGAGAGAGAGAGAGAGAGAGAGATAGAGAGAGAGAGAGAGAGAAGAGACAGGGGGGATAGAGAGGGGAGAGAGAGGATGAACGGGGGAGAAAGGGATGAAAGGGGGAGAAAGGGGAGAGAGGGGATTAAAGGAGGAGAAAGGGGAGACAGAGGGTGAAAGGGGGAGAAAGGGAGATGATTAAAGGAAGAGAATGAAAGGGGAGAGAGGGAGAGGATAAAAGGGGGGAGATGGAGAGGATGAAAAGGGGAGAGGGAGAGGATGAAAGGGGGAGAGAGGGAGAGGATGAAAGGAGGAGAGAGGGAGAGGATGAAAGAAGGGGAGAGGGAGAGGATGAAAGGGGGAGAGAGGGTGAGGATGAAAGGGGGAGAGGGAGAGGATGAAAGGGGCAGAGGATGAAAGGGGGAGAGGGAGAGGATGAAAGGGGGAGAGGGAGAGGATGAAAGGGGGAGATTGGGAGATGATGAAAGGGGGAAAGGGAAAGGATGAAAGGGGGAGAGAGGGAGAGGATGAAAGGGGAGAGAGGAAGGGTATGAAATAGGGAGAGGGAGGGGATGAAATAGAGAGAGTGAAACTGTAAGAGAGAGAAGGGGGGGGGAGAAACAGAGGGATAAAGTAGGAGACAGAATAGGAGATATTTGGCACAACTTGGATCTTACTTTTGCAAAATATTCGTTTAGCATTCTAGTGTGTTCCTTGATCTCTGAACGCTTTGATTTGTACAACTTCAATTGCAGTATCGCCTGGGCTTTCATACTGAAATAAAATACGTAAAATGTAAACAATTAAATTTTCAATAACCAACCAATTGAATCAAAAGGGAATAATTGTAATCTTTAAAATACTCTTCCTTTGATGATTTTGTTCAGTATATATCAATCTACTGTGCTTGAATTCTTTCCATGGGCACCAGCAAAATGCATTTAGTAGAGGGGGATAACAAAATTTTCTAGATGCACAAAGCTTGGAAGTGGCTTTTGGTCACAAAAGCGTCATATTTTCTGAAGTTCCTTAAATACTAGTTTATTTATCCTTTATCTACCGGAAAGGGAGGGGGAATATCCAATTTGATCGACTCTGTCGGTGTCCATGCCTCTTTTATCTTTATTTTTTAACTTATCATTTGGAAGGATTTAATTTCGATTTAAAGATTATGAACAGCTGACAGTCGTAGAAGTTTTTTTCTTCAAATTCATAGTAGAATTAATAGAATTCGATAGATCATATAGAACTAAATATAATCCAAGTCAAATTAGACAGGATAGGTCTTTCATTAAACAGCTTATTAAGGTATGTGTCTTTCATTAGAGAGGTTATTAGGGGATGTCTTCCATTAGAGAGGTTATTAAGGGACATGTCTTTCATTAGAGGGGTTATTAAGGGACATGTCTTTCTTAAGAGAGGTTATTAAGGGATATGTCTTTCATTAGAGAGGTTATTAAGGGATGTCTTTCATTAGAGGTTATTAAGAGACATTTCTTTCATTAGGAAGATTATTAAGGGGTATGTCTTCCATTAGAGAGGTTATTAAGGGACATGTCTTTCATTAGAGAGGTTATTAAGGGATATGTCTTTCACTAGAGCGGCTATTAAGGGATATGTCTTTCATTCGAGAGGTTATTAAGGGACATTTCTTTCATTAGAGAGGTTATTAAGGGGTAGGTCTTCCATTAGAGAGGTTACTAAGGGACATGTCTTTCATTAGAGAGGTTATTAAGGGATATGTCTTCCATTAGAGCGGTTATTAAGGGATATGTCTTTCATTCGAGAGGTTATTTAGGGACATTTCTTTCATCAGAGAGGTTATTAAGGGGTAGGTCTTCCATTAGAAAGGTTATTAAGGGGTATGTCTTCCATTAGAGGATAAATGCAACGATTCTTTTTTTTATTTCAAAGGTTTTGCTTTAAAGTTTGAAGTGGATTGATTTTTATTGAAAAAAGAATTCATAATCGCCAGTATTTAGTACAGTTAGCAAATTCGTTTGTGGGTTTCCAATAAATACGTTCAGAGATAGGCAATCCAAATAGTATATGCAGAAATTTTTTTTCTAGGCTTATATACACATTTTTTTTTATTTGTTACCCAACTAACACACTTCTGAGAAGGTGAGAACTGTCAGCTAATAGTTTTTGTTAACTAGCCAAGGTCGTATCCAGGCGGGGGGGGGGGGGGGGGTAACGGGTTTGAGCCCTCCATCCTCAAATTTTTCTTTGACTTGTAAAAACGTTACAAAATGCACATAAGCAAATTTTTGATGTGCTTTTTATTCCTCCCCCCCCCCAACAAAATCTTGGATATGCCTTGTAACTAACACTTCTGTTTCCACGACCTAAGAGAAAATTGTTAGCAAAAATTAACCTGAAAATTAAAAGGAAGAAGGTTGAATAGAAATTTGGGCACTGCAAGAAAATTTTAATGGGAAGATTTAAATACACTTCTTTACAAAAAGTATACAAAGATCTTTTAAATTCGTAATTTGGCTTATTTAACTGATAGGAAACCAAACACCATCTATCAACGCATATTTTTCATATTTGGACGTCTTGGAAGTCTCAAGTGAACTTAAATCAGCCAGATTATTTAATTGAAAATTATTCCAATTAATAAATTACAAATGAATTAAAAGTTATAAAGTTTAAATAAGCTACAGCATTAATTAAAAGTTACCGGCATTCAATAACAAATCATTAATTCACCAATTCACTGTTTTGGTAAATTTTCGCGATAAAAAAATCGCTTTGGATTCGAGATAAAAAAAAAACTTACTTTTATGATATAAATTAATTATATAATTACTGTTGAAACTGAATAACGGTTATCCTATCGTCTTCATTAATC
The DNA here is from genome assembly GCA_027921565.1 of Artemia sinica. NCBI lineage: Eukaryota > Metazoa > Arthropoda > Branchiopoda > Anostraca > Artemiidae > Artemia > Artemia sinica. The sequence goes on along the minus strand of CM051258.1, from coordinate 2,356,123 downwards.
ATAGGCAGCGTGCTAGCGCTGCCTAAGTAAAGAATGATGTGGGCACAATGTATTGTTTTTTGTTGTTTTTTTTTCTCCATACCCGGGCACTTCGTATCGAAGGAGTTGTCGTAGAAAGTTCGAAAAGGGCTCATTCGATTGCAAATTGGAGTGGCTAGCGCCCTTTTTAATAGTCGAAAGTGATTGGAGGGCAACTAACCCCCCTCCAACGCCCATCATTCCCCCAAACAAATCCAATCAAAATTTTGAGATAGCCATTTAGTTCAGCGTAGTTGATTTCCAGATAGAAAATATGTTTTTGAGGAGGACACTCCTCCACAACCCTCGGGGCAAGGGTTTTAAGTTATGCCCTGGGGGCATATAAGGTTTTTATAGAAGGCGTTGTCGTAGAAACTTCAAAAAAGGGTCATTCGATCGGATATTCAAAGGGCTAGTGCCCTTTTTAATAGTCGAAAGTGATCGGAGGGCAACTGCCCCCCCACGCCCATTATTCTCCCAAACACATCCAATCAAAATTTTGAGATAGCCATTTTGTTCAGCGTAGTTGATTTCCAGATAGAAAATATCTTTTTGAGGAGGACACTCCCCCACAACCCTCGGGGCAAGGGTTTTAAGTTATGCCCTGGGGGCATATAAGGTTTTTATAGAAGGCGTTGTCGTAGAAACTTCAAAAAAGGCTCATTCGATTGGAAATTCAAAGGGCTAGTGCCCTTTTTAATAGTTGAAGGTGATTGGACGGTAACTAACCCCCTCTCACGCCCACCTTTTCATAGGCAGCGCGCTAGCGCTGCCTAAGTAAAGAACGATGTGGGCACAATGTGTTGTTTTTTGTTGTTTTTTTTTCTCCATACCCAGGCACTTCGTATCAAAGGAGTCGTCGTAGAAACTTCGAAAAGGGCCCATTCGATTGGAAATTGGAGTGGTTAGTGCCCTTTTTAATAGTCAAAAGTGATTGGAGGGCAACTACTCCCCCCCCCACGCCCATCATTCCCCCAAACACATCCAATCAAAATTTCGAGATAGCCATTTTGTTCAGCGTAGTTGATTTCCAGATAGAAAATATGTTTTTGAGGAGGACATTCCCCCACAACCCTCAGGGCAAGCGTTTTAAGTTATGCCCTGGGGGCATATAAGGTTTTTATAGAAGGCGTAGTCGTAGAAACTTCAAAACAGGCTCATTCTATTGGAAATTCAAAGGGCTAGTACCCTTTTTAATAGTCGAAAGTGATTGGAGGGCAACTAGCCCCCCCCCCCCACGCCCATCATTCCCCCAAATACATCCAATTAAAATTTTGAGATAGCAAATTTGTTCAGCGTAGTTAATTTCCAGATAGAAAATACGTTTTTGAGGAGGACACTCCCCAACAACCCTCAGGGCAAGGGTTTTAAGTTATATCCTGGGGTATATAAGGTTTTTATAGAAGGCGTTGTCATAGAAACTTCAAAAGGGTCTCATTTGATTGGAAATTCAAAGGGCTAGTTCCATTCTTAATCGTCAAAAGTGATTGGAGGCGAACTAGCCCCTGCCCCACGTCCATTATTCTCCCAAACACATCCAATTAAAATTTTGAGATAGCCATTTTGTTCAGCGTAGTTGATTTCCAGATAGAAACTATGTTTTTGAGGAGGACACTCCCCAACAACCCTCAGGGCAAGGGTTTTAAGTTATATCCTGGGGTATATATGGTTTTTACAGAAGGCGTTGTCGTAGAAACTTCAAAAAAGCTCATTCGATTGGAAATTCAACGGGCTAGTGCCCTTTTTAATAGTCGAAAGTGATTAGAGGGCAACTAGCCCCCCCCCACGCCCCGCCCATCATTCCCCCAAACACATCCAATAAAAATTTTGAAAATTTGCACTTTACTGAAAAAAATATAAATGTTTTTACTTTTATAACTTTAATAAATCAAATAATTTTAACATTTTGATTACTAAATATCAGTACATGTATATTAAACTAACAATGCACATTCATTTGTATTTTTTTCAGTAAAGTGCAAATTTTGTTCTGACCTTGGGAAGGCATAGGGCTTTTGCGCCCAACTTATGGTAATTTCTGCTCGTTTTGGGTTTCATTTATTTATCGATGCTGATTTGTGGTAGTTTCAAGCTTGGTAGATTATTTGATTTTATTTTTGCTCATTTTTTGTTTAATGGAGTTCTTTACTTTTCTTTGAAAAACTTATTTTATGGAAAAAGTTTTTTTAATTAATAATACAATAAGCCGAAGACTGGCAAGACACTCCCGTAAAATCTTTTACCATGCGAAGCTCCCGCCAAGCCCTCAAATATAATTTACCTTCCATATATTCCAAAAATCATTACAAATTTAAAAAACGTTTGCACACAAAAAAAAACATTATTTAGTTTTTACCAATAATTTGAAAATCATGAACTTCCTAAACTCTGGTAAAGATATAACCCCCAGTTACTCACCAAAGAAGGGGTTTATCAAATACCATGTGACTGTGGAAGCTACTATGTTGGTAGAAGAAAAACGCCTACAACAGCACAAAGATGACATAATTAAAGCTTTAAATTCTAATAGCAAAAATATTTCTTTTCATTCTGCTTTAAGCAGTCATATCTTTGATAACCCTAGCCATAAAATGCTTTTTGAAGAAACTCCCCTTATTAGCAATGATTTGGGCATAAAGCCAAGTTGTTCGAGAGGCAATGGAAATTGGAATCAAAATAAATAGTAATACTTCTTTAAATAGGGATTTGAAGGAATATTCACTTAATACCTTAAACACAAATTTAATTCAAAATGATTGAACTAATTATATTAAAAAATCAGTAAAGAATTCCACTAAACCTGTTACGGATAGACCTTCTAGGCTGGCTGCCAAAAAGGTAAGATTAGCTTTAAGAGCTTGTTTGTGAATGTTTTTTATTCCATTTGAATGAATTGCCTTTTTTCACTTCGCTTTGATGTACCAGTCCTGGTTGAACTTCCATGAAGTAATGATGCTAGGGCTGTTTTGAAAATATTTTAATTTTAAAGATTTTATTTTAACGCGAGTTCTTTTATATTCGTTTTGTCTATATTTGTTTTGCTGAGGACGACCCTTGGATATAGGGTCGAAATATTCACTTAAAGTTGCGTTCCACCGTCTTATATAAAAAATGTCCCTATTGTTCTACTTGTTGTTGACGATTTTATCATATGGTCCTTAAAGGTCAAAAATCATCTGTGAGACATCCGAGTATGGAATTGTTTACTAAATTATTGATGAAATGTACTCTCCAGAAATTACACGTTTACTATACAATAAAACGTACCTTAGAACCATTAGTCTAGAGAGAACTTTTCCCTGAGGTGTACTACAGTCTTGGTGACGAAACTTCTGAGAAATGTGTCTGGAACAGAAAATAAAACATTTCAAATTAAGGAAAAACCAGCTGGAACCACTTTAACAAAAAGACTATAGTTTATCACACTGAAAAACTAAAGCTACTATAACAATTCTGGGCATCAAAAAAAAAAAAAAAAAAAAAAAAAAAAAAAAAAAAAAAAAAAAAAAAAAAAAAAGAATTCAGAGTGCAATATTTTTAGTACTAAGTAGGAAATAAAATACAGACAGCCTGCAAAGAAGTTCAGTCTTGTGAAAATTTTGGTTGTTCGGCCCTTTCTCCCCTTATGTTTCTTTTTTTTTTAATTGAAGAAGTAAGTCTCTTAGATATACTTACCCTTAACAAAGATATTATAACCATGAACATTTTGGGAGCTAGTACCTTTATCGGATCTTCAGCAAAAAATTCCTGCCCCCCCCTTCCCTCCCTACGTATTGGTAAATTAGTGCCCTTGACCCAGGGCCAAGTAATGCACTACTGAGAAAGGTAATTGGATAGTTTACAGAAGAAGAAAATTAATTTCATTACTGATGGTCATGGACTTCAAGGGAGAAAAAATAATTAAGAGGCAACTAAGCAACTAAGGTAGGAGCAACTACCACCCCCACCCCCCTGTCCCCCAAAAAAGATGATTAAATACGGAACATAGCAGTATATTACTATAATAATTATTAGTTCAATAATAGTTATTTACATTCAATAAACTGTCGCCTTCTTATTATTTAAAAAACGAATAAGAATAAAAAGAATAAATTATTCAAAAAAAAGCTTACTTAATTAAGTTATTTGTTTCTTTGTACATATTCTGAGTTCCTTTATTGGGGGGCGTGCCATCTGAATCCATAGAAACCCCTGTCAGAATAAAAAACATGGCTGCTTCCATATAAAGTATAAACTGGAGCACTTTATCACTTTCTCTATCAGCTAAATGCTTCAGTCTTTTGGCCTCGCTTAGATAGTCCGTCTGATCCCTGCAATTAAAAGCAAAGTGTAAAAAAAAGTGCAACTACTCCAGAATGATAGTTCAATACCGACAGAAATGTCGGTTTTAATTATAGAAATCTGGAAACATTCTTTCTTATAGGACATGTTTCCGGTCAGTGGTCAGCAAGTCTGACTAGTAAAGATACAACAAAAATGTATATAAACAAATTTTGATGCGCTTATGAAGTTTTTTTTAACCCAATTCGATTGAATAAGAAAATTATTCATTGAAAATATTTTGGCTCTAACCACAATTAAATAAAATTATTTTATAAAACACGTTACTTTCAACTGAAAGTAAGGATCAACATAAAACTTAAAACGAAAAAAAGAATAATCCGTATATGAGAGGAGCTACCTCTTCCTCAACCCTCGTTCTTTACGAAAAAATCTTAAAAGTTCTTTAAAAATACTTGTCATTCAAATTCAAACCGCAATTGCGCTTCAAGAGTTGCTCTTAATCAATTGTGACAAAAAGTCAAACTTTAGCGTAAAGCGGGAGTCTTGAGCAAGAGGCATCCCCTTCCCCTGTGCAGAATGATTTCTGTTTGTTTTAAGTTTTAATGGTACTCCTTAATTTCAGTTGAAAAAACTTGCCTTTTTTATTTTAATTTCTAACCGTTTTTCTCATCATGCCAGGAAATCCCCTCCCCCTCCTGTGTAAAATTTTCCCTAAAAAAATTCCCCTAGGAACTTTACTTCTCACAGAAAATTATCACCGTGGAAATCCCCCGCGCAGAACATTCCCCCTCCAAAAAAATTTCCGTATATTTCCCAATAATAAATACTATATATGAACAATGGGCAAATTGCGCTTACATTCATTTCCCCAGGGACTATGGGATGGGGTTCATGCCATCCCCAAAGGCCATTCAGCTAAGTTGGATCAATTGGCTATCTCAAAATTTTTATAGGATGTTTTTGATGGGCTTTATATTTTTTGAATCACCATAAAAAGTCAATTCTTTTGATGTATCTATTGTTATAAAAATCTCGTTTTTACAGTTTCGGTTATTATTGGACCGAATCGTTATTCGGTTATTACTGTAACAAACTTACAGTTCGTTACAATGAACTGCTTGATAAGATCCTATTCCCTTATCTATTTATTTCTTAAACTTTCAAAAAAACCAGGTTTGGAAGATTTTCACTGCAGTTTAAAAATGTTCCATCTCCAACACCATAGTATTGTGTATTAAAAGAACAAAAATGCACATGCTTTCAACCCAAAATCCGTTTCAAACAATAAAATATAATATAAAAACTTAATAAACAAACGTGTTATTTAGCTTTGAAGTATAATTTACCTCTCCAATAAATAACCCCAATAAATTCGGCAAGAGAGTACATATTTCAAACTTTCCGTTTCAAATTTTCCATTTTCTGTCAATTGTCGTTTTCAAATCTTCGTCCAGCAAAATCAATTTTACGCGCGTAATTTGAAAACTGTAAGAAATTGTCAAAGTCTAGTGGTCTAACTTTCCCTCTCTATACGCTTATTGTACGCCTGTGTTATTCCTTTTCTACCAAAAATTATACTAAAAAAAGGTTTAGTCCATTTGATATATAGCCTATATTAAACCACTAGAGTTAAAAATCTTACTGTTCCATACCACCTTTTAAGAAAAGTTCTAAGATGAAGATTTTTAATTTATCCGATAGATAAATAATCCTCATAGAATTTTCTATCTAGAGAAGAAGCTGCAAGGCATTCTTGCAGCTTGCTGAGCTCTAACGTGCAATAAGCAAATAATAAATATAATAGGTTTCCTGAAGCACTATTGAACGCCAATCAATATTTACAATTGCCTACTGAACGCCAAAATTCAGTTGCGATAAGCTTATTGAACTCAGGGTTCGTTCTATAAACGATTCTAGCACACACAAGTATGTATATACAATACATCGTAAACAATAAATGACACGTAAATAAGCCACAATTAACTCCACGGAAAATAATCTTGTGATAATTTCGAAAGAAACAATGATCAAGTATCTCACCTTAATTTCAGAAATTACCATTGCTTAATTTTCTGCTACATAAAGATGCAAAACACCTTTAAATAATATGAAGTTAGTAATGGGTAAAAACTGGTTAAGGAACCTATTTGTAATTTTTTGTGTTCAATAAGCAACAATTTGTTCTTGTCTAGATAGAAAATTATCAGTATATTGTCTATCAATGTAAATTGAAAATCTTGTTTGTTGGATCCTCTCTTAAGAGGTGCTATAGAGCCGATCGACTTTTAACTATAATGGTTAAAAGTAACTCTAATGCTCTAACGGTAACAACTTTTCATAGTTATTAATAATGAATGCTTATTAACCAGTTTTATTATTGTTGGGTTTATTTGAAATAGGTTCCTGGGTTGCCTATACCTATAGAGAACATGATATTAAGATATGTTAAGATGCGTGCTGATTGGTGGACAAATACAGCTCATTACAACCCTGAACGTATTCGTCGAGGTGTACATGTATATAACAAATGAGTCAAACTCTTGATCAATGTATATTCAATATTTGTATTGAAATACAATATTATATAAAATTTGTGATTTTAATTTGTGCTATATCGTATTAGAAGACAATATCGTATATAATTGGCAATTCTAATGTGTGATTCAATAATAGTAATATGTGATAATTTGCGAATGTGTGATTCAATGTTGATTTAATAATCATATTAGAAGACAATACTCAACCTTTCTCACATAAACGTTAGTATTAGCCTCATTTTAAGCAGATTTGTATATATATATATATATATATATATATATATATATATATATATATATATATATATATATATATATATATATATATATATAGATATATATATATATATATATATATATATATATATATATATATATATATATATATATATATATATATATATAATATATATATATATATATATATATATAGATATATATATATATATATATATATATATATATATATATAGATATATATATATATATATATATATATATATATATATATATATATATATATATATATATATATATTTATGCATATATATATATATTCATATATATATATATATATATATATATATATATATATATATATATATATATATATATATATATATATATATATATATATATATATATACATATATATGCATATATATATATATATATATATATATATATATATATATATATATATATACATATATATACATATATATATATATATATATATATATATATATATATATATATATATATATATATATATATATATATATATACATATATATATATTCATATATATATATATATATATATATATATATATATATATATATATATATATATATATATATATATATATATATATATATATATATATATATATATATATATATATATATATATATACATATATATGCATATTATATATATATATATATATATATATATACATATATATACATATATATATATATATATATATATATATATATATATATATATATATATATATATATATATATATATATATATATATATATATATATATATATATATATATATATATATTTATATATTTATATATATATATATATATATATTTATATATTTATATATTTATATATATATATATATATATATATATATATTATATATATATATATATATTTATATATTTATATATATATATATATATATATATATATATATATATATATATATATATATATATATAATCATTTTACCTATAAATAGAAAGGCGATGTAAAACTAATAACCTAAAATGTCTAGAGTGAGCCTTTGAAAATGCCAAATATAGATTAGACGAACGGGACTAAAAAAATAATAAATAAACTGAAAAAATAATACACAATGGATTATATGAAAAGAAAGAAAATTATAAAAAAATAACTGAATATTAATAAAAAAATAAAAATAAACTGAAAAAATAGTACACAGTTTTACGATTTTATCAAAAGTTTTTCCCCGCTTCTCTAAGTTAAAACTTTTCAAACTATTCCAATTTCTCAGAGAAAGCCTATGTCGCTATATCTCCTTTCCTATCTCTTGAAAAATCCTTTTAGATGTAAATAAACTTTAAAAAGATGTAAACTTGAGTAATAAATATATCAGGTTTAAATTTGAAAAAGAAACTACGGGAAACAGGTGGATTATATGAAAAGCATGGAAATTATAACAAAATAATGTTACGATATTTTTTCCTTGGGGGGGGGGGATCTTTAATTCAAGTTCCCTTTCTAAGTTTTTAATTTCATTGTACATTCAATAAACAACTCAATAGAGGCAATTAAACAATTATTTAGTACTAAATTCAACAATTAATTAAACTAAACAATGTAACAACTGAACAGTTCAATCTTGATTAATACTATTGTTATGATATCAAAAAGAAAATGCCCCTTCCTTAATTAAAATCCATGAACTCAGAAAACATTTAATTGTTCCACTGTCTATCATAACTTGATTGCAGCAAAATGACAATAAGCTTGTATTCCAATTTCACATTGAGACAATATAACCCTTTTAGGATAGTCAAATCATTATTGTTAAATTTTATTGATTGGGCCTATGTCAACCCAAAAATAAAAACAATAACTGAGCTAATACATAAATCCGAAAAAAAAAAAACGAAGACCCGAGAACTAAAAACCCTAAATTGATAAACACACGGGCTCAAACTGTGAGGCACCCGTGCATTCCTCGACAGTCATATTCCGGTCCCTACCCCTCTATACTTACTATACTTACAGCCCAGATCTCTTTTATCTTTCAAAAACTTTGGTTTCGAACTCCCTCTGGGTAAGTGGAAAAGCTCAAATACCCCGAGAGACTTTTCGTTCTTTCTACTGAGTTATCTACTAAAGAGATTCCCCAACACCCCCTCCTCCCCGAAACTTGAGAAAATTCTTAAAATATATGAAAATTCTGAGCATTTTGGTTTGATAATCACTTCTTCTCAAAAGGCATCTGCCCCCCCCCCCAGTGACTGGAGTCTTTATCTCTATCACTAAATTTGACATTGCTTTTTCCTATGCTTCTTTTACTCGTTTTACGTTCCCACCCCTTTGAGCCCGGAATATGCTTCTTATTCCCCTCACTTAGTTTTTATCTTCCTTTTTCAGGCTAATTGTTACCTTTTATCACTTTTTTTGCCCATAATAACTTATTTTCGTAATACACCTCGCAACCCTACCAGCTGGAGGAGCCTTCTTATCTTCCTCATTATATTATTAATCCCCCTTTGCTCAAACCAATATTTATCATTTAGCACTTGTTTTACATATTTCATACTTATTTTTACCTTACACGACCTTTCCCAAGGTTGGTGGCGCCCAGGGCAAAATTAAAAACCCCCCTCCTTTCGAATCAAACATAAATAAAAAGCTCCAGCCACGGCGTCTCCCCAGCCTCCCCCAGCCCCAGCGCACGGGGTGGCTTGCTCCGGTCGGTCCACTCCTCGTTCGAACAGCCCTGACTTTACATCTCTTGTTTTTGTAGAATTACCAGGTAATTTCTGACTCACATGGCATCGGAATTTCAGATATGACTTGGGAATTTGTTTAACCGTAAGCTCCCCAGACTCATGGTCATCTGCAATAATATCGATTCGATGTTTTCCTTGAAAAAATAATTAAAACTTGCATCAAACGTCAACACAGCTTTCTTCTCACAAGTTCATGTTGTAAGAAGTACCTTATATCAATTGACATTCACCTCCCTGACCCCCCCCCCCCCGCCAGGGAAAAATGTTCTTATCCAACGTTTAATTTTGAGCTAAGATTTCCCAGAATTATTTGTACCTTTCATCCGGTTCAGCTTCAGCTTCCATTTTCATTGTTTCGTAGTAGCTAGAATATACCCTAGATGGATGTTGCCAGTCCCGATATTCTTCTTGGTCGTAGCCAACACCAGGCAGGCTTTCATAGCCACTTTCGACTGTTGCGCCTGATTGGGGAAAACCCGGGTCTAGACGGCCTGGCGGCTGGTCAGCATCAACGTATGGAGAAGGAACACCTTTTTCCGTTCGTTCATGGTTTGTCTCATGGACATTTTGGACTGACGGACTTGGGTGAGTGATTGGCTGGAATTTAAAATTTCTTAAATTAAAAGAATATTATTCACTTTATTGACGAATTTATTTTTTTTTTGCCTTTTACCTATTTATGTCTCTAGCAAGAACTTAAAACTTCTTAATTAAAATGCTATGCTTTTCTGAGCTTTAGTGGCTTATACTCAAGCCATTGACACGTTAATGTGTTTGATTTTTTTTTTTTTTTTTTTTTTTTTTAATCAATTTTCTTTAGTCTTCTGCTTCTCTCTCTTTAAGAATGCTAAATAGAAATTTAAGAAGCAATTTAAGAATACTTTAATAAAATGAGTATCATTCATTTTATTGACTGAAGTGCCTTAACCAATGAATTTCTTTGTTAGCGTTTTTTCTTTATCATCTCTAATCTGTCTATTGTAAGAAATCAAAACTTTTAAATCAAATGAGAACCGTTCATTTATTAGGTCTCAGTGCTTTATACCTCAGTCAATGACAAATTAATTTAAGTTAATGCATTTTTTTTTCTTGTCTTTTCATCTTTCTCATTCTGACTCGTTTATCATTATTTTTTTTCTTTCTTTCTACATAACCAATTTTTCTATGTAATATGTATTTTTTTTTTTTATTCTTATCTTTTTCATAACTCTCATTATGACTCGCTTTTCATTTTCTTTTTAGTGACTATATATACATTCATAGCATCAAGGTCTTTAACAATGTTAGTGGTTTTTTCTCTCCTATTCTTTTATTTCTCCACGTATCTTATAAAAACTTCAGAACTCCTTAAATGCTTTATATTTGAGTCAGTGACAAATCAATTTATTTGATTGCGGTTAGTTTCCACTCGCCTTTTCGTCTCTCTTATAACGCCTCTTTTCTCTGTATCTCCTTTTTTTATTCATTATTTTTAACAAATGGATATATTCACAATTGCAATATGAGTTCACGGGGTCATTTCCCTTATGTGTTCTGAAAAATTGTTAATTTTCCAGTATTGAACAAATTTATGTAACAGAATATTTTCAGAGGTTAATTTCATTAAACATTGCACTCAAGTATGTCCAAAACACCACTGGCCACAGTGGCCACTGGCCATTGCTGTTGGAAAACGTCAATCATACAGGGTCACAGCTTATGCACGATTTGGCGACTTGGCTACACTCAACTTTCAAACGCAATTTTTATTTGCCAACTTAAGCAAAGATTTAAGGCTTTAAAAGACAAATTAAGATAAATAAAAAAATTAAGGCTAAAAAATTTAATACTAAGAAGATTTGAAGATTTAATTTTTTTTCTGTCTATAAAAAAAAAAAATGAACAAAAAAAAACTGAAGTTTAACTGGACAATGACAACAGAACCGAAAAAGAAAATCTCGAAAAACCACCAGTTCATGGCCAGAAGAACAAGAAGAACAATCATAAAGCAACACTTCGCCTGTACAAAATAAAGTGTCCTCAGAGTTGAGAAAATAAGACAATAATAGCAACAATTTATTAACAAATATTCATTTACTTATTTTATTTATTGTATTATTCTATTTGTATATAATTCATTGATTAATAAGCATAGAATTAACAATACTGAAGCACTTCTATTGTTGCTATATTGTATATGATTTTATTTATTTTATTATAATTTGTTTATTAATAAATATAAAAATCACAACAAAGAACAACTGAGGCCCTTCTACAAGCTTCATTTGTAATATAGTCTACTTTCATGGTTTGATCTTTTCTTTTTCATTCTGTGTTTAGCGAGTCCAGGGTACAAGAATATAATTGAAAATTAATGTTAAGAAGTCGAAGTTGCTAAGGAATAAATGAAGATGAAAAGGTGATATTGGGTAACGAGAAGATTGATCAAGTGGTCAGCTTCAAATACTTAGGTAGTATTGTTAGTAAAGACGGTGGGTACAGTGCAATGTTAAAAGCAGAATAGTCCAGGATCTTTTTTCACAGTTAAAAAAAGGTTGGAAGAATAGAAACATAAGTCTGTAAACCAGGATTAGAAAATTGAAAGTGATGTCAGTGGCCAAGCATGGCTCTGAATCGTGGGCGCTCAAAAAACAGAGGAAGCTTTGTTAGATGTTTTCCAGAGAAATTGCTTACGAGTTGTTTTGGGTACCCGACTTACAGAGCGCATTTTAAACAGTAGGCTATACGAAAGGTGTGATTCAATCCCGCTTTCTAGAGTCATAATGGAGAAAGGCTGAGATGGCTAGGACACATTTTGCGGATGAAGGATGATAGGTTGCCAAAGATTGTCCTTGTCAGACAACCGTCTGGGAGCAACAGAAAAGCAGGTCTTCCTTGGTTGGGGTGGGAGGATGCTGTAAGGGAAGATTTAAGGGAAATGTGAACTTCACGGGAGGGTGTGAAGAGGGAGGCTTTGAATAGATTGTAATGGAGGAGAAGAGTGTGTATCTGTGTTGGCCCAGGCAGCTTGGTGTTGCAGTGAGTTGTTGCTGTTGTTAATAGTAGTAGATGTAATTCTAGTATATGAACTAATCTAGTTCTATTCTTACGCATGATGATTCAGATATTTCTTGACAGAAATGGACTTGGCTTCCTTTGATACCAAATCCAGTATTCAGCAAAAAATAGAGGAAAAAATGGGGCTTGACATGTTGTAACCAAATGCAAAATTCCAGATTCGCCATTTCTATGAATAATTATGTAGTAACAAAATAGTTGTATAGTTACAACTATATTCATTTGGAACTAATAATTACTAAAGAGATTTCATAAAGTGTATAACATAGTTAGTTAATAAAGAAAAACTTCTATTTGGTCCTATGAAACATTTTAACCTCCCTTCCCTGGGAAACACTTGTTGCAATAAATCTCAAGACCAGCCCAACCCAAACTTATCTAAATAAATAGATAAACTTTCAAGTTTTTAATTTTCAAAACAAACCTTTTTTATTTTTTATTCCTGTATTTTTATTTTTTAGTTTAATTTTATTTTCAACAGTAACCAAGAATCTTTAAATAATTCATCAACCAAGAAGGAAAAAAAAACAGAGGGCACATTCTTCCCATCACATCCCATCCAGTCACAGCCCATCAGGGATTGATCGCACCTCATCAGTGACAAAGACATGATAAGCAGCCTCAACAAGCAGTATCTTTCAAAGTTAAAAAAAAGTCACAATCAACTCAAATTGTTAATGCGATGGGAATTCCTGTGCATTCAAATAAAAAATTTGAAAAAATTGAAAAAATTTATATTAGCAAATATCTAAAAATAACAGTGTCATTTAAAAAATGTCACTCCAATTATTGATGCAATAGAAATTCTTCTGTATTAAAATATAATTCTTTAGAAAAAATTACATGAGCAAATATTAAAACAAAAATTATTAAAAAAAAAATTACTAAAATTGTTACTGCTATAGAAATTCCTATGCATTAAAATAAGAGCCTTTAAAAAGGATCTATTAGCAAACATTTAAAAATTAAAGTTGTATTCAAAAATTATTTATAGAAAATATATAGGCTATATATAAACATTTAAAAAATTGTTATTTAAAAAAATAAAATACCTGAGCATTGGATGAAAGACACAGGAAAGAATTGGAGAGAATTTGCTAAATTATATTAGCAAATATTAAAAAATATGATTAAAAAATTACCACTCAAATTGTTGAAACAATGGAAATTCTTATGTATTAAAACAGAATCTTTTAAAGAAATTAAATTGGCGATTATTTAAAAAATGAAAATCGATTTTGAAAAATGATTTATTTAAAACTATGAATATTGGATGAAAGATAGAGGAGAGAATTTGCACCCCTTCTTTCCTCAGATCAGTCCATTGAGTCAGCTCTTCAAAGAAACGGCCGTCTAACAAATTCAAATCCCCCCACGTTCAAAGGTTAGACCTGAATGCACCTATGACCACGATCATGTGACCCATACCATAAGACTTAAAAACCACACCCCTCCCAGATTAACCTATCTCTATATAAATAACATACAATATAATTGAAGAAGAGTACTAAGAGAAAGTAATACCTGACTAGGCAAGTTAGGACTTTTCTTTTCATTTACAGCATCCTTTACATCAACTCGTTTCCGTTTCTCTTCCTTTCTGTGAATAGGGGATTCACCCTCACTATCACTGGTCACTGTATCTGCACTTAAGTCCCTTGTCCTTTTTTTGGCACAGATATTAGAGTCGGGTGTTATTTTGTCTAACAAAGTTCTATGACTACCTCTGGCCACTTGATCAATAACTTATCAACAGTACTTGTATAACTAGTGGGTAGTCTACGTATCAAAAGTAACTTCAAACTACACTTAATCACAGGGACTTGAGTGGGCACATTCTCTTTGCCACTTGTCAGTACACTCTCTTGGTGCCACTCGTCAGTACACTTCGCCACTTGCTGGTTTTCTTTGCCACTTGTGGGTATCAATTCTTGCTTAGGAGTCTGTTTACCCTTTTGTCGGAACACTTGACAAATTGATTTTGATTTGTTTTGGTCCATTTTTGGTTCATTCGTGTTGAGTGGTCGAATCACTTCCGTTTTTGTCTTTTCGTTATTTTTTGATGTTAGGGTAGCAGCAGGTGCTGAGTTTTGAGTTAAAGTTCTGCTTCTGGATTCTAAGTCACTACCCGAGTCAAGATTTACTTTTGGAATTGTTTTCTTTTCACTATTTTTATCACCTACAGCTCGCAATAAGTTGGCAAATGGCTTTTTTGTTTCACTCCCATCTGAATCCGAATCACTATAGAAAAAAGTTATTAATTAGTGCTTACAACTCATAAACGTGCTTGTTCACTGGTGGTGGGGTGGGGTTAGTTCGACAGGACAGACAAGAATTAGCAAAAAGAAGCCCTCTCAATAAAAAGAAAAAAAGTAGCTTTTAAATGTTTTTTTTTCTTACCCCCTCCCCCTCTAAGAAACCACTCACAAGAAAAATTCAACAATCACCCCTTCCCCTACGGCTAAGACCTATGTACATATATATTCAAGTTCAGACAGTGTGGATGAAAACGAAATAATTCAACCCCTACTAATGAGTTCACCACCCCTCTAACAAGGCAAACAATCCTAGAAAACATGTTTCAAGTATATGACCTCTCCTGCTGAAACCTTGCTGCTTTTACTGCATTCAACATAGTAGCTGCCCTAATTCAAAAGATGTTGAAATTTGTTTTTTGTTTGAGATGTTGAAATTTGAGGGCTCTAAGTTATGGCCTGGGGGCATATGAAGTTTTTATAGAAGGAATAGTCGTAGAAATTTCAAAAAGGGCTCCTTCGATTGGAAATTGAAAGGTCTAGAGCCCTTTTTAATAGTCGAAAGTGATTGAAGAACAACTAACCCCCCTCTCACGCCCACCATTTCCCCAAACACATCCAATCAAAATTTTGAGATAGCCATTTTGTTCAGCTCTCTTGAGCGATTGCTCCAATTCGTCTTCCTATAGCATATTTGGTTGTCGATGTAGTTGGAAGCAAATGTAAAAGGGAGAGGAGGTCTTCAGACATAACCCCCAATACAGAGCTTTCACGATTTCCCCACAGTTAACTGTATTCCATTTAAATCTACTTTTTTTCATCTTCTACTTTTTCAATCTACCTAAGCTTTCACGATTTCCCCATACTGTACTCCATTTAAATCTACTTTTTAAATCTACTTTGTCATCTTAGGTAATATAATATCTTTGCATTTCTGGGGGACTTAAAACTAGACTTAAGTATTCCCATGGAAATACCTAAATCACAGACCCTGTCTAGTCTTTTTTTCTGTAAGTAGATCCAATTGCGACGGTAGCGATTACTATACCTAGAAAACATCACATTTGTCGTCACATCAGGACCTGGGCACAACTCTGTTTAGACGACGATTATACAAGATGCATAGGTAATATAAGAACATATATAATATAAATAAAATAAGTATAGTTTATTAATTTTATTAATTATGTATTATAGATAAATTCTACATATCTTTTATGTCATATACTTCAAAAAAAAAAAAAAATCGTACGCTGTGAGATACGACAACTTCAACGAGAAAATTTTCAAATAAAGAAATTCACCTACAACAAACATTACCTTACCAATTTCGAAAATTACGAATTCTCAATTACTGTCATTCCCAACTTATAAAAACAAACATTTTTAAGGTTAAATTGCACAAAATATTTTTCTAAAACAAAGATTTAATTTTTTGAGCATTCTTGCTAAATATTTTACTAATGTAATACTAACCCATATTTTTTATTTATTCATTATGTATAACGCCCACTATTGTGAGAATTATTGACTTTGAACTATTTTGTTAAAAACAACACTAAATAATTAGATATATTCAAAAGTAATAATTGCCTATGTTTTACTATTCCATTAAGCTGCAATAACTCCTAAGACATAACGTTGCACAGCACAAATATCAGAGAAAAGTAAATAAGCTGAATTTAAGAAATATCTGAGATACGTCAAAAACCATTTAAAAAAAAAAAGGGTCCATTTGCCAATTGCTTACGTGGGTAAAGAGGTTATAAATTTAGGGTCTAGAGGTTAGAATAAGGTGATAAATTAATGAAAAGATAGAAATACCTAAATATCTTAAGAGCCAAATAAGACAGAATAGAACCAATGAATAGAACTTGCTTAACGGGAAGGATTAGGATGGACGCCTAAGCTTAAAAAAAACCGTAGAATATCTTTTGAATTAGTTGAAGTTGTAGAACTAGTAGAATTAGTAGAATCGAAGAGTTGAAGTTTGAAGGGTTGAGCATTAAGGGATTAAAACAAGAAATATCATAGAAGATCTTTTGAATTGCTACAGTCATCTGACACTGACTAAAGCCGCCGGAGTCTCTTATTGATATTGTGGACATAAGAAGATAATAGTACCTTGTTATATTACTTACTTACTTACTTGTACTTGTTGCACGTTCAAGCCGCATCGAGGCTCATCGTGGCACCCAGCAGACGACGACATGTCTTCTTCCAGAGGTTTCGCTCGAGGGTGGCAGGCTCTACGATCTCCAGCCACTGACGATGTCAACGATGGCCGTATTCCTGAAACCTCCGATTGGCTCCAGATCAGACTTCACTGTCGCGAGCCACGTCTTCTTTTGGCCTCCTGTTCTCTTCTTCCATGCCGGTAGTGGTAGACATTTGCAGTATCTTTTGCTTATTTGGTCATCTGGTCTTTGCATTGTGTGGCCAAACCATCACAGTCTCCTCTGCTTAACAATATCAGAGACAAGTGGGCGATCCCCACATCTTCTTCTGACTTCGTCGTTCGTGATTCTATCTGGGAGGCAGATGCCCAGGATATAACACAGGCATTTGTGGTGGAAGGTATCCAAGATAAATGCTTCAGCTGCTTTCAGTGACCATGTCTCACATCCATAAAGGAGAACAGAAAGAACCATAGCTTCTTACACTCGGAGCTTCGTTCGTGTTGAAATTTCGCTCCGCTTCCAGAGAGCCTTCCGTATTTGATAGAACACGTTCCAGGCTGACGATATGCGGCTCCGGATCTCTCCTGAAGATTCACCAGCAGGGTTTACCATTAAGCCGGGTTTCATCCATCCCAGCCGTTGGCATGGTTTTTGTTTTCGCTAGACTTATTTAGAGGTCAGTCGAGAGTACCTTGTCTGCCATGTCATTAATCATAGCCTGGATTCCGTAAAAGATTCAGCAAGTATGTCCACGTCGTCAGCATAGTCAAGATCTGTGACGGAGAAGACCGGGCTCACTGCAACACCTTTGTACTTGCCCAGGACCTTGAGGATTCAATTGATGACTAAGTTGAACAAAGTTGGTGAGAGGACGCAGCCTTGACGTACACCCTCCGCAATAGAGACTAGGTCTGAAAGCTCGCCATCAACTCTGAATCGAGCCATTCTTCCATCATAGCATGCCCTGAGCCGACTAATGATCTTCCCAGGTACACCATCCTCTCTCATTGCTTCCCATATTTCATCACGGTGGACCGAATCAAAGGCATCGACGAAGTCTATGAAGATTTGGACTGTTTCCTGCTGGTGGTTAAACTGGTGTTCAAGAATCTGTCGCAGCCTAAAGATCTGGTCACAGCAGCCCATGCCCGATCTGAATCCTGCTTGGTTGGGTCGTGTTCGACTGTTTCTGACCTGTCTAAATCTGTTTAGAAGCATGATTGCAAACAGCTTGGCAGCAATAGGGATAAGGGATATCCCTCAGTAGTTTTTACAATCCACAGAAATGGATATTTTTTTTTACGCATTAGCACTCGCAGAATTTTTAAATAGATTTAGAGGGGTGGGGCTAAATCCTAGTCCCCCCATACATATGAAATGCCAACCATGGTTTAAAAAAAATGATTTCTTGAGGAGTATCCTAAGGTAGGGGAAAGAAGTTCTATTGTAAGTACCAGTTCTGAGGATCAAATGCCACATGTCGTTAACGGCTGACAAGGGGTGGATGACTCTCCCCACTCTTTTAAGTAAAGACTGTTGCCTGCCCATCTGGTGGTGGGGTTAAGGACGGAAAAGAGAAGGAAGTGAGCAGCCAGCAACCACAACAAGAAGTAGAATAAAAATAAAATCCTATAAAACTAGCGCCTCAAGCAGTCCACCAATAAAGAATGAAATTAGAAATTCTTTGCAGAAGACTTTAGGGAGTAGAAAGCCTTACTGGTTGCGTAGAAGAAAACCCGCAATGAGCTCACAAAACCCATGCTGTCAGTAGTTTATAATTGTTTATATATTATAAAAATATCAATATTTAATTGTGTTATTATAATTATAACGATGAGCGTAACGAAAAGTGGATCACCCCCGAGGATGGGAAGATGTCGTAAGGAAAAACTTTAGGGAAATGGGAACTTCTTGGGACGGCATAAAGAGAAAGGCTTTGAACAGATTGGGATGGAGAAGAAGCGTTCGTAGCTATGTTGGCCTCAGGCAGCTTAGTGCTGCAATGAGTTGTTAGCAATAGTAGTAGTAGTAGTAACATTAGTAATAATAATATGTAATAACAATAATGTTTTTGTATTATTAATTAATTAATTATGGTTTTATATAACATATTGGTATATTATTGATTTTACATTAATAATAAAAATAATTTAAATAATAATATCATAACGATAATAATAAATAATAATATAATAATATTATGGCCTCCTTGGGTATGATCTTGACAGTTAAGTTGAATTTGTTTTGCTGTGAGGTTAGTGGTGGTAATTAGGATGTGCGATTTGTATTAGTTGTTTTATAATTTATTGAGTCCTTTATTATTTTTAGTGTATATTTGCCACCCCCTCAGAGTTCTCAGGGGGGGGGGGCTGTTAAAACTCATGTTTTTTTGCTGAATAAATATATCTCTCTGTATATAAATAAATATCAATAAAATCATGCACAGAAACTTTGAGCATTGAAAGAAGTTAGCATTTTTGAATTCAGCATGAAAAAATTCCCTAAAAAAATTTTTTTTTTCTGGTGAAATTCCCAAATTTCCCCCAAAGAAGCTTTTAATAACAAATAAATACGAACTGCGGTGAAGAAAAATAAAATGATTGCAACTTCAGCCAATAAAGTACTATTGGTGTTACGGATATATAGACAGGATTTCCCGCGTCATTTTCACGTTTCCACGGGAAAATCGAGTCAAACTTACCCGAGGGGAGAAACGGCTTTGCGCGCCTTAAATTGATTGACAACCTGAGAGATATCAATCATTTCACCGTCAGTAAGCTGTGCCATTATTTGAGACGAAGGTTCTAAATGATCACCAATGGGTAGTCCCGCAGGAGTCAATGGCTGTCCCTCGTCACTGTGAGAGAGTGCAATTGAAGCCACTGATCGGGGTCCATCCCGCTGATCCAACGGCTGCAACAAAAAGTTAAGCCTTACCAATTTTCTGAGAAATTAGTGTGAGGGAGGAGAAACAAGGATAGACACGGATAGAGAAAGAGAGAGAGAGAGAGGGGAGGAGAGAGAGGGAGAGATGGAGAGAGGGAGAGAGAGAGAGAGGAGAGAGAGGAGAGAGAGGAGAGAGTGTGAGAGAGAGAGAGAGAGGAGAGAGAGAGAGAGAGAGAGAGAGAGAGAGAGAGAGAGATGAAAGAGGGAGAAAATGCGATATTTAAAAATTTTGTCGAACTTACGAGGGCACTTGCTATAATTGCTACAAATCTAATACAGCAAAGTGTAAGCACTTGGAGTGAGCTTCCAAAGGAAAAGGGAGAAAGATATATAAATATATATATATATATATATATATATATATATATATATATATATATATATATATATATATATATATATATTATATATATATATATATATATATATATATATATATATATATAATATATATATATATATATATATATATATATATATATATATATATATATATATATATATATATATATATATATATATATAATATATATATATATATATATATATATATATTATATATATATATATATATATATATATATATATATATATATATATATATATATATATATATATATAGATATATAATATATGTAATACAACCATAAAACCCTAGAACAACAAAATTTTGCAAAAGGGTAGTTAAAACTATATGGTTTTCTATAGCATTCATTACGAGACATTGCAATATACAAATTACAATACCTGTCTATGAATGCAACGGCAAGTCCGACAGCGCAGAGGAGTACCAACCAACATTTGCTTGCTACCAAATCAACTTTGATTATGGCAACATTATTGATGTGATGTCAATTCTTCTTTACATTAAATAAAAAAAAACAATTTTTTTCAACTGAAAGTAAGGAGCAACATTAAGACTTAAAACGAACGGAAATTATTCTGTATATAAGGGGGATTGCCCCTTCCTCATATTTTTACGCTGAAGTCTTAAAGCTCTTAAAAATACTTCTCATTCAAAATTAAGGGCCATTGTGTCTGACTTTCCTCCCTAAAGAATCAGGACACAAAAGACAAACTTTAACATAAAGAGCGAGGGTTGAGAAAGTTTTAAAGTTGCTCCTTATTTTCAGTTGAAAAAACTGGGTTTTTTATGTAATTTCTGACTGTTTTACAAATCATGCCTGGAAATCACATTCCCTCCCCCCGTGTAAGGTCTCCCATGGAAAATTCACCTGGGAACGTTACTTCCAACGGAAAATTCTCCTCGTGGAAATCCCCCCCCCTTCCTGCAGAAAATTACCCCGAAAAATTTCCGTATATTTCTCAATAAAAAATACTAGATGTGAACAATATGGGCAAATTGCCTAACTTATAGCCCTTGCCCCAAGGACGATGGAGGGTCATGTCATCACAAAAAGTAGTTATTGGACCTTCGACTATGCTGAATTAAATGGCTATTCTAAATTTTAATATGATGTCTTTGACAAAAAATGGGCATGGGAGAGGAGCTAGGTGCTCTCCAATTTTTTTTGTCGCATAAAAAAGGCACTAGAACTTTTTATTTCCGTTCAAATGAGCTATCTCTCGATTTTCTGGGACCAGTGGTTCGATACGATCAATCCAGGGAAAAAAGAGAAAAAAAAAACAACAACAAACAAACAAATAAACAGGCATCCGTGATCTTTCTTCTGCCAAAACATTTCAAATTTAATTTCGATAATAAATTATGATTATTCATATCCAAAAGTAGCATCCAAAAGCGTGATCTTTAAGAATTCGACAAATCCGAAGGCAGAGGATTATCTTCTTTGTACAAGCAAGAGAACAAGGTAAAATTACTCAGCCTAATATAAATTATTTTTAGTCAAAAATAATCATTGACTTAAAGTTTGATTAGACGGCTGCAGGGCTGCTAATGAATACCATGATAATCTATAATAATTTTACGTAGCGATGTTTTCGGGTAAAAACAAATAATTTTTACGCATTTCAGAGTTCAGAGTTGAACTCACAAAATGGAAATATAATACCCTTATTCCCCTCGAAAGGCTCCATGGCCACGCTGATTCTCATACTTTTATAAAATTCACGTTACAGGGCTGCTTTTAGGGAGATTTAACCCCCTGCCTCCGGAAGTGTGAATATATATAATATAGCCATAAAACCCTGGAACAACATAATTTTGCAAAAGGTTAGTTAAAACTATATGGTTTTCTATAGCATTCATTACGAGACATTGCAATACACAAATTACAATACCTGTCTGTGAATGCAACGGCAAATCCGACAGTGGAGAGGAATACCAACCAACATTTGGTTGCTTGCAAATCAACTTTGATGATGTCATCATCATCATCGCTGGGATTCGACTCGTATTTTTATAACCAAAAGCAAAGGGGAAAATACTTAAACCAAACCTAAATGGCCTTTCCTGAGCAGGAAGATTGTTGTTCGAGTTACTCTGCGCTAATGATATTAATGGATTTAACAGCCTTCTTCAAGGCGGCTCTTTCATGATCAATACCAGAATAATTTATTCGTTCTGTTGGATCCCTTTTTGATTTTTTTTTTTTTTGCGATTTATATTAATTTTTTCTGGACTAAGCGTTAAACGCCCAGAGCTGAGGAGTTCCCATGAGACTAGGGTTGCCACACATAGCACTATAGTGTTACACATGGCATAGTATAGTGCTGGAAATGTACTTAGCAAAATAGCTAATTGAGCAATTCCAAGCAGCATTGGGCGAAGCTTGAATATTTTAGCGAAAATATTTGTGTAGCACACACGTGGCATCCTGTCTTCAAGAAAAACGGCATCTTCTGGACAAAAGCCGGTGACAACCCAGATGGAACGCCCAGATGGAACGCCTTTTTATATTCTTTCTGCTTCCTAATTTTTTGTTCTTTTTTCGTCATCGCTAACGGGGCGCTGAAAAATCGTAGAAAGATGTTCAAGGGCTCATTTACAAGAAAATTGTTATATCTAGTGCTCTTGTAAGAAAAAAAAAACACTCATTTAAACAAAATTTAATTTTCGACAAGGCTGCATTTTCATACACAACATGCTCTAACGCATGTATCTTTGGACTGGAGATGATATAACATACGCATCTTTTGAAAAGTTGCTTCCCTGGGGTATGATATCATGTTTGAGGGACTCTGCTGCCTGATTCCCCGTGGTTCATTCTTTACTAGGCCAACAACTAAGAGAAAGCAGAAGACTTTCCTGTGTACGATATCAATATCAGTCTCTAAAAAAAAATAGCATGAAAAGAATAAAATCCCTAAAAAGAATAAAATCCCTAAACAATCCCTTAATTTTTTTTCTTACAAGTTTGACGTCGTTTATTACTTTTATTTGAATGTACTTCAAAGAACGGTTTGGTTAGGCTTTAAACAACAGCTTGAGCAGTGACGATTCCAGGCCTAGTTTTTCTGACATTAAATTCCTTTTATTTATATCTTTAAACTCCTGTGGTATATCTTGTCCCCCCTCCCATATTATGAGGCCAAACATCGCTGCTTAGCTTGGGTAGAAGTGATGATAGAATGTTTCTTTCTTTAGTAGTTTTTGTTTGGAAAAAGTCTAAAAAAACCTCTTGTGTCGATTTTTTCTATCGTATCGAGCCAGTGGTCCTAAAAAAATCGGAAAAACACTCATTCAAATGCAGATTCAAAGTTCTAGTGCACCCTTTTGAGTGATTTTAATTACGCCGTCCTAAAATCCAATTGGAGTAGAAGTAAATGCCTTTTGAAAAAAAAAAAAATCAATATACAAAAGCATATCAAATTCTCTAACACTTAATAATGACAGGCTAAACCCACATCTTTTCTTCATTTTTCAGAAACAGTTTACATGAAATGTTACTCATATTGAAGAGTTTGTTTTAAGAATTACATTGAAGATCATATTTGAAGATTTAAAAAAATGCATACCTTTCACATTCGAAAAATGGGATCAGTCAATTTTCGCTTAGCTCTAAAAAAAAGAAAATAAGGGCGTTAGGACCTACCCCCGGTTCACTGGGTGGTCCATTGTCGCTCATATCCCCGTTGGTACTATGATTTAAAGGAGTAGTTTTTATAAAGCTTCCAAGGTTCCAACTAGGCGTATGAGCAGGTGACGTCTCGGATACATTTTTGGGAGACTCAGGTCCCCTCCTGGAAGGGACATCCTCTTCAGATTCACTGCTCGAATCACCACTTTCATCATCTTCACTGCTTATTTCCATTGGCTAAAAGAAATAAGTTCCCTTTTATTTCATGTTTTTTTTTCAAATCAGTTAACATTTGAGGCATAACCAAAATACATAAATTCCCCACGCTGAAATAATACGATTGGAATTCAATTGCTCAATTCGTGATGGAATGGTCTATAAGAAGCTACTTGAACTACCACTTCTTATTCATCATAAACAAAATCAGTCATTTTTAATTAATAATACAAATTAATTAAAAAATCACAGTTAAATAATTAATACATTGGTTCTGTCTCACCCTCTCC
Source organism: Artemia sinica (assembly GCA_027921565.1). Lineage (NCBI taxonomy): Eukaryota > Metazoa > Arthropoda > Branchiopoda > Anostraca > Artemiidae > Artemia > Artemia sinica. The sequence goes on along the minus strand of CM051258.1, from coordinate 2,331,323 downwards.
TTCTCCAAAGCCATCACTCTCCATCCCCCCCCCCTTCTTTTTTCTTAGCCCTGTGTTGCTTGTATCTATACCTGCGCTGGGCGGGTAGGGGAGGAAAGCCCCCCCCCCCTTAGGATTGGCTTTAAGACCCCGCAGGAAAACTAGGAAATTCCCCCCCCCCCCCCTCCCCCACATCAAGAATTCGGGTCCGAGAAATTTTCAAAGACTTGTCCAGATACCCAGCCCCAGAAAAATATGTAGCCTAAAATGCATACTACGAAGCTCCCCCCCCCTCTAAATCCTCTATTCAAAAGTTGGGCCTATGCACGTATATAGGAAATTATACCTAAATACATTCTTTTACTAATTCAACAGAACTTTCAAAGACTGATTTTAAAACTACTGTTTAGAATATAGCAGTAACAACTTCAAAAAGGTCAACTTCAAAAAAAAAAGAAAAAAAATGTACTTAAAATTTATTAAAATGTGCTGTCATTAAAAAAAAATGTGCCTATGTCTAGACATCTTGCACAACACCATGATATTTACATGATACAATTAATAAAATGTGATAGATACAAGCTGTTGTAGTAAAAAATATGTCATGGCTACCTCACAACGAACACAGCGCCATCTAATTCAGTATAGTCATATTAAACAATAAGAAATGAGCTCTCCTTTATTTCAGACATTTCAAATAAGCTCCTTCTTCAAGTTAAATCAGTAATTCTGTCAAAAAGTCCTAGATGGCAGGAGTATTTTTTTTCCCTTAGTGGAAATTTAGAGACAATACTAATTATTTTTAAATGATATGCGACTTGTACTTGTACACAGAATTTTATAACAAGGGCTTAACCAAAGATTAGAAATTAATAAAAAGGTACTTTGGCTGATGTATTTGTAAATCCTCTCAAAAGACAATAAATCCAAAAGACTCCTAATAAGGAGATGTTATTTTCAACCATTAATTTATATTAACATAACATTTATATAACATAAACTATAAATGGTATAGAAGTTAATCAATAGTTAATAAAGACAGTTATTCACAAAGAGTCGTAACAAGAAAGAATTTAGAGTCGAAACCTTATATCTTTTTAACAAAGTAGATAACTTTATTTCTAATTTATTTTTATAGTTTATTTCACGTTAGGTGGTGTGGGAGGGAGGATATCGTAAGGGAAGTAAATGGGAACTTCTTGGGATTGTGTAAAGACTAAGGATTTGAATAGATTGGGATGGAGGAGGAGCGTCCGTAGCAGTGTTTCTGCAGGCCGCTTGGTTCTGCAGTAAGTTGCTAGTGGTATACTGTATACAAAGCTTTAAATCCAAAGGTCTAATGTAGTTTACCTATATTTACCACGTATACAGTTACCTTATATGGTTATCTATATGAATTACTATAATAAGTTAAGTATATAAGTACAATAAGTTACCTATATAAGAACTTACCTAATATAGAATAATAAGTAGAAAAAAAGGGAGTAAGAAGGAAGAATAGAAGTTAATACCAAGTTAGTTAGATAACAAGTTACCTGAGCTGATGTATTTGTGGATCCCCTCGGTAAAGATTCTTGATAAGGAACAATCCCATGGCGTACGGGTTCCCTAATAGGACTTGGCTGCCTCACGCTTCTAATCGGCGAAAGAGGTCGAGACGGTAGGATATTCAGCCCTAAGGATCTCCTTGGGTCGGGTGATTCATGTCTGGGTCGAACAGGACTTGGTATACGTATACTCCTGACCGGTGATAATGGACGAATCGGTAGCCCAAGTGCCCTTCTTGGATTGAGATCAATTTCCACGTCCACGTCTGACACAACTGGTTCATGCTCCAGCACGTTCCTACAACATAAATATTGATGAGATTTTACAAAAAGAACAAGGTTTAATATCGGTAAAAGAAGAAAATAGCCACTCAGCCTCAATACAACCTCTTACCCCCCCCCCAACTCCTTGATTCACAGGTAAATTTCCTTGTATTTGAGCATTTTCATTGGATGATTATATATATATATATATATATATATATATATATATATATATATATATATATATATATATATATATATATATTATATATATATATATATATATATATATATATATATATATATATATATATATATATATATATATATATATATATATATATATATATATATATATATATATATATAATATATATATATATATATATATATATATATATATATATATATATATAATATATATATATATATATATATATATATATATATATATATATTGGGCCCGTGGACGATTTGAAGGTCAAATCGACTCGGCATATTAACTATATATATATACTACTACTACTAACAACTCATCGCAGCACCAAGCCGCCTGAGGCCAACACAGCTACGCACGCTCCTCCTCCACTCCAATCTATTCAAAGCCTCCCTTTTTACACCCGCCCACGAAGTTCCCATTTCCTTTAAATCTTTCTTTATGACGTCCTCCCAACCCAGACGGGGACGACCTGCTTTCCGTTTAGCCCTAGATGGTTGGCCGAAAAGAACAATCTTCGGCAATCTGTCATCCTTCATCCGAACAACATGCCCTAACCACCTCAACCTTTCTTTCATTATAGACCTAGAAAGTGGTATTGAACCACATTTTTCGTATAGCCTATTGTTTGAAATACGGTCAGTCAGCCGGGTACCCAGAACAATCCTTAAGCAATTTCTCTGGAAAACATCTAGCAAATCTTCATCCGCTTTTCGGAGCGTCCATGCTTCAGAGCCATATTTGACCACTGTCATCACTGTAGCTTCTAAGATTCTAATCTTGGTTTGCAGACTTATCTTCCTATTCTTCCAGACTTTTTTTAACTGTGAAAAAACACCCTGAGCCTTGGCTATTCTATTTTTAACATCTTCACTGCTCCCACCATCTTTACTAATAATACTACCAAGGTAAGTGAAACTGCCCACCTGATCAATCTTTTCATTACCCAACGTCACCTTTTCATCTTCACTTATTCCTAGCCTTAGTGACTTGGTCTTCCTAACATTAATTTTCAAACCAATACTAGCACCCTGAACTCGCAAAACCTCTAAAACTTCATTCATTTTGCTCACACTTTCATCTAGGATGCTTAAATCATCAGCATAATCCAAGTCCAGGAGACTTTTTCCTCCCCATTTGATTCCGTGGTCTCCCATTGCCTTTCCTGTGCTCCTTAAAACAAAGTCCATCAAAATAATCCATATAAAGGGGGATAGAACACAACCCTGCTTAACTCCTGATTTAATACAAAACCAGCTGCTAACCTCATTTCCTACCTTAACCGCAGCAGTGTTATTCTCATACATAGCACTAATCACTTTAATGTATTTGTCTGGTATACCATACAAGGATAAAACCTTTACTAAAGCTCCTCTATCAACAGAATCGAACGCTTGTTCATAATCTATAAAACTAAGGACCAAAGGTGTTTGAAAACTTAGGCACTTCTCAATTATTAACCTAAGAGTGAAAATTTGGTCAACACATCCTCTACCTTTTCTAAAACCGCACTGCTCTTCTCTTAAAACTTTGTCTACGGCATCTCTCAGTCTAAAAAGTATCATATTACTAAGCAATTTGCTACCTACAGAGACCAGACTAATGCCTCGATAATTACCACACTCACTTTTATCACCTTTCTTATAAAGTGGCTTAATTAAGGTTTTCCTAAAATCATTAGGTACTTCCCCTTTTTCAAAAATCATATTCATAATCTCCAATAACTTATTTCTAACCTCAGAGCCACCATATTTAAGAAACTCATTTACTACCCTATCAGCACCTGGAGCCTTATTATTCTTTAATCCTTTTAGTACTGTTTCTAATTCCTCCTCACATACTCCTCACTATATACTATATATATATATATATATATATATATATATATATATATATATATATATATATATATATATATATATATATATATATATATATATATATATATATATATATATATAGATATATATATATATATATATATATATATATATAATATATATATATATATATATATATATATATATATATATATATATATATATATATATATATATATATATATATATATATATATATATATATATATATATATATATATATATATATTATATATATATATATATATATATATATATATATATATATATATATATATATATATATATATATATATATATATATATATTATATATATATATATATATATATATATATATATATATATATAATATATATATATATAATATATATATATATATATATATATATATATATATATATATATATATATATATATTATATATATATATATATATATATATATATATATATATATATATTGGGCCCGTGGACGATTTGAAGGTCAAATCGACTCGGCATATTAACTATGCTAACTTAAAAAGCTGTATGTGACACATCATAGGAAAAAAAAAGTAAAATAAGGCGAATTAATTTAATAGAAATTAGGGATAAAATAGTAAAAATCGGTAATTCAAAAGGCGCCGTGTCTGTTTTTGTAACAATCGGATTTACAGGCTCACTCCTTGAAACCAAGCAAGCTTTATCGATTAGTACAGTATATTTTGTCCTACCGTATTAAGATATCAAAATTTTAAAGGTTTTGTTTTCCCAAAATGCACATTAATCTCATTTCTCACTCACAGAATAATTGGAACTTTGGATGAAAAAACTTCATTGGCATCATACAGAATTCAGTTCCAATTTTTGAAAATATACTACTTGGATTCCATGAGTCCGTGAAAAAAGGATTTTTCCTCATTCTTCCACTCCCAACGATTTTTTTTTACGTTAGGGGAGTTTGGGAAAATATGTTACAGCTAGGGGGGTTTTGAAAGAGATATATATATATATATATATATATATATATATATATATATATATATATATATATATATATATATTATATATATATATATATATATATATATATATATATATATATATATATATATATATATATATATATATATTATATATATATATATATATATATATATATATATATATATATATATATATATATATATATATATATATATATAAATATATATATATTTGTCAACAGAAATTTCAGTTGATTGTCATAAAAACATCATGGTAGTAAAAAAAAAAAAAAAAAAAAAAAAAAAGCAGAAAAAACATGACTAAATCTTAAAAAAGAGTGTTAACATAGCATAAACAGCATAAAAGTTTATAAAAATAAATTTAAATCTTTTGTTAATATTCGAACAGTAGGCCTACTACTGTTTGAATATTAACTATCTTTACATATATATATATATATATATATATATATATATATATATATATATATATAAATATATATATATATATATATAACAAAAAATAATCAGAAAAACATGACTAAATCTTAAAAAGAGTGTAAACATAGCATAAAGAGTATAAAAGTTTATAAACATAAATTTAAATGTTTTGTTAATATTCAAACAGTAGGCCTACTAAAAAATAGGATAAAACGACAAAATTTCGATAAGAAGAATATGAATACAGATAATATATCTGTGGTCATTTTCGGTCATCAGTTGAGCTGGAAAGCTCACAACAAAGAGATGCACCGAAAGCCATAGCTTTCCTCACTCACTGGTAAAGAATGGTGGGGTAAACTGGGAATAGCATCACACAAGATTGTAAGACGGTAATTCAACCAACTCTGTCTCAAAGTGTAGTGGTCTGGGTCAGTATGACTCATGTTATGAACTACATAGCCCTTTAATACTACTACTACTACCAAAAACTCACTGCAACATCAAGGCACCAGAGGCCAACACAGCTGCGTCCACTCTTCCATCCCACTCGATCCAAAGTTTCTCTCTTTATTCCCTCCCGAGTTTCAATTTCCTTTTAATCATTTCTTACGACTTCTTCTACCCCATTCGGGGACGAATGAATAGGCTAACAAAATTAGCCTATAAAAATTGGCTTCAGTCTATAAATAATAGTAGAAGAAGCTATAAAAAGTGATTTCAGGCTGCAGATTGCTGATCAAGACTCGAACACCTATGAAATGGAAGATCAAAAGCCATGTGGATACTGGTAACTCAGTACTGCTTGGGATTGTGGAGGTGCAGATGTCCAAGAAAAACACTATCCCCTTTGTAAAGCCTCTAAGGCAATTTCAAATTGTCTTAAAAGATAGCGACGAATTGGAGCAGGAAACAGCGCTGCTTCACTAAAATAATAAATTAATCTATAATAAAATAGTTTGCGAAGTTATAGAAAATCGGGGATTAGAATATAAGAATATCTTATATTTACCAAAATGCATCCAATTTGAATGATAAGATAACAAGTTATCACCTAGAAGAATTTGCTAGTCCTCCAGGCCAAAATGTTTGGAATAGAACAGACATCTGAGAGACTGATGTAAATAGAAAGTAGAAAAGGGGACACCTAAATCCCTGATGAGCAAGAATCTTTTACAGCTCTTGAGAATATTAAGAACAGGAAAAACTTGAGGTAGAATTCTATCAGTCCTCAAACAGATTGCCATCCAACGGAAATCGAATTTCCCTAATATGGACTTCACAAGACCTTGGGATCAAAGGTCATAAATTGGCAGTTGAAGTAGCTAAGTCTAGGCCAAAGCACCGGCTAAGGCATCATTGACATTCTATGTAATCCCTGGAAGCTTCTGGAAAGCGGCAATAAGGAGCGAACCATGAGAGGGCGGAGCTAAATTGACACAGAAAGGTGGGATGGCTAGAAAACAAAGAAGACGATTCCAAAGTTTAACCCCAAGCTAACTAAATATCATTTAAGGTTTGATAGGTCTCAATCATAGGTACTCAATGGGGTTTGTTAGCTTTACTGAAGACGGCTCTTTGATATGGAGCCGAAACATTCATGTAGTTTCGTCTAAATTTCACTGTCTTATAATATTTTCTCGTTGTATTACCTTCCCTCTTTATGCCTATGATTTGTGTATATCTCCGCAATGTCTTTATATTTATCATTGCAAAAAACAAATCTGATATAGTTTGATGCTTACCTAGGTGGCTCCTGTAAATGTGGAGTTGGCTCAGACCGAGCAGGAGTAGGAGCCAGTGAAGCGATCGGACTGGGAGCCGACATGTCCTAAAATATCAAATCTGACTATTAACCTCAGATTAAAAATACCCTCAATATCAAAATAAAGTTAGTCTACATATAAACAAAACAATTTTCCCCTAATAAGTTGAAAACTTAACCAAGTTCATGGCCTTGATGTAGGCATTTCAAAGTTTCCCGTCCATATACATATGCTATTATATCTTTTTCCGAATTTCTTATTCTTTTTCCTCGGCCTATCATCTTTTCTTTCTATCTCCTCCAATTATACATTCACCTTCCTCAATCTTTCACTTTTCCTCTAACATATTTAGATATATGCATTAAGAAATGATTTAGCACCCTTTACTAGATTCAGGTTTTGGATTTCGAATATTCTAGTTATTATAACAGCTGCATATAATGTCCAATCCTTGCGAAAGGGGTAAGAAGAGATCATTCTTTATAGAGGAGGGAGAGGGTGGAGCTAAATCGGAAAAAAGTATATTTCTAGGCAACTATTTTTTAACTTTTTCAGAGAAGGGGTCCTCAGAGGAGGGGTCCTTCCCCATGGGCGAAGGTATAGTTATTATCATAGTTCTTCTGTTATCATTTTATTTTCGCCATATGGTCAAATATTTCCTTTTCAGCTTTAATAACATGGTATGCTCTGTTATAATTTATGGGCTATGTTGTTATAATTTTATAATTCATAAGCCTGTTATAACTTATAGGCCTTCTATTTATAGGTTATGACAATATATATCAAAACAGGTGTGATATTATTTTACAATAGTTATAAAAAGGAGAGATAAAGCTCCTTAACTCCGACAAAATATATATATATATATATATATATATATATATATATATATATATATATATATATATATATATATATATATATATATATCTATATATATATATATATATATATATATATATATATATATATATATATATATATTATATATATATATATATATATATATATATTGACGTTTTTATTTTTAAAGTTATCATTTCCCCCTTCCTCCACCCCAAAATCTTAGTACCCCCACCCCCCCCCCCCCCCCCCCAAGGAAACCAATACCTGTGTACGTGACTGATTGCGGACAACTTAAAAATTTTACAATCAGATTCTTTGTGCTGATGCATGTCTTTAATTCTTTTATGTTGTTTTCCTCAAATTATGCCATTATGTATTTTTTTTTATCTTACGTTAGATAATATACTCGTACATTCGCAAAGTTCGAAAAGAACTCTTTCGTCAATGTTTGTGTTACTGCACATGACCAAACCGTTTTAAAAAAGAGAATAGTTTGCCAAGTCTCAGTTACGACAGAGTTTCGCAGAAGAAAACAATGCTAAATTCAAAATTATATATCTCAATGAACTTGCCGGCGGACAAGATTATAATGGAATTAAGTCAGCGGAATTCTCAGGCATAAGTATCTGATATCATTTCCCATACATCTCCGTAGCTTGAAAGCGTTTCTGCACGAAACTATTTTATCGCTGGGAGATAAATGGTTAAAAATCGGGCTAAAGCAAAAGGAGTAGGTCCGCAAATAGGCTGGAAAGAGACCTGAAGAAATTTTTAAAGAGGTTGGAACTTGATGGTAAAGAGTAAGGAGAGAAGTTCTGAAAAGAGAGGTGGAGGCGAGCACGCTGCGTTGACCTTAGGCGGCTTAGTGTTCCGATAAGCTTTTAGCAGAAGAAGTAGCTGTCTTTTAAAGAGGCCAGAGAAATCTTGTTCACCAACTAATTTAATCTTTTTCGGTAAATAATAAGAAGTCAATCTCTTTCTCTAGTCTAGTTCATTCGCATTAGAAAGTCCGTATATCAACCAACTCCACGTTCGATAGGCTTATTACAGTTGATTTTTGCAATTGTTAGCTCTCAAAAGGCAATTTTAATTATTGAACTACGCTTAATAGTACTGATTGAAATTTAATGCAATTAAATACTTGCTTATTATCCTTCAGAGCTCAATAGACCAAATATCGTTCTGTTATAGATAGAAAATAATTGGCATATTTATCTATCAGTATAAGTTAACAATATTTTTGGTTAGTTTTAAAGGTCCAATGGGTTTGCAAGATTCCTTCGATTCTTTTGCATAAGTTTTTTATGATCAAACCACCTTCAATAGGGCACAAAAATTACGCTTCACCAATAAGTTAATGCAACTAATTGTAATAAGCTCCGTTGAACGCGGGGCAAATCGTCACCTACTTTTTCATGACAGAGCCGAATGTAACACAAGCAAGATTTAATGTAACACACGTAAGAGATTAAAGGACTTTAATCTACATTCCACTGACGGCAAACTTGTGACGCGCAGTCTCAAGGGAAACGCCACAGGGTGTGGCATACGTCGACAATCTAAAGAGCAAAAAGCCATCAGAATTCTCTTCCCCCCCCCCATTCCTAAAACTTGGAATTTAACACTGAACGTGACACCGTCAAATCAGAGTTTTTCAAAAGGTGAACTATTCAGGGCCTTATCTAGGATTTTTTCGGGAGGGAGGAGGGGGGGGGGTACAAAAAAACCTTTAAAAAACCCATCAAAATTTTGTTTTATTTCATTTTTGTTAGGTTTTACGAGTCGGACAAACATTTCAGGGGGTGGGTGAGTCTAACCCCCTAACCCCCCCCCCCCTGGAAACGGCTTGGAACTATTTCAAAACAAGACAGTGGACAAAAAAAAAACTATAAATAATAAAAATCCAGAATATTTCGGATTTGTTTATATTTTATTTTTTATTTATTTAATTCAGTTTAATTTGTTTGTTTTTTCACTACTGGCTTCCCGACGTGAAGGGAGATATGAACCGTAGTTGCTAGTCTGCAGGTGAGGCTTTATCATCTGCACTATCATAAAAACGCAGATTTAAAAATACAGTCTTGAGAAATTATGTCAATAGGTATCTCAAAAGAGAAAATTTTCATTTGAATTTTTAACTAGTTATTAGTGTATAAAGTTTGTTCCTTAGGTTTACAGACTTAAGCTTGCTTTTGAAAGAATTTGATAAAAATTTGCATAAGGTTTATTCTACTTTTTTCTCTTTTTATAGACATTAGTCAACTTTAATCGAAGCTACAAATTTTGCACTAAAAGTAGCATGACATCTTATGGATAGAGCGCTTGCTCATAAATGGTTATGCTTAGTCTTCACTAAATGCAAATTCGCAGTCACAATGCAACTTTCGCACTAGTTAGTAAAACAGCACTATCTTTGCAAAACTCCATCGCAGACGTTGCAAACTTTCGCACACTTAAACTTTCGCACAATTAAAGTTGAAAATTTTCAACTCTAATCACAGATGGGTGGAGAGATACCTATTGTACACAAAAGGTCGCAGCGAATGCGCGCGAATTTTTAAAATTCACTTTTATGAGTTGCACTAGTGTGTCAAATTTTGATTTGACACACTAGTTTTTCATTAGCAAAAATTAGGACAGAAAAAGTCTAAATATGTCACGAAAGACTATACCCTAAAAATTTCATCTAACTCCCGACTGGGTGTTTCTGCTTGCAGGCCCCATACCGGGTGAGCATTCGGAGGTGGCTGAAACTGCCGAGACGTTGGAAGTGGTGGTTTTGTAGGAGTTGGTCTCACCGGGGGTTGCTGTTGAATGCTACTCTTTTGACTTGATACAACAGGGTAACGAGGCGGAGCTCTTTTCTGAGGAGTTGCAAACAATTCAGAAGGCTGAAAAATTGAAATAAAAAATAAGTAAGAGAACAACTCAAACCCTTAGGGTTTGATCACGAGGATCCAAAGTTAGAACAATCAATGAATATTTTTCAAGTGGTATTTTTATATTACTTTTTTTTAATATAGGTACAAGTTTGTTTTTACAATGTTCTTTCTTTTTCATTGAAATTATAGACTGCATTGAATATAGGCCATATGTCGCAGCAGAATGTAGCAGCTCAGCCCATTAGTCCTCGCATTTTTCTATTCAGAAAAAATTGCTAACAACCGAATGACATTGACTGAGAACGCAACATAAATATTTGATTATATATCTATATATATGATATTCTTCTTTTAAAATAAACGCTAGTCTACCAGTCTTGAATCGGTTCTAAGACAGTACCACAAGGTCTAATAATTCTAATAATTCAAAGTAAATGGACTAATAATTCCAAGTTAAAATTTTGTAAAATAAATTAATAATAAATGAGTTGTAATTTTGGACCACAATGAAATCAATTCGAAAAAAAGAAGTTACTTGTTAAGAATCCGATGAACACGCGAGAAGTGAAGTTTCGTTAATGCTAATGAAATAAAACAAAATAGGATGCAAATATAATAGCTCAGAAACAAATTTGGGCTATATATTTGCACATTATGGGGGGGGGGCAGAGCATATATTAAATACGTAACCTAACCTTGGTACCTTTTTTTTGGCCCTTCAACCCCAAAAGACTAAAGTTTAAATCTTTGTCATGGAGTGAGCATTACCTCACTATGCAGCGAAAACATGTTTTTCATTAATCATCTTTGAGATTTCAATGCGGTCTTTCTCCCATGTTTACCGGATTCTCAATAAGTACCAAAAAGAAATTCAAAAATAAAAATCAATTGTAGTTACCAACTAAGGTAATATAAACTGAGAAAATAAGATTGAGTTTCAATTTGACTGCTGACTTGACCACTGAAAAACAAGGAGCGGGTAGTCATTCAAAACCACGAAAGATAGAATGTTCTCACTTTGCATGTCAAGGTTACTAGTAACCATAAATATAAAATAATTACAAAAATAATATGAGTATTTCGAAATAACAGACAGACTAGATTCTAGTGATTCGTCTAGTATAGTATTCTTTATCAGACTTTTATAAAGACAAGAGAGGGTTTGATGGTCCAGATGTCTTACTGTCATATTCACAAGGGCCTTGTTCTTTAAGCTATGAAATTCAAAGAAGCTTATTTTATACGATAAAGCACCGTACACATACCACCAAAATTCCAGAATTTTTCACGAAGTTACCATTAAGCCTAAAAGGCATGCCTGACATCTTCGCACTTGAGATGATTCACACAAACCGTTTGCTAAGCTGTTCTCAAAGGGAGAAACAGCAGGGCAGTATACGTTAAATCACACTTTGAGGCTCCTTGTCTACTTTGCCCTACTCTGCATCCATCTGAGATAAGTCTGTTTTAGTTTTAGTAGTTTTATTTTTTATTTTATTTTTGCTTTTCTTTTTTTTCTACGCTGAAGACGCCTTGTTCTACACGGGCGAAATATTCGTTAGTATTTGTTCTCTTCGTTTACCGGCCATAGATCCGTTTGTCATTTTCAGATTTTGTTTTGAGACAAGTTTGCAAACAACTACCCAAAATAAGCTTCATTGTTGCTTCTTCAATCATAAATAAAATATTATCCCGTTTTATGTCAGGGGTTATTTCCTATTTTTAAGTTTGGCAATATTCAATTTAATTTCTTCCCGTAAAGAAAAAAAAACTACAAATATTTGGAAATTCCTGACGACGGTGGCAAAATAGGAGAGTGAGAGTAAATGCGCTAGAAGCGCTGAACTCATCAAAAGTGATGATAACACAGGTGAATATATTCAAAATTAAACCGGGTTAAAGCTTTGAATAAACTTTAAAGAAAGCTTAAACGTTTCATCAACTGCGATTGTATCTATTCAGTTTGGAATGACCTCCATGTGAATTCTTTTATAAAGAATTTCCAAACGCAATTCTAGAGGGAAGCCTAGGTAAAACGTGATTAGTTCCACATCAGGCCCTAAATATTTAGCGGCCTGGCACCATGAAAGATGTTCCAAAAAAATCCAACAGAAAATATAGTTAGAGAAATCTGAACAATTAACAACACTACTACCACTACTACTACTAACATCTCACTGCAACACCAAGCCATTCAAGTATTTCCTTCCTTCCTATTTCCCTTAAATGCTTACTTACGACCTCCACCCGTCCAATTCGGGGACGACCTGCTTTTCGTTCGGCCCTAGATGGTTGGCCTAAAAGGGTGATCTTTAGCAATCTGTCGTCCTTCATCCACATAATGTGTCCTAGCCATCTCAAACTTCCCCACATTAAAGCTCTAGAAAGCGGGATAGAACCACATTTTTTGTACAGCTTACTGTTTGAACTACGGTCAGTCAGACGGGTAAATGGCACTGAAAAAATCTAAACCACAAAAACGAATTACACAAAAATAAGCTGTGATAACCAGTGAACACACAGAGCAATAATTGAATAACTTGCAAATAAAGATAATCATGGACTGTAAAGATTTACAATTTTCCGCCTAATATTGCAGGTCATACAAAAAAAGATTTTAAGAGGGTTTTATTTCTTGCTCAAAATGTTGATTTTCACGCCAGCACTAGCAGTCAGAGTTTAAACCGTTCTTGTCTCAATGAAAAAAATGTTCAAAGTCCAATGACCCCACATTAAACCTTATTCATTGGAAAGAAAAAACAAGGAAATAGTCATAAATCTTTGATGTGCTGGCCACCCTGGCCCACCCCTCCTCCAGCCACCTCCTCCTCCGTCTATGACACGAACCGATAACAAGGAGGTTAACAAGGAGGATAAGAAGGAGGTTATGACGAATGGAGAGCCGAAGATATTAAAATATCTGATTGGTTGGGTCGAAAACGGCTATGGCAAGTCATTGCGCAGAAAAACCAAGATTAATTTCCTTTGACCTGTCAATTTTACGTTGAAAAGGCAATTGGACATACCACAGTAAACGAAATTATTATATATATAATAAGTATATTATTTATATTGCCTAAAAAATAAGTTTATTTGACTAGGAATCAAATTAATAAAGGTACTTCCCTACTTTTCCCCAGAATCCTGATTTAGTTCTACAAATATGTAAAGTTCAAAATAATAACAATCAAACAGTTCGTGGTAACGGACTGTAAGTAAGGAGCAACCCGACTCAATAGTAACGGTGAGTTTGATTCTTTCTCAGAACTCTATTTTTTAAAACAATAAACAAATTTAGCGTAAAGAGCAAGGCGTTGAGGAGGGGACAGCCCCTTTCAAATACGGAACAATTTCTGTTCGTTTTAAGTTTTAATGTCGCTCCTTACTTTCAGTTTTAAAAAAAAACTTTTTTTTTTATTTAATAATAATAAGCAGCCTCTTTGAAGCAGTAAAAAGAAGAAAAAGGCTGAATAATTTACAAATTTTGCAAGAACAATTAGCTCACCAGAAACACGAAAAAAAAATATTACTCATAGAAATAAAAAAGTTCTAAAAGGGATTTTTATTACCTTAACTAGACATATTTTTTGACATGCCACTTCAAACAAATACACGTTGTATTAAAATCAAATAACTTGTTTTGTTGTTTCTTTTACTCTAGTGGCGCTTTTCCTTTTTTGTATTTTTGGAGAATCTTATTTCCAGAAAACAGAAAAGCTGTAAAATGGTTTATTCTAAGAAAAATTGAAGAAATGATATTTAAATGTTAATCTTTTTTCATGAAGAAGCTAAATATCAGACTTTCTAAGAGGCTTTGCAATAATGCTCACGAATCAAAAAGATATACTAACCACACTAGCATATGCATTCTTACCGCTTTTTCGGGAGTTGGCATGACTCTTGGCAACGCTGTGTCAATATCCTCATCCTGGAACCTGGATGGAGCAGGAGTACCCGGCATTTTATCAACTCCGATAAGGCCAGCCTCTCCCTTAAGTATAGACGACTTGACAACATCAAATTCACCAAGAGCATTGGCAATCATGCGACTCGTCGGATCATTTTCAAGTCTCACCTGAAATTGTTCAATCTTTTTAAAGTTTTTTTTTTGTTATTTACTGGAAGTAAGCTTGGGATTCGTTCTTGACTACGAGTGATTAATTATCCACAAAAGCAAGAGATGGTGAATTTTTCTTTCTCCTAAAATTCCTAATTTTTTCCTTTTCTGCAACAATCGTTGTAATCAATTTCCAAATACTGTTTTTGTAAATGGAAAGTCAAAGAAATTGGCGACTGTCTTTACATGACAACTCTGGCAAAAAAGTACTGACAGATAATCGTAACGAGATTCTTAGTGGTTTTTCCATTATAATTTCCTAATTCTGTTATTTATTTGGCATTTTTTTCCTTCACTTTATCAATTATCTCTTTCTATCCTTCTAATGGATTCCTGGATACATCTCTGGTGGTATACTTAATTACTTAAAATATCACACTAAACGAGAAAAACAAAGTCTTCTCTCTTCTTCATAGCAGTAATTTTGAACTAAGCCAAAACCTTTTTGCACCCACGGGAAAGTTAAAGACAACTCATTGAAATAATCCCAAAATATTAAAAGAATAATACACTATCTAAAGCAGTACGTGGCTTCGAAATCTCCTTAGAAAACTTAGTTTCTTGAGATACACGTTTCAGGCTTAGAAGAGCAGTCGCAGATAAAAATCAAATTTAAAAAGACGCATCAGAAGACCCTAACCTTTGCCAAGATTATCTTTTCTTTTTTCTAGATGTGCCTTAGATACGTAGGGCAGTAGCCCATCAAAATGGGTTCATTTAAGAATTTAAGAGTTCAGAGTTAATTTTAAGTTATCATTCAGTCATTTTGGGAATTCAGAGATCATTTTAAGGAATTTATTCTAGATACGCAGGTAACTTATACTGCTTGGCTTAACCAATAAATGAATGGTAATAAACAGTAATTTCAGAAACGAACATCTAGAGCGTTCATCTACCTGACCCACTTATTGATGAATACTTAGAATTTTTCAGTATTATCAGTTTGAGTTTCTTCTAATTGATCCAAACAGGTGAAATTAAGAAAAAAACATATTAACAAAATTATTGAAAAGTTTTTATTGATAAAACTGAAACAAGTAACAACCAGCGCCTCGTAAGGCTAATTTCCAGGCACAAGAATAGGGCACGCGATCAAGATATTAAACAAAAATGGCACTAAACATAGAAACTTATTGAAACAGATCGCATGAAATTACATAAACTATATACGTAAAAAAGATAAGAGTGAATTTCAAACCAACAAACAAAATATACATAAAGAAAACAACTTGTAAGTCAGTACTCAAAACTATCAACCATAATTCATATTTATACCCATGGGGGACTGACAAAATGTCCCCTCCCCCTATGGTCTACTAATGCCTGGGGGGGGGGATATACCAATTTCTTTCGCTGTTTTAATTCTCCATTTACAAAGAATGACAGTGCAAAAGTCCGTTAATTACAAAGGTTAACTGGATTGATTATGTTGGCTGAAAAATTGCAAATGTAAATATGGCTTATAAGATAAGTACATCTTCACCATCAGGAGAGCAGACATACTATTGCACAACTTTGATTAACTAAATATTGATAGCTAGCTGACAGTTTGGCCAAACCCCAGTCCCCATGTCTATATACGCAAAATTATGTCCTAAGGACGCACATGCTACCGGGGAAAAATACAGGAATAGATATATAGCTGATAGAAATTGGGCATTTGTGAAGATCCATCCAGATCTAACTTGTCGGCTAAGAGACGACGAGTGGATAATTTATCGGATAGCAAATACTTTCACATCTGGATCACACAAGGCTATATTGAAATAGGCTACATCCTTTCGTTTTTGGCGCAAGGAACAGTTCTATACCTCCATTTTTAATTCCATAGTATATGATCCAGGATTAAACCCTGTCGATCTTGTCGCCTAAGAGACGGTGAGTGGATAACTTATAGGGTAACAACTATTTCTTTGACGTTTTAAACTCACTAGGATATGAAAATTTTTATACAGCTTAACTTTTAATCCCATAGCAGCAACTTTCATGAACAAAAGTTAGTACTTTTGTCATTAATTTTTCAAAATTGAAGAGTACTATTTGAGCAGCTGTACCAGGGAAAGAAAGTTTCTCCCGTCAGTAGAAACTCCTACTATTAATTTCTTATCGATTAACATGAGAACATGGCTCATTCTTCGAGCGTTCTGGAGATATTACGCAATAGATAGATGAAGACCTAAGTGATCCTTTGACATTGCAATAGAAGAAACAATTCAAGGAAACTGCGGAAATCGTCAAAAATTTAAACTTGGACGTCAAAAATGTCCATGATCAATGCAGCCTCAAGAAAAAGGGCTCCAAATTATGCAATTAGCGCTTTCTTCGCAAATGCATTTTAGTAGAAAAGGTCGACATGGGAAATAGGTGAGAAATACGTGAATATATTCACCTATGTTATCATCGCTTTGATGAGTTCAGCGCTTCTAGCGCACTTACTCTCACTCTCCGATTTTGCCACCGTCGTCAGGAATTTCCGACTATTTGTAGTTTTTTTTTTCTTTACGGGAAGAAATTAAATATCGGCAAACTTAAATATAGGAAATAACCCCTACAAAAAACGGGATAATATTTTATTTATAAATTTTCAACCGAGGGGTGGGGAGGGGATGGGTTAGAGGGCCCAATATTTACCCCTAATCTCCCATATGAAAAATGTTTCCTTGCTTACAGTTTCAATAGATGAAACTGTAAGCAAGGAAACATTTTTCATATGGGAGATTAGGGGTAAATATAAGGCCCTCTAAACCATCCCCTACCCACCTCTAAGTTGAAAATTTGACCTCGTTCAGTCTATTCTGCAAATGCAGAGAGTATTTTCGAACCCTGAACTATGGTAACAGACTACAGTTGAATCGTCAGACGACTTGTTAAAACAAGAAGAGTAGCTGTGATTATAGAGTAAAACGCTTGAAGTTTATAGTAATCCATCAATATTCAACCCAAGTCCAAGGTCCGGACGCACTCAAACCGCTTGTTGTTCACACCCTTGGCGCCACTTCTACCTCAAAATTATCACTGTTCATCGGCTTCTTATTTAGTTTGGTACTTACGTATTATACCAAACACACTCGAGAAGTTGGCTCGATTAGATATGAGAAAATCGGTTTTATCTGTATGTATTCAGAGACAATTAGCTTAGGTTCAATAGAAAGCTACGATGTAACTATCTTTTAATTAAATATTTGATATATAGAGTTGGTATTTTGGATAGGTTAGGTTATATTAGGTATTTAATATAATGCGTTCTGGGCGGTCTGCTTTCCATATTTCTTGGTCATAGTTTAATAATTTTGTTTCTAAAGTATTATATTACCCTCATGTTTTGGTACATTTCATTATAACCTGGCTCACTTCTCAAGTGTGTTTGATATAATACCTAAGTACCTTTAATTTAATCACGAAAAAAGGTCATAGCAGACATAGTTGTTTTCGAAATAATCCGCTGTTTATGTTTGCAAACTTGCTGTTTCAGCATTTTCTGAATTAAAAAATGCAAAGACGCTGATAACATGATAACACTGATAACACTGAAGTATTTTTTGTCACAGTGGACCTTAGGAGGAGCTACTTATGCATGTGCACCCCTTAAAAATACCTTAAAATTACTACTACCTGGAAGATCTCCTAGAATATGATAGTGAAATTCATACAAAGCATACACACATCTAGATTATCGGGCTTAAAACATGGTTTATTTGACTTGAGGGGTGTCAAATTTAAGAGATCATGTACACCAGCTGACATGTGCCAAGTGTGGCAAAATTGTGCCAAGCGTTGTAGGGATTGTACCAAGCGTGGCGAAACTGTGCGGCACATGTGGCGCTCCAAGATATGCACCAGATGACGGAAAGTGGACGACCCCTCGATTTGACAAGTCAGATCAGTACTTGTGCATCATACGCCACAAACTCAAGTTTACGCTGTGTAAAATTCGAGAACAAACCTGTTTCTTTGTTAGTTTCTTTCAGCTTAGCGTGAGACAATACAAAGACAAGTGAGAGAATAGATGGGAAATATATAATTTGGGCTATATATTTGCACATAAGGGGGGGGGGTAAAGTATTTGGACAGTTTTAAAGTTAGAAAACAATTCTTACTTCATATTATGCAGAATAATTGTACCTAACTCATTTTGCATACAGACCCGCTACCATGGGCACATAAGGTTTTTTATTGAAACGGTGGTAGTATAAACTTCGGAGGGGGATCATTGGATTGGAAATCAGAATTTTAAGTGCCATTTTTAAGAGTCAAATTTATCGGAGGGCAGCTATACCCCCCCCCCCCACGTCATATTTCCCCAAATGCATCCAATTGAAATTTTGAGATACCCATTTGTTCAAAAATAGTCCAAAGATCTCATAACACGGCCTTTGGTTGACACTCCCCCCCAGAGTATGGGTATAAGGGTTGTAAGTTATGCCCCGGGGGCATGTAAGGTTTTTATGAAGAGGTGGTCTTGTGAACTTTAGAGGAGGCTCATTTAATTGGAAATGCATAGTTCTAGTTCCATTTTAAGTGTCAAGCGTGATGAAGAGAAAACAGCCCCCCCCCCTCTTTTCCCAAACACATTCCATCGAAATTATGAGATAGCCATTTTGTAACCAATAGTCCAAAGAGAATATAACAATGTCTTCAGTAATCAAATATAAGAATATTTAGGCGGACGTTGAACTAAATCAAAACAAACTATGAGCATGTGGAGTTTCAAAAAGGTGACAAAGCAATATCTCAATAACAACTTATATTATATAATTAGACCTTTAAGAGTAACTTGGGGGGGGGGGGTTGAACTAGCCAGAAAGCACTATGTGTATACTTTTAACACTATCATTTCAGTTACTGTAACTAATGATGCTAAGAGTATTAAGGTGAAACTTTTAGGAAGTGTTTAGGGGGTGTTCCAATTAAACGAAAAAAACTGTATGCATGCAGGTTTTCAAAAAGGCATATAAGCAATATCATAGGCAGCACCACTCTATAGTAGCTAGAAATATCATTGAATCATTTAAAGAAGGCCATTCGATTCAAAATTAAAAGTTCTAGTGTCCTTTCTAAGAGTAAAAAGAGATTGAAAGGCAATCAGCCCGTCTCTCAAGCCAATTTATGTACCAAACACATCTAGTCAAAATTTTGAGACACCTATTTTGTTCAGCATAGTAGGACGGTCCTGCAACTATGACTGTAGGGATATTCGGCATGTCAACCCCCCAAAATTATGCAATTGGCCCGAAGTTTCTCCCAACATACAAATAGCAAGCCAAACTATGGATTCTTATAGAAAAAAAAAAACGAAAAGATGTAAAAAAAAAAAATCCATGAAAATGACTATGCCAATAAAAAACGAACAGAAATTAATTTAAAAAAAAACTTTTTCAAAGAAAAGTAAAGCCAAAAATGGGCAGAAATGAAGTCAAGTAATCGTCCAAGCGTAAAACTGCCGCAAATCACTATCAATAAATAAATGAAACTCAAAACGAAGAGAAATTAGAATAAATAGCCGAGTGAAACTCGAAACACGTGAAGACTAACATTAGTAGCCTAGGGCTGATAATCCCCATGTCTTCTCAAGACCAGAACATAATTTGCGCTCTACTGAAAACAAAATGCGTTTAAATGTTTTCCTTTTTTTACTTTTATAAATGCAAAAAATATAAGATTTTAAGGAATAAATATCAGTATAGTAATATTAAACTGACAATCCACTGTCATTTGTTTTTTGTTGATTTGTTTTTCAGTAAACCCTGAATTATGTTCTGGTCTTGAGAAGGCATGGGGGTTGTCAGCCCTACTAATGTTAATTTTTGCTCGTTTTGAGTGGACCCGGCTATTCATTCTAATTTATGTTCGTTTTTAGTTTCATTTATTTGTTGATAGTGATTTGTGGCAGTTTTACGCTTGGAAGATTATTTGATTTTATTTCTGCCCATTTCTGGCTTAATGGAGCTCTTTACTTTTCTTTGAAAAACGTATTTTGTGTAAAAAGTTTTTTTTTAATTAATACAAATATAAGGCAGCGTCATTCAGCCAGGGAGGGCTGACGCCCCTCTCTGTCCCCCTTATGGGCGCCCATGTCCGCTATACTTAACCCCACCCCTAATGTGCAAATATATAGCTCAAATTTGGTTCTAAAGTAACGAAGAAACTACCAAAGAAACGAATACCTAATTTAAGGTGTTATGTCGCAAATAACAAAGAAACCGGTTTGTTCTCGAGTTTTACACAGTTTAAACTTGAGTGAGTGGCGTATAATACACAAGTACCGTCAGATCACTCTCTAGAAAAGTTTCCTATAACCTCCCCCATTTCTTTTATTGTTCGCTTCTACTTTTTAACTCCGAAAGAGCTATACTAGTCAATTTATTATCACTTCTTCTGACATTGCATCACTGCGAACGTGACCAAAGCCTGGTATCTTTTATTTTCTTTCATGACAGTGTTGAAAACTGGAAACAACAATAATATTTTGCATTAGCATTATTGAAGTTCTATTCCCTGGGAATGTTCAGCAGATAATTTACCAATCTACCTTAATATCATTAGGCAAAGAGGAAAACCCTTTCCTGAAACAATTATCAGAAAGGATTTCCACTTTTTAGAAAATGCTGTATTTTAGATGTTTCCATGGCTACAAAAAGAACTTCGCGATCTCTAAGACACAATATTCACCGGGAAAAAGATTTATCAGAGGACCTCAGCTAAAGATATTTTCAAGATAAAAAGGAATAAAAAACACATTGAAAGAGTGACAAAGTCCCGAGTATTCAGGATCTGGAGGTTAACCTGGCGGGGAGAGGAGCGTGTCTGTGTTTTTAGATGCACGATTTTTGTCTAAGAATTAAAATTTTACACTTTTTTCTGAAATTTCTTAAAATATTTAGACAGCGGTACCTTTTGGGCCCACTTTTCGAAATAAGGGATTCAATCCCTCTATCAATCCCATTAGGGCATATATTTCACTTACCACTTCCCGGGAAAGCCATTAGAAGAATTACAGGGGGGCTCTCGTCCCCATCCAAAGGGGGGTGGGGGGCCTCCTGTCGCCCATCGCTGCCCCTGGTCATTTAATATCAAAACTGTTTTAACCGATAATACAGGGTTACCTCGTAGCATCTTTAGTCTGTCAAAATATAATGAATTATTTCTACAAATTTCTACTGTGTGCAAATTTCTTAAAAAAATGATTTGCCTCATTTTTGAATCCCCCCCCCCAATTAAAAACGTAAAAAAAATTCGACCAAATTCGTTTCTTAGTTTCGAATGATAGGTAAATGTATTTTGGTTATAAGCAGTTCATTGTGTTTAGATGATCATATTCAAACTTGAGAATCTTTTCTTATTTTATTTTGCAGCAGATGTTCCAAATGACCCTAATTTAGCTCTGCACATTTCTTGAGGCATCGTACAAAGCTGTTCATGACTTTCTTACACAACGACTGAGAAATAACCCTGATTTCCATCACAACGGTTTCCTATAGCCAGGCAATAGTCCCCAAATTTTATGAAGATACTCATATCCCCAGGAAAAAAAAAACTAAAAGTCCAATGTGTGGGGACTCCAAGAGCTTGCTAAGTACGTCTTGATCACAGTTTATAGACAGTAAGCTTATCGCAGATAATTTCTGGTCTTCGGTCTCGGTGCGAACAAAAAGCTCCTCCCACTTGTTTTCTGCCTTAGCGGATTAGTCTGTTATCGTCAATCACTGAGAAATGGTTACCAAGTGCATTATTCGTAATAGCGGGTTTCCACTTGTTTCGTGTCCAAGAGAAATCTGACTTGTCTACCCGCGAAAAGATCTGATAACGCCTATGTTTCTATCTGCAAAAACGTTCTCCGGAGCACTCGCACCCCTGTCCGGGTTTTTATAATGGGAGAGATAGAGAATGATCATACTGCTAATTCTATAAACTGTGGTCTTGATGAATTGGAACCTCGGTGCAAGGGACAGGTCTCAAAATGTATACAAATGACCATTTGGCAGGTCTAAAATCTGCGAATAAGTGCGTCTTGAGACTGAACACACAATCTCTAAAATTTCCAGTTAGCCAATCTGAGAACAGCTTTTAGCTGTACCAACTTCACATGAGCATAGAACAACTTGGACACCGCTGCATTGAATCTCTGACCCTCTCAACCCGCTCGATTTTACACTTGATGGGGAGTTAAATGGATTGAACTGCTTCCACTAGTTGCATTAAGACTTCCTCCGGCCTCACACTCCTCAAAGTCCTCTATCCATTTGTAAATTCTGCTCTTGGAAGTTCTCACTTTCAAACTGATGCATTTGATCGTTCTCGATTTCCTTCGGGGACCATGCCTTGTATGGTTCCTGTTTTGTTTGTCACAGTGTATTTTTTAAAGTTCCAAAGAAAGTCTAGATATGTTTACGGACATTAAAACTCTCAATTCCTGCATAAACAAGGATAAGAAGCGACCGAATATAGGAGAAACTATAAAGTCTACGCAATGCTCTTTTTATTCATCTTGTATTACAAGCTATTTTGACAGACTTAGCCTTTGACAAACTGAACATCAACATCCAAAAGACATGCTTCAGCTGCCCATCCAACCCTTTTTTCATATTCTTTTGTCAGCTATAAAATAGCTAGCTTGATTTGATTCCCCATCCCCTACCTGTCCCCTATATAAGTGCAAGAATGAAGGTTCTAATCATTGTCAATGTTTTATTTTTCCTCTACCATTCACATATTTTTTTTATCACCCCAGTTTGACCCCAGCTCGTCCAAATTTAAAAGGGAGCTAGTACAGGAACTCATCTCTACTAGGGTATATATGACTAATAAATAAATCCCTAACTGGGATAAATATGCTGGTCCTCTATTTGAAACTTGGACTGCTTGCACTTCTGGTGGTAATAACAATCAAGATATAAAAAAAGGAATAGTCTAAACTTGACTTCGCTAGAATTTCAAATGCAGCGCTACTATTTTGTATATCATATAGACGACCCGTTTTTTTTTGGCGAAACAATTGATGACGACACAAGTTAAAAAAGTGCTGTCTCACAAAAATCATTCAAAAGGTGATCAAACCAGAGTGCAAAAAATGGTAACACATCTGGCCTTCAACAATAGCCTCAGACAACAAGAGACCAAATCAATTAAATTAGCAGAAAAAAAATTTACAAGAGCTATGCCAAGCGTTTCTTTTACGATCCTTTTCATGGAATAGTCATAGGAAAGACATTCATTTGGAGAATTGCCGGATATCTGTGTTCAAAAATTGAGAACATTTTGGTTACGGAACTAACTAAATACTGCAAATAATCGGATTCAAAATACGTCTCGCCTATGAAATCAGTCAGCGATCTGTTTCCGGGGTTTAAAGAGCGGCTCCGTCGATATTTTACGGAACACCTTCATTTTAAAGAAGCAGAAACAGAGCAAATTTTAATCCAAACCTAGAACTTCAGGGAAGAGTGATCAGTGTTGCCAACTGGACGAATTGTATGCCAAAAAACACGCTTTGTACATTTATTACATAAATCGATATACTTCCCAACTGGATATATATTTTGGTTAAAAAACAAATTCACTTTTCACCAAATTAGTGTTTTTTTTAGCATTAGATTTTGCCAGAGATGTTGTAAGCAAAGGGGTTTCTCCAAAGTAAGGGATTTATATGTTTATATGAGTTTCGTGCTTTCAGACTAAACCATTTTGAATGAATGTTTATTTGAATTGTTTTTCGTCTCCATTATATTTGATGTTAACTAGCCGCTTTAAAAGAGGTTTTCAATGCTCTTTTGGTCAATAATATATCTGGTAAAAAAAAAAAAAATTCTAGTTTTGAGATTTCCTGATGGACAAATTTTTAGAAAAAATGACACATTTTTGGATGTTCAGAGGAGATATTCATGGACTAAAAAGTTGGCAGCCCTGACACTAATACGTCAACTTCTCCGCAGTCACGAGCGGGAAGAGCTGGTTTCAGGTCATTTTTTAGATGCAGCCTAATGTCAAGCATAATGAAAAACGTTAGTTGGAAAACTGTCGCCTACAGTAGACTCCTCACCCCATCTTTCAGTGTGGGTGCAATTCTTACTCAAATTTATATGAACCTGGAAAGGGTTATCGAAATTCCAGCCTACGAATCCGCTAAACAAAAAAGGTAATCATAATTATAGCCACCCAATCCCCAAAATCACATTACAGGTCCATCAACATCTAAGGTTCCTCATTGTAAGGGAGACGCCGTTTTTTTTTGTTTTTTTTTTTTTTTTTTTTAGCTGCGAGTCGTTATCAAGGAAAGGGAAAAGGTTAGGGGCAAAATTGCTGCATTCTGTGGATACTTAGCTTGATGATCAGAAAATCTGTGTTTTCATGGGGGAAAGTACGCATTCATAAAGTTTATCATATTTTTAATATTTGTTTTACGAAGAATGGGTCTTTAGGTGGTGCTTAAGGGGAAGCGTTTTTTTTATCCCAAAGAACGCGTTCATTATCAAGGCTATAGGTAAAGTGGTTAATTACAATGCGAGCTCATTGTGAATACGTAAAATTTTTACCTAAATTATTTTAAAGTTGTTTTTTTTTACCTTAAGGACAAATAGGCCTATAACCTTATTTTCTCTTTTTTTTCAGGCATGTTACTACCCAATTTAAAAATAATTATATTATTTGCAGTGTTTAAAAATCGGCAGTTCCAGAGAATTTAGATGCCTAATCTCTTTTAACAAGGTGAAATTTGAAATTTTTTCTTCAGTACTTTTTGCCAATTCCCAGTGGGATATTAATACTAACAAACCTCAGGCCCGCGCCTTTCTTTACAACTATGTTTCTAGACGAACAAAGAGCTTCCTTCTTTCCGAACGCATCTGTCACATTGAAAGAGGAAAAGATAGAAAATTGTACTTTTTAGTTACTACCACGTGCTCAAATAGACATAATGAGTAAAGAAATACTGATATCTATATCTATATTACTATATCTATATCTATATTATCTATATTACTGATATCTAAAACTTGAATTTTTCTCACATAGATATCTATATCTATATCACTGATATCTATATCTATATTATCTATATTACTGATATCTAAAACTTGAATTTTTCTCACATAGTATGTCGAGATGGTTTTTTTTTGTTTTTGTTTTTTTTTGAAAAACATGTTTCCTCCTCCATTAAATTTTACCAGTTTCAGATGTTAACTGTATTAAAAAATTTGTTTTGGGTTTTTCCTTTTTCAATTGCTGAAACGTATCAAAGAGTCCTTTATAGTCTGGTAATTGCAAAACCACTTGAAAAATGGACAGTTGGCCCATTTTATCAGATTGGCTTAATATTTCATGTAGGTATGCATACAGTCAGGAGGGAAGGGGGCTCAAGGCCAATTTCCAGCAAAAAACTCATTTATTTCTTTTGCTTTTTTAAACAGCCTCCCGTCCTAAATAAATTGCCATATACATGCCTAATTTCCAGTTAAAATATTTATTATCTCTTTTCTGTTAATAAAAAAAAATAAATCTCCCTGATGGCGTTTAATTTTTATTTCTTCAGGGAGAGAGAGAGCTCAACCCTGATGCCAAAAAAACATTGTTTTTTCAGATATTTTAGAGCATTCCAAACCAGAGCGACAATGCGTCCCCCTAAAAGCATTCTGATTGGCTAAGATTAATTACGGTAGGCCTACATGTTTGAGCTAATATAAAAATAGATTGAGCTAATAAATAATATAAAATTATAACACGAGTGCAGTTCACACACAAAAAAATATGTTTAAGAAGAATAGTTTTAAAAAGCAAAGTTTTTCTTACGGAAGTAAAGAGCGAAGTTGAAACTTAAAACGAACAAAAAATATTGCTTCACAGATCACGTAAGATATATCAACAAAAGTAACTTAAATAAACTGATTCGTACATTTTCAAATAGTACATAATTCTAAAAACTTTCAAAGTAAATTCACAGAAGAAAGCATATTAAAAAAAAAAATATATATATATCGATCGCATTATTCGGTGTAGATTTCAGAGGTAGACACGAGTTTCGCAACATTCCAACGACCTTGTATCCGAAACATTAAATGTAAACAACATTTGATTCGTAGCAACAGGGATAAAACTATTTCAAGGCTTTTTGAGTAGGACCCGGAAGGTCAGTATATGTTCAATCTTCAATAGCTTCAATTTTGGTTAAGTCTATTGCTGTTTTAGGGGGGAAGGGCACTTGTCCCAGCCGCAACAACATTAGGGGCGAAAAATTCCAAATAAATAAATACTTCGGGATTATCCTGTTTCCAACATACATATTTCAAAACAGAGTAAGTGCGGTCCAAGTTACCAAACCCAAGGGCTGCCAAGTTGCCTTTTCGCACAAAAACACTTTTCCAACAAGCACCAAAACTTCCATTACAAGCAATGTATTAAATCATAGGCAGCGCGCTAGCGCTGCCTAAGTAAAGAAAGATGTGGGCACAATGTGATTTTTTTTTCTCCATACCCGGTCACTTCGTATCGAAAGAGTTGTCGTAGAAACTTCGAAAAGGACTCATTCGATTGGAAATTGGAGTGGCTAGTGCCCTTTTTAATAGTCAAAAGTGATTGGAGGGCAACTAGCCCCCCCCCACGCCCATCATTCTCCCAAACACATCCAATCAAAATTTTTAGATAGCCATTTTGTTCAGCGTAGCTGATTTCCAGACAGAAAATATGTTTTTGAGGAGGACATTCCCCCACAGACCCTCAGAGCAAGGGTTTTAAGTTATGCCCTGGGGGCATATAAGGTTTTTATAGAAGGCGTTGTCGTAGAAACTTCAAAACAGGCTCATTCGATTGGAAATTCGAAGGACTAGTACCCTTTTTAATAGTCGAAAGTGATTGGAGGGCAACTAGACCCCCCCCACGCCCATCATTCCCCCAAACACATCCAATCAAAATTTTGAGATAGGTATTTTGTCAGCGTAGCTGATTTCCAGACAGAAAATATGTTTTTGAGGAGGACACTCCCCCACAACCCTCAGAGCAAGGGTTTTAAGTTATGCCCTGGGGGCATATAAGGTTTTTATAGAAGGCGTTGTCGTAGAAACTTCAAAACAGGCTCATTCGATTGGAAATTCAAAGGGCTAGTGCTCTTTTTAATAGTTGAAAGTGATTGGAGGGCAACTAGCCCCCCGCACACCCATCATTTCTCCAAACACATGCAATCAAAATTTTGAGATAGCCATTTTGTTCAGCGTTGTTGATTTCCAGATAGAAAATATATTTTTGAGGATGACACTCCCCCACAACCCTCAGGGTTTTAAGTTATGCCCTGGGGCATATAAGGTTTTTACAGAAGGCGTTGTCTTAGAAACTTCAAAAGGGGCTCATTGGATTGGAAATTCAAAGGGCTTGTGCCCTTTTTAATAGTCGAAAGTTATTGGAGGGCAACTAGCCCCCCCCCCCACGCCCATCATTCCCCCAAACACATCCAATCAAAATTTTTAGACAGCCATTTAATTCAACGTAGTTGAAAGTTTTGGAAATTAGGTCTTTAGGGATGAAAACCCCTCCCCCCACAGCCCTCAGTGCAAGGGTTGTAAGTTATGCCCTGGGGGCATATAAGAACGATGTTTTGCACAAGGTATTATTTATTAATTTTTTCCTTTAGAGCAGGGCACTTCGTATCGAAGAAGTTGTCGTAGAAACTTCGAAAAGCGCTCATTCAATTGGAAATTGGAGTGACTTGTGCCCTTTTTAATAGTCGAAAGTGATTGGAAGGCGACTAACACCCCTTCCACGCCCACCATTTCCCGAAACACATCCAATCAAAATTTTGAGATAGCCATTTTTTTCAACGTAGTTGATTTCCAGATACAAATTATGCTTTTGAGGACAGTCCCCCACAGCCCTTAGGGCAAGGGTTGTAAGTTATGCCCTGGGGGCATATAAGGTTTTTTTATAGAAGGCGTTGTCGTAGAAACTTTAAAAAAGGCTCATTCGATTGGGAATTCAAAGGGCTAGTGCCCTTTTTAATAGTCGAAAGTGATTAGAGGGCAACTAATCCGCCTCTCACGCCCTCCTTTTCCCCAAACATCTAATCAAAACTTTGAGATAGCCATTTTATTCAACGTAGTTTTAAGTTCTGGAAATTAGGTCTTTGAGGATGACAACCCCCCCCCCCGCCACCACAGCCCTCAGGGCAAGGGTTGTAAATTACGCTCAGGGGGCATATAAGGTTTTTATATAACGCGTTGTCGAAAAAAACTTCAAAAAGGGCTCATTCGATTGGAAATTGAAATGGCTAGTGCCCTTTTTAATAGTCGAAAGTGATTGGAAAGCAACTAACACCCCTTTCACGCCCACCATTTCCCCAAACACATCCAATAAGGATTTTCAGACAGCCATGTTGTTCCACGCAGTTCAAAGTTCAGGAAATTATACCTTTGAGCAGGACACTCCCCCCACAGTCTTCAGGGCAAGGGTAAAATTTTTAGACAGCCATTTAATTCAACGTAGTTGAAAGTTTTGGAAATTAGGTCTTTAAGGATGAAAACCCCTCCCCCCACACCTCAGTGCAAGGGTTGTAAGTTATGCCCTGGGGGCATATAAGAACGATGTTGGCACAAGGTATTATTTATTAATTTTTTCCTTTAGAGCAGGGCACTTCGTATCGAAGAAGTTGTCGTAGAAACTTCGAAAAGCACTCATTCAATTGGAAATTGGAGTGACTTGTGCCCTTTTTAATAGTCGAAAGTGATTGGAAGGTGACTAACACCCCTTCCACGCCCACCATTTCCCGAAACACATCCAATCAAAATTTTGAGATAGCCATTTTGTTCAGCGTAGTTGATTTCCAGATACAAATTATGCTTTTGAGGACAGTCCCCCACAGCCCTTAGGGCAAGGGTTGTAAGTTATGCCCTGGGGGCATATAAGGTTTTTTTATAGAAGGCGTTGTCATAGAAACTTTAAAAAAGGCTCATTCGATTGGGAATTCAAAGGGCTAGTGCCCTTTTTAATAGTCGAAAGTGATTAGAGGGCAACTAATTCGCCTCTCACGCCCACCTTTTCCCCAAACATCTAATCAAAACTTTGAGATAGCCATTTTATTCAATGTAGTTTTAAGTTCTGAAAATTAAGTCTTTGTGGATGACAACCCCCCCCCACCACCACCACCACAGCCCTCAGGGCAAGGGTTGTAAATTACGCTCAGGGGGCATATAAGGTTTTTATATAACGCGTTGTCGTAAAAACTTCAAAAAGGGCTCATTCGATTGGAAATTGAAATGGCTAGTGCCCTTTTTAATAGTCGAAAGTGATTGGAAAGCAACTAACACCCCTTCCACGCCCACCATTTCCCCAAACACATCCAATAAAGATTTTCAGACAGCCATGTTTGTTCCACGCAGTTCAAAGTTCAGGAAATTATACCTTTGAGCAGGACACTCCCCCCAAAGTCTTCAGGGCAAGGGTTATAAGTTATGCCCTGGGGGCATATAAGGTTATTATTGAAATCTTTGTCGTAGAAACTTGAAAAAGGGCTCATTCGATTGGAAATTGAAATGGCTAGTGCCCTTTTTAATAGTCGAAAGTGATTTGAAGGCAACTAACCCTCTCACGCCCATCTTTTCTCCAAACACATCAAATCAATATTTTAGATAGCCATTTTATTCAACGTAGTTGAAAGTTTTGACAATTAGGTCTTTAAAGATGACACCCCCCCCCCCCACAGTCATCAGGGCAAGGGTTGTAAGTTATGCCCAGGGGGCGGATAAGGTTTTTATTGAAAGCGTCGAAACTTCAAAAGGGCTCATTCAAGTGGAAATTGAAAGGGCTAGTGCCTTTTTTAATAGTTGAAAGTGATTGGAGAGTGACTAACGCCCCTCTCACGCCCACCATTTTCCCAAACACATCCAATCAAAACTTTGAGACATCCAATTTGTTCAACGTAGTTGAAAGTTCTTGAAATTAGGTCTTTTAGGATGATAACCCCCTCAGAGCCCTCAGTGCAAGGGTTGTAAGTTATGTCCTGTGGGCATAAAAAGTTTATATAGAAAGTTTAAAAAAGTTTATATATATTTTGTTCAACGTAGTTGAAAGTTCTGGAAATTATGTATTTAAGGATGACAAACCACCCAGAGCCCCAAGGGCAAAGGTTGTAAGTTCTGCCCTGGGGACATATAAGGTTTTTATAGATAGGTGTCGTAAAACTTCAAAAGGGGCTCATTCAATTCGAAATTGAGAGGGCTAGTGCCCTTTGAAATAGTCGAAAGTGATTGGAGGGTAACTAACCCCCCTCTCACGCCCACCATTCCTCCAAACACACCCAATCAAAATTTTCAGATAGCCATTTTGTTCAACGTAGTAGAAACTTCTGGAAATTAGGTCTTTGAGAATGACACCCCCCCCCCCAGCACTCAGGGCAAGGGTTGTAAGTTATGCCCAGGGGGCATATAAGATTTGTATTGAAAGTTTTGTCGTAGAAACTTCAAAAGGGCTCATTTGATTGGAAATTGAAAGGGCTACGGCCATTTTTAACAGTTGAAAGTGATTGGAGAGCGACTACCGTCCCTCTCACACCCACCATTTCCCCAAACACATCCAATCAAAATTTTGAGATAGCCATGTTGTTTAACGTATAGTTGGAAATTCTGGAAATTTGGTCTTAGAGGATGACAATTGACAACCACCCTAACAGACCTTAGGGTAAGGGTTGTAACTTATGTCCTGGGGGCATATAAGGTGTTTACAGAAAGCGTTGTCGTTTCCAAAAGGGCTCATTCGATTGGAAATCGAAAGGCCTAGTGCCCTTTTTAATAGTCGAAAGTGATTGGAAGGCTTGACATTTTTATAGTAAAGATCGAAGTGGGTATAATGTATTATTTTTTGTTGTTGTTGTTGTTTAGGCCAGGGCACTTCGTATCGAAGGAGCTGTCGTGGGAACATCGAAAAGGGCTCATTCGATTGAAAATAGAAAGGGCTGATGCCCTTTTTAATAGTCGAAAGTGATTTGAGGGCAACTAATCCCACTTCCACTCCCACCCTCCCACGCCAGCCCTCCCATTTCTGCTCTTAAAATTTAACCAAATCGAAATAGCGTAAGTGTATCCAAGCTATCAAACAAAGTTACAGATTTTTTTGCGAATGGTATCAAGTTTTCCATTTCAGGTCAACTAGAGGAGGTATGAAACTAAATTAAACAGTACTATTTGTGTCCAGATTTTTAAAAGGGTGTATGTTGTTAAAAATTGCTGAAAATTTTTCTCCCGCACACAAATAGCAGGCCAAACTATAAAGTCTTAAAAACGAAAATATTTAAAGTATTATTTTCTTTTTCCCTGAAAAGACTATGTCAATATAAAACGAACAGAAATTAATTAAAAAAACTTTTTCCACAAAATAAGTTTCTCAAAGAAAAGTAAAGAACTCCATTAAACAAAAAATGAGCAAACATAAAATCAAACAATCTACCAAGTGTGAAACTACCACAAATCAGCATCGATAAATAAATGAAACCCAAAACGAACAGAAATTACAATAATTAACCGAGTCAAACTCAAAAGGAGCAGAAATTAACATAAGTTGGGCGCAAAACCCCTATGCCTTCCCAAGGCCAGAACAAAATTTGCACTTTACTGAAAAAATATAAATGTTTTTACTTTTATAACTTTAATAGATCAAATAATATAAACATTTTGATTACTAAATATCAGCATATGTATATTAAACTGACAATGCACATTCAATTGTATTTTTTCAGTAAAGTGCAAATTTTGTTCTGGCCTTGGGAAGGCATAGGGGTTTTGCGCCCAACTAATTGCTCGTTTTGAGTTCGACTCGGTTAATTATTGTAATTTCTGTTCGTTTTGGGTTTCATTTATTTATCGATGCTGATTTGTGGTAGTGTCACGCTTGGTAGATTATTTGATTTTACTTTTGCTCATTTTTTGTTTAATAGAGTTCTTTACTTTTCTTTGAAAAACTTATTTTGTGGAAAGTTTCTTTTTTAATTAATTAGAGTAAATTATCGCTTTCTGAACCAAGTTTCTTTAATATTTTAACGAAAATAGCAGATCTAAGTGAATGGAATGGTGCTTACGTGTTATCCCGACCCTAGATTATAGTTTTGTGCCAATTTATGTTTGTATGAAAGTGTCTTTATTTTTGTGACCACGGCCCTTTGGGCTTTTGTGTCAATAAATTCTATTCTATTGAAATACACCAAAAATTAATGAAACTAAAATACTTTAGTAACAAAATTATGGGAATTACAGAAGAAAATTATGGGAAGCAGGCCGCCCAGAACGAATTCTGTTAAATACCAAACGAACCTAACCAACTTTATTTATTAAATTTTTAATTAAAATATAACTTACATAGTAGTTTATTTCACTTAAGATAATCTAATTATCTCCGAATGCCGATAGAGCAACCGGTTTTAAACAAATCAAACTTCTCGAGTATGGTCGGTATAACACGTAAGTACCAAAAGAATTTTTAGATAACAGCAAAAGTGTTAAAGCCTGAAATTTTCTGAGAGTTTTCATTTATCAGCAAAGCTACTTATTTATAAAATACAGACGAATATTTGTCCAGAAAGCGATTGCTCACCTTATGTAAAGTACAGCTTAGATCCCCTCCCCCATACTAGAATCCACCAGCTTAATAGATAGTGTTCAACTAAGTGATACTCTATTTTGTCGCTATTTAGACCAAAATGCAGCACTTACCTATAGGCTAACGTCATCTCTTTTGTTACTTAAAAAGGGCCTTAGATCTTCAAGTGATCATTCGAGTGAGCATTTGTTAAGTAATCACGACTACCGGTTAGAAACGATCACCTCTGGGGAAAAAAACGAATTGCAATAGAACGGGGGCCGGCGTGTACCCTCCCCCCCGGAAAATACCCCCGCAGAAAATACCCCCCGGAAAATACCCCACGTGGAAAATAAGTCTATCCAAATTTGAGTATTTTATTTGAGTTTTATTTTATTTTTTTTTAATTCCTTCCTCCTATTTCCGTAGGGGGAAGGAATTTTGGTACTTGTGTATTATGCGCCACTCACTCAAGTTTACGATGTGCAAAACTCGAGAACAAACCGGTTTCTTCGTTAGTTTTTTTCAGCTTAGCGCGAGACAAAGACAAGTGACAGAATATATGGGAAATATATAAATTAGGCTATATATTTGCACATAAGGGGGGGGGGGAGTAAAGTATTTGGGCAGTTTGAAGTCAGGAAACAATTCTTTCTAGGTATATGGCCACTAAAAAATTACAGAAGGATAACGAGGTATCTGGAAATTTGGTTAACAGAAAAAAAAAACAAAGTATAAAGTAAATGTAATGTTTCGTTTAAGTGTTTCTTCATAGTGTTAAGTGTTTTTTTTTTTTTTTTTTTAAATGACCGTTTTTCCAAGTATTAAGTACTATTATTCCGTTAATGTAGTGTTTCATTTAATTGTTTTATGATGATCGCTCATCAAAGTTTGTTATTTGTGCCTTTCATGTATGTTATTTTACTGTGTTCATGACCGTATATTTGGCTTTAAAATACCCTTATGTATCTATCTATCTATCTAATATGCAGAATAATTGTACCAAACACATTTTGCATGCAGACCCGCTATACTTTACCCCCTCCCCCTAATGTGCAAATCCACAGCCCAAATTTATTTCTAAAGTAACGAAGAAACTAACGAAAAAAAACTGATGTGTTCTTGAATTTTACACAGCGTAAACTTGAGTGAGTGGCACATATTACACAAGTACCAAAATTCCTTCCCCCTACGAAAAAAAAAAGAAATAAAACTCAAATAAAATCCTCAAATTTGGAAAGACTCATTTTCCACGGGAGGTATTTTTCGGAGGGGGGGTATTTTCCAGGGGGCATTTCCCACGGGGGGGGGGGGTATTTTCTTGGAGGTATTTTTCACAGTGGGTATTTTTCCCGGGGGGGGGGGGTATTTTTCCTGGAAATAATCGCCCGGGGGGGGAGGCAAACGCCTAGAACCCAATAGAACAACTATCTTGTAGATTTTCGTATTGTTTTTGCTATTTTCCAGTCCCTGCCGTTTTTAATCGGTCTGTACCTCTAAACTAAAGACCAATAATTACCAAACAAAGTCCTATTAAGAAAACTAACAAATAAAGCCTAGATTGATTACCAAAGTAAACGCAATTCTTTTTGCTGTAGTTTAGAAAACTGTAATTCGATACTAACGCTTTTTTTTTTTTTAACGCACAAGCGACCTCTTCAATTTGTAAATGTTAGCCTTTGAGAGCATAATACAATGGTGTTAAAGCTCACCTTAGCTACGGATATTCCAAATAAAAGCCAATCGGCTTCTACTTGGTTTTGAGTTTTAATGTTGATCCTTACTTTCAATTAAAAAAAAAAAAACAAGTTTTTTTTAAATTGTCTTTGATACGCAAAACGTATTTTTCAATATCTCCGGAGAATAAATGTGTCGCTTTCCAGTTATTTTCTGTGACAACACCAAGAACATGCATTTTTAAATGCAAATCCCCCCAAAATAAGGCATCCTCTAAATGCATTCCCTTGCCCCCTCAAATTGACGCCACTGATCATATAGCCTGAACATAGCTAAAGTGATCTTAAACACGATTTTATTCTGTTAAATTAGCAACAAATGGCATTTTTTTCCGCTATCCAGTTGTTTTTTTTATTATTAAAACGTTTACTTTAATTTTTGGTAACTATTGACAGTGGTTCGTTCTTTACTAGGTTGAAGCTACCGCTGAAACCATGATAATTAGGTTTTTCGTAGGCAGTATTTAACTTACTGAAAGCAAAATTCATAAAATCTTACAAAATTAAAAAGAGACTCCTCTGAATAGCCATCTAAAATGTAATACCAGACGTACCAGCGTAGAAACTGGAAACACAATTTATTTCGAACAATGTTACATATTTTCCCAGGCGAAGCGAAATCCGGTGGCCGAAGCGATATTCGACTCTTGTCCTACCTACCTTAAGACAAATCTGTGAAGCTGATTGGATGCAGAAGAGTGCGTGAACATAGTATTGTGAAGCCAGCGAGGCAGAATAAAACAAATGAAACTCGAGCTAACTGATAATTTAAGTATTTAACTATCCTTTGAGGATAATGCCCGAGCAACACGATAGTCACTGGGAACAAATTAGTGCTGAGGTAGTCTTTTCAAACCAAGTTCTTGCCATTTCAATTTTCCGCTTCTGCAGCAAATGTATAAAATCAATCAGAACATGGGTCATTCATATATCTTGGCTTTTTAGCGACAGGTGTTAATACACTGTAGCTCGGGCGTAAACCTTTCCACAAATTCCAACAGATAATTATATTTGCGGTGACCTTCAAGAAGAAGCAGATCAAATGTTTGAAAATTATCTGAAAATTTTACGCGAAAATATGGATAACTATGCTGAACAGAATATTCATATTTAACGAAACTTCTACAAAGAGAGCGATCTGAAAAGGAATAAACCATTTGTTTTTTGACAATATTTACTAGAATCTTTCTTTGACATTCAAATATTATTTGTTGAACTTGTTTACTAAGCCAGAGTAAGAATATGTGGAACACACACTAATTAACTTGCTTGGGAAAAAAACAGTTTCTGCATTATTCAGTCCCCTATTTAAATTATTATTTAGCTATGTGTAGTTTGTCGGCTGATGAGGTGCCCCTGAACTCCGACACCAAAGCAAGCAGTCAAATCTCTGGCGTGTCAGTCCTACCGTACGGTTTGGACGGACTTCAGACCAAGGACCATGCAGGTGAGGCCTTAGGGCCCAGGCTTCCTAAAAATCCTATATTTTCCAGGATTTCTGAGCACATGTCATTCAAATGATCCAAAAAAAATATTATTGGCTCATCTTCCAATCTGATTTTCCCACCTGATGTAGCGCGCCATATATGCAACACCAACACAAGCAGCAAAATCTCTGGCACGCCAGTCTGACCGAAAGCTTGGAGGGAGAGCAGAAACACGGATTAAGCCTTAGGAGGAGTGTGTATTCTCAAAAACCACACTACCTTTCCATGATGTATAAATAACAGCTAAATAAGGAAAATCCGTTTACTTGACGATGAAACACAAAAAAAAAAAACATCTGGATATTTCGATCACATACACAATGGTCGTCTTCAGCAGATAGAACCAATCTACTGAAAAACGGCAACTGTGTATGTGACCGAAATAAATACAAATATTTGTTTTGTGTTTCACTGTTATATATGACATTTTATTTATACGTCCTATTGAAGTGTTATTTATAAGTAAGGGGGAGCATCTTTTTAGATGAATTTTCATATTCTATCTTTCTTAAGTATATCGGATGAAACCGTACATAGCCTACCTTGTTTTAAAAATTATATTTTATGTCGTCTGTATTTTATCGGTTGATATAACGCATCCTACATACGACACCAGTGAACGCAGAACTCCTGGCACGTCAGTGTAAACCCTTAGGCTTCAAAATAACATAATTCACGACACACGTATTCAATAATAGGTCTATAATAGAATAAATACATATTCACATAGCCTACACCTAAGGGGGAGGATCTTTTTAGATGTATCTTGTATTCTTTTTTTTTGTAAGTAGTCTACTTCGGGCCAAAATTTTTAAAATCTTTTTTTTTCATAATCGTCTTTTTTGCTTTGGTTTTGAATGTGTGAGCATTTAAGACTGAAATGTTATTGCGATTATACGAACTTGACTCTTGCCCTTTAACTTGGACGTGTGAGTTGTAGGCAAAGAGTTATTTCCGAAGAAGATTTTGATGATGTTCAACTTAATAATCGGAAACAAAAACGCCAAAGTATAAATTTTTGAGATATTGGTAATATTAATACCGATGAAGTAGGTAATTCAGAAGACCACACTGCCTTTCCATGACGATAAATAAAAGTTTGAATAGGGATAAATCCTTGTATTAGACAGTGAAAATAACGATCACAAAATATACTGGATATTTCGGTCACATTTACAGTGACCGTCATCAGCAGAAACATCTGCTTTTCTGCTAATGGGGGTCACTGTACATGTGACTGAAATATCCAGTATATTTTGTGATTGTTATTGTCACTGTCTAATAAAAGGATTTATCCCTACTCGATTTTTCATTTATTAATACCAATATTTATAATATTTTAACACATCAATCGCCTATTATCAAAACACATTTCCAGTTGGAAATTTCTAATTCATTTTTGCTGAATAAACACATGACGTTTGTAAAATTGTCATATCTTTCTTATTAGATCCCTTTCTGCCATATCACATACATCATATCAATTGCCACATCCCTTTCTGCAATGGAACTGTTTGCTTTTTCGTTCAAAACACATTGAGAAATGTAATTTTTCATGCATTAACCGTCTAACACTCCCAGAAAAACCACTATCCCCACCTCCAGGTGTAACCTGTATACAACAATGATGGAAATACTAGTTAAACATACTAGAAAACATTTGATAAATCCTCCAAAGAAAGTCTATTTCCTAAGCAAAACATCGATCGAAATACTCCTTGAATATCCGAGGGAGAGAGACATAAGTTTCGCAACTTTCCAACGATCCTGTATTAGAGACACCAATCGGAACCAACTGCTTGATTTTATTTCTAAGAGATAAGATTAACAAGCCAGATGAATTGTTTCTAATTAAGTAATGATTAGGCTATTATTTCTATTTGTGAATACAGGTAGAAAAAGCCAATTTTTTTTGACGAAATGAAAAGAAATTAGAGGGTAAGAAGGGGGGAGGTTCTGAAATTGAAAATAGCCCGTTTTAACATTTGCACAAGGATGACCCTAATCATTCAATTCTAACTCACAAGGTTTGTTGCCGGAACAGCTTAAAACTACATTTTCTAAGCTTTTATAGCAACTATGGTTACTAAGATTTTCTAAAGAATTTTTAGCGAGGAATATTGCGCTAAGGTAAAATTACTAATTAAGAATATTAGAATTTTTCTTCAGGTGCATGTCAATTGGATTTATTTTAATTTTCTAAACAAAATCCAAACTTTTCATCTAAATAGACTGCAAGGATCTTTTTGGACGGTGAGGGGGGGGGGCTGACATTGAAAATAGCCTGTTTTGACATTTACACAAGGATATCCCTAAAAATGTATCTCTAACTCAAGGTTTGTTGCAGAAACAGCTCAAAACTACATTTTCTAGGTTTATTTAGCAATTACGGTTTCTATAACTTTTTCTAGGAAATTTAATGTTTTATTTTGTTTCAGGGGCGTGTCAACTATATATTATTGAGGGAAAATTGGAGTTATTTTAATTTTCTAAACAGACTGCAAACTTGCCATCTATGCAGTATTTTGGGGGATGAGGTGGAAAACTTTATTTAAACGTATAATGAATTCGCAAATTTGAGAAGAAATTTATTTATCAATGGTAATGATGAGCTGATACACAGAATATTAAATCAAGCTCTATTGGATATATTGTAGCCTATGGTTTAATTGACTTTGAAATATAATTGCCTATTACTAAGGGGGCGTGTAAAGGGACGTGATCTTGGGCTATATTTACGGGCTCGGGTCGGAGACCCGAGCCCGTCTTTTATATAAAAAAATTGCATGACACAAAATCTAAGGAATTGCACTTTGTTATCTAACTGGAATATACAAGAAATTACGAGCAAATCTTGCCCATTTCGACATTGTTTTGATATTCTTCCAACATTTGTAGACTTTCGTATAGAAAAGATAGTGCTGACGTCTTAATTATTTAATCAGAAAATATTAAAACGAGTCCTTAAAGCAAAAAAAATTACTTTTATAATTTGTCACGTCCAAACAAAGATTCTTATCTAAACTGATTCCATCTTAGAATCTACTATTTTTCCGCGTAGCAATTTAATCAGGACTCAATTTATAAATTCATTTTAGTTTTTAGTTGTCTTTCCTTTTCCTAATTATCTTTTTTAAACTCCAAGGTAGTTTCACACATGTATGAATATTAATAACGTACACAAAGATTCAACCTAAGACAACAAAACATATTTGGCTGGAAACATAAGTCACACCATCCTGACTAGGGCCCGCTTAAACTAGCCATATTACCATGATCAATTCAGCAATAATATACCTATCTTAAATACATTTCTGACTGCATTTGCTTTGTTGGAAGCATTCAAGCTAAATGCATGCAAACTCGTCAACTGAAGTCATCAATTTTAAATCACAATGCTGGGACTCGAAAACGTTTCGATCTCTTTACTGGCTTGGTATTTCACATAAAAGAGCCAATAAGGTTTTAAAAGGGTGAAGTTACTTATGTCTCAGATATTCCATTTCTTTGGCATTCACGATTATTTTTTTTGGGCTCAATGTTATTTAATCCTGATTTAAGCAGGGTAGGTTATTTTGCACTCCAGAAATGAAAAATTTTGGGACTGACCTGCAAAAATATGTCACAAAATAAATCAATGAATTTAGGACACTTTTTAACACGGAAGCGCAGGTTAGTAATCTCTATTTTTCTATTAATTTTCTCTCTCTCTCTCTCTCTCCTCTCTCTCTCTCTTCTCTCTCTCTCTCTCTCTCTCTCTCCTCTCTCTCTCTCTCTCTCTCTCTCTCTTCTCTCTCTCTCTCCTCCTCTCTCTCTCTCTCCTCTCTCTCTCTCTCTCTCTCTCTCTGTCTTCTTATTCTCAAGATTCACTTATCTTATTTTTACTTTTTAT
Organism: Artemia sinica; assembly: GCA_027921565.1. Classification (NCBI taxonomy): domain Eukaryota; kingdom Metazoa; phylum Arthropoda; class Branchiopoda; order Anostraca; family Artemiidae; genus Artemia; species Artemia sinica. The sequence continues at coordinate 2,290,763 of CM051258.1, read as the reverse complement.
CTTTCTATATCTTTGTCACTTTTAGTTCTATATCATGGAAACAAACATAAATAAAGAGACAAAGGTTCTCATCATTCACCAAACAAAATAGGTAATGACACTAGATCCATGACAAACCACAAATTATGGACTTGTAAATGCTCAAGATTACTGACAAACTCGAGACAAATTATACTGTTTTTTTGTCGAAAGTCTAAAAGTGCATTTAGTCATAAGAAAATTGAATGCTAAAAGTCCCCGTCCGTAAATAGCAGACAAATTGCTAATTAATAAGAGGTGAAAACTGATGGCCATGATAAACATCAGAATTATTCCTTATGAAATCATGTGCTTACAACCCAAGAATTTAAATGTCATTACTGTAGCAGGCAAAAAAAAAAATGGGAAAGGGGAAGACAAAATAGGAAATGGTGTACAGATGACAGATATGTTTTTTTCCTGTTATTAATTTAAAAAAAACTTTTTTAAAGTTTTTTTTTTTAAAGTATACTTTTTTAAGGTACAATTTCCTGAACTTTAACTGCGTGGAACACAATGGCTATCTCAAATTTTGATTGGATGTGTTTGGATCAATGGTGCGCGTGGAAGGGGTGTTAGTTGCGTTCCAATCACTTTCGAATATTAAAAAGGGCACTAGCAACTTCAATTTCCAATCAAATGAGCCCTTTTTGAAGTTTCTACGACAACGCTTTCTATAAAAACCTTATATGCCCCCAGGGCCTAAAATACAACCCTTGCCCTGAGGGCTGTGGGAGGGGTTGTCATCCTCAAAGACCTAATTTCCAGAACTTTCAACAACTTTGAACAAAATGGCTATCTTAAAATTTTGATTGGATGTGTTTGGGGAAAAGGTGGGATGCCTCCAATCACTTTCGACTATTAAAAAGGACACTAGCCCTTTGAATTTTCAATCGAATGAGCCTTTTTTGAAGTTTCTACGACAACGCTGTCTATAAAAACCTTATATGCCCCAGGGCATAACTTACAACCCTATCCCTGAGGGCTGTGGAGGAGTGTCCTCCTCAAAAACATAATTTCTATCATCAACTAAGTTGAACAAAATGGCTATCTCAAAATTTTGATTGGATGTGTTTGGGGATAAGGTGGGCGTAGAAGGGGTATTAGTTGCCTTCCAATCACTTTCGACTATAAAAAGGGCACTATCCCTTTGAATCTCCAATCAAATGAGCCTGTTCTGAAGTTTCTACGACAACTCCTTCGATACGAAGTGCCCTGGTCTAAAGGGGAAAAAATAATACATTGTGCCAACATCGTTCTTTACTTAGGCAGCGCAATTGCGCTGCCTATGAAAACAGGTATATTGACAAGAGGCCAAAGAAGAGTCATTCTACAGTGGAATACAGTGATTCGATCAAAATCATTACAAGCCTTCAAAAGAAGGTCGCCTTGGAACGGAGGACATCTGAGACTTTGTCTTACGTCTGGCATTTTATGACGACCGTTAACCGTTTGACACGCCGCGTCACGGAGGCATCATACAAAAAGTTATTTTTTTTTAAGTTTTGGTTTTATTATTTATTTCAGGCTCTTGTCAGAAGTGACGGTATGCCACTAGGCCCGGTAATTACCTTACTTTTTTTTTAGATATTTCTCCTGAATGTCTCAACAGAAGGATTTTCTGTAATTACCTCTGTCGGGAGGCTAGTCCAAGTGACGACAGAACTTTCGGCGAAACTCGTTTCCAAGCATCCCTGGCGCAGTGTAACCCTGCATGAGGCAGTCCTGATGAGCTGTACTTTGACAAGCTAATCCCAAGGGGTTCGCTCTGTCCGGAAGGATCTTCGGTAAGTTCTCTGATAGAGGGCAGCCCACGTATTTATAAAAAATCGAACAGATAGTCACAGATCAGAATCGTCAAAACGATCCTGAATCGATTGCAGAGGTTTGGCATCAGAGCCAGGGCTTCCACTCTCGAATATTAAAATTCGGGGACAAGTCTTAAAAATTCTGGAGTTTTCGGGGACAAATCTTCAAGATTCGGGGATTTTTCGGGGAAAAAAAACAAAATGAAATTTTGTTGTGAAAATTTAGTAGCCAAAAAGTTTTAGCTTCGTTTCAGGCTCAAGTAGGGCTTGGATACATAGTAATCAATCCTTTCACAGAGTAGGTTTTAGAGCCAGAGCAGGGGATTGGAACCCATAGTTGAAAATGCTTATTGCTGATATTGCGGCAAAAACTTCAAAATTGTTTTCAAACTAAAAAAAAGTGAACACATGTGAACTGTAAATACCGGTAGCAATTTTCATTAAGTCATTAATCTCAGTAATTCATTACTGATACTTAAAAACAAAAAAAAATATTGTTTGAGATTTCTACATAGGTAAATTAAATAGACAAAATTAAAACTGTAAGTATGGGGCAACATGACCAAAAAACAAACAAGAACTAAATTAAACAAGTAAATTCAAACTTAAATTAAAAAGTAAATTTGAAGACAACTGACACATTATTGGTTTTTTCTTGCTGATTCTAAGGTCTTAAGTGTTTACCCCCACCCAGAAATCCCCCTCGGAAAAAACGGAAAATACCCCCCCCCCCTCCTTCACAAAAATGCCCCCTGAAGAAAATACTCCCCGCGGAAAGTAACCCCGTGGAAAACACCACCCGTGGAAAGTACCTCCGCGGAAAGCACCCCCGCTAAAAATACACTCAGAAAATAGCCACCCCCCTGCCGAGAATAACCTCTCGGAAAATAAATTTTCTTTGTTGGTTGTTTCTACTAGCCTCTCCTTTATTTTGGTTACCTCATAATCATTATATAGTCACCGATTAACCCCAAACCCTCCAACCAACCCTGCAGTCATCCATGTTCCAAATATAATGCTCATTGCAGTCTCATTTTTATATCAGCCCTTCTAATGCCTGGACATGATATCTAAATCTACAAATTGTACAAAAATCACTTATTCTTTTTCTTCACACTAACATTATTTGGCATTATTAACTAACAGTTCGTGATAAATAAATCTGAAAATAATGTGAAAGTTGACAAGAAAACAATATGAGCCTAATAACCAAATTTTTACTTTCAGCTGTAATGTAAATTTTCTTATGAATAATATTTTGGGGTCACTTCCGTTTAAATCCCCTATTCTCCGACCTTGTAAATAGTCTATAGCAAAATTTTTTTCTCATTAGGAGGGGGAGAGGGTGGTGCATTTTTTATGGTAAGAAGAATGGATTTAGGGATTTTCTTAAGAAGAAATAAATTATACCACACTTTCTTTAAATTCTTTTTGTTTCTATCTCAGAACTAGCCTTCGTACAGGGTTACTAATTGTTCAAGCATTAGAAGTCGAAAGGATAGGCCTAGATATTTAAAACGAATTTATTTGGCTATCCCGAATTTGAGCAGAATATGTTTTCCGTAATTTTTTTTTCGCCTAACTAACAGCTTTGCGAAACCGTAAAAAGATCCTAAAACTGCAGTTTAAAATATTATACCCACTGAAAATATTACACGGGTGAAGGGACCAGAATAATAATTGTGAGGGGAGTGCTGGGTAAATACGTTTGAAGATGAAAGGTGGTATGACAAGCACAATTCTCTGATAAAAAAAATGAAGAAATGAACTTAAATTTTACACACCAAATGAAACAAAAATTTAAATGGTAGGAATTCCTGTCAAAAAGATCAATTCCTTCAATATATTATGCGTTCAATCATTAAGTATTGAACATTAATACAGTATGCCCCAAACCAAAAATAGCAAAAGAAAGCCAAATTTAAACTTATGATTTGGCTTTCCAGACAATTCTCCTTCTTTAGAAGTTCAATTTCAAAGTCCAAAATCATACTGAACGTTTCGCTAAACAACTTCAAATATAATTCTTGGCTAATTTTATCAATATTGTCTTGACCGCGAATGATGTAAATGCAAAAATCTTATAGTATCTGGAATACTGCATTCGAAATGGTTTAATCTAAATACAGGAAAATGATACTTTTGTGAACATAAGAAGAATCGTCTATACTTAAATTGTTTCGGTCTGGTTTTTATGCGAAGCCACACAGGAGACAAAAATTAATGGAGAAGAGAGTAGTGAAAAATTATGGTATGTAAAGTAATTTTTGCTAAGGATACTCGCTAGGGGTAACACCGTGGTTGGGTGATTTTCGGGGAAATTTCAGGGATTCGGGGAACCAATTTTTTTTTGGGGGTGGGGGGGGAGACACATAGAATTTCGGGGAAATCCCCGAAAATTTGGGAATAGTGAAAGCCCTGATCAGAGTAGCAGCAAGTTACTGCACAAGCTGCTCAACTTTTGACACCCTGAAGAGGAGTGATGTGGCTAGTTGGACCATCAGCAAAGAGAGGACATAAGTTTTTATTCTCCAGATTGGTCTACATTCCGCCAATTAGGCTGGTAAAAACTGAATTTAGCCAACAATTTATAAAAAAAAAAATGTTGCTAATAATGAATTAAAATATTCGAAAAAAAATAGCTCGCAATAAAAAAAAATACTTGTCCCAACCAACCCAATTGAGGTGGACTAGTACCAGCACAATCTAAGATAAACTGGCAAAGTAGAGCTCAAACATACAAGCTTAGGGCCTGACATCTCATTGGAAGGAACTAGGACTTAGCACATCCAATAAGTACGCAGGTGGAGGAGCCTCCAGACCAAGGCCCTAGAGAATTTCAATTTTTCCTGAATTTTTTTAGCAGTTCTTATTCAAATTATAAAAAACATTATATTTTTGCTCCCTCCCTCACCAAAAAATTCTGCTTATTTGCTTGTTCTTACTAGCCCATAAAATACCATTGAAAAATAGGCTACCTTGTTTATCGGTGGAAAAGATGGAACAGGTTCCTCGTTGACGGCATCTCGTTGAACAGCACGCTGGCGCTCTTGCCGTGCCAACTGGCGCTCCCGTTGTCTATCTGCGATACTTAACATTATCTGAAATACAAAGGAAAAATAAGCCTGTCACTTTGTGCAGTTAAAATTAAGGATCCGAATCTAATGGGGAGGACCAGACGATTTATCTTGGGAGGTCAAAAAATTTGAAAATGTCCATATTTGGTCACAATTCTTCGAATTTTTCCAGATGTGGGATTCATTGGGGCAGCCTCGGTTAAAATGATCCCATCCATCTTTCCCCATGTGTAGGCATGAACAGACGTGCTTTTATATAGGAAGACTTCACCCTCCAAAGGAAAATTCAATTTCAAATTTATAAATTAACGAAATCGGGTGAGGATGTCTACCGAGTATTGCGTTTCGAAATGCTGACAAAGGCAGATTTTTATTTGGAGGGGGTGGCTCAAATCACCTAGTTCTCAAAAACGTGAAATATATGCAAGATATGAAAATTGCAGATTTTCTTTTTAATATTGACATTTCAGGGGTTTGCCGGAACCCAAAGGCTCAGCCTCCAGCGGACGTCCCCGTCTCCCACAGATATCAAAGAGACGAGTTCTATGATAAAAAAAAGACGATATCTGCAATCCATCTATTAAAACTTGCTGACCCCAACAATGTACACAACTGTCAAGAAAGAAAACTTTGAGCTTTAACGTGAGTTTAATAGGAATTAACAACTGCCAGCATGGCTTTGTCCAGGATTTTTGATCAGGGGGGGGGGGGGGGGGGGTGGGGGTACAAACAAAGACTTTAAAAAACGCATCAAAAATTTGTTTATGTGCATTTTTGCTACGTTTTTATGAGTCGGAGAGGGGGGGGGGGGTTCAAACGACATCTAGGTACAGTCTTGACTACCAGTACGACGCTAATCACTAAAAGGAAAAGAATTCAAAGCAAGTTTACTTTCAATCTACTAAAATTTGAACTTCAAATAGTGACCTTAGTTTATTTGGATCCAATTCGTAATTTCCTAAATGTAGGTGACTCTTACTTTTAGATTTTTTTTTTCGAACTGTAAGATTGTTGGGGCTAGGCTAACATGCAGAACATAGACCACTTTTAAAAATGTTTAAAAAATCTTATATCTTCAACCCGATGTAAAACAGAAGTATAATATAGATACATTTTATGATTTTTATGTGATACTGGATAGCATCGATTATTTTCATCAGAAAGGAAATTTGAATCTTTCTCCTTATTAGGGCTCATATAACTTTGGGTCTAACCAAAGGGATTAAAATCAGATAAAGCTTAGAGCAATTTTATTCATAGTAAATAGCTCGAATAAAATAGCATTTTACAAACTCTCTGTGGGAGTTTGTAAATTCTTAGATGTGCCTGTAGCACATCTAAGAATCGAATACGTCATTTCCAGATCCATAAGGAAAGAAAAAAGAAAAAGAACGAAATAAACAAGCTAATGTCTCCTTTGTTTTTCATGGTATCAAACGGATGATATTTGGAAGGACATTCCATAATACGATATGCAATGAAGAGAACAAAGTCCGATTATGCTGTCGGAGTCAGGGTTGCCAACTGCCGACGTCAAAAAAGAGTGCAAATTGTTAAGCAAAAATCAGATAGCCATTACCCAGCAATTAGATATTTGACGCAGCATAAACAAGGGTTTTCTCACTTCGGAAACTATATTTAAACTTCAGTTTTTTGGGGTTTAGGGGGAAAAAAGGTACCTAGGTTAGGTTCTGTATTTAATATATGCTACGCTTTACCCCCCCCCCCCCCCCCCCCCAATGTGCAAATATATAGCCCAAGTTTGTTGATAAACTGTTATATTTTCATCCTATTTTGTTTTATTTCATTAACATTAACCAAACTTCACTTCTCGCATTTGTCCCGGATTTTAGAACTGTACCAAGGGGTATTTCAGATGTGAACCAGAGAAAAGGGTCTTTCTGGGTTGTTTATCCCAATAACAAAGTAACGTAAATTTAAATTTTCTACTATAGAAAAACCGTATCAATAACTTGCAAAAATGTTCAATAATACATGTGTCATAACATTTTATTTTGATGCATTTGCAGTTTCGATCGAGGAGAAGACCAATAACTACGTAGAATTTCATAAACAATAGCAAAGTTAATAAACCAAATTTTTTATTAAATCTTCAAAGAATAGTTCCCAGCGCATAAACAACAATAAATCACAATCTACTCCCAGCTCTTCTAAAACAAAAGGATTGTAGTAGTAAACAACTACACTTTTTACAACTACAGGATGTGACAATCTAAGGAAGACAACTCTTCATGTGTGCAAATATGAGGATATACAGGCAGAAGTTCAACCTTGCAATAAGAAACGTACGCAGAAATTGACTTTGGAGCGGTCCAAAATTTCAAATAGAGCACAAATTGAAAAAAAAAGAAAACAGACAGCAAGAAACCATAGGAGAAATCACCGAAGATCTTGCAGTTTTAAAAGAAGGACGGACATGCTTGCTCCCACACTCTTTGCATGATTGCTTATAACTATCAGCAGCGAAGTTTCTTTAAGGAAGCAGAAGCAAAACGGATTTATCATCCTTCAAAAAGCCCACAAAAATTTCGTGTAGGTTCTAACTCATATAGATAAATTAATAATTAAAACTAGCAGTGAAACGAGTTACAAAATATGTAAAAAAGGGAATATCTTAGTTTCTTGTAAGCATAGTGTTTAAATAATAAATTGCAGAATCGTAAGTTCCATAACAGCCTATAGAACAATAAAGGTTAAAATATAACTGACACACAATGGGCAGTATGCAAGCCTAAAAAACAGGCAAGTTTAAAAGGCATAAAACATATATAGTTAAAACAATAACACATTTGTTTACTCTCTCTTCCTATGTACAAAAAATATTATTTTCTACACTAGAAACATCAGGGAATAAATTCATTCTGTTGAGCAATAGGAAGGCCATTCTCGCGCAAATCAATGCTAAATTTGGATTCACAATACAATTCCGACTATAGTTTTAAGTTTGAACTTTACCCCCCCCCCCAATGTACAAATATATACCCTGAATGGGTATATAGCGATGGGGTGAAGTGAATTTGCGCCAAAAGCGATTATTATTTTGGGAAAGAGCACAAGAAAAGGCATCGAGTGGTATGTTCATTTTATTCATAGGTCAATACTGCTCAATAATTACCCATTTTTCATTGTCATTTTCAATTGGCACCAATATTTTTGGCCCTAGATTCATTTCTGTAAGTGTCATTCACTTAACTCAATTGTTTTCCAAGATAGCAAGAAGTGTCAAAACCACAACTTTAGTCTACCCCATATTTTTCTAATGTACCCTTTTATGTCATTTTGGTAGTATGGGTCCCATCCAAAGCAAATTCTTCGACCCGTGGCTGGTAAGACAAGATTTCTATTTCAGAAGAATTGGTTATCACAAGGAGAGATGGGTTATTCGCGCTTTAAAATGGTACACAGGCCTAAAATCTTTGCAGAATTTTATCAATTTGAGAGTAGACTGAAAAGGTTTGTTTTGGTTGTTATTTCTCCATTGCCTTACTGCATGTTGCATTCTCACTTCTCCATTTTCAAGAACAATGATTGTGGCCAACAACTTTTAACTTCCTTCTATAAAAATTGATATTGAATCTCCCACGTTTTCACTTGTTATTTATACTTTGATCTTCTTCTTCGTAAGTAGTTGAAAATACCAGAAAGACGCCCGGGGGACGGCCCAGGCATAGATAACAGAGATCATACCGGCTAGCTGTTCTATCTTTTCCACTTAAATAATTTAATTTGAATTCTTTATTTCGCTTAATACTTCTTCTATAATCATTTAAAAGAGTGCAAAGAGCAAATTAATGGGCAAAAAGAGTGCAAATCCGGTCCGTGGAGTGAAAGAGTGCAACGAAAAGAAAAGAGTGCATTTCACACGAAAAGTGTGCAAGTTGGCAACCCTGGACGGAGTGAACTGGTAAAAGGTAAGGTAAAGAACGCGGGATTTGATTTTACAATTCCTATCGACTGTGCTGATCTCCATTTCATGGCACTTCAGCCAGGAAGTGCAATGGGGGAGCAGCAATCCTGTGCTTTCGCACACCTTTCCTGTTTTACCTTCCCCAGATTTTTCCAGGTACACATTTAGAAGTGGGTCGACTCTGTCTGAGCTTACATAGTCATGCTACTGGCCCCGTTCAAACCAATTAACCAACGACACCAGGACTCGAACTCCTGTCCTCACGAACAAAGGGTCTCATGTCTAGCGTGCTGACCACTGGACTAGGCTCAGAGACAGAAGACGGAGTGCACCTTAGGGCCCTGGGAAGATCACAACAGAGCTGAAGAAAAGTAAAAATGCGCATAAAAGAACACAAAGTGATTGTAAATCGCGTAGCAACATGTTTAACAATGATTTTTGACAATAATTAACTTATAAAAAACAGCGTCAGGAATAAGAAAAAGCTGATCACAAAGCATCAGGAATAAGAAAAAGCTGATGACATATTGGCCATGATGGGCCAATAAAAGACACAAGAATGAATAAACCGTGAAATAGGATTCTCAAAAATGAAAAAAAAATGTTGAGCTCACTTAGAATAAAAAGATCCCCATCTTAAATAAACCAGTATGGTACTTAAAAGATATTCCACCACTGATCACGCACGAGCGAGGTATTCGAGAATACAACAAAAGGGATCGGAACGGTCTTCAGAGTACACTTGCAGCACAGAACTTGAAAATCTTCTGAATTTGAGTTCTGAACAGAGCTTGAAGAACTTAAGAACAGAACTCAACGGGTCCCATTAGACACTACCAGAAATCATATACTATTTAAGCGGATACAGAAATCAAGCGAAGATAAACCCTAGTTCAAACGACAACTGTAAGAAGGCTGTCAGAGCAAAGTAAAAAAAAAAATTCTGGCGATTGTCTAAGAGCTAAGAAGTTGGAGTAGTCTTGATGCCGAAAAAACAAGGAAATCCATGACCTCCCTATCACACAGGTACCGTCCTCGGTCACGGCAGCTACTCTCCTTCTGAAAGTCTAGCAGGCTCTCCAGTGCCTTGATGCGACAAATCAATAGGTCCAGATAACGAACATGATATTACCCTCAAGTGTTATAGTGCCAAATTAGTCTGTCCTCTGCTTGTCATTTGTCCAACTTTCGGGCTCTGCTTTCCTTCCAGATACTTCCCAAGGGTGTGAAAGCCCTCCCAATGTCATCCCTGTTTTCAAGCCAGATAGTGATCACCTGAATTCCCTCCTGAATTGGTAAGGTCTAGAGTGCATTTCATATACAAGATTTTAAACATACCTGGAGTGAAATAACCTTAAAAGCGGTAAACAGCCTGGATTCCGCCAGAAACGTTCAACATTTGCCCGCAATATTGCCAAACATCATGATTGATTTCAGATTCTGGCCAAGAGGTAAGATAGTAGGCTGTTGTTTTTGGTATCGCTAAAACTTTAGACTGAGTTTCGTATAAGAACTTGTTTAAGAACTCACAATCGCAAGGAATTTGTTGTTGCCTGCTTAAGGTTCTCCGGATTTTTCTAATCCAGAGTAGGCTTAGGCTTCATGTAGTCCTCAATGGCTTTACTTTTAGTAAGAATATAGTAGGGGTTGATATTCCTCAGGGTCGTATCTTCGAACTCACACTTTTCCTAATGTGTATCCACGGGGGGGGGGAGGCAAATTTATCGTCTTTTTTTTAATTCTTTCAATGAGAATATGAAGAATGGCATATTACAATGAAAATACCCCCAAAAAGGTATTTTTCAGAATATGGGCGGACACATACCCCTACTCCAGTTGATGCCACTGATAACTACATGCATATAGTGACTGAATATTTAAGATATCAACCAATGAAAAGGGGAACGAGGAGGAAGAGAGGTTTTGCCTGGGGATTGGTTGTCAAAAACAGAGATTTTAGGCCATATTTTTTTTTTTTTCAGAAGGCGGTCTTCTCAATTATTCTCGGGGGAATTCTGCTATTCCCTTGTATACAGGCATTATTACAAGGAAAGCGAACGCAAACAAAGACTTACCATTGTATCAAGGGGAGGGGGGGGTAGGCATTTCTCCATTAGGAAAAATGCCTGGTCCCTTCAAACAGAAGCATTAGAAAAGGATATTAGCGTTTTTTAAAATAAACTTAAATGTACATCTGTTTAATGACAAATCTATAATCACATTATATGCTTTTAAGTACTTTAATCTTGTTCGATATTAAAGCAAGTTCTCGATTTAAACACATTTTTTTAAGAATGCGGCATCAGCGATACGACAATGGCTGATAATCATCAGAAAGTAGCGCTTTTCGATAATACGGACAAAATTGTAAGTACAAGAGGCTTTCGGAATCTTAACATCAAAAGTGTGCTGTTGTTTGTTATAACAATGGTTAGCATTCGACTATTTTAACATAATCCCAAAAAACAATGAGAAGATAGAACTAGGAATACCATCTCAAATTAACAAATGCTGAAATTACTTTTAGCTCAATTATGCCTCTGCCATAGGACAGAAACATAATGTGCTTTGTTTAATTTTTTTATCGCTTTAACTTTGTTAATGTCATTTGGAAATCCAAAAACCGCCTGAAGCTGACCACGTCAAGAACATGTGTTAAGACATCAGTACCTGAATAGACATAAGAGCAAAAAAAAACAGAATATACTCTTCAATTATAATATAATTTAGGAAAATTATAAGAGAAAATGTTGTTTTTTTTTAAATAAGATAATATTGTCATGTGTTGCAACTTATTAGCTTATTGAGGTTTGGTTTGACGTTCTTAGGAACTGGCTTATGTTTTAATTGTCCGATAATTAAGGCCAATTTGATTGGCCTTACTGATCCCAGGAGATTTATATTAGTTTATGTTTTATTAATATATTTAAATATATTTATTATAGAGAAGAATAGGAAATTTCATCCAAGGCACTACCCTAGGAGCAGCCTAGTGTGTAATCCAAAATATAGATATTAAGTCTATTTATTTCTATACCCCTTTTTATTTTTATTTGTAATCTGGCTAAAAATAAATCTTTTAGCTGAAATTAGTTTTAGCTCAATCAAAGCACTTTCTATAATAAAATGACAAATTGCCATTGGCAAAAAAGGAAGCACAATTGGCTAAATGTGCATGCAATGGTTGAATATATAATGTGTCAATTAATAAGACTTTCTGGTTTGTCAATTTAATGCAATGCTAAACACCTGTTCTAAAAAAAGAATTTACGGGCTCTTTAAAAATTTTATTACCATAAAACCTGCTAGTGGCTTTTACATTGTAAATTATACTTAAGCAGATTTTTGAGTTTTCGAAATAAGAGAATATTTTCAAAATACACCTAAGAAACACTAAGAACATAGTGCCAAAAACTACACTTATACTGCCTATCTTGAAAGACGGGGTTCCGCTAAACTGCACAGTAGTTTCGCGATAATGCGATTTATCCCCTTCTAGGCTGTATCCGCTTTATAATAAACATGATTTTAAACAAATGAAGGATAGTTATTTTAGATATTGTAAGTTTTTATTATATATGCCCCTTACTGTGCGGAATAGACGCATTGAGGGTTAATATCAGAGACGGTTTTAGGGGGAGGGTGACAGAGGGGGCAGTCGCCTCGGGCGCAGAAATTTTAAGAGCGTAAAATTTTAAATAAGTAATCTAATGGAAGTAACCATTTTGTAATTTTTCAAATTCTATTTTTATTAAAATGAAGTAGAGTGCGCAGTTAATAAATGAAATTAATTATATAATGATGGTTAAATAATAATAATCAAAATAAATATATCATTAATTAATAATGATTAAATAATTTAAATAATAAACTTAAAATAGTTAAAAATAACTTATTAATTAATTAATAAATTGAAAACAATTTGTTAATAAATGATTGTTTTTTTTATTTGGCCTGAAAATTTTGTGTGGAAACAGAGTGGGGGGGGGGGTTAATCAAGGTTTTGCACCGGATGCAAGAGGAGGCCAGAACCGCCATGGTCGTTATGGTGCAACAGCAATTTTACCCTCGCTTGAAATTGTGCAAGCAAAGATCAGTCAGGATGCGACTTCTCGACTGGGACCCCGGTTTTTTTTATCAGTGATTGTCGTCACATATATATATATATATATATATATATATATATATATATATAGTATATATTATATATTTGTGTGTGTGTTACTTTACTATTTACATGTACTGCAAAATAGGATGAAAATAAATTATTATAAGTAAAGGAACACTTTCAGGTCAACATTGTGAATTTTTATAAAAATTCATTGTTCATTTTCTTTTTCATTTTGTGTGTTACTCAACTATTACCTCTCTCTCTCTCTCTCTCTCTCTCTCTCGTCCTCTCTCTCTCTCTCCTCTCTCTCTCTCCTCTCCCTCTCTCTCTCATTTAATGAGATTACGCTGATAAGAAAGAGGTTGTTTTATCATTTCTTTTTTTTTAAGAAAAAAAGTGAAAAATTGATATAAATATAGGTGATATTCTATTTAATCTTACTATTTAAAATTGACGTCTATTTTTCAAGGTTTCCTCCGTTTGAATTCATTCCGTTCAAACGTACAGAAAATCGATGAGTAAATGAAACTTTCAGAAATACAATGGTAAGATTCGGAAAAATCTTAGAAAAATGTATTTACTTTTCTGTATAACACAAAGGACACTACCTTTGAGAGGAAGGAGGGAGAGGAGGACGAAATTCCATCTCTTATTTGTGACAACTGATGTATATTTTTCAGTTTGGTTTGAATAGTTATTGTAATTTTGACCGTTTTAGATTTGGGTTTCTTCAACCATACTAATTTCAGTTCGGCTTAAGTTAGCCCCCCCCCCCCAATTTCTACCCTATCTGTTGATAGTTTTTCATGACCCATGGAACTTTGACTTACTCATGAAGACAAAGGGTAGCCCTAAAAAAATACTCATGCAAAAAAAACATGATTTTCCTAGTTGTTACAGACGGGGGGGGGGGGCAAGTTTCCTATATAGTGTCTCTGGCAATGAAAATTTCAATGGTGTTTTTTTCGTTTCGATCCGACAGGATTTTACGACTTTCCGGCTAATGTTCAAGTTCAAATAAATTTGCTTTCAAAATAATATTTTACTGTTACGACTAATCGAAATAATAGTTAACATTCCTGAATCAGCTAGGCTACAATTGGCTATTTCTTACTAGAGTCTTTTTAAACGTATCTTTTTATTTTTGGTTACCATGGGCAGTGGTTCGTTCTTTACTATGGTTGCAGCTATCGCTGCAGCCATGAAAAAGAAACGTAGATGAGAAATCAGAAAAAAAACATATGGCAGCAAAGAGTTTAAGATATAGTTTTACTTTGTATATGTAGTTGTCTTTGGGAACCAACAGATTGTTAATGTTAAGTGTTTAAATTTTAATGTTTTATATAAATGTTTTACGTTGTTGATGTTTAAATTTTACAGACGAATAGTGTTGTCGAATTAACTATATTTGCTTTATTTGTACGGTTCTAAATGGCAGCACTAACGAAAATGCGGTACTACCCTAAAAACTTCATAATTTGGAAACAACCAAAGAAAACCCTAGAAAATCGCGATTTTCAGGTATGAATAGACCCAAGATGATTCAGGGGGGGGGGTATTTTTTATTTTGATGTCCTTGGTACTTTAACATAAAAAGTTTCACAAGGTGTATTGTGCTTTATCAAGTTCAAAACGCCAAGATTTTGCCTAAGACCAAAATAAAAAAAAAAAATTATGGAAAAAACGTGGGCGGTGAAAAGTTTTGCAAAAAAGACTTGAATCATCATATAGAATCACCCATTCGTCAATAATTAACAGAAAAACGTGAAATTTTGTTCAAAATACCTGTATTATTGTTGTTCAGATATTGGTTTGGCAATGTTTCATATTTCACAATTGTGTTATATTATTTAAAAAATATAATAAAATAATACATCTAATTTCTAGTCTATATTCTGTATAATAAAGAATGAAAACACAAAAGGTAGGTGAACCCTGCTAAACTAACAAAGGTAATAAGCATAATTGGTCCAACCCTTAGAGTGTGTATGAAGTTGGCCAGAACATTTCCCTCAAAAATGTGGTTGACCTGAAAAAGTTGCGTCTTATGCCACTATTTCTCAATATTTCTGTGGAGTATATACAAATATATTAATAATCCATTCACAAATGTTAACGCTTTGAGAGGTTTAGGCCCTCTTTTGCCCACATGTGAACCTTAGGAGTAGGACGAAAAGTCTAAATAACAGACGCTGGTGAATGTTGTTGCTAACTATAATTGTCATGCCAAGGGGTTTGTTTTTAGGGAAATAAGCTTCTAGCAAATTTAAATTTTATTCTGCTTTTTGACGTGCAACAATGTGTGTAAAGTTGCGTCTTCTTTTGTCATTTTGGCCATACGATGTCAAAAGGGAAAGCCAATCAAAATACAACGAATTAGTTTGGTGCCGACCACACCCTAACAAAATCAGTTTGTTAGGTCATCAATTGATCGGTCATCAGTTTGGACGCCACTTGTCCAAAGGTCTCTGAAAAGGGAAATGATACGCAACTTTAAGCAAGTTTTCATCCTAATACTAAAGCCCCCTGTGAGAGAAGATGGGATCTAAACCCCTAAAGGTTCAATACTTTGGCTCAACGATCAGGCTTACTATTTATCAATATTGGATTTTACCACGGGATGCCACCTCCTTGCAAGTTTCTTGTCATATCAATCGGCTGATGAAAAACGCCTCTGATGAAAAAAAAAACTACCGAAATAAATTATTTTTGATTTGTCTTTTTTTTTATTGATTTGTGCTCATATTTGGAAGAGAGACACTCATCAATCACCCTTTTCCTCTCTCTCCCACAAATAAATAAAAAGAAGCAAATGATTTGAAAGAAAGGAAGAAATTGCTGAAGTCTGGAGACTTAACGCTGTAAAATGTCCAAAACCAAACCATTTTTCTATCCTAGAGGTAGTCGTGATCTCAACCTTCACACATTGAAACAGACATGGGCAACTTCATAAAAGAGATTGAGTTGCATTATCCCCCCCCCCCTCCTAAGGGATTATTCAAAAGGAACCGACATATTTAACTAATTGAGTAAGAAACTCTCTTGACAAAATATAAAACACTGGCCTAAAAATACACGTTTGCCAGATCAGACCCCCCCCCCACGAAAATTATTATACCCCGTCCCCTGGGTCAGACCTGGGTACCTGTTGGTTATTGGAAACACATTCAAGAATTACGCTAAGGTTACATCTCAGAAAACCGGTTTCATAGCTACAAAAACAAGTGATGAATGATACAAATACAATGCATTGGACTTGTATAATTTGGGCTATATATTTGCACATTAGGGGTGGATGAGGGGGTTTGGTTGCGTTACATTAGGTTGGGTTAGGTTTCCATAATTTTGTTTCTAAAGTATTATTTCATCATCATGTTTTGTTATTTTTCATTAGGATTAACCGAACTTCCTTTGCGGGTGTGTTTCCAATAACCGACAAGTACCCAGAACCGTATTTCAACATGGAAATGTGGTATATACCGGTTTAAATTTTCAACAGAAAATTTGAGTTTGAAAATATCAAGTTAGACTACGCGTTAAATGACCTGTTTACAGGTCATTTCTCTTTTAGGGCGGAACGTAAATAAATGTCGTTCTTTTTAAATATGGCATTCATTATTATCATTTTAAGACTAGCGGGTATTCAATAACCTTTCGTATACCATTTCTTACTGCCTGGAAATTACATGCAGCTTCGTACGCAGGATATTTCTCCGGGGAGGGGAGGGGGTTAATAGAAACCCGCTTTATATGATAATTCGAACAAAGGTGACAAAAAATTAGGGAGTTATGGTTTAGGAGATAGCAAGGCCCCACCCCAGGTGAATCAACATTTAGAAATAGGATGAGAATAATATTCATAAGTAGTCAATAACAACAAAAGACTGGGCAACAAAAAGTTTTGTTCCCCAGTGTAACTGATAAATAAACAATTTTATTTATTCATTAGTTGTGTAATAACTTAAAGGGTGGTAGACCGACAAGGAAGCGAACAAGAGTTGAGACACAGCCTCAGGAGCAGGGGACTTAGGGCATTAGTGGATGAAAAACTCTTTGGTGGGAGTAATGACCATCTAAAACAGGGTCTTCATAGATACACTTTTTGATTGGACCATATTTTTCATGCTTTTCTAATCTTATTTTGAAGACAATTCAAAAGATAATCAATTACGGACAACTCATTACGGACAACTCAGCCCTCATTACGGACAACTCAACTCTCGTTCTCCCCAGAGCTTTAGAATCGGTTACAGTTAAATTTTGCGCAATCAGGAGTCAATGTTCCAATTAACCTATTCCTGTTCAGCGCCAGTGGATTAATCCAAAGTGACTGCTTAAACACCGTTTATAATTAATTTTCGTGAACAAAGGTAAAATTCACGCATAAAACAAAAATGAACATTTATGTTGTCAAGGTCGTATTCAGGGGGGAGGGGTGGTAATACCGTGTTTGAACCCCGCCAAAAAAAAAAATTCCAACTCGTAAAAAAGTGACAAAAATGCATATCAACAAATTTGTGATGCGTTGTAAAGTTTTTTGTACCCGCCACCCCCCCCTGAAGAAAAATCCAGTATACAGCCTTGCATATTGTTAAAAATACTTTGTAACTACTGCTAATCATGATGAAAGGCGGGGGGGGGGAGTCTGCAAGTACCGTTGAACTTATCTAGAATGAATGGGATATGGATCTTCTAGCCCGTAGATTATAGTTTCTCTTATTTAAATGAAACTCATCGACACCAATGGAGTAAACTATAATAAATAATTTTGAAAGATAGTAAGAAGTGTGTCGAGATAAACTACCTGTTAAACCACTTTTTATTCAGACAATCAGAAGATTAATGATCCTCCATCTTAACAACAGTTAACATAAAATTCTGGTTTACAAATAGATTTACCGGATCTATGTGACTCAATTTTGATTAGAATGGCTTATACCTCTTTCTAACTGAAGCAAATCAGATCCGTATTGGTAAACGATGGCCGGCGTTTACCCCCCCCCCCCATGTGGAAAATAAGGTTTTCCAATTTGAGAATTTTATTTCAGTTTTGTTTTATTTTCCGTAGGGGGAAGGAATTTTGGTATTTGTGTATTATATGCCACTCATTTAAGTTTACGATGTGTAAAACTCGAGAACAAACCGGTTTCTTCGTCAGTTTCTTTCAGTTTAGCGCGAGACAAGACTAAGACAAGTGATAGAACGGATGGGAAATATATAATTTGGGCTATATATTTGCACATAAGAGAGGGGTAAAGTATTTGGACAGTTTGAAGTCAGAAAACAATTCTTGCTTCATAATATGCAAAATAATTGTGCCTAACACATATTGCACGCAGACCCGCTATACCCCCCCCCCCAATATAAAATATTTTGTTTGTTTTTGTTTTGTTTGTTTGTCCCAAATTTGTTTCTAAAGTAACGAAGAAACTAACGAAGAAACCGGTTTGTTCTCGAGTTTTACACATCGTAAACTTGAGTGAATGGCGAATAATACACAAGTTCCGCAATTTTTCATGGAGAGAGCCGGATTTCTTAAAAACAATCAGAAATTAAATTAAAAAAAAAAACAAGTGACACAAATACCGAAATGTTTCATGGAGAGCCGGATTTCCCGGTATTATTTAAAAACAATCAGAAATTAAATCTAAAAAAAAAAATAAGTCTTTTCCACTGAAAATAAGGAACAAGATCAAAACTTAAAACTTTCCTAAATTATTACGTATATGAAAGGAGTTGCCCCTTCCACAAGACCTTGCTCTTTACGCTAAAGTTTTGACTTTTTGTCCTAATTCTTTAAGAACAATTCCTGAAACACAATGGCCGTTTGTTTAGAATAGTAAGCTTTGTTTTAAAATTCTAAAATAACAATCCTTAGCGTAAAGAGCGAGGTCTTGAGGAGGAGACAATCCCTTTCATATACGTAATAATTTCTGTTCGTTTTAAGTTTTGATGTTGCTCCTTACTTTCAGTTGAAACAACTTGTTTTTTGTTTAATTGAATTTTTGACCGTTTTTAAATAATACCGGGAAATCCGGTTCTCCCTCCATGAAAAATTCCGGTACTTGTGTATTATACGCCAATCACTCAAGTTTACGATGCGTAAAAATCAAGGACAAACAAATTTGGGCCATATATTTACACATTAGGGAGGGGGGATAAAGTATAGTGGGTCTGCATGCAAAATGTGTTAGGTACAATTATTCTGCATATCATGGACTAAGAATTGTTTTCTGACTTCAAACTGTCCAAATACTTCACCCCCTCCCCCTTATGTACAAATATATTACCCAAATTATATATTTCCTATCTATTCTGTCACTTGTCTTGTCTTACGCTAAGCTGAAAGCAAGTAACGGAGAAACCAGTTTTGTTCTCGAGTTTTACAGAGCGTAAACTTGAAGGAGTGGCATATAATACACAATTACCAAAATTCCTTCCCCCTACAGAAAAAAAAACAAAACTCAAATAAAATTCTCAAATTTGGAAAGCCTTTCCACGGGGGGTATTTTCAGAGGGGGGGGGGATATTTTCCGTGGGGGTATTTTCTGCGAGGGGGGGGGGGGAATAAACGCCTAGAGCCTGGGTAAAAAACCATGACTTCGATGGTATGCCCACACAAAGGACCTCCCTCCAAACTGATTTAAAGCTTCCGTTTTCTGGAGTAATTGAGAGATCGTAGCAAAACCGGAAATTTTCCTGTTTAGAAAATCATTTGATACTTCCGTCCCAAAAGGCCGAGGGATCTAGTAGTTTTCCCCCGGGGGAAGTAGAATGATGCTTCAGCATTTCGGGTGAAATATCAAAACATTTGTTTCATCCTATATTTCCGTGAAAATACTCTCAAACTCAAATTATTTCATTGTCAAGCGTTTTACACGTTCATGGCAATCAGTTGCAGTTCTTGCCAAACAGTTCGTTGTAACGAACTGTAAGTAAGGAGCAACCCAGCTCAATAGTAACCGAAGCTCCAAAAACAGAATTTTGATACCAATAAAATCAAAAGAATTAGATTTTTTTGCTGATTTCAAATATACAAGTTTCATCAAGTTTAGTCCTACTTATCAAAAGTTACGCGCCTGAGAAAATTTGCCTGATTTTCGAAAAAAGGGGGAAACACCCCCTAAAAGTCATAGAACCTTAATGAAAATGAAACCTTCGGATTCAGCATATCAGATAACCCTACTGTAGAGGTTTCAAGCTCCTATCTGAAAAAATGTGGAATTTTGTATTTTTTGCCAGAAGAAAGATCACGGATGCGTGTTTATTTGTTTTTTTTTTCCCATGGGTGATCGTATCGACCAAGTGGTCCTAGAGTATCGTGGGAGGGCTCATTCGAACGGAAATTAAAAGTTCTAGTGCCCTTTTTAAGTGACCAAAAAATAGAGGGCAACTAAGCCCCCTCCCACGCTCATTTTTTTCCCAAAGTCACCCGATCAAAATTTTGAGATAATCATTTCGTTCAGCATGGTCGAAAAATAATAAATATGTCTTTTTCGATGACTTAATCCCAAAACGTCCCCGGGGGGAGGGCTGAAAGTTATGAATTTTGCCCAATGTTTACATATAGTATTGGTTATTGGGATGTATACAGACGTTTTCAGGGGTTTTTTTTCTGGTAGTGGGGGGATGGGTCGGGGGTTATGTGGGAGGATCTTTCCATGGGGGAATGGACATTGCTATGAAGGGGGTGCCAGATTTTCCAGTATTATTTAAAAAACGATCAGAAATTACATAAAAAAACAAGTTTTTGAACCGAAAGTAAGGAGCGACATTAAAACTTAAAACGAACAGAAATTATCCCGTATATGAAAGGGGCTGTTCCCTCCTAAACGCCTCGCTCTTTACGATAAAGTTTGACTTTTTCTCACAACTCTTATTTTTTTAAACAATAAAAAATTTAGCGTAAAGAGCGAGGCGTTGAGGAGGGGACAGCCCCTTTCATACATGAAATAATTTCTGTTCGTTTTAAGTTTTAATGTCGCTCCTTACTTTCAGTTAAAAAAACTTGTTTTTTTTTATTTAATCATAATAAAGATAAACACTAAACATATAAAAATCACAGCCACAGCCATCGACATACAAATTTATATGTTGACTCAAAATATCACAAACTGAGTCAAACTAAAATCTAAGACATTGAAATATCCAACTGTTAAAGTACAAACTTTAAAAAACAAAAAGAAAAAGAAGAATAATGAACTAAAGCAAATAAAAATGTACAATTATTGACGAGTGAGTCGAGAATTGAAAATCTTGACGAACGAGGGAACAAAGCTACTTGTGTAACGCATATGCATTGCTGGTACCGGGTGAATTTTAGGTACCGGTCAGCAACTCGTTGTGGGAGCCGCTGGTGCGAAGGGGGATGCTCAAGGGGGAGTATTTCGCGAAGCCAAGGATTTGCCAAAACACCGACACCAAATTTGCAAATACAACTGTGGGGCAACATTCTGACGACAATACAATTCTCAATTAGAATGAAGAGATTCTCTTCACGCCCACCGCTGTACGTAACAGTAATAGAAATAAGCTTCTAGCAAATTTAAATTTTATTCTGCTTTTTGACGTGCAACAATGTGTGTAAAGTTGCGTCTTCTTTTGTCATTTTGGCCATACGATGTCAAAAGGGAAAGCCAATCAAAATACAACGAATTAGTTTGGTGCCAACCAGACCCTAACAAAATCAATTTGTTAGGTCATCAGTTTGGACGCCACTTGTCCAAAGGTCTCTGAAAAGGGAAATGATACGCAACTTTAAGCAAGTTTTCATCCTATTACTAAAGCCCCCTGTGAGAGAAGATGGGGTCTAAACCCCTAAAGGTTCAATACTTTGGCTCAACGATCAGGCTTACTATTTATCAATATTGGATTTTACCACAGGATGCCACCTCCTTGCAAGTTTCTTGTCATATCAATCGGCTGATGAAAAACGCCTCTGATGAAAAAAAAACTACCGAAATAAATTATTTTTGATTTGTCTTTTTTTTTTATTGATTTGTGCTCATATTTGGAAGAGAGACACTCATCAATCACCCTTTTCCTCTCTCTCCCACAAATAAACAAAAAGAAGCAAATGATTTGAAAGAAAGGAAGAAATTGCTGAAGTCTGGAGATTTAAGGCTGTAAAATGTCCAAAATCAAACCATTTTTCTATCCTAGAGGTAGTCGTGATCTCAACCTTCACACATTGAAACAGACATGGGCAACTTCATAAAAGAGATTGATTTGCATTATCACCCCCCCCCCCCTCCCAAGGGATTATTCAAAAGGAACCGACATATTTATGTACTAATAGTAAGTAAATTCTAGGATCGCTCACTTTCCACCATTTGATGTATATCTCAGAGCACCACATGTCCCACAGAGTTCCGCCACAAGTGGCACAGTCCCCGCAACACTTACGTCACGCTTGCCACTCGCAACCTAGTCTACACGATTTCTGAAAGTCAACTACCCTCAAGCAAATGACTATATAATAATAATAATAATCTGTAAAATAATAAAAAATAAAAAAAAATAATAATAATAACATAATAATAAAATAAAATAATAAAAATTACACTCCATTTGACATCCTTCCCTTCAATACAAAATTTCCTTCTGCCACAACGGGGAGACCTAGACTTCATTAACTTACGAAGCAGCCTATCTTCGCCTTCTTGGATAATTGATCCCCTTAAAAGAGAAAGCTTACACCAGAGGAGGAAATGGCCCAACCCATAATCATTCTCCCCAAATCTCAAGCAACTACATCCGTCTTCCGGACCCTCCCTCATTTTCCTTGCAACCTTGCCATAAATTGGAAGACAATTAGCTCGAATCTGAATCCAAATCCTCAGATATTTAAGGGGCAATCCCAGCTTAAAATAAAACTCTTCTAAAAAATGACATATAACATCATTCCCTTTAATATGAAGTCTTATGCTACTATATAATGACACAATCAACATATCATTATCCCACAAAGTCTCCATATTTCTCATCATCAAAAATTGACACTCAACAACTGGGGGATTGGCACTATGTATTCATTGTATGCTTAATTAATTTTGAATAAATAATTACGAGTAAATCTAATAACAAGAAAGGAACAAGACCGGAGGAAGAGATGGAACAAGTCATAATCGTTTTATTCCGCATCTCAGGTAGGTAACCTTAGCGCCCGGAAATACCCCTTGACCTCCTTATATTAGGGCCGTTCTTTTACTCATCTTTGTGCTAAGATGTTACATCTTTTTCAAACAGTTCGTGGTAACGAACTGTAAGTAAGGAGCGACCCGGCTCAATAGTAACCGAAACTCTAAAAAACGAAATTTTGATACCAATAGATACATCAAAAGAATCAGATTTTAATGCTGATTTCAAATATATAAGTTTCATCAAGTTTAGTCTTACCCATCAAAAGTTACGCGCCTGAGAAAATTTGGCTGATTTTAGAAAAAAGGGAGAAAGACCCCTAAATGTTATAGAACCTTAATGAAAATCACACTATCATATTCAGCGTATAAGAGAACCCCACTGTAGAGGTTTCAAGCACCTATGTACAAAAATCTGGAATTTTGCATTTTTTGCCAGAACAAAGATCACGGATGCGTGTTTATTTGTTTTTTCCCAGGGGCGATCGTATCGACCCATTGGTCCTAGAATATCGTGGGAGGACTCATTGGAACGGAAATTAAAAGTGCTAGTGACCTTTTTAAGTGACCAAAAAATGGAGGGCAACAAGGCCCCCTCCCACGCTCATTTTTTCCCAAAGTCACCCGATCAAAATTTTGAGATAGCCATTTTGTTCAGCATGGTCAAAAATATGATAACTATGTCTTTTAGGATGACTTAATCCCCCAAAGTCCCCGGGGGGAGGGCTGAAAGTTATGAACTTTACCCAATGTTAAAATATAGTATTGGTTATTGGGAAGTATACAGACGTTTTCAGGGGGGATTTTTTCTGGTAGGTGGGGGGGCGGTGGGTCGGGGGTTATATGGGAGGATCTTTCCATGAAGGAAGTTTTCATGGGGAAAGGGACATTGATATGAAGGGGGCGCCAGATTTCCCATCATTATTAAAGAAGAAGATCAGAAATAAAATAAAAAAAAAATTTCAACTGAAAGTAAGGAGCAACATCAAAACATAAAACGAACAGATAAGACAAGATAAGATTTATTCATAATCAATTAATCATACAAGAAAATACATTGTGCTAATCCCCCAAAGGCTCCTAGGCCTGTAATAGAGGGGGAATACATACCGTTTAAATCAAACACTAAATCAATAGAAAAACATTAAAATAGGCCCACATTGAACACTCCAATCAATACATACAATCCAGTCACAACACTCCTAATCCCCCTCGAAAGGCTCCATGGCCAGGGATACAAGGGGGAATGAGAAAAAAAAGAAAGAAAATACAATATATCCAAACAACCATAAAAAAGAAATTAATCGCCAAACAACATATAAAATTAAAAAGAGACCATACCTGAGGCCTGGGAGTCATAGCACATTGAAGACCACCATAAAACAAAACTAAACATTCAGGGACATCAACTTCACAAAAAAAAAAAAAAAAAAATAGAATTTAGGCAAGCATTGGCAATTTTCCTAAGAATAGTCCTTTGACTTAATTCAGAGGGGGATCCTGCTATCCAGAGACGCACGCAGAAGGGCCCGGGGCCAGCGCCCTAAATGTAAAATTTTCCCGAAAATTTGCAAAGATTCTATTTAAATTATTAATTTTGTTTATTACTACCCCCCCCCCCCGAAAAAATCCTACGTGCATGCCTGCTGCTATCATTCCTGAATGCAGATAGTCTATGGCAAGAAAATGGTTTTGAAAGACGATAAAATCCACCATTTAAAATTATCAGTTACTTCATTCTTATTAACAAAATCTAATGGAAAAGAAAAGATGGTACTTCCGTATTAGCCAGTACACACTCGAGAAGTTTGCTGAATGTAAGATCTAAGAAAACCGGTTTCATTACCACAAAAAAATGACGGGTGACAGAATGCATTGGACTTGTATAATTAGGGTTATATGTTTCAATATGGGGGGGGGGAGTTAGGCTACTAAGCCCCCCCTCCCTAAACGTGCAAATATATAGCCCGAGTTATATTATTATATTAACTAATATATTATATTTTCATCATATTTTGGTATTTTTCATTAGGATTAACCTAACTTCACTTCTCGAGTGTGTACTGGCTAATCCGGAAGTACCGAAATAACTATTAACATAATTCTCATTCTTAGTGATTCTCTTTAATTTTTACGCAATTTAGAAACAACAAATACAACCTACTTAATAAAAGCAAATCAAAGTAAGTCCTAGCTGTTAAAAATCTTAAGTTAAGAAAAATGGGAGGAAAACGGTTATTGTTTTATTTTAATTAGACACTAATATACAAACTAGGCAGTTAATTACACAGCTTTGCCTTAATTTGCTTGGTATCTCTTCACCCTCGTATAATTTCAGCATTACATGTCAATTAAAGCTTCACTAAATCATAATGAAGAGATAATGAAGATGAACGCAATTTCTGAAGGTACGCAATTTCTTCACTCTTTAAATAAATAATAAGAAAGATGGTATCATAATCTTTATTTGTAGCGAAAAAGAAAGCAAATGATAGAACTAGATAAATTAAATTAAAGTTAATTAAATTAAATTATTTAAATTTAAATTAAGTTAAATTAAATTAAGGATTATCACCTGTGCGAGATCAAAATCCGACGAAACTAAATTTATAGTCTCTTTTTCTAGAACTTCTGGAATGATTTCTCCACCAGATTGCTAGTACATTGACATCATAAATTTACTTTCAATATCCAGGATTTTTATTTAGGGAGGGGACAAAAAACTTTAAAAAGCACATCAAAACGTGTTTTTATGCATTTTTAAACTTTTTTACGAGTCGGACAGACAATTCGGGGGGGGGGGGGGGGGGGGGGGGGGAAGGCCGTGTCCAGGATTTTGTTCGGGGGGGGGGGGGGTACAAGAAACTTAAAAAACACATCAAACCGTTTTTTCATGCATTTTTTAAACCATTTTTACGAGTCGACCAAACAATTCGGGGGGGGGGTCGTATCCAGGATTTTTGTTCGGTAGGGGGGGTACACAAAACTTTTAAAAACACATCAAAACGTGTTTTGTGCATTTTTAAAACGTTTTTTACGAGTCAGTCAAACCATTCGGGGGGAGGGGCAAACCCTTTTTCATTTAACAACCACGAGAAGGTTCATTTTTGGAACACAACATTCCAAGAATTTCAACTAAATCTAAAAAAAAACAAGCCTTTTTTTTGTTTTGGGGGGAGGAAGGGACAAAAAATAATATCCTAAAAACTTATCGGAAACAAGTCCGACTAAGTCCATCGTTTTACCTTTTTTAAGCTTTTAGCCTTCAACGAAAATATGTCAGAATGTGTTTTAAAAATCCAGGAGGAAGGGGCAGGGACGAATGTCCCCTTCAATTGACACCACTTTTTACATTGAAATTCGTTAAAAATAATGATTTATACCAAAACGAGACAAAAAAAATCCTTCGTTGGACACTGCATGCCCGCAAAAATCAAGAACTTTTGGAATGATTTCTCCACCAGATTGCTAGTACATTGACATCATAAATTTACTTTCAATTTTCTCCACTTTTTGCTATATGGACAAGGTCAGATGGGCTACAAACGGTTCACGTAGGTCTTTTCCTCAATCGAATATTGGTACGTTTATGCTTGTTAGTGCTTTTGAAAAAGCGATAATGTTCCGGTTTCTGAGAAAAAAATTATTGAGCAAACATTGAACTAAATAATAGTATTTGTTTGATCTTAATGCTTAGGTAATGATACGCATAACTTGTCTAGGCACAAATTTGATATGCTTGAAAAACAAACCTGAAACTTATGCAATTTTATTTGATCTCAATTTCTGGCTTTTAACTTGATAGAGAAAAACGAAGATAACATACACTCAATTACCCTCTTTAGGCGACGAAGTCTTCCCAAGGAATCACCCACTTCCAAAGTTGTGTACACAAGGCAGTGCACAATAAACGCAGTGGGAACCGCGCAAACACGCACAAATGGCGCGAAGGATACTATGCGTCATGTAGCTACTTGTGGCAGAATGAGTGGCAAACCGGATGATAGAGTGAGCGGCCCCTTGATACTTAGACGGGATCCCTAACCAAACGATCTACTATTATTTTCCTACAAAATTATTAACATTGAAGGTACTTGTGCATTATAACTAAACCAGAGCTATAAAATGTACAAGGAAACCAGACACGGAACCCGTCAAACGGCTATTTGTAAGAGATAAATAGATTGCAAAGCGTGGTTTCCTCCGGGTTTCTCACTAAGTTTACAATATTTAAAGAATTGTTCTTTGGGGTTTAGGGGAGGGGGGAAAGTGCCAAGGTTAGATTAGGTTACATATTTAATATATGCTATGTTTTACCCCCACCCTTTAATGTGCAAATATATCGCCCAAATTTGTTTCTAAACTATTATATTTCCATCTTATTTTATTTCATTAGCAATAACCAAACTTGACTTCTTTCGTGTATAACACTGGTTTAGTTATAATGCACAAGTACCACATTGAATTCAGAGTGGGGGCACACATCCCTACTAGCAATGCCGTATCCAGGATTTTTGTTCGGGGGGGGGACAAAAAACTTTAAAAAACACACCAAAACGCGTTTTCATGCATTTTTTAACGTTTTTTAACGAGTCGGACAAACAATTCGGGGGAAAGACCGTATCCAGGATTTTTGTTCGGGGGGGGGGGGGGGGGGGACAAAAAACTTTAAAAAAACATCAAAACGTGTTTTTATGCATTTTTTTTAACGTTTTTACGAGTCGGACAAACAATTCGGGGGGAAGGTCGTATCCAGGATTTTTGTTCGGGGGGGGGACAAAAAACTTAAAAAAACACATCAAAACGCGTTTTCATGCATTTTTTTTAACGTTTTTACGAGTCGGACAAACAATTCGGGGGGAAGGCCGTATCCAGGATTTTTATTTAGGGAGAGAACAAAAAACTTTAAAAAGCACATCAAAACGTGTTTTTATGCATTTTTTTAACGTTTTTACGAGTCGGATAAACAATTCAAGGGGGAGGGAAAGCCATATCCAGGATTTTTGTTCGGGGGGGGGGGGACAAAAAACTAAAAAAAAACATCAAAACGTGTTTTTATGCATTTTTAAACTTTTTTACGAGTCGGACAGAGAATTCGGGGGGGAGGAGGAAGGCCGTGTCCAGGATTTTTGTTCGGGGGGGGGGGGGTACAAGAAACTTAAAAAACACATCAAACCGTTTTTCATGCATTTTTAAACCATTTTTACGAGTCGGCCAAACAATTCGGGGGGGGGGGGTCGTATCCAGGATTTTTGTTCGGGGGGGGGGGACAAAAAACTTTAAAAAACACATCAAAACGCGTTTTCATGCATTTTTTTTTAACGTTTTTACGAGTCGGACAAACAATTCAGGGGGAAGGCCGTATCCAGGATTTTTATTTAGGGAGGGGACAAAAAACTTTAAAAAGCACATCAAAACGTGTTTTTATGCATTTTTTAACGTTTTTACGAGTCGGACAAACAATTCAAGGGGGGAGGGAAAGCCATATCCAGGATTTTTGTTCGGGGGGGGGGGGACAAAAAACTAAAAAAAAAACATCAAAACGTGTTTTTATGCATTTTTTAACTTTTTTACGAGTCGGACAGACAATTCGGGGGGGGGGAGGAAGGCCGTGTCCAGGATTTTTGTTCGGGGGGGGGGGGTACAAGAAACTTAAAAAACACATCAAACCGTTTTTTCATGCATTTTTTAAACCATTTTTACGAGTCGACCAAACAATTCGGGGGGGGGGGGGGGGTCGTATCCAGGATTTTTGTTCGGTAGGGGGGGGGGTTACACCATACTTTTAAAAACACATCAAAACGTGTTTTGTGCATTTTTAAACGTTTTTACGAGTCAGTCAAACCATTCGGGGGGAGGGGCAAACCCCTTAACCCGCCCCTGAATATGACCTGGCCTACAGCCCCTTAGATGAAAAGATTATCACCATTAATTCAAGACTGGCAGCTGATGAGTAATCAAAAGAGGTATTTTGCGGATGTTTTCAAACCTAAACAATTAAGCAGGCTTTTTACATTATCGCCAAGCTCATATTGTCAAGCATTATGTTTCAAAGATAATAATAATAATAATAATCTGTATTTAAAAGCCAATTAAGCCATATACAAAAAGACAAATACTAAAGAAAAATTACACTTCATTTGACATCCTTCCCATCAATACAAAATTTCCTACTGCCACAATATAACGGGGAGTCCTAGACCTCATTAACTCACAAAGCAGCCTATCTTCCCCTCCTGGATAATTAGTCCCCTTAAATGAGAGAGTTGCTTACACCGGAGGAGGGAATGGCCCGACCCATAATCATTTTCCCCACATCTCAAGCAACTACACCCTGCCTCCGGACCTTCCCTCTTTTTCCTTGCAACCTTAGTATAAATTGTCAAGATATTAGGTTTCTGGCTGGATAGTGCCGTGAGGCTGATAGTGAGTTCCGCCAGGGTTGCCATACGTAGCACTATAGTGCTACTACTGCACTTAGCGTAATTGCTAATTGAGTAATACTAAGCAGCATTGGGTAAAATTAGCATATTTAGCGAAAATTTTGTGTAACACGGATTTGGCACACTTGTTTTCGAGAAAAATAGCACCTTCTGGTCAAATTCTTGTGGCAACACTGCGTTCCATTTCTTATTGCCTAGTTTTCAAAAACAGGACAAAATAGAACTTTATTTTGAATGACGGGGAATTAATTTCTTTGGGAAGCCATCTTAGCAAACACTCATATATATGTTTTTGATACTGTCATTACATTTAGGAATCTAAACGGCCCCACCCTCTACACTTCCTCTGACTCCAAACTGTCTTCAATCACTAATGCTTATAAAGTTTATAAAAAGAATTTTTTAAGCCTGGTAGTTAAAAAAGTTAGCGGGTATTCTTATTCGAATTTTCAAATGCAATTGGTTTTTTACTACCCCCCCCGAATTTTTTTTGTTTAACCGCCACATTCCGCTCTGGAAATTCCTGGGTAAGTGCCTGTATGCATCAAACAATCATTACATTGAATAGGGGTATAAACCCTCATCTTCCCTTCTACCCTATCTGGCTACAATATGGTCTTCAAATATTGACGCTTATAAAGTTGTACGGTATTTATTTTTCGTACCATGGTAATTAAAAAAATGGGCTTTTTTTAATTCCTCAGAAAATTATTACACTTTCAAGTGATTTTAAAAGCCAATGGATACTAAGTACCAGGGCCGTATCCACGATTTTTGTTCAGGGGGGGTTTTACTAATTTTTGACTTTTTTTTTTGGGGGGGGGGGGTTACTAATTTTTTACTCAGTTTTCGACTAATTTTACTGATTTTTACCTAGGTTTTACTAATTTTCGACTTATTTTCGAGTCGGTCAAAAATTTCGGGGGGGGGGGGGTTCAAACCGGGTAACCCCCCCCCCCCGTGGATACGGCCTTGCTAAGTACCTACTTATTTTCAATTTTTCTCTTCTTAAAAGGTCAAAAACGAGTAAAAGCGTGTTTGGGAAAACACAATCAAGAATAAAAAGAAATAAAGTTTGCAACTGCTTACTCTAAAAATTAATTAACAAATATAATTGTCAATTAATAGAATAATAATAGAAACTAGCAGAATAAGCTTAAAGGAAAAACTTACTTGAAGCTAGCAGTGCTGACAGCGGTACCACATTCTGCACATCAGTTTTCTGCAAAAATATAGTGTTTATTAAAATTAGCGGAGTAAACTAAGAAGACACAACATTGATGAACTTAAAAGTTAAAATAAGTTTGTAAGAGCCATGCTGCGAAAAATTATTTGAGTCATTGATTCAATAATTGGGCTGCGTGTCAATTCTGTTGAGCTCTGTTTTGTCGTTTTTTTCAGTCGACATAAAGGCTGTTTAGGCTACACACTCCACCAAAAAAGCCGCCATAATTTAAGTTAGAATTAGCATTAATTGAAGATTCTGCGGTGCAAGCCAACCCAGGCATGTACTCAAGGGGAGGCTTCAAGGCTTATCCCTTTCCCACCGAGATCATAAATTTTTACACTTTTATTCAAATTCAGATAATTTTGTTCTATTATTACCCCACCGAAAAAATCCTACATGATTTTTGCACCTGAGCATTCGACTTGTTAAAATACTAATTTTAGGCTTAGAAGGGCAGTCAATGAATCAACATCATCTCTAAGTAGAAAAGTTATACCTCTCCTAGAAGCTACTCAAAATTAATAATAATGTGTTAATAGATAAGCTACGACAAATGGCTTGATTAAAAAGTTAAATACTCTAAAACTCAGTTTATTTATGTACTGTGTCTCTTCCCAAATGTGCCTGCTGACAGTGAAATTTTTGAAAAAAAAAAACGGGTAAAAAAGCTCAGGCTGAAATGATATCTCTCGAAAAACTTTACCAAAAGTCTTTTGAATCAAAACACGTGTGGTTTATCAGATTATTTTGCGGGAGGGGCAAGGACATATCCATGGGGATTGGGGGGTTCGAACCCCACCCACGAAATATTTGTCCGGTTCGTAAAAACAAAAAAAAAATCATATAAAAAAATTTTTGATTATTTTTTGTTTTTTTTTTACGAGTATTTTTTTAAGAGAAACATTGGCAGGAGGGCACGGGAGAGGCCCTTGACCCCTCTCCAGATCCCCAAACTTTTACATATACGAGTAATTTTTCAAGAGAAACGTGCGCAGAAGGCCGCGGGAGAGGCCCTTAACTCCTCTCCAGATCCCCGAAGTTTTTACAGACACTTATTAGGCCTACAATTTATCAAAATACATTTACGAGTAATTTTTTAAGAGAAACATACGCAGAAGGGCGCGGGAAGCGCATCTTTTAGAGCGCATCTTGACCCCTCTCCCGATCCCCAAAGTTTTACAGACACTTTTTAGGCCTACAACTTATCATTATACATTTACGAGTAAATTTTTAAGAGAAACATGCACAGGAGGGTGCAAAGCTCCCAAATTTTACCCTTTTTCTCGTGCTTTCAAATGTATTCCATAGTATTTCTTTACTTTCTTTTCAATTTACTCCTCTCCCCCTGGTATTCGCGTAATACATATCCAAAGATTTAAAATAAGCATATGGAATGAAAAAAGGGATGTGGGTATAAAAGATGCGCTTTTCCTGTTCTTCGACCCCCTCAAAAATTTCTATGATACCTTCCCCTCCCAAAAACAAACCTTCGTAGGTCTATGTCTTATTAAAATTTATGTTTCTACCGAAACACCACATTTCTTGAAAATCATCTACGGAAAAATCTCTATATTAGCCGACGAAAACTTGATACAGTACATAATTTGTAAGAAAATACAATGCCTCGTGAATAATGCGATTGTCTATATCACCACGAATCAGATAAGCTTACAAGATAGTCGTTTTCCACGATTCTATAATTTTGTCAACTTCCAGGAATCAACACAAATACAAACCCGCTGAATATATCAGAAAACTGTTGTTACTATCTAGTCCGTTACAAGATACTGCAACTGTAGCGTCAAACTTGACCTATTTTAAAAATAAGTCAATCTGTCCCTGGCAATGAAAGGTGAGTCAAGAACGGTACTTGTCAGTAGTATCAAAAGCTCTATCTAGCAAATGGAGGTTTGACAAGAATAAATACAAAATAATTTGTAAAAATTTGAAAGAATCTATAACAAAATAAAACAAACTGCTGTTTAAGTTAATTCCAGATGCGTATGAAATAGGTACTTGACCTATTTAAAACAAGTCAAACCGTCCATGGCAATGAAAGGTGAGTTAAGAACGGTACTTGTCAATAGTAACCAGAGCTCTATTAAATAGAAGCTTGACCAAAATAAATACAAAATAATTTGCAAAAGTTTTTTAAAATGCTGTTGAGTCTAATTTCAAATGCGTATATTCGTTAAGTTACTCTTTAAATAGCATATGCAAACGTGTCGAAGCAAAAGGGGGAGCGCCCACAAAAGGGCGTATTTTCTTTCAACCAGGGGTGATCCCATCAAACGAATGATTGTAGAGCATTGAGACAAAACATTGAATTACTACAATGACTTAATAAGAATACACAAACGTATTTGAGCCATACAAGCCTCGGATAAGAGATTTCTGAGTCTCTAAGAAACAACATAAAAAGAACGTTTAATAATTTGAATAAAACTGGTCAAGTAATTCGGGAGAATTTGGAAATGAGGTACGCATAAATAAATTATGATTTAACATTATTAACACGAAAAGCCTTTATAGGCGTGGTGAACACAAAAAAGCACAGCAACGCCAAATTTAAGAACACGCGCTTAAATCCAGACAAAATAAACAAGTTAAAGAAAATGAGCCTTATATACCATACCTATACTAATCAGTCTTCCCAACTTCTTGTCCCCATAACATTACACTCACCCAATATAATATCAACCCATGGAACATAAAAAAATTACAGATCTTGTGTTATTTTTCAGCAACGAATAATAACGCACCGGAGGAAAGGGTCTTTTTCAGCTGTTATGCGCTGCACAGCAGCGCCAAAATGCTATCGAGCCAATATTCTGAGGCGGCCAATCGCGTTTAAACATTCATAATGCGATGCATAAAATGGCTCAGTTTTGGAGGACATCTCTCCAAAATAAATTTCTTTTATACTGCAAAACTTCCCCATCAAAGTTACACCAAAAATAACTGAAAATTTTTAGAGAAGGCATGAACAAATCACTGAGCCTATCCCAGCCTAACCTTGTCTAAATTGGCCTTACTCAGCCTTAAAAGGATCCAATTTTAACTAATTTATTCAAATAGCCTACGGAGGTCTCGAATACCTCTCAAGTAACTGCATTTGGACTCCTATTACTGCTCATGGAGGAGAAACGTTTCCGAAAAGAACACGGGTCACTAATTTCATACCAAATTTGGCCCACCAGTTAGATATTTGTGGGTCATATATCATGTGGACCTTCAGTTAGGCCCAAGAGACTGTCTCCAATTTCAGTTCGAAGCTGACGGCGTATACCAAACTCTGAACTACAAACGTCAAAATAGCAACATCAAAACTTTGAATAACAAACACACAGAGAAGGCACTGCGTAACGAAAGGGCCCTCGGTACTTGTCTATTATATAAAACACACTCGAGAAGTTAAGTTTGGTGACAATAAAATATGATGAAAACAGAATACTTTATTAGCAAAATTGTGAAGGTCATTTGAGAAATTGGGAGCTTCGGCGTCGGCTGACCGTCTCAAGACAAAGATAAGTTCATTATAAACGCAATTCTTGACCTAGTTCATTTTAACGTGATTCTTGAGGACACCGGTTAGTTTGCTTTGACTAGTGATAGAATATAGTGGCTGAACATGGATGTTCAAATTAAGATTCGGGATTTGCCAAGGA
This sequence comes from Artemia sinica, assembly GCA_027921565.1. Classification (NCBI taxonomy): domain Eukaryota; kingdom Metazoa; phylum Arthropoda; class Branchiopoda; order Anostraca; family Artemiidae; genus Artemia; species Artemia sinica. Next base: position 2,256,343 of record CM051258.1, on the reverse strand, counting down.
CCTAAGAACAGCTCCTTATATTTTTCCAGGATAAGGGGTTGTTACACAAAACAAAATAGTGCGTCAATGGACACACAATGACTTTGTACTCTTAGGACAAGCAACATTTTTGGAAGTGAAACACTAGGCCAATGTTTGAAAACCGTCAATTTGCGTGTCATACGTCGTTTCTAAAAGTAAAGTCCCATGTGTTACTGTAGTTCGTTTCATTTATTTCTGGAGTAACGAATGTAGGCTATATCGTTACCAAGGTACATCCCGCCATCATTTACTGTCGTACTTAGTAGAGTATAGGTGGCGGGCGGCAGTAAAGGCAGAAGGCCGGGGTTATTTTAACGCTAATCTTGAGGACATTTCTGCGTTCTGGGAGCATAGTTCTAAGTTGTAGTTTTCGCAATTTTGTTAATAAAGTATTTATTTTCATTATATTTTGTTTGTTTTTTCATTAGCATTAAATAAACTTCAGTTCTCGAGTGTGTTTTATATAATAGACAAGTACCGGACCCTCAAATTCTCCAGAAAAGGAACAAAATCATGAATTTACCCAAATATCGTCGATCACCTTTTACTTCTCTAGGGTTAGTTGATGCATTATTTGTTCAGGCTTAACATGTTGTCCCAATATCACTGTGGGCTTCCCTAATCCAGTTATTCTGTCTTTTAGGAAAGAGACAAGAAGAGGTCATGGATTTCCAGGCTGATTAGACAGAGAGGAAAAATAACGAGTAAAAGATGACCCTAATCTTCTCAATGCGTGTTCTCCAGCAACCGTCTTCCCCATCTAAGGCGGAGCAAAAGCATTGACCATTAAGGCGAATAGTGCCGACCACTTTGCTGCATCCGGGAATGATTTAATACGCTGTGGTTGAAGTTATACACCATACCAACAAGCTGGTGATCACTAATTTTATCACGAACCATCCCATTAAATTGAGCAGCGGTCTTAATCACTTCATTTAACTCTAACTTCTGAATAAAACGGCACGTGATTGAGGCGTATCTTTGATACTAAGGAGCACATCAGTAGGCACGTATACAGAGGGGGCCTTGGGGCCCTAACTCCTCCCTAGAATCGCAGGGTTTTTACGATGTTCTCATTCATTTCGTTTTTTCATAAGTTTTGCCAAATGTTGCGTTTTTCAAGTTTGTACTCCCCTCCGGCTAAGTTCATGTGAGTGACTACGCGCAAAGAATAGTAAGCAATCGGGAAAAGCTGAGGGACTAATCCTAATGTTAACAAAAAGAAGTCATGTGGTCTTATTCTATATTTCAGAGGCTTGCACTTGAACCAAAAAAAAATCGAATTGTATTTTATCCTATGGACAATAAACGCAATTTGATCATACTTCTGTACCTGTATTATGCCGTAAACCGTACAGTGTCTTTAGTCTGATGTACAGTTAATTCTTAGTAACGTGTTTCGATCCTTTTTTCTAAAGGTTGGCGTCTTTTTAATGATGACACACAGAACATTTTTTTCAGTATCCATCAATATAACTGCACGCAAGGGACAGATGCCCCCGCTAAAATTCTTCCCTTGAAAAAAAGAGAAATGGTGACTCAAAAATGTTGTTTCGTCTGATTTTGACCTTTTCCTTCTCAACGGTTGAACCTGTATTCCCCTATTTCCATCGGTATCTATATGCTTGTATGTGCAATATGCTTCCATGCCAAAATAATACAACGCTTGTTTACAGGAAAATGTGGGGCACGATTGGACCCAATCACCCTCTATCCGGCCCTGACAATCAAAATACAATCTGTTCAACAGGACTATCACAAGAATAAAAATACGTTGTTCAGAGTTTTAAGCAGAAAAAAAGGAACCCTTCTGGATTCGATTTTTAAAACTGCTGAAGAATATGACTAGTAGTTGTATAAGGAAGGTGAACACAAATTTGGACCTTCAGGTCGGGTTTAAACAATTTTTTCTAGAGAGGGGGAAAGGGTCGAAAAAAAGAGTTTTAGCTGCATGATGAAAGTATAAAAAAGGGGAAGGGCTTTGATTTCAGAATTGGATATCCCGAGTTCCCACATTTTTTTGTGGCGGGGGGGGAGCACAAAATGAACAAGACGGGAAAATTTTGAGGCTACCAATGGTAGCCTCAAAACTTCCCCTGATGGAACTTCCCCATGATGAAAGTGTAAAAAAGGGGAAGGGCTTTGATTTCAGCATTGGATATCCCGAGTTCCCAACATTTTTTTGTGGGGGGGGGAGCACAAAATAAAAAAGACGGGAAAATTTTGAGGCTACCAACGGTAGCCTCAAAACTTCCCCTTTTTTACACTTTCATCATGCAGCTAAAACTCAAGTCACTCTTTTCGCCTTACCTTGTTCTAAATTAATTGTTAGTCCGTGGTCGAGTTATTTCTAAATATTCATAATAGATCCGAGAAAAAAAACAAAGATGAGGATAATTTCAAACTACCGCCAAATGATAAGGCTGGGGGGGGGGGGGGGAGGGGGCCCTAAAAAGTTTATTAGGGGTCGATCTTCCATTCATACAGGTACAACTATGAATTGTAGATTCGTAAAGTCAATGAACTATCAGCTGGATTCCCAAAAACGTGCTGTTGAAAAACGGACTTGTGACTGTGCGTACTAGTGAATTCGTATAATTAAAAACTTCTTCACCCCTTATTTTGGTTCAATGAAACACCCAAAAAAATATGAAATATATTACTATTTTTTTCGACCCTTTCCCCCTCTCTAGAAAAAATTGTTTAAACCCGACCTAAAGGTCCAAATTTGTGTTCACCTTCCTTATACAACTACTAGTCATATTCTTCAGCAGTTTTAAAAATCGAATCCAGAAGGGCTCCTTTTTTTCTTCTTAAAACGCCGAACAACGTATTTTTATAAATGTGATAGTCCTGTTGAACAGACTATTAAAAAAAACACAAGTGCTAAATGTACAAACACGATGTTTAAACAAAGAATATATATTTATTCGCTATTAAAAAAAAGAAGAAAAAAACTTAGGAACCAACTCGGAAAAACTAGTTAAAATACATGAAAACCTGGATGGTCGGGTTTAACAATGTCCTTTTTAAATATCAGAGCCTGCCTCTCTGAAAATCTCTTCATACCTGCCCCCTCCCAAGAGCCTGTGTTATGAAAGAAATGTTTAGGAACTATATAAATAATTTGTGTATACACATATCTGACCTTCAGGGGGGATTGGAGCATTTCTTACAAAATTGAGGGGAGGATTAAAACAAAAAATGTATTTTAGGTAACACAAATTATGGGGGGGGGGGAGTATCTTGTGGCACATTTCAGGAGGGAAATTTCCTATGTATAAACAAGCCGCGGAGGTTAAGCCCTCCTAATTGCATTTCCCCCTCTAGTAGACCAGTGCTCGAGAGGCTATTTAGAGGTAGCGAATGACGTATGAGACTTAGAGATCGAGCAGATTGACCCGACGGCTAGCAGCCGAAGATTAGCGCAATAATTAAAGGAATCATACATGAAGAAGCACTTCTTAGCCATCTTGAGTACAAAAATCTTATTTGAAACATACCTAAACAGAAGAAGGAGGAGGAGCAGACACGTAAACAGGTGTACTTTACATATTTAGCCTTTGAAAAATTCAGGAATAACATGCCGTCTAACCGCGTTCCCACACTTAGATGTGTTCCATATGGGACTACAGAAAGTCAACATTTCTTACATTTGATATAATGAATGCAACTAAAAATTTTTAAACTGTATTCATGAGGTGACTTCAAATTACTTAACCGAGTTCAATACCCTCCCAAAATGCTATTAATTATACTCGGATCATGCCTAAGCGCAAGGAATCCCCCTCCCACGCACATACACAATCTGGTGAGGTATAGTTACATTCTTTAGTGGCCGTCATCCCATTCTAGCAAGGTTTTCGAGACCAAGTTGTTCAACATAAAAAAACTGCGCCATTTGAACATTTATTGTTGCCAAACTTTTGAGCTTTGCTGAAAAATAAAGTTGACGTTTTTGGAAAGCTGCTTATACATTAAGACTAAAACCCTACTGGCTGAAATAAACTAAAGCCAAACTAACAATTATATACTATCAACAGATTACAACAACAGCCGTCCAATTGTGTGTAAGCATCGGCACTGTTTCTGTTTTTGTCTAACCTGTCTGTTTCTGTTAAAAAAAAAAACAGAAACAGGACATTGTTTTTGTCGGACCTGTTTTTTTCTTTTTGTTAATTAGTTTTTTCGTTTCTGTTTTTTTTTTACCTGTTTTCTGTTTTTTTTTCGTTTATCCAAATGTTTGCGTTCACGCTGTTGTTAAAGCTTGCTACCTTGGAGGGATTGAAAGGTCTTCATGCTTTGGTCAACTCCTTCACCTTTGTGTAACCAATGCTCTCAAGTTCTGGGGAGAAATTGATGCAGAGCAAGTTGTTGAATGTGAATCTGATGAGAATGATAATGAACTGAAAGAAGGCTCAAGTAGAAAGCAAGAGGAGACACTCAAGTAGAAAGCAAGAGAAGAAAAAAGATGAAGACAAAGATGATCTACCTGATGTCATAAATGAGAATATTGCTGATACCGCATCTGATATGGATGACCCTGACAAGTTGGATAAAGAAAGTGCATGTGATGAGTGGGCTGAAACTAGATCTAACTCTGGAGGCAGCAATAAAGAGACATGGTTTTTATTTTATTTCATTTAGCTAGCTCTTGTAACTAGGGTGAATCAGGGAAGTCTGACACCGGGGTAAGTCCAACACCGACCTCCAATTCGTCTATGGTCCATTGTATGTGTGAGAGGCTTTCATATTTTCTTCCATATTAGTAGCAGTAAGCATCAGTGCCATCAACTTCCAGCAGAGTTAGCACGCCTTCCAGTCAGAAGGGTTTGAAAGTTTTTTGGATGGCGATTTTTAGGAACACAGGTAACTGACTTTACTTTAACTTGTGCATATTATAAAGTAAGTGACATACAGAATTTTTTCATTTCTTAAAGACTAGAAGACCAGGGGCATCTTCCTGAATTTTTTTAAACAAGCTAATGTTATTTGCTGAAGAGATAAGAGGGGTGTCAGTCTTACCCCCCCCCCCCCCCCCCCCCAAAAAAAAGCCCATCTGGGAAGTCCGACATGTCAGACTTATCCCCTATGAGGAAAGTTTGGCTGGAGTGTCAGACCTACCCCATGTTACCAAAGGTCGATGTTTTAAATGGTTGAACAGACTCTAAGCTTTAGATAATAAGGGTTGAAGCCAGTAACCATCCTTAGATGGCTCTACTTACTTAGTGGAATGTAGTGTTGTGTTGATCATTCATGTATTGTAGTTATGTGCCTGTTTCTCTCTTTTCATTGTTTTTCCATCTTAACCTTTACTTGTGACGGGTTTTCGAATAAATTCATCCTTTGATTCATAATTCCCCTTCAAATAAATTCATCAATTCATTTATAATTCCTTTGTCTTTTCTAGATGCCTAGAAATTATGTTCAGAAAACACAACGCGGGGTTGGAGGAACATATGATGCAACTCAGCTACAAAACGCACTAGCAGAGATATCTTCAGATACCGCACACTACCTCACATGACCATATTATGAAGAAAACAAGTCAAAAAGCCAGTTTGTGGTGGAGGGAGGAGCCAAGAAATTCCTGCTGGAATAGAAAAGGATATGGCTCAGGGTCTCCAAATACTTGAAAAGTGGGGCATGGGTCTCAGCAAGCAGGAATTTCTTGACCAAGTCCAAGGCTATCTCATCAAGAACGAAGTTCAAACAAGATTTAAGGACAACCATCCTGATCATGACTGGTGGGTGTGGCTCAACTGCCAAAACAAAATTTACTAAAGAAACCAGAAATACTAGAAAACAAAAAAGACTTTTGCAGCAATCTGACCCCTTCATAATGTATGGTTTTTATGAGGTGTTGCAAGGAACTTTCATGGCAATGGATATTCTTGACAAGCCCCAGTGCTGGTTCAATTTGGACGAGACGTCTTTCTGCAGGGATCCAGGCAACACAAAAGTTGCTGGAGCCAAACACTCACCAGCTAGTCAAAGAACAGGTGGTAATGGACTGCACAGTGACCATATCTTGGCTTGTACCAGTGCAAACAGAGAAAAACTCCCACCTCTAATAGTTTTCTCTGCAAAGAATACCTGAACCTCCTGGATAACTTTAGATATAGCTTACCCTGGTGCATATCACTCATCTACCAAAAAAAGGTGGTTGATGTCTGATCTCTTTATGAACTGGTTTGAATTCCAAATTCTTTTGAATGTAAAGGGAAAGGCACACCTCATCTTAGAGGGAGATGGCTCACATCTTCCTCTTGTCAAACTTTCAGACGAAAATAATGTGACAATCCTCAAGCTACCTCCACATGCTTCAACCTCCCAATAAGGTGGTTTTCAAGGGAATGAAAGTGTCTTATGATCAGAATCTCATGAAATGGCAGAGGGATCAGATCACCCTGGCAACATTCTGTCAAAGAAAGATTTTTTATGTCTTTTATTGAAGGTGTGGGATACCTATCTCACTCTAGTCTGATTGAAAAGTCATCCAAAGCAACTGGAATCTTCAATCTGAGTGTTCAAATGAGAGTAAACCCATCCTTAATTGACCATAGCAAGTTTGAACCTGCCAAGTTTAGATGCTATGCACAAATGAAAAAGAAACAAGAGGAAAAGGCAGGCACATCTAAAGTCACAACCACCATCAACACTGAGCTAAAAAAAGTTACAGTTTCTGTTACTGTTAGTCCAAGAAAGTTGTTTGGCAACCAATCAAAAACTTTTGAAGAGATTCTTCTTGACTCAATCAAGCAGCCTGACCTACCATCAGTTTCAGGAATAGCAAAATGGAAGAAAATTGCAAGAGAGGCAGAAGTGATAACATCAAAAGAACATCTAGAGGTGCTTGAGAGGGAGGAAAATTTGAAAGCAAACAGCAGAGGGAAGAAGAAAAGTTCAGATGGGAAGGGTGTGAAATTGAAAAAAAAATTCTTCCTAAGAGGAAATCAAATAGACTTGAGTGATAGCAAATCAGACATCAGCCTTGAACTTGGCTCTGATGAGGATTATCAGAGTATTCAAAATACTATTCAAGAAAGTGACAGTGATGACAATAAGACACCCAGTTAGCAAAAGATTGTTCCCAAGCTAAATGAGTACTATGCAGTTAGATACGATGCAAGGAATGATGAACAAGGTTGGTACATAGGAAGGGTTCTAGACTTTCCTGACGAGGGAAAAGTTAAGCTCAAGTTTCTTCACTGCTTGAGCCTTACAACATACTCATTCAATTGGCCAAAGAAAGACAATATTGTTACTGTGGATGACAAATACATTTTTGCAGACTAGTAAAGTTAGTGGGACCCAGACCATTTGAAATACCCCAAATCCTTCAGGTTATTGTGTTGTACAAGGCAGTCACTGGCAAGCACCAGTAGATCTTTACCTGTTGAATAAGTCTGACACTGTCAGGGTTACCCTACAATTGCAGAAAAGTGTGGTTTTGGCTTTTGATGCCAGTCAGTTTGACATAAAAATTATTGCTTATGAACTTATAGTGATTCCTTGATGCCCTTTAAGATGGTAAAGTTATATTAATTTTGACATATTGTTGAAAAAAGCTAGTAGGGCATGTTGCACTTCCCCCAAAGCTGGGGTAAGTCCAACATAGCAGACTATATCAACTTCAAGACACATGAGTTGCAGTTTAATGTTTGTTTGTGAAACTCTTTAGAGAGCAAGTGATGTCCTATAACAGGCCAAACAAATTTATTTGGATGTGATGCAGCAATGCAATTTAACCAAGCAGGCATCAGCCCCCAAGTAAATCATTGTTGTTGGCTACTTTTCCTGTGGGATAATTGAGGACTCTGAATGAATACATACAGAGTTGAAGGGTCCCAATGACTTGTAAATAACACTTGCATAGTTTACAGCATTTTTGTAGGTTTTTCATGCCACAATTTGTTGGTATCAAAGATTGTGATGGTGCTGTTCAAACATAATATTTTTTCTGTACTTTCATACATAATGGTAAACACTTGAGAAGTGAAGTTAGGTCAATCCTAATGAAATATACTAAAATATAATGAAAACATAATGCTTCAGAAACAATTTTGGGCTATATTTCTGCACATTAGGGGGGTTACATGAAGCAATGTTAAATGAAATAGCACATTTCTCTCAGATACTGGGTATGAAAATCAACATGGCCAAAACTAAAGTCATGGACCTAAACATGCACTTGGATTATCAGCTTGTGCTTTATGGACAAGAATTGGAAAAAGTTGACAACTTCACCTATCTTGGCTCAATAATAGACTCTTGTGGAGGCTGTGACCTTGACATACAGAACAGAATCAACAAAGCCCAAACCATCTTCTCACAACTCTGCTGCCATCTGTGGATTTGGCGGGAGATCAGCATGAAGACAAAACTTTCTGCTTATAAAGCAGCTGCTAGATCTGTTCTCTTCTATGCAGTTGAAACTTGGCCACTGAAGGGGCTTCATCTCCATGATTTGGAAGTCTTTGACCACTGCTGTCTACAAAAAATCCTGAGGATTTGATACTCCAATAGAATCTCAAATGTTGATGTGTGCCACCACTGCTGTGACATTGAACCCACTGCCATGATTGCCAAACAGAGAAGACTGTGTTGGCTTAGTCATGTCCTTAGAAGACCCAATGACCACATCATAAAGCAAGTGCTTCTAGCTCTCCCATTGCCAGATTGGCGCAGGCAACCTGGCGGTCAATTTAAGAATTGGTGGACAACTGCCAAAAACAACCTTGACCCCACTGGCAGATTTCAAAAGTTTGGCAGAAAGTGGGAGAGCTGCTGGCTCCAGTTTGCTGAAGAGCTGGCACAAGATCACAACAAATGGGAGTCAATCATACATAGTCTTCTAGATGCCGGGTGAGGCATCCACATCTGGTCCCACAACAAGTACAAGTAGTACATTAGGGGGGTAAAGTATAGTGGATCTCCATGCAAAATATGTTAGCTACAATTATTCTGCCTATTATGAAGTAAGAATTGTTTTCTAACTTCACACTGTCCAAATACTTTACCCCCTGCCCTTAATGTGCAAATATATAACCCAAACTGTACAAGTCCAATGTATTCTGTCACCTCTCACTTGTTTTCTACTGAGCATAAGCTAATTGTCTCTTAAGACAATTTGGCAAATGAATTTACAAATTTTTGTCCTACAAATGCTTCTAAAATGGTTTTAAAATCTATTTTCCTTGTGTTATCACTTTTAGTCAACATGATTGCTAAACTGTTTAGTCTATCCTGATTTATTGTTGATATCAAATAGATTGGTTTTAGCCTGGAAAGTGATCTCTCTCCAGAAGCAATGTTTACTGGAATTGTTAAGAACATTTAACAATTTTGAAAATGAATTGTCTATTCTGATGCTGGCATGGGGCCCAATTGTTCCAATTGCCCTTTTTCCAGCTCTGAATCTTGGACACACATTTACAGCTTAAAGCTGTCTAAATTTAGATGTTCAAAAAACAAATTTTTCCAAGACTAAAGACAGGCAGTGCTAACTAGCCTTATTTTTACTATCAGCCAATTCCAACTATGTAAACCAATATCCATCAGTAAATTTCCAGGTGGCAGTATAATTTAGCTAGGATGAAAGGTCATTTGATGCCTTTTTTATAATACAATAATTGCTTCTGTTGCAAATTGCATCTTGAGCCCTTAAAGGGACCCCAAAGGTATTTCATTTTTGTAACCACAAAGAGGACATCCACCACATGGCTAATATGGGAGTGAAGTTCATTTGTAATACAAATAGATATTATATTTAGATTGAGGATGCAATTCTGGGTATATATTTACACATTAGGGGGGTGGGGGTATATATTCTGTGAATATATAGGCTCTAAGAAATTCATGGATTTCTTAGAAAAACTGGAAAAACAAGCAAAGAAGTGAATATAAAAGCTCTCCCCCTGCAAAATGTGTTAACTAGGGTTATTCTACATATTATGGAGTAAGAATTGTTTTCTTAGTATGTCTCCTTTGTCCAGCTGGACTCCTAGGCTTAAAATACTGGTTGGCTAATTTAAAGATTTGTATATATATACACTGTCAAATTAGCCATCTGGCAGTATCCCCCATAAAGAGAAGTTATAACCTAACCTACAAAATAAGCAACTTGATTTTCAATTCAAACCATTTCAAGTTTTTCAAATGCTGTCAAGAAAAATAGCACTGAACTTTGTGATTCAAAACTTTGTTGTCAACAATTCAGGGGTAAATATTTGCACATTAGGGGGTGGGGGGGGGATATACAGTTCATGGTAAATTTGCAGTGGGCCATATAATTTAGCTAGGATGAAAGCATCATTTGAAGGTTTTTTTTAAAGAAATTGGAATTCAGCAAAGTTGTGAAGTTGAAAACAATTTTATTGTACCTGATTAAAGCAGAATATTTATTTTGCAAGGTTTTACTTTTGTAACACACAGATTTTAAAGGTCAGGACCCTCTAGAAGGAGAAGGAGTGGATGTGTTCTTCAAATAGGCCTACCTTCCCAGGACAAACTTTAGCCAGTAGACCCATCCCTAAAGTTTCATTTTCCTAACCTTTTTCCAAGACAGCAAAAAGTAGCTAGAGTAGAATTTTACCAAAGAGCTTGTTAAATTTTTACCAAATCATATTATTGACTTATACAGCTAAAGTGAATATACAGTTAAGTTCTACCAAATCATATTATTTAGTTAGGACTTAAGTGAATACACTGTTTGATGCCTTTTTTATGCTGATTATGAATATAATAATCATTTCTATCAGAAATGAATTTCAGTCCCCCCCCCCCCTATATATGCCAATTTGGGGTTAGGTTAGGTATATATAGGGGGGGCTGAAATTCATTTCCAATAGAATTGATTATTATATTTGTAATCAGCATAAAAAAGGCATCAAATGGTACATTCACTTTATTCCTAACTCAATAATATGATTTGGTAGAACTTTACCAGCCTTTTTTTATGCTCTTTATAAATATAATAATCATTTTTTTTCAGAAATGAATTTTACCCCCACACCTATATACCAATTTGGGTGTATATTTGCACATTAGGGGGGGGGGGAGGGGGGGTAAAGTTTAAACTTACCTCCCATTTACATCAGAAATAAAATATACCCCCAACCCCCTAATGTGCAAATATATACCCTGAATTAACAAGAGCTCAGCCAGTAAAGTGGTATCCAAGCAAACAAAATCAGCAAAATTTAATAGGCTTGGTCTATAGCCTATAGGCCTAGGCTTCCTATCTATGCAATGAGGATATGGGGGCCAGGGTACTGTTGCCATAGCAGCCTAGCATCTACTGCATGTCAAAAGAGTGAAGCCCGACTAGGAAGCCTAGACTAGCCTATCCTGTAAAAAAACATTTTGTCCTATGGCCTAGCCTATCTTGGCATATTCATATCTAGAACCAGGACTAAAAAATGGCCTACCTGAAATACAATTAGGTCATTAAATTTATGATATAGACCTATTAAGAAACTAATTCAGGAAAAAGCTGCCTTAAGACAAAGAAATTTAGTCTTACCTTTGATTGACTTGTCCTGGCAAGTCAATAACCAAAACAAGTCTTTAATTTACCACAAAACAAACGTTTTTATCCTCTATAACTTAGTTTTGCTGTTGTCTCACAAAGAAATGCCAATTTTTCGGTAAATAACTTGTGTTTATGCTTAATTTTTGCAGGATTTCAAACTTCCACAGAAATTCAACAGTAACTCTTTGACCTGTTTTAAAATGTAAATTATATTTATAATTACAAATATACGACTCTTTGAAAGATTTTTAATATAATATTATTTTCAAGTTATCTCTACCTAAATTTCATTCTTAAACATTTCATATCGAATAGATAATATTACAAAACTTGGAACTATTTGAGATTTACGTCACAAACCTTGCATCCGCAGAGCAGCTAGCCGATTTCTCTTTAATGGCAAGACATTTAAAAAATCAAAACATGCTCACGGTAGATGCTATATTAGCTAGTAAATAGTGACATCTACATACCGATTAAAATGATGTTTGAGGAAATGAAAAATGTGTCACTTAGACAAAAATAAGATTTCATAAGGGGTGTTTTCCTTTAGGATGGGTTATAGTCTCTTCCAGAAATTGATGTATTTAGTGAAGTTATTAATGGTTAATATAATAAATCTATATTAATGTTAAAGAAAAAATAATAACAATAATAAATCTATAATAATAATATTATAATAAAGTAAAGCTCACCATCCTGAGAAACACAGATGTCTTAAAGGTTAGTGAGGTTTATGGTAAATAGAGCATAATTTTTTCTGCCTATCCATATTATGTTTTCGTGATTATTAATTTAAACAGTTCTCGTACCACTAATATATTACCACTAAACCATGTTACTTTTACAATTCCAAAGAAAACACAAAACAATCCGCAAAATAACTTGTAAAGTTCCACAACATAAGTTTTTCAGAGAAAAGTATAGTGCTCAATTGACCCAAAAATGGGCATAATTAACGTCAAATAATCTTCCAAGCGTAAAACTATCACAAATCACTATCACCAAAAAAATGAAAATCAAACGAACAGAAATTAGAATAAATAGCCAAGTCAAACTCAAAACGAGCAAAAACTAACATTAATAGGTCTGACAACCCCCATAGCTTCTCAAGACCAGAACATAATTTAGGCTTTACTGAAAAAAAGAACAAACAAATGACCGTGGGATGTCAGTTTAATATACCTATACTGATATTTATTCCTTGAAGTCTTAAACTTTTTGTATTTGTTTAAATAAAAAAAGAGAAAACATTTAAACGTATTTTGTTTTCAGTAAAGCACAAATTATGTTCTGGTCTTGAGAAGGCATGGGGGTTATCAGCTCTACTAATATTAATTTTTGCTGGTTTCGAGTTTGACTCGGCTATTTATTATAATTTCTGTTCGTTTTGAGTTTCATTTATTTATTGATAGTGATTTGTGGTAGTTTTACGCTTGGACAATCACTTGACTTTATTTCTGCCCAATGTTGGCTTAATGGAGCTCTTTACGTTTCTTTGAAAAAACTTGTTTTGTAGAAAACGTTTTTTTAAATTAATTTATGTTTGTTTTTTTACTAGCATAGTCATTTTCATGAAAACAAATTTTTTATATTTTCGGTTTTTTCTATAAGAATCCGTAGTTTGGCTTGCTATTTGTATGTTGGGAGAAACTTTTTCAAAAATTTTTAATCCGGACACAAATAGTATTTTCAATTTAATTTTATACCTTCTCAAGTTGACCTGAAACGATAAAGCTTAATATCATTCCCAAAACATTTTATCTATGCTCTTTGACAACCTGGATACACTTACACTCTATTTATTTATTTAAATTGTAATAGCAGAAGTAGTAATAGTATTAGCCCCGAGAGCTTCAATTTAATACTCCCAGTTGTTCTCGATACATTGTTGAGATGTCTTATTGGCAACCCCAGACACAATATTTTTTGATTTTGTTTTAAAGTAGCATTTAATTATATAGTATAATGGGCCAATTGTATAATTGTGGGGGGTTGGCATGCTCAACATCCCTAAAGACATAGTTGCTGGACCGTTCTACTATACTGAACAAAATAGTTGTCTCACAATTTTGACTGGATCTGTTTGGGAAATAAATCAGCTTGAGAGATAGCTGATTGCCCTCCAATCTCTTTTTAATCTTAGAAAGGATACTAGAACTTTTAATTTTCAATCGAATTAGCTAATTTAAATAATTCAACGATATTTATAGCTATTATAGAGAGGTAATGCCTATGATATTGTTTATATACCTTTTTCAAAATCTGCGTTTACACAGTTTTTCGTTTAATTGGAACCCCCCTAAACGCTTCCTAAAAGTTTCACCTTAATACTCTTAGTATCATTAGTTACAGTAACTGTAGTGGTAGTATTAAAAGTATAAACATAGTGACTTCTATCTAGTTCAAAATCCCCCACAACTTACTCTTAAAGGGGTAACTTAATAATATGAGTTGTTCTTGATATATTGCTTTGTCACCTTTTTGGAAGTCCACATGCTCATAGTTTGTTTTTATTTAGTTCAACATCCGCCTAAATATTTATTATATTTGATTACTGAAGACATTGTTATATTCTCTTTGGACTATTGGTTACAAAATGGCTATGTCACAATTTTAATCGAATTTGGCGAAAAGAGGATATCAGGGAGGGGGGCTATTTTCCCTCCATCTTGCTTGACTCTTAAAATGGAACTAGAACTATATATTTCCAATCATATGAGCCTCCTTTAAAGTTCACAAGACCACCCCTTCATAAAAACCTTACATGCCCCCGAGGCATAGATTACAACCCCTACCCCCATATTCTTGGGGATTGTGTCAATCCCAAAGGCCGTTTTATGAGATCATTGGAAGATTTTTGAACAAATACCTATCTCAAAATTTCTACCGGATGCATTTGGGGAAAATATGACGTGGAGGATATAGCTGCCCTCCGATAAATTTGACTTTTAAAAATGGCATTTAAACTTCCGATTTCCAATCCAATGAGCCCCCTCTGAAGTTTATATGACCCCCGTTTCCATAAAAACCTATATTCCCTCGGGGCATAACTTACAACCCTTGCCCTGAGGACTGTGGAGCGGTTCTCATCCTGAAAGACATAATTTTTGGACTTTTAAACTACGTCAAACAAAATAACTGTCTTGAAATTTCGATTGAAAGTGTTTGGGGAAATGATGGGCGTGGGGAGGGGTGTGGGGGGGGGGTGGCTGCCCTCCAATCATTTTTGACTATTAAAGAGGGTATCTTTCAATTTCCAACCGAATGAGCCCTTTTCAAAGTTTCTATGACAACAAATGGCCATCTTAGAATTTCTATCAGATGCGTTTCGGGAAAATACGACGTGTGTGTTTGTGTGTGGGGGGGGGGCTAACCTCTGATCACTTGACTCTTAAAAAGAGAGCTATAAGTTCTGATTATCAAACCAATGAGCCCTCTCCATCGTTTATACGGCCACCATTTCTATAAAACCTTATATGCCCCCCCCCGGGTGTACTTACATCCCTTGCCCTAAGGGCTATGGGGGGGGGGAGTTCATCCTCAAGTTCATAATTTCCAGGCCTTTAAACTACGCAGAACAAGATGACTATCTCAAAATTTTGATTGGATGTATCTGTGGAAATGGTTGACGTGGGGGGGGGGGCTGGTTGCTCTCCATAAGCTCTTTTAGAAGTTTCTATGACAATTCTTCCAAGAAGAAGTGCCCTGGTATAAAAAAAACACAATATATTGTGCTCACATTGCTCTTTATCATAGGCAGCACTATCATGCTGTCTATGATATTTTATTTCGAGATTTATATTATACAACATTGGAAGTACTAATTAGACCAGGTAAGCCCCCCCCCCCCCCAAATTCAGCCAATGGGTGCCCATGCACTTGAAAGGTTGTAGTTTGTTCTGAAGGTAAGTCTGCTGATTAGGGTGGATAGTGGGAGAATAAGTGCTTTTAGTTTTTCGTTTAATAATGTCGCTATCGTTATTAGATTATGTTGTCGACAGAACAGAGTGGGCAAATTTAAGAACTCAAGTGCTTTTTCGTAGTTGCTACAACGGGGGCCCAGTGTTATTTAGTAGCAAGTTCTTGAAAATTTTCTATTTTCTTTACAAAAAAGCAGTGTTCTGAGTTTGGAGACCCCAAATAGGATAGCAATACGTGTTGATAGGTCTATATAGGCTGTATGTGCAATATATCATCAGTGTTTCTTGTTTGTTAAATCATTTTTCTGAATTTCGTCCTTAGATCATATCTTCGAAAGGACAAAATTAGCACGTTTAAGAACTCAAGGGCATTTTCATGGTTGCTTCAACGGGTCTCGGTATTTTGTTTTTATTAGTAAGTTTTTGCAGGTTTTCTATTTTTGCTGATTAAAAAGCAGTTTTGAGTTTGGAGAACCCAAACAGGACAGTAATACTTGAAGATAGGCATGACTGATTTTTCTGATTTTCAGTATTAGATCGTTTCTTTAACAAGACAAAGTGGACAAGTTTAAGTACTCAAGGGCATTTTGGTGGTTGCCATAACGGGCCATAACCGTTGCCATATTATAGTAGCAAGTTTTTGAACATCCTCTATTTCCACTTGCAAATAATGTTCTCAGATTATAGATCCCAAGCAAATACCCAGTTCTACACGGAATCTTTTCTACTTGGATTTGTGTATTATTTTTTTATTCATTTTAATTTCCTTTTATGGTTAGCACCACATTTTCAGCATAGTAACCATAAACAACAATTATCCCAACTTAGACCCCAAGCATTACAATTTATCCCCGAACTTTGCAGGTTTTCCTGAAATTTCTTGAAAGGAAAGTTTGGCTCAAAATAAAATTCACTAAAACTAGCCTTGATAAAAATTAATAATTTTTATTTTGTGGTAACGCACTTTTATTTACGCAAATTATTTTTTTTTGAATTTTTAGGAGAGAATTACCCAAAAAACCAAAATAGTAGATGCACTGTCCCAGTCACTCAGCACCTGAGTAGAAATCCTTGACATGCGCATTTCATTTGTATTTAGAATTATGTACTTTGTTCCTTTGTTCCCTTTTCGAGAAAATGATACAACTTCATCTTATTCTAAACCAGATAATTATTTTATCTACATCTTGTTTCCCACGTCGTAGCCTTGAGAGCTGCAGAGCACGTATTTCTAGCTTCAGTTGCGACCCCACATGGGCGTACCTAATTAAAATGCGTCGATGCAGTTTTTAGTAAAATTAAAATTTGAAGGCTATACTTATATAAAAAAAATCCAACAAATTTTGTTCGAATTTCAGCCTTTTTTTAAGTTTTATGAGAGGAAAATTGTAAAGGAATGTCGAAGGAGGGACTGCAAAACTTTTTAACATGGGCTAATTTTTGGAAACTTTTTTTTTCTCTTTACTGCCGAAAAATCTCATACTTTTTTAGGTATAAATTTTTTTATAAGGGTCAATAAAGTAGAAACACTTTCTTATTGAAAAGCAACATATCCCATTTATAATTTTTTCTTTAGTCAATAAGTATGAAGATTAGAATTGCCGAAAGTTAAAAGGGTGCTCGTTCGATAAGATTGAAAACCACAATACCCTTTCTAAAAAATTAAAGTAATCGGCAGGCAACTAGACCCCCCCTTTTTCTCCACCGGGTCTCTCCTTATGTAGATAGGGACCCCTGTAACTCGTCAAGGTATCGGGTCAAAAGTTCCAGTTGGTTATTTGACTAAAAATGGGTGAACGGTCCACAGGATATAATTCGGTGGGGGAAGATGACCTGTTCAGCTTTAGGAGGTAAAAATTATGTAAGCAGCCCATTCTTCTTAGGTGCGTTTTATAGAAAAGTTGTACAAAAGGAAAAAGAAATAGTTGACAAAAGTAGAAGAAAAAGAAATATCCTAGAAAACGAGGTTACTATCAGCAAGTGGACAAAAAAGAAGCGAAAAAGACATAAGCAGAAATTTCGACAAGGACCTCGCCAACCGTCTTCGGTGCTGAAAAAAAGGAAAACTACCTTTTTGAAGTGATCTCTAACAGAGCAGAAGAAACACTGGGGTGTCTTTTCACGGAGTGAAACAACATAGGAATGGTGCCTAAACTCCTTCTCTAGCCTTTGCACCGAAGTGATTTTGTTTACCAAAAGTCTATAAAATAAGTAGTTTTTGCCAAGGTAGACGGGCTTGAGTTCCAGAGCCCTATATATAACCAACGATTGCCGGTGAGACATTGTTATGGTCACAGTTTATAGAATTATCCAGTAAGTTTATCGCAGATCATTTCTGGTCTTCATTCTCGGTACGAACAAAAAGCTCCTCCCACTTCTTTCTGCATTAGCGGGTTACTTGTTTCCGATTATTTCTATTATAACTGTAAGTTTCGCGTCCAAGAGGGTTACAAAGTGCATTATTCGTAATAGCGGGTTTCCACTTGTTTCCGATTGTTATGCGTCTGACTTGTCTACCCGTGAAAAGATCTGATGCCGCTTATGTTTCTATCTGCAAAAACGTTCTCTGGAGCACTCGCACCTTGGTCCGGGTTTTTATAATGGGTGAGATAGGGAAAGATCATACTGGATAATTATATAAACTGTGGTTATGGTCAAGGAAGCTTAGATAGCTGGCAATTGCAATCTTTGTTCTAGTTGAATTCAACGTTTTAAAATTTGTGATTCCCAAAATATGTAACTTCGGGGCTTGCTAGTACTTGAACCACAAGGGTCAACGGCTCGAAATATCTTGGGGAGCATAAATTTAGCTGTAGGAACTTGTCAACCAAATCCTAAATGGATTCGAATACCTTTGTTCAAAAGGTAACGAAGGCTCTAAGGTGGCTTACGCCTCCGAAACAATTTCTCCCCTTTGGTCCACGATACTTCTTCTACAGGCTTAAAGTCTGTCTTAGAAATTTATTACAAAGGTCAGAGAAATGGTACACGCCTCTGAAAAATTAGAAGTCCTAAGTTAGTACAAAACCTGTGAAAAATGGGCTCCTTACACCAAAATGTGCTATTTAACACCAAGTACATTTGAGAACAGGGATATTTGTACGGGTATTATCATACCTGCTCATATAGGGATTATCCTCCATTTATCTTGCGATTGGCCTGATGGACTTTATCTCTTCTACAGTTCTAAATTTAGAGATTTTCAGAAATTTAGAAATTTATTTCTAAGTTTAATATGAATAAAATGTCTAATAAATGACTATCTTATAGTTTGATCCGATTTGGTCCTTGCAGCACAAAAGGAAGGAAAAGACAACGTGCTGTTCCTCTTGACACCAAAAACTTCCTCTTGACACCAAAAGGAATTCTGTAGCTGAATTCTGTAGCTCACGAAGAGGATAGAGGTGGCAAGACAACGTGTTAGACCATGCATATAGGAGGGAATTATTATATGCGTTAATTATAATTTACGTCAGTCGGCCTGGTGCTGCGATGAGCTATTTGTTGCAGCATACCGGTTTTCTGCAGCACATAAACAGGATGGAGGTGGTAAGACAACGTGTAGGACCAGGCATATAGGAGAGAATTATTAGGGATGTTAATTATAATTTATGTTCATCGGCATGGTGCTGCGATGAGCTGTTTGTTTCAGCATACCGGTTTTCTGCAGCAAATAAAGAGGATGAAGGAGGCAAGACAACTTATTGGACCAGGCATATAGGAGAGAATTATTAGGTATGTTAATTATAATTTATGTTCATCGGCATGGTGCTGCGATGAGCTGTTAGTTGCAATGTTTTAAATGTTTGAAATGTCGGTGCCATCTAAAACAATAAAATACCACAAATAGTTTATATGCTTCTAAAATCCTGCTCTTTCCCGGAGATACTTTTATTTTTATTTTTAATTTTTTTTTTTTTTTTTTTTTTTATTACTATGACTATGCAACTGAATTCCCCTTCTGTTCCAGTTAATGAGCAACATGCAGAAAATTTGTTTTCTTTTTCTGAGATTAAGCCTCATGAGATTGAAAAAGATATTCTGAAGCTTAAACGGAGTTTTTCTAAGGACGAAATTTGATTTTCGGCTCAAACCATAAAGCAAATAGCGTCAAGCATTTCACCTTTGTTGGCACATATTTTTAATCTATTACTTATGCATGGGGTTTTTCCTGAGCTTTTAAAAAAAGCATATGTTATAGCATTACCTAAGGTGGGAGTTCATCTGACCCTTCAGATTATAGAGGCATTTCTCTATTTTCGGTTTTCAGCAAAATTTTGGAAAAACTTGCAAATAGTCAATTACTAAAATATTTATTTGATAGTAAGATTTTACACACGTCTCAATATGGTTTTATAAAAGGAAAGTCAACTGAACTGGCAATTCATGGGCTTTTACTAAATATTAATGATTCACTAGATGATGGTCAACACGCGTTGGCGATTTTTCTTGATGTCGCCAAGGCGCTTGACACCGTAAATCATTCGTTGCTTCATTTTAAACTCAAGTCTTATGGGTTTTCAACACAAGCTTTTAAATTTTTTTCATCTTACCTTTCTGAGAGACGACTAGATTGTGTTGATAAATTTCGTGATCTCCGTTCCGAAACTTTTCCGATTAATTACGGAGTGCCTCAGGGCTCTGTCCTTGGGCCTATTCTATTTCTTCTTTTTATAAATGATTTGCCAGAAGTTTTGCCTCTTTGTAAAATTATAATGTTTGCTGATGATGTAGCAATTTTTGCTTCTCACCGGGACCTATTAATTCTTTTCCAGAATCTCGAATAACCTTTTCCAGAACCTAACCTTAAGTCTTGATTCTGCTTCAAATTAGGTGCTATATGCCCACATTTCTACTAGAAAGCTGACGGACTGTTGCACATTGGTGTATTTATGCCTAAACACATACGTGTATAGTCTATGCAAAACAATTGTTATATAGAAAGTATATAAGGTGTTACTAACAGTTAAGTAGTATCGCATGGTTCCAAGCCAGTTATTAAAGGGGGGGGGGTCGTTAATTGCGTAGAGCTTTAAAAAGTATTTTTTTTAGTTGGGAATATCCCAACATCGTGGGAGGTCCTTCAGATCAGTATGGAAGGGGTCGATCCTCTTGATGCTGCAGATAAGCTTTTTTCCAAACTTACGGGTTATCCGTCGAACCACCCTTAGAAGGATTTTTTGTTTTAATGCCAGTTTCCTATTTTGTTCATTTATTTATTTATTTTTGCTGGGTTACTATTATTACTATTATTTTTTTTATATTGTATTATTTGTTTTTATGATTCATTTAAAGAGGTTTACAGCCCTTGGAGTGGCTTAATTATCTGAATTGTTTGGTTTTATTGAGTTTTAATTTGCACGTATTTGCTCCTGCTTTTGTATGTGTTTTTGAATGTGTTTTTTTTCTTTCATTTTCTTTCTTCTTGTTTTACTCCATCGTCATGCTTTGTATTTTTATATATTTACATTTTCTTCATTTTTGGAAGAATGTATTTGAATTAAGCGTGAAGTATGGATGTTCAAGGGAAATAGCTTCCCTACCCTTCGATGAATTAAAAACCATTAAAATACCTGTAATAGAGGTCAAGTAAGCAGGACAAGAGATTGTATCTCCGGGAATCTTATCCCCTGTGATGAGTAACTCTCATTATCTGTAACTGAGCCGTGAAGCCTGTAGAGTAGAGTAGTAGAATGAGTAGAGTAGAATATAGTAGAATATTTTTATTTATAACACATACATAAATAAATGTCACAAAACAGCACACATGCCTGGTGGCATACTTTAGCTCTGAAAATATTGCCAACGAAAATACACAGCCATTTTCTAACTAAATTTTACAACAACAAAAAAGAAAACAAGTTGGGCGTAAAACCCCTATGCCTTCCCAAGGCCAGAACAAAATTTGCACTTTACTGAAAAAAAATATAAATTTTTTACTTTTATAACTTTAATAAATCAAATAATTTTAACATTTTGATTACTAAATATCAGTATATGTATATTAAACTGACAATGCACATTCATTTGTATTTTTTCAGTAAAGTGCAAATTTTGTTCTGGCCTTGGGAAGGCATAGGGGTTTGCGCCCAACTTATGTTAATTTCTGTTCGTTTTGAGTTTGAATCGGTTATTTATTGTAATTTATGTTCGTTATGGGTTTCATTTATTTATCGATGTTGATTTGTGGTAGTTTCGAGCTTGGTAGATTATTTGATTTTATTTTTGGTCATTTTTTGTTTAATGGAGTTCTTTACTTTTCTTTGAAAAACTTGTTTTGTGGAAAAAGTTTTTTTTAATTAATTTCTGTTTGTTTTATATTGACATAATCTTTTCAGGGTAAAAGAAAATAACACTTTAAATCTTTTAATTTTTTAAGACTTTATAGTTTGGCCTGCTATTTGTATGCTCGAGAAAAATTTTCAGCAATTTTTAACAACATACCACCATTTTAAAAATCTGGACACAAATAGTACTGTTTAACTTAGTTTCATACCTCCTCTAGTTGACCTGAAATGGAAAACTTAATACCATTCGCAAAAAAAAAATCTGTTTACTTTCTTTGATAGCTTGGATGCACTTACACTATTTTGATTCGGTTAAATTTTAAGAGCAGAAGTAGCCTCGAAAGTTTGAACATAATACCCTCAGTTATTCTTGGGATACTGCTGAGATGCCTTATTGGGAATTAGCTCAAATCTCTCCAAATACCTCAGAATAAAGCAATGAGGATTCTTTTTAATGTTGATTGCAGAACTTCAGTCAGACACCTGTATGGGACTTCAGGAATTTTCTCTTTGGACCAACTTCATTTAATTTCTTTCTCTAGTATTTGTCACGATTATCAATACAGTAATTTACCTGTAAATTTCTCCGGCATTTTTCCAACTAATTCTCAATTTCATAATTATCCTACTACGCATCGTTCAGACTTTTCGTGCGAAATTCGCCCGACATCGAGAGCGGGATTCAGCATCCGTCACACTGGCCCAAAAATCTGGAACTCAATTCCAGCATCAGTTCGAGAATGCAGCAACAAGCGACATTTTCTAAGTCTGGTGGAGAAATATCTTATGACATGCTAAGCATGCAGTCTGCTCTTTCCCGGAGATACTATCTCTTGTCCTGCTTGCGTTTCTTCAATTAGGTACTTTAATAGTATTTAAATCATCGAAGGGAAAGCGGGGCTATTTCCCCTGAACACACATACTGCAAGCTTGACTCAAATACATTCTTCCAAAAATGAAGGAAATGTAAATATCCCTTCCTTACTGATCTGAAGGACCTCTCACGATGTTGGGAAATTCCCAGCTAAAGGATTCTTTTTAAAGCTCTTGGAAATCGCTCCCCCGTCAAAGAAACTAACAACTCCCCCCCCCTTAATAACTGGTTTGGAACTGTGCGATACTACCTAACTGTTAGTAACACCTTATATACTTTCTACATAACACTTTTTTGGCATAGACTATATACGTATGTTTATAGGCATAAATACACCAATATGCAGCAGCCCGTCAACTATATAGCAGAAATGTGGGCATGCAGCACCTAGTTTGAAGCAGAATCATGACTTAAGGTGCTACTGTTAGTTACACCTTATATACTTTCTACATAACACTTTTTTTGCATTGACTATATACGTATGTGTATAGGCACAATTGCGCCAATGTACAGCAGCCCGTCAACTTTCTAGCAGAAATGTGGGCATGCAGCACCTAGTTTGAAGCAGAATCATGACTTAAGGTGCTACTGTTAGTTACACCTTATATACTTTCCATATAATACTCTTTTTTTTGCATGGACTATATATTTGTGTGTTTAGGTACGAATGCACCAACGTGTGTGTAGTAGCAGCCCGTCACTTTCTAGCAGAAATGTGGACATGCAGCACCTTGTTTGAAGCAGAATCATGAAAGCATTTTCAATCTGTATAACTGGAGGCATAAAGGGTGCTTGTGGCTCCCTGACCCTGCCGCGGTCTAACTTTTAGCAGAAAAGTAGACATTCTGCACCTTTTTTAAAATCAAAATCTCTCAAAAATTTTCAAGGACAATCATTTTTGGACAGCCAAAGTTGGCCCATAACAACCTTCCCTCCCCACTGCGTTTCGTAATTAATTTATAAGGGACTGACGCACGTGTTTTCAATCTGTGTTTTGGGTGCAAGTGTTCTCTTGGTCCTTAGAGCCCAATGTCCCCCCCCCAACTCCCTGCTCCGTACAATTGAAATTAAGCAGAAAGGTCTTACATTTTGGAACTTCTCGCAAAAGTACCCAGATCAAACTGTATTAAATCAAAGACTAACTTTAAATGTGTTTTTGATTGATCTGTTTCCAAATCCCCTTGAAATCTTTTCGACCTCAACTCAATTGTACAGTTCAACTGCCCTTGTCTTTCAGTAGCATCAATAACACCAATTTACTTTTTCCTTCAAAAGCGTCGCGTAAACGGCTGACTTTTTATTTCTTTGCCTTTTAAAATGCCTTTTTAAAGGCATTTTATTTCTTTTCAGTTTGTGGACCAATAAGAATTTTGTTACAAAATTTCTCAGCCAACTGCCATAACCCATTGAAAGTACCCAGTCTTGTCAGATCCTGGAAGTCACACATCGTTGAGCCCTGTCAGTACTTTGATGGGTGACTGCCTGGGAACACCGGGTGCTGTTGGCATTTTTTTTTTCTTTTTTTTTATGATTTCTTTTTTTTCAAAGTAAAATAATATTCCAAAACAAACTCGTTTCCTTATTCTAATAGCACACCAAGCTGATCATATCTTTTATAAGAAAAGAAAAAAGAGACTAAATTAGACATCTGCTTGATTCCCATCTATCAGTAATAAATGTATGTGAGTCAACCGTTTTTGCTTAGCTGGTAAGCCAATAAATGAAGGCGAAAATTGAACAGCCACAACAGTTGACTTAATTATTGGCTAAATTTAAGCCAATAAATGAAGTAAAAAATTATAACCAAAGTGACATTATAAGTGACCAAGATATTTTAGTTGAGCATTCCGGCAACCACCAACCAAGCCCAAGCCACGAAGAAACAGACAGTTTTAAATGGTTAACTCTTCTATGCCGGAATTAGTTCTTCAGCGCTTGGGGCATCTCCTTGATTCCCATCTATCAGTCAAATATATTGGGGGCTTATAATGTCCATTTGGTCACAATTTTCGTCTTCATTTCTTGGCTCATCAGCTAAGCCAAAACAAATGTTGACTCACACTCATTCCTGATTTCCGAAAAGTTGGCGTCTAATTCAGTATATTCCATTGGGGGTACTTTACCCCTAATTTATGATAAAAGTTGATTGAACAGTGAATTTATGTCTAAATCTTCTACATATATTTTTGGGCTCAACTCCATTGCAAAGTTCAAACGGTTTTGGTATTTCAATAGCATCTACAGCAAAAATCTGATTGTTCCTTCAATAGTGCCACGTAAACAGCTGACTTAAATCACAGACTTACTTTAAATTTAGTCTTTGGTATGTCCATGTCCTAATCTTCTTCATATGTTTTCGGGCCCAACTCCATTGCAAAGTTCAAATTACCTTGGTCTTTCAATAGCATCTATAGCAAAAGTCTACTTGTTCCTTCAATAGCGCCGTGTAAACAACTGCCTCTTTTAAACATTTGCCTCTCAATTACTTGGACTATCTGTCTGGGGCTTTTTCTTTCAACAATTAGCCATGTCTTGATGCCCACTGCAAAATACTTGTCAATTCAGAATCTACTTGTTCCTTCAAGAGCGCCGCGTAAACGACTGACTTAAAATCAAAGACTAACTTTTAGTCTATATTCAGGGAACTGCTCTACCTCGGCTAACAATTTCTGCTCAATTTTTGCAAAGACTGTGATTGATGTGTTGTATTGTTAAAAAAGCAATCAAAACGAACGAAAACGGTCATTTTTAGAGTCTGAACTTTTTGAAATCAAACCCTTTTTCTTTTTTGTCGGGATTTGAAAAGAGAAATTAAGCAAAAATATTTATAATTGTTGGAAGGCCCAAAAAACGAAAATTTGCAGTTGCTATAAATAATGATTCTTTGGCTCTCTTCGCCTCGCTCCGCCTAGTCGGGAATAGAACCGCAGCTCCCGCGATTTGAGGGCGTCGCTCTACCCATTCGGCTATGGCGAGGTATTTGTAGATTTATTAATGTGACTAACTTATTATTAAGCTTGAACCTTACGAGCCAGCCATAAAGTCTTTAAGATGATGATTTTTAGACGACAATAGCGCTAGAATGCAAAAGTAAATATTATAGAACGTGTTTTGGGCGTAAACAACAGCTGAATTATACTTGAAAGGGAAAAGTAGACAGTCAAAATGTGAAATCAATATCATTATAACTTTCTGAACAGAAAGTTTCGAGCATTTGCTTTGATAACCCTGAAAAGGGCTGTTTGATAGTGTAGGATAACCTATTGCACACATTACTTTTTAGCCGGTTTCTTAGCCACTGACTTTCTAGATGCCGCTTTCTTGGCGGGAGCTTTCTTGACTGATGGCCCCTTCTTGGATGTCAATTTCTTTGCTGCTAATACTTTTTTGGGAACAGTGGGTTTCTTGAAAACTTTTACAGGTTTCTTGCTGCCAGCCATTGGCTTGGTAGCCTTTTTGGCTGAAGTTGACTTTTTAACTGCAGTAGGTTTTGATGTTTTCTTGACTGAGGTTTTCTTTGCTGTGGTCTTGGCAGGTTTTGCAGCTTTGGGTTTTTCGGCCTTGACAGGCTTTGTAAGCTTGAAAGAACCAGTTACGCCAGTACCTTTTGGATTTATAACAATTACATTTGCAAGGCAACGCTTCAAAGCTTGCTTAAGATACATATTCCCAACTTTTGCATCATTGCTAACCTGGAAATTGGCCATTATTTATTTGAGAATGGCCTGACGGCTAGATCCCCCGCGTTCTTTCAGGTCAGCAATGGATTTGGTGATCATTTCCGTGTATTTTGGACGGTTTGCTGGTGCCTTGGCCTTTTTATCCCCTTTAGGTTTTGCAACCTTAGCTGCTTTTGGAGCCTTTGCTTTCTTCTCCTTCTTAGCTGGTGAAGCCATGCTCTGGGATTCTACAGATCTTGGTGCCACTTCAGCTTCAACTTCAGACATTTCAAATTCTTCAGGAACTGAGTTCGCTGGGTGGAGTATAAATTGTTTGCGCTTTAGCTATCCAAGAACAGACATCATTTTAAATTTGTTCGTGGTTAGAGTTCAAGTGAATTTCGTAACGTAGAAACCATGTCAGGAAGAGGAAAGGGTGGAAAAGTGAAGGGAAAGGCAAAGTCCAGTTCAAACAGGGCAGGTCTCCAATTCCCAGTGGGAAGGATCCACCGTCTTCTGAGAAAGGGTAACTATGCAGAGCAAGTTGGTGCAGGCGCACCCGTTTACCTTGCAGCAGTGATGGAGTATTTGGCTGCCGAGGTCCTTGAGCTTGCTGGCAATGCTGCACGAGACAACAAAAAAACTCGTATCATTCCTCGTCACCTTCAGCTTGCCAGTACAAACGACGAAGAACTGAACAAGCTCCTGTCGGGGATTACCATTGCCCAAGGAGGCGTTTTGCTCAATATTCAAGCCGTCCTTCTACCAAAGAAAACTGAAAAAGCGGTAAAGGCTTAAATGAATCTTACTTTGGCCCTAGGCCCTACCCCAAATTAACCAACAGCCCTTTTAAGGGAAACAAATTAATTGAATGACACTATAGCATTTTACCACGTGAGAAAGACAAAGCTATAAAATTAAAGGAACTGAATGTAAAAAGGGGGGCTTTCACATTTATCTAACTTTTTAGTAACTGGAGGCGGGATAGATATTTTGCTTAAAAATCGTTAAGCTAGACCCTCCCCCCCCCCAAACAAAATCTAAATATGTATTTAAGGCTTGCCCTTTTGTTACAAGCAATAAAGATTGCTTTCACAATTTATTATATTTATTTGAATAAGTAAGTGAAGAATATCTGCCTTTTAGATTTCGGTATCTAAATCTCTATTAGTGGTAGTACAGGGAGGATACGCGGATATAAGGAGGACAAGGAGGCTTCTAAAAATAAGAATCTCTGTTTTTTTTATCAGAATCCCTTCAGCACGACAGTTTTCAACAAAAGATGAGTGAAAGGAACTCGGATGCATTTTTATTTTATTTATTCTTTTTTTTTGTTTTGTTCTTTTTTTGAAACAAAGGCTTTAATTACTTATAGAGTCTTGTATCTCAAAAGGCCAAAAATAGTGAAATTTTGAGGCGTGTGTGTGAAATTTGTATTCTAATAAAAATAAAAAATTTACTTTATTCTAGTATTATATTTAAAAAGATAAAAATACCGTTGTAAGGTTTTTGAGATGCGGGGGGAAGAGGGCAAAGTTGAAGCAAACCACTTTTGTTTGTTTCGATCACAGCATATCTGAAAGTCTAAAATACGTACCACTTAAAACGGAATTATTTTAAACTGGAGAAATGTCCCTTACTACAGTATTTTTGAGTTTTGCTTAAAAAAATACAATAGAAATTACAAATTAGTCTAATTGGAAAATTAAACACATTGAAAATCTTTACATTTATATGAATAAGTAAGTAAAGCATGACTGCTTTTTTAGGTTTTTATACATAAATCTGCATTAGTTGCAGTACAGCGAGGATAATTAAGGAGGATATAAGGAGGATATAAGAGGATATAAGGATATAAGGAGGACAGGATATAAGGAGGATATGAGGATATAAGGATATAAGGAGGACATAAGGATATAAGGAGGACATATATAGAGGATATAAGGAGGACAGGAAGGCTTCTAAAAACAAGCATCTCTGATTATTTTTTTCACACCAGGATCCCTTTGGCACGACAATTTTCAACAAAAGATGAGTCAAAGGAACTCCGATGTATTTTTTTTCCAAAGCAAAGGCTTTTATAGGCTTATGGGGTCTTGTATTTGAAAAGACCAAAAGCAGTGTTGGGAGGAAATAATATGTTCAATGCTTAGCATTGAAATGCAATGCATTTCAACGGTGAAAACCAGCTAAAAGTCCATTTATTGTTATTTTCTAACCTCTGAATTAAAGGCAGTCAGATGCCCTTTGTTATAGTTTGAAACTCACGATTTTGGGCTTCATTGCATAGTTAAAACATTGTCTCAGAGTCAGCTTATATGGAAATTGATTTGCTATCTAAACATTTTGCAAGCTTTTCATACTTGTTTATTAACTGCAAATAACTAATGCAATTACTTTTGTCCAAATTGTAAGGTCCAGCGGCAATTTAGTAAAATTAGGAACACATTTTCTTCCGTTTTTACTTGCTTCATTGGCTTGTGCAGTTAAATAGCAACAATTATTTCTTTGAACAATTCCATTCAACTTTTTCAAATATGAAAGGAAAAGGCTCATAAAACTTGGGCTAGAAAGTGTTTATAGATTTGTTGGCCTTTAAAAAGACCGTTGGGTAGGGGGAAGATTAAAAACGCATTTGGAAACCATTAACCACCAAAGCCATACAATGTACGACCTTGACGCTTCAGAGCGTAAACTATATCCATTGCAGTTACAGTCTTTCTCTTGGCATGCTCTGTGTAAGTGACAGCATCGCGAATAGCATTTTCTAGAAAAACTTTAAGAACACATCTGGTTTCCTCGTAAATTAGGCCAGATATACGTTTTACGCCACCACGGCGAGCCAGTCTTCTGATAGCTGGCTTTGTGATTCCCTGGATATTGTCACGAAGAATTTGCGATGACGTTTTGCACCTCCTTTTCCTCCTTTTCCTCTTGCCCCTTGCTTCTTTTCCTCCTTTTCCTCTTGCTCCTTTTGCCCCTTTCCTCCTTTTCCTCTTCCTGTCATATTTAATTCAATATCTTAGCAAAAAGCTGTAAAGTTTTTGTCAAACTAACAAAATTTTCTTGAAAGCCCGTTTAATTTATCATATTACAAAAGTCCTTCCCCATAAAATGTTCCTCGTATCATGGCGCGGCTGACGCTCCGTATAAAATAAAACCGTCAGCAATGTGTTTCTTTGTTCATTCTATTAAAGGGAGGCAAACTATCAATATGGCTAGGACAAAACAAACAGCGAGAAAATGAACGGGCGGAAAGACACCTAGAAAGCAGCTTGCGACCAAGGCGGCACGTAAGTCGGCTCCTGCTACTGGTGGGGTAAAAAAACACACAGATACAGGCCCTGAGAGAGATTCGTCGGTGTCAAAAGAGTACCGAATTCTTAATAAGGAAATTGCCCTTTCAGAGACTTGTGCGAGAGATTGCCCAGGATTTCAAAACTGACTTGAGATTCGAGAGCTTTACTATGATGGCCCTACAAGAAGCCAGCGAGGCGTATCTTGTTGGACTTTTTAAGGATACCAACTTGTGTGCGATTCACGCCAAGAGGGTGAACATCATGCCAAAAGATATTCAACTTGCCCGTCGTATCCGTGGCGAGAGAGCTTAATTACCCTAATTCTACGCAACTGCATCCTATACAACGGTCATTTTAAGGGCCATTAGATGGTTTAAACAAACACGTGAAATAATGTTAAACAACCCTTGTATTCCTTGGGAAAAAAGGTATGACTCAAAGGGCACAATAACAAAAAGAAAAAACAGTCGAAATTACTCAGATATACGTCAAATTATTGTAAAAGTGAGTCATAGATTCGGAGTGGCATTCAACAAGATCCAAATCATCTAACGAAAAGGAAACGCACAAAATCCAAAAATACCCAAGAAAATGAACAACTCCCGATGGGGACCACGGGCCTATAAAAATGTTTTCGAGGGAATGTCATGAAAAAGCCGAGGTCCTCTTTTCTATTCTGTGCAGCTATTCGTCTATAGATATTACTTTCTATACAAGCAAATTGGGACCTGCTTCCCAAACAAGAGATTTTGAAAATTAAAGCTTTTTTGTTTTATTATGGTTTAGTATGGGTTCTTATTAACCCGAGATTTCACAAATCAAAGCCAGGAGCAACTTGAGAGCATTCAAAATAAGCTGGTAGCCTTTAAAAGGGCTGTTTGGAGGGCCCAGCTGATTGGGCGGTAATAAACGGGGAAAATGCCTTATTTAGAGCTTGTGTATTTTGTTACAGCTTTAGTGCCTTCACTAACAGTGTGCTTGGCAAGTTCCCCGGGTAGGAGTAGCCTCACAGCAGTTTGAACCTCTCTGCTAGTGATGGTGGACCTCTTGTTGTATTGAGCTAGACGGGAGGCTTCCGCGGCAATCCTTTCAAAGATACCGTTGACAAAGCTATTCATTATGCTCATTGCCTTGCTAGAAACACCGGTATCGGGGTGCACTTGCTTGAGGACCTTGTAAATGGCGTAGCTTTCCTTCCTCTTTTGTTTCCTTTTCTTATCAATTTTAGTGATGTTTTTCGACGCCTTACCAGCTTTCTATACTGCTTTTCCTGAAGTTTTTGGAGCCATATTAAATGAAGCCTTGAAAAAATCCAATTATCAAATGAATAGCGTTTACAAGTTACAACCCGCTTTTATACAAGCTACAGTTCGCGCACAATTTTTTGTCAGAGGAACTGAGTTCACTGGCTGGAGCATAAATTGTTTGCGCTTTAGCTATCCAAGAACAGACACAATTTTAAATTTGTTCTTGATTATGGTCCAAGTGAATTTCGTAACCTAGAAACCATGTCAGGAAGATGAAAGGGTGGAAAATTGAAGGGAAAGGCAAAGTCCCGTTCAAACAGGGCAGGTCTCCAATTCCCAGCGGGAAGGACCCACCGTCTTCTCAGAAAGGGTAACTACGCGGAGCTAGTTGTTGCAGGCGCACCCGTTTACCTTGCAGCAGTGAGGGAGTATTTGGTTGCCGAGGTCCTTGAGCTTGCTGGTAATGCTGCACGAGACAAGAAAAAAACTCGTATCATTCCTCGTCACCTTCAGCTTGCCATTAGAAACGACGAAGAACTGAACAAGCTCCTGTCGGGGGTTCCCTTTGCCCAAGGAGGCGTTTTGCCTAATATCCAAGCCGTCGTTCTAACAAAGACGACTGAAAAAGCGGCAAAGACTTAAATTAATCTAAATTTGGCCTCAGGTCCTACCCTAAATTAACCATCAGCCCTTTTAAGGGCTACACATTAATTGAATGACACTATAGCCTGTGACCACGTGGGAAGGACAAAGCTATAAAATTAAGTAATCTCTGAGACCACACTGGCTAATCATGATAAAATGAAAAAATAGTAAAAAAGAGAAAAACGAGCATTATACAAGCCAGTGAAAAATGTGGAATAAAATGCAAATATTTTGGTCAAGACCTCCGCTTGACTATCCTCAGTGCACGATAACAAAAAAAATTAATAATAAAATTCCAAGGATGCTATAAAAAATTTCAAACCTTAAAACAAAGTTGTGCTTTGTTTTAAGGTTTTGCAATTTTTTATAGTTTCCTTGGATTTATTGAATCGGTGATTCACTGCGTATGGCTTCTTTACAAACCTGCTAGTGAACATGATTCAATCAGACATTGTTTCCAATAACAAATATTAGTCGAGTTTTAAGAAAAGGGAAGAAGTACACTTCAAGTCATTATTGCCCAATGTTTCTCTCAGGTTTCCATACCGAATTAAAATTAAAACATCACTTGAGGCACTGTAAGTATCATGGATACCAGTCTGTGGAGATAATTTTGGATTACAACGCCTTCTTGTCGTTCAAAAATTTTCAAAATTTTCATGACAAGGTGGCCTTAGATATAGAAGCTATACTCAGAGAAGAATATGACCCATTGAACTCGAATCGTGTTAAAGAAAATGAAATCATTGCAATCTCCTATACACAGGCACAAAGAGATGCTAGTAATACAATGTTATTGGTAGAAGTATTTCAGACATTGGGGGAAAAGATTGTGTGGGCGCAGTCATGGTTGCACTTATTAAAACTGCCATTAAGTCAATTTCATGGCTGCGCAATGCAAGCTACTCAATGAGTCTATCACCAGAGGATGGGTTGGCTACTAAAAATAAGGAAATGTGTTGGCTTTGAAAGGGGAAAATTATTGAGGGTGGTGGAGAAACGCCAGTCCACGACCATGATCATTTAAGTAATCCAATTTTATTGTGGGAGTAATTTTCGTGGACTGGCCATAATTCTTTTAATTTAGTCGTTAAGCAGCAATGATTTCTACCAGTTTACATCCGCAATTCCAACTATGATTTGAAATTCGTATTACCAGCGTTGGCATGTTTGCAGGAAGGTGAAATTGTAGATGGCGCATGGGTAGATTGTTCTTTTTCTTATAACATCATGCCCCAATCATCTGAGAAGTAGCTAGTCTTAAGTTTCAAATGGAAAACAATTGATAATGGTAATAAGTGCTTGAATAAAATTGGTTTTAGACTCCTATAGTTTTTTCCCCAAGTCCCTAAGTCAATTAATACAAGTACAGAAAAGCGAATAATTTAATAGTTCCCCCCCCCCACCTTAAACAGCACTTTAAAGATGATGAAGTGTATGATTTATTGACGTGTATGAACTTATACCCGTATGAGTGCTACACTCCGTCTCATGGCTACGTGAGGAAAAATTGCCACCCATCGAAGCCTTTTATGATTCACTACACAATCGCTTATGCACCACTGGCAACTATGAATTTTCTAAAAATAATGGGCCAAGGGTGGGTGTAAAAACGGGGAGGATTGTTGTAAAATGTACCTGGAAAGTGATGTATTGACGTTGTTGGATATTGTATTAAAAAACACTAATAAAATCTATCAGGAATTTGGGTTGGATTTGGGTTAATATTTTTCAACTCTTCATTTGGTGGTGGATTTAATTCTTAAAATTAGTGAAGAGAAAATAGGTGTGATTACCGACGTGGATCAGCAATCATTTGTAGAGAGATAAATGGAGGAAGGGTGTGTTTTTCACGGAGATTATATCCTAGAAACCGATATGACTGGATAAGGCACTGGTGAAAAGTCGGATGTGGTTTTTCTTGATGTTAATTAAAAAAAATTTTTCCACAAAATAAGTTTTTCAAAGAAAAGTAAAGAACTCCATTAAACAAAACATGAGCAAAAATAAAATCAAATAATCTACCAAGCTCGAAACTACCACAAATCAGCATCGATAAATAAATGAAACCCAAAACGAACAGAAATTACAATAAATAACCGATTCAAACTCAAAACGAGCAGAAATTAACATAATTTGGGTGCAAAACCCCTATGCCTTCCCAAGGCCAGAACAAAATTTGCACTTTACTAAAAAAAATATAATTTTTTTACTTTTATAACTTTAACAAATCAAATAATTTTAACATTTTGATTACTAAATATCAGTATATGTATATTAAACTGACAATGCACATTCATTTGTATTTTTTCAGTAAATTTGTATTTTTTTGTATTTTTTTTTTCATTTGTATTTTTTTCAGTATATTGACATGGTCTTTTCAGGGAAAAAGAAAATAACACTTTAAATCTTTTCGTTTTTTAAGACTTTATAGTTTGA
This sequence comes from Artemia sinica, assembly GCA_027921565.1. Lineage (NCBI taxonomy): Eukaryota > Metazoa > Arthropoda > Branchiopoda > Anostraca > Artemiidae > Artemia > Artemia sinica. The sequence continues at coordinate 2,222,413 of CM051258.1, read as the reverse complement.
CCTGCTATTTGTATGCTCGAGAAAAATGTTCAGCAATTTTTAACAACATACCACCATTTTAAAAATCTGGACACAAATAGTACTGTTTAACTTAGTTTCATACCTCCTCTAGTTGACCTGAAATGGAAAACTTGATACCATTCGCAAAAAAAATCTGTTTACTTTCTTTGATAGCTTGGATGCACTTACAGTATTTTGATTCGGTTAAATTTTAAGAGTAGAAGTAGCCTCGAAAATTTGAACTTAATACCCTCAGTCATTCTTGGGATACTGCTGAGATGCCTTATTGGGAGTTAGCATTATCACAGTGCATTTTGATTTAATCTTAAGGCAACATTTAGTTTTTAAACATAATGGGCCAATGGGAAGGTGGGAGTAGAAGGGGGATTAGTTGCCCTCCAATAACTTTCGACTATTAAAAAGGGCATCAACCCTTTCTATTTCTAATCGAATGAGCCCCTTTCGAAGTTCCCGGGACAACTCCTTCGATACGAAGTGCCCTGGTCTAAACAACAACAAAAAATATTACTAATCACTTTCGACTGTTAAAAAGGGCACTAGCCTTTGAATTTCCAATCGAATTAGCCTTTTTTGAAGTTTTTACGACAACACCTTCTATGACAACCTTATATGAACCCAGGGCAAAACCTTAAAACCCTTGCCCTGAGAGTTGTGGGGGAGTGTCCTTCTCAAAAACATATTTTCTATCTGGAAATCAACTAGTCTACGCTAAACAAAATGGCTATCTCAAAATTTTGATTGGATGTGTTTGGGTGAATTATGGACGTGGGGGGGGGAGCTAGTTGCCCTCCAATCAGTTTCAACTATCAAAAAGGGCACTAGCCCTTTGAATTTCCAATCAAATAAGCCCTTTTTGAAGTTTCTACGACAACGCCTTCTATAAAAACCTGAGGGTTTTCGGGGTGTATCCTCCTCAAAAACATATTTTCTATCTAGAAATCACCTACGCTGAACAAATTGGCTATATAAAAATTTTGATTGGATGTGTTTGGGGGAATGATGGGCTTGGGGGTGGGGCTAGTTCCCCTCCAATCACTTTTGACTATTAAGAAGGGAACTAGCCCTTTGAATTTCCAATCGTATGAGACTGTTTTGAAGTTTCTACGACAAAGCCTTCTTATAAATCCTTATATGCCCCCAGGGCATAACTTAAAACCCTTGCCCTGAGGGTTGTGGGGGAGTATCCTCTGGGGGAGTGTCCTCCTAAAAAACATATTTTCTATCTGGAAATCAACCAGTCTACGCTGAACAAAATGGATATCATAGGGTTGTGGGGGAGTATCCTCTGGGGGAGTGTCCTCCTAAAAAACATATTTTCTATCTGGAAATCAACCAGTCTACGCTGAACAAAATGGATATCTCAAAATTCTGATTGGATGTGTTTGGGGGAATGACGGGCGTGGGGGGCTAGTTGCCCTCCAATCACTTTCAACTATTAAAAAGGGAACTAGCCCTTTGAATTTCCAATCGTATGAGACTGTTTTGAAGTTTCTACGACAAAGCCTTCTATAAAAGCCTTATATGCCCTTATATAAAGCCTTATAAGCCTTATATGCATAACTTAAAACCCTTGCCCTGAGGGTTGTGGGGGAGTGTCCTCCTCAAAAACCTATTTTCTATCTGTAAATCAACTACGTTGAACAAAATGGCCGTCTCATAATCTTGATTGGATGTGTTTTGGGTTAAGATGGGCGTGGGGGGGATAGTTGACCTCCAATCCCTTTGGACTATTAAAAAGGGCACTAGCCCTTTGAATTTCCAATAGAATGAGCCTTTTTTGAAGTTTCTACGACAAAGCCTTCTATAGAAACCTAATATGCCCCCAGGGCGTAACTTAAAACCCTTGCCCTGAGGGTTGTGGGGGAGTGTCCTCCTCAAAAATACATTTTCTGTCTTGAAATCATCTACGCTGAACAAAATCCCTATCTCAAAATTTTGATTGGATGTGTTTGGGGGAATGATGGGCGTGGGGGGGGGGGGGGGGGTTAGCTGCCCTCCAATCACTTTTCGACTTTTAAAAGGGCGCTAGCCCTTTGAATTTCCAATCGAATGAGGCTGTTTTGAAGTTTCTACGACAACGCCTTCAATAAAAACCTTATATGCCCCAGGGCATAACTTAAAACCCTTGCCCGGAGGGTTGTGGGGGAGTGTCCTCCTCAAAAACATATTTTCTATCTCGAAATCAACTACGCTGAACAAAATGGCTATCTCACAATTTTGATTGCATGTGTTTGGGGGAATGATGGGCGTGGGGGGGACTAGTTGCCCTCCAAATACTTTCGACTATTACTAGCCCTTTGAATTTCCAATCGAATGAGCCTGTTTTGAAGTTTCTACGACAACGCTTTCTATAAAAACATTAAATGCCCCAGGGTATAACTTAAAACCCTTGTCCTGAGGGTTGTGGGGAGTGTCCTCCTCAAAAACATATTTTCTATCTGGAAATCAACTACGCTGAACAAAATGGCTATCTCAAAATTTCGATTGGATGTGTTTGGGGGAATGATTGGCGTGAGGGGGGGGGACTAGTTGCCCTCCAATAGCTTTCGACTATTAAAAAAGGCACTAGAACTCTCGATTTATAATCGAATGAGCCCCTTTTGAAGTCTCTAAGACGACCCCTTCTATATGAAGTGCCCTGCTTTAAAGAAAAAAAAATAGTAAACTGTACATTGTCAACATTGATCTTATATGCCCTCAGGGCATAACTTAAAACCCTAGCCCTGAGGGTTGTGGGGGAGTGTCCTCCTCAAAAAGATATTTTCTATTTGGAAATCAACTACGCTGAACAAAATGGTTATCTCAAAATTTTTATTGGATGTGTTTGGGGGAATGAAGGGCGTGGGGGGGGGGGCTAGTTGCCCTCCAATCACTTTTGACTATTAAAAAGGGCACTAGCCACTCCAATTTCCAATCGAATGAGCCCTTTACGAAGTTTTCTACGACAACTCCGTCGATACGAAGTGCCCGGGTATGGAGGAAAAAAAAAACACATTGTGCCCACATCGTTCTTTACTTAGGCAGTTAGGCAGTTTTACCTATGAAATCCAAACTGTGCGGGTGAAATGAGGCTTCTTTCGAGTAGTTGCCTTCCAATCACTTTCAACTATTAAAAGGGGCACTAGCCCTTTGAACCTCCAGTCGAATGAGCTTTTAATGAAGTTTCTACGACAACGCCTTCTTTAAAAACCTTATATACCCCCAGGGCATAAGTTAAAACCCTTGCCCTGAGGGATGTGGGGGAGTGTCCTCCTGGAAAACATATTTTCTATCTGGAAATCAACTACGCTGAAAAAATGGCTAACTCAAAATTTTGATTGGATGTGTTTGGGGGAATGAAGGGCGTGAGGGAGGGGGGGGGGGCTAGTTGCACTCAAATCACTTTCGACTATTAAAAAGGTACTAGCCCTTTGAATTTCCAATCGAATGAGCCTGTTTTGAAGTTTCTACGACAACGCCTTCTGTAAAAACCTTATATGCCCCCAGGACATAACTTAAAACCCTTGCCCTGAGGGCTGTGGGGGAGTGTCTTCTGCAAAAACAAATTTTCTATCTGGAAATCAGGTACCCTGAACAAAATAGGTATCTCAAAATTTTGATTGGATGTGTTTGGGGGAATGATGGGCGTGAGGGAGGGAGCTAGTTGCCCTCCAATCACTTTCGACTATTAAAAAGGGTACTAGCCCTTTGAATTTCCAATCGAATGAGCCTGTTTTGACGTTTCTGCGACAACACTTTCTATAAAAACCTTATATGCCCCCAGGGTGTAACTTAAAACCCTTGCCCTGAGGGTTGTGGGGAGTGTCCTCCTCGAAAACATATTTTCTATCTGGAAATCAAGTACGCTGAAAAAAATGGCAATCAGAAAATTTTGATTGGATGTGTTTGGGGGAATGATGGGCGTGGGGGGGCTAGTTGCCCGCCAATCACTTTCGACTATTAGAAAAGGGTACTAGCCCTTTGAATTTCCAATCGAATGAGCCTGTTTTGACGTTTCTGCGACAACACTTTCTATAAAAACCTTATATACCCCCTGGGCATAACTTAAAACCCTTGTCCCGAGGGTTTGTAAGGAAGTGTCCTCCTCAAAAACATTTTTCTAAACCCTTGTCCCGAGGGTTTGTAAGGAAGTGTCCTCCTCAAAAACATTATTTCTACGACAACGCCTTCTATAAAAACCTTATATGCCCCCAGGGTATAACTTAAAACCCTTGCCCTGAGGGTTGTGGGGGAGTGTCCTCCTCAAAAACATTTTTTCTATCTGGAAATCAACTACGCTAGACAAAATGGCTATCTCAAAATTTTGATTGGATGTGTTTGGGGGAATTATGGGCGGGAGGGGGGGGGCTAGTTGCCCTCCAATTACTTTCGACTATTAAAAAGTGCACTAACCCTTTGAATTTCCAACCGAATGAGCCTTTTTTGAATTTTCTACGACAACGCCTTCTATAAAAAACTTATATGCCCCCAGGGCATAACTTAAAACCCTTGCCCTGAGGGTTGTGGGGGAGTGTCCTCCTCAAAAACATATTTTCTATCTGGAAATCAACTACGCTGAACAAAATGGCTATCTCAAGATTTTGATTGGATGTGTTTGGGGGAATGATGGGCGTGGGGGAGGGGGCTAGTTGCCCTCTAATCACTTTCGACTATTAAAAAGGGCACTAGCGCTTTGAATTTCCAATCGAACTAGCCTGTTTTGAAGTTTCTACGACAACGCCTTCTATAAAAACCTCATATGCCCCCACGTTATAACTTAAAACCCTTGCCCTGAGGGTTGTGGGGTAGTGTCCTCCTCAAAAATATATTTTCTATCTGGAAATCAACTACGCTGAAAAAAATGGCTATCTGAAAATTTTGATCGGATGTGTTTGGGGGAATGATGGGCGTGGGGGGGGGGGCTAGTTGCCCTCCAATCACTTTCAACTATTAGAAAAGGGTACTAGCCCTTTGAATTTCCAATCGAATGAGCCTTTCTTGAAGTTTCTACGACAACGCCTTCTATAAAAACCTTATGTACCCCAGGGCATAACTTAAAAACCTTGCCCCGAGGGTTTGTAGGGAAGTGTCCTCCTCAAAAACATTTTTTCTATTTGGAAATCAACTACGCTGAACGAAATGGCTAACTAAAAATTTTGATTGGATGTGTTTGGGGGAATGATGCGCGTGGGGGAGGGGGCTAGTGGCCCTCCAATCAATTTCGACTATTAAAAAGGGTACTAGCGCTTTGAATTTCCAATCAAATGAGCCTGTTTTGACGTTTCTACGACAACACCTTCTATAAAAACCTCATATGCCCCCAGGGTATAACTTAAAACCCTTCCCCTGAGGGTTTTGGGGAGTGTCCTCCTCGAAAACATATTTTCTATCTGGAAATCAAGTACGCTGAAAAAAATGGCTATCTGAAAATTTTGATTGGATGTGTTTGGGGGAATGATGGGCTTGGGGGGGACTAGTTGCCCTCCAATCACTTTTGACTATTAGAAAAGGGTACTAGCCCTTTGAATTTCCAATCGAATGAGCCTTTCTTGAAGTTTCTACGACAACGCCTTCTATAAAAACCTTATATACCCCCAGGGCATTACTTAAAACCCTTGCCCCGAGGGTTTGTAGGGAAGTGTCCTCCTCAAAAACATTTTTTCTATCTGGAAATCAACTACGCTAGACAAAATGGCTATCTCAAAATTTTGATTGGATGTGTTTGGGGGAATTATGGGCGGGGGGGGGGCTAGTTGCCCTCCAATTACTTTCGACTATTAAAAAGTGCACTAACCCTTTGAATTTCCAATCGAATGAGCCTTTTTTGAATTTTCTACGACAACGCCTTCTATAAAAAACTTACAACAGAGCAAATTACAACAGAAAAATAGAAAAATTACAACAGAGCAAATTACGAAACACACATTAACATGATACATAGTGAAAAATACCTTCTGGTAAATTACCAAAAAAATTACTTTAATTCCATATAATTAATATTAATTAATTGTAAAAACATTTCCTTCTTTCTAATCTCTTCTCTATGTACGCACCAATACGAAATATTGTGGTTGGATTACTACTTTGTAAAATTTTTGGAAGCAGCAAAACAATCACATGTAAGTAATTTTCCCTTAAATCAGAGAGCACCGGGCACTTTCGGAGAAAATGGTCCAAATCTTCGTCCTCATCCCTACAAAGAGGACACACATACTGACCCTCAGGATGTACTATCCTCCTGTCGAACACCATTTGCCTGCTCTGGATTGGAAGGCAATTCGCCCTAAGCTGAATCCGTCGACATAAAATCATAGCCGGTAAATTGAATTTAAAATAAATTCCCTCTCCAAAACTAGGTTTAACCTGATTATAATGATTCAATGTAGCAGAATTTAAAACCAGCCCTTGCCAATACTGAATTTCTTGACCCTCTAAGATAAATCGTACCTGGCTTACTAAATTTGTTGGTAGATCAGGGGAACCAAGACCGTCATCCCATAAGTAAGCCATTCCCACTCTTTCTAGCAATGACCTAATTTGGGATGGCCACGACGTTTTCGAACCATAGCTCAACATCTGATAATAAGCAGCACTTACTAGTCTATCTTCATTACACCTAATTATCTTCAACCAAAATCTAAGCATGAAAAAAGACCTACGTAGTTTTAACGAAAACAGGCCCATATCACCTTTCGGAACCTGTGAATGAGTTGTCTGATGTAATCCAAACAGTCTTTTATGATACTGGAGCTGGAGGGACTCCAACTTCTGTGCCGCTTCTCCGCCCCAAATCTCCGCTCCATATTCTAATACTGGTAAAATTTTTGTATTAAATATTCTTTTGTGCATTTTTAGGTTTTTAATTCCCATTATCGTCGGATTTCTAAAAATTGCAGACATGGCCGCTTTACCTCTATTAATTATTTCATCAACATGACTCTTTGAATTTCCATTTTGCGATAAAACAAATCCTAAATATTTTATTCTTTTACTTACTTTCAGTTCCTTATTATTAAATTTAAATTTATAATTATCTTCGCCACTTGTTTTCCTTTTTTTAAAAATAACAACTTCACTCTTTTCAACATTCAGCCTTAATTTTTTCATCTGCAAATATTCTTCTATAATACTCAAAAGCGTCTGCAGATCTTGCGGTGTGCTAGCCACCAAAGCAATATCATCTGCAAATAATAGTAGTGATAGTTTATGGGTCCCTAGACTAACATTCGGAGCCCATCTATTCTCTAGATAATCAACAACATCATTTATAAAAATATTAAACAATTTAGGAGAAAGAGTGCTGCCCTGTTTTACTCCCAGCTTAATATTAAAAAGCCTAGAAAACCTGTTACCAACTAACACAATTCCACTCACACAAGTATACATACTCACTATCAATCTCACAAACAAATGAGGGAGGCCAATTCTAAACAGGGCATCCTTTAATAGCTCTCTGTCGACACTGTCGAACGCCTTGTGGAGGTCCAGAAATCCCACATAAAGACAAGTTTTTCCCTTTCCATATTTATCACTTAATGCCTTTAAAATAAATATTGTATCTACCGTCCCGTACCCTGTCCTAAAACCTCCTTGTTCTTCATGTATTATATTACTTTTATTTAACCATTTAGAAAGCCTTGTATCTAGTATTTTCTCCATTAAAGCAGGGACTAGCGCTATTAAACGATAATTCATGTGCAACTTAGGGTTACCTCTCTTAAAAAGCGGCATAAGCAATGATCTCTTCCACTCATTTGGCCATTGTCCTGAAGTCAACACCTTATTACAAAGAAAAACGATTATCGACATAAAAATTGAAAGAAAATTCTTAAATAACGTTATTGGTACACCATCAACACCCGCAGCCGAACCTCCTTTTAAATTCTTGAATACAAACTTAACCTCGTCATTACTCACTTCCCCTACTAAATCATAATCATGTTCCTTCATAGGATAAACAACCATCTCTGTGGTATGTGTTACCTCTTGTAATTCTGCGCAATCACCTTCCAAGCTTTCTAGGTAATCAGGCCATGAGTTGGCGTCTGGAGCCACCTGTGTGTTTCCTTTTTCATTTCCAATATCATTCCTTATATAACCCCAAAACTTCTTAAAATCTTTATTTCTAAAATAATTTGCAATATCCAGTTTCTTCTAGGAGAATGATCGTTCCATGTTTCAATAAACGAAATCACATCAAACGAAAGTAATTCATCATATAAATAAGGCAGCTTATCACGTAGTCCTTGTATGTTCCATGACACTAAACTCAGTATATGGCTCTTTATTTCCTATGCGTCTATGCTTTCTGTCAGTGCATTAATATCACTAGCCACTTCTTGGAGTTTCTCGTTTCTGGCCTCTGTCGAGGAAAAGGCAAAATGGTAATACTCACGACTGCGACTATTAATATCTGTTAGCACTCGCTGACTATTATCAACAAAATCACGGGAAAAACCACTGCGAGGTCTTCTGTTAAGTCCTTTTCTTGGAGAATGGTTTCCTCTGGGTGCCACGTTACGAGTGCCTGGTCGATGTAGGTCATTAAGGCTAATAACAGCACTAGCAGGTCTTTTAGTTGCCGATACTGCCTGAGAATAGGCTATTGATGGTATCACTGTCTCGGCATCGCTATTACTGGCATCACTATCTGGCCCCATCGGGATAACAGCAGGGTAATTTGGGAGTCTAGCACTAGGGGGTGGACCAAGATTTTTAACTGGCGCCAAGTTACATTTAACCTCAATCACAGCCTTTCCATCGTACCTGAATAGTCAGCCTTGGATAAACAGCTTGTCACCTCGTAGCATTGCATCACGGCCGTCGTTCTGTGCAAGATTCATAATTTCCTTTAAGTGTTTACGGGCTTCTCTTTGTTTAGCTGTGTAATCTGGGGCCACCGATAGACCTGCCTTTCTCAATAAGGAACTATTTCTTAAGATGTAGTCTCTGATTTCGACCGAGTTTAGCTTCACTACTACTGGCCCTGATTTCAATCTAAAAATGTCACGTACATCACATCGACTTATTTTGAGAGAAGGCATAGCAGGGTTTAATAAATCCATTATTTCTTGCTTCACAGTATACTCGCCATGGTGTTGCGGAGTATAATTATAAATAATCAAATTTGTTCTTTTCTGCTCTGTTTCGAGCTGGTTGGCTCGTTCAGATATGATTACTAGGTCTGATTTCACATTTTCCAGCTCTTTTTTTATTTCTTCATTTGTCTCAGCATTGCTAGATAGCTGTGTACTAATGTTATTCATCTGTACTTGTAAGGCAGCAATGCTATCCGAAAGTCCAGGAATTGCATTAGCTTTCTCCGAAAGCGCTGGTAATAAATCCAATTTGAAATTTATTTCTCGCAAAAACTGGGCATTTTGCATTTTCTCGGCCTCTAATGTTTGGTTTGTCATTTTCACACTTTGGATCTTATCGATGCGCAAATGTAGTCCTTAATTTGATCTAGTATTGTAACAAAGCAATAAGTTATTTTTCTTGTTTTCGAAAAAGATATTCACAATTTTGGCACAAAGCCACACACAGGTAAAAACTGGTTACGCAAGCTGTCCAGATTTAATCCTTTATTTTATCCGATTGAATTGCTCTTAACTCTCTGAACTCTGAATCAATACTGATTCAGACATTACAACACCTTCTCAACGCCTTCTATAAAAACCTTATATACCCCCAGGGCATAACTTAAAACCCTTGCCCCGAGGGTTTGTAGGGAAGTGTCCCCCTCAAAAACATTTTTTCTATCTGGAAATCAACTACGCTGGACAAAATGGCTATCTCAAAATTTTGATTGGATGTGTTTGGGGGAATGATGGGCGTGGGCTAGTTGCCCTCCAATCACTTTCGACTATTAAAAATGGCACTAGCCCTTTGAATTTCCAATCGAATGAACCTTTTTTGACGTTTCTACGACAACGCCTTCTTTAAAAACCTTTTATGCCCCCAGGGCATAACTTAAAACCCTTGCCCCGAGGGTTGTGGGGGAGTGTCCTCCTCAAAAAGATAGTTTCTATCTGGAAATCAACTACGCTGAACAAAATGGCTATATCAAAATTTTGATTGGATGTGTTTGGGGGAATGATGGGCATGGGGGTGGGGGGCTAGTTGCCCTCCAATCACTTTCGACTATTAAAAATGGCACTAGCCCTTTGAATTTCCAATCGAATGAACCTTTTTTGACGTTTCTACGACAACGCCTTCTATAAAAAGCTTATATGCCCTCAGGGCATAACTTAAAACCCTTGCCCCGTGGGTTGTGGGGGAGTGTCCTCCTCAAAAAGATATTTTCTATTTGTAAATCAACTACGCTGAACAAAATGGCTATCTCAAAATTTTGATTGGACGTATTTGGGGAATGATGGGTGTGGGGGGGGGGGGTAGTTGCCCTCCAATCACTTTTGTCTATTAAAAAGGGCACTAGCCACTCCAATTTCCAATCGAATGAGCCCTTTTCGAAGTTTCTGCGACGACTCCTTCTATACGAAGTGCCCGGGTATGGAGAAAAAACAAAGAAACAACACATTGTGCCCACATCGTTCTTTACCTAGGCAGCGCTAGTGCGCTGCCTATGATGAACGCCTTTTATCCGTTGGCAATGCCTGACTACTCTTTGCCGTGTGGGAAACAAATGGCTTGGCAATTCTTGTAGTCCAAGTTTCCTCGACATTGCCACTGTTGAGGAGAATGGACCACAAGGATGGCTTTTCGAAAATGATGGTGAAACACCAGTAGAATTTCATGACTCGGTAAAGGATTTTGTTTTCCCGTACATAAACAGGCCAATGTCTAAGAACTCATCGAGTCACTATAATACTTTTTTTTTTGGTTGAGGATGGTGGTATTCACTGGATACCTTCAAAACAAAAGCTCATAGCCGACCTTCACCCGAAGGAGAATATTGTTGTACAATACGTTCTTTTACGGTGGATGCTAGCCAACAGTTCCAAGGTCACAAATACTCATAGAGCGATTCAGTTTGATCAAAAGCCATATATGAAGATGTTTATTGACACCTTTGTCAGTAAACGCTCTGAGGCAAACTGGCAAAGACGAAGGTTGAAAAAGAAATCTTTAAACACATTTTAAATTCAGCCTTCGGTAAGATATGCGAGTGTGCGCCGTAGGAGTCGTTGAGACGTTGTAACCGACCCAAATAACGTACTCGAATCATTGCAGATCCGAACTTTGCATTTTTCACAATCATAGATTCCAATATGGTCCTTTTACATAGAAAAAAAGAATTGTAATTTTGAATGAAAACATTGCCACTGGCAGTGCCATATGTCCAAATCCTTTTCGTATATTTTTGGGCTCAACTCCATTGCAGAGTTTAAACTGCCTTGGTCTTTCAATAGAATCTACAGCAAAAATCTACTTATTCCTTCAATAGCGCCGCGTAAATAGCTGACTTAAGTCAAAAACTTACTTTAAAGTTAGTCTTTGATTGGTCTATGTCCAAATCCCCTTCAAATGTTTTCGGCCTCAACTCCATTGTACAGGTCAACTGCCTTTGTCTTTCAATAGCATCAATAACTTCAATCTACTTGTTCCTTCAAGAGCGCAGCTTAAACGACTGACTTAAATAAAAAACTAACTTTTAATCTATATTCAGGGAACCGTTGTACCCGGGCTAACAATTTATGCCCAGAAGCTAGCGAGTCATAAAATTTTTAAAATGACAAAATAATTATAAATGTTGGGTTTTTATTTCAAGTTTACACCCCTAAGATTTTTACGCCCGGCTGAGTGCCCCCTCATTTCTTCTCCTCTAAAACCACCCTCGGGAAAAGGGGTGTTGGAAAACTTGAACACAAGCCTAAAACTATTTTAAATACGTCTGGAAATTCTGACTATTCTGTTCCGAATTTTCTCCCATTAGTCTAAGAGTAAATCATGTCTCTTTGTTGAAAGGGGCCATCACAAATATGAGCCAAAGCTGAAGGTTTGGTCAAAGTTGAGCTGCTTTCACTGTTGAGAATGTCTTCACTTTCTTTTATTGTGTTACTATAAAAAAACGTAGATGGAAATCAAATCCCTTTTCAATATCTTTTCCTTCTCGTTCTACTTTCGGTTGCTTTATAAAGTTAGTTCTGAGCCAAAGAAAGAAAGTAAGAATCTCTGCCCTTTAATGATTTTATTAGCCTGTTGGAACCAATTAAAATTGATACAAATCATATTTTTAATAGCGTTATGAAAACACATCAAAGTTGGGAGCTGGACAAAGCTGGTTTTTATGGAGCTGGTTAAGGAATCGAAAGTTGCTTCCAAAAGGGCCATTTTACATTGCTGAGCTAACGGACGCGCTTATTCTGAATTAATAATTTACAGAATACGTAGCAGCTCAGGTGCCCTGATCCTGGGACTACGCGTTTACCCTTCCACCTGATAGGGGGGGGGAGGTATACCAAGCAATTAAAAAGCAAAGACAGCCCTTTCCTTCCCTAAGTCTTGAATTGGACATTTTACTTAGATAATTTCGGAGACCACACTGCCTTTCCATGACGATAAATAAAAGTTCAAATAGGGATAAAATCCTTTTAATAGACAGTGATAAATTTCACAAAAACACTAGACATTTTGGTCACATATGCAATAGACCGTCATGTGTGACCGAAATATCTATTTTTTTGCGAAATTTATTCCTGTCTATTAAAAGGATTTTTTTCCTATTTGAACTTTTATTTATGGACATTTTTCTCCAAGCGATTACGAAGAAAAGTTACTGTATAGCAAAGATGTTACTCGGTTAAATTCAAAACATTATAAAATACATAAATAAACACTGCAAACGCAACAGATAAACGCATATGTTTATCTCACCTTCATATGTTTATGTTCAGGGCCCACCTTCTCAAATAGTTGTGTTATTATGTAGTTCTTTCTGTTTGTATTTGTTCTTCTTGCCAGTTTTTGCTTTTTTTTTCTTTTCTAGTTCGTGCTCTGTCTTTTTCTGTATTGTAAGACAGGTTATTAATAAAATTCATTCATTCATTCATATTTAGCATCAAACCAACACAAATTTAGCAGTAAGTTGCTGCAAACGACAGTATCGTACTGTAAATACTTTTGGGTGGGCGATCGTGAGTTTAATAAGCTCGGATTCTTTGCCAGCTTTACCGTTATTATTAAATTGCAAATCCTCCTTCCACTTCCTTCAACTCCCGTGCCCATCATAGGAGACAAAATTTCGAAACGAACTACGAACTATTCCAACAGAACCGCAAATGAACTGCATCGCGTCATTTAGTTGCATGGAATTTGAAAATGACATCTTAACAAATCAAAAAGTACACCCTTTAAATTACTATTGTTGAAACCTTATACAGGAAAATTGCACCCCCCTTCATTGAACAATAAGAAAAAAACACTTTTTTTTTTATATGGAGAGCAGTGATATGTCCTCTTATCTTTCTTCGTGGTTGTTGAGGCAATGAGAGCATAGAGAGCTGTCTGAGGGCTCATAAAAGATAAATCTTATATCTTGTTGTTTTTTGATATGCCTAGGGTCGATAAGGTTGTCATAAAGTGCCACATGGTACACTAAAAGTGTGCTTGGGTGACATTTTTGGGACAAAACGGCTGGGCCAGACACATGGACTTCACAGCGAACTAATTATGTGCTCATTTATAAACTAATTTTTACATTCAATTGCTCTTTACAATTTTGGATTTATAAGGCAATCATAAAGTGACACATGGCACCCAAAAAGTGCGCTTTGGGTCGTTTTATGGATTTTTTTGGGTTGTTTTATGGGTTGTTTTGGGTTATTTTATGGGTTGTTTTATGGGTTGTTTTGGGTTGTTAAAATAAAAAATAACAAAGAAGGAAGTTGTCCAATAAAAAAACTCGGCGGACAAATTTCCCCCCATCCCTGCGGAAATTCTACTCTATGACGAATTCCCTTGGAAATTTTCCTTACATTTGAAATAACGGAAGAATTTCTAATTTAAAGTATTCGAAAAAAAAAGTGGAATTATTAACTAACTCGCTGGGCATTTTATTAAGGACATCCAGAAAATCTGCATAATTCTTGGAAGTATTGTCGTAGAAACCTTACATTAATTTAAGCTTACCTTGAATGCTAATTGGAGGGAAAAAACTGACCCCTTAAGTTTGACAATTAGCATCCCTTTCGTATCTTTGTTAAAAAAAAAAAAAAAAAACGAATCTAGATAAATTAAACAGCCGTTTTTTTTGTAAATCAGGGTATGGGAGGTATACATTTCCGGAATGGGGAGGGGGCTGGGTATTTTTTTTATGTCTAAAATTCAGGCGAAGCTCAGTCTCCTGGTGCTGCTAATAAAACTGATAAAGAGCAAGGGTTGGAACCGCTTATTTGTGAGCATAAAACTTCTAAATTGTGATATATATATATATATATATATATATATATATATATATATATATATATATATATATATATATATATATATATATTGCTCGGATTCACTTTATCCTACTTGTAGCAGACTTTTTGTACAGCATGCTGATGCAGAGATAAATGTCACACAAGCGCTGGCGTTACGGAAAATGCGACTAGTAACAGTAATAATCATCAACACATTTATGTCAATTCTTTATTTGGAGCTGGTTAAAAGAAATATTTAGAAAAACGAAAATAGAGAGAAGACAGCATGGTATTATACATATAAGCAGTTTTATATTTATAGGTTAGTATGTATATCCAAAACGCAAAGGATAGCATGTTATCGGCGCTCACTGGGCGTTTCAATTACAAATAAGCGAATTTGGACCTATATTGGAGACTTAATTTAAATATTGGAAGTGAAATATTGAAATAATTAAGTAATTTTTGGAGCTGATCGCTCCTTCCTACTAACTTCTATGACTAAAGTACAACTGATTTGACCTATCTCGCGACAGTACGAATATTATTACAAAAAACACTAAGTCTTATTTTGTTTTTCGATGATTTCTTTTCATGTTTTCGATGAAAAAAATTCTTGTTTTCAATAATTTCTGGTCTTTCAGATATTCCATTTTTGTCCTAATCGCAGATGAAGGGGGTTTGTTCCTATCAATTTTTGAAGGCTTTAAAACAAAAAAATCTTACATTGAACTGATAGATTTTAAGAAGTCAAAGATCCTTACCTATCAGGGGAAACAATTTGACCTGAGCAAACGTGGCGAAACAGGAATTATAGCAAATTTTCGCAATTTTGCCATTAACTAGGCTTATCTATTTACTTAATGATAAGGTTTTGAAGGCGGTATGTTTGTATAAGTATTAACGTGGAAGATATTAGGAAGTGTAATGGACCCTCTATTTCGCGTTTTTTTTTATATAAAAAACGAGGATAGATTAATTAAAATTTTATCGGGTCAAAGTAAATAAAGAAGTTGAAACTTAAAACGAGGAACAGTTTTAAAGTTACTTAATAATTTTTTCCCCAAATTATTGGGGGCGACTGCCCCCCCCTTTCAACGACACCCCTGGTGTTTCAAAAATATAAGTAAGTATGCTTATTTCAAAAGTCAGGCAAATTTTCTCAGGCTTGTAACTTTTTATGGGTAACACTAACACTAAACTTGATAATCTTATATATTTAGAATCAGCATAATAAACTGATTCTTTTGATGTGTCTATTGATATTAAAATTCCATTTTTCAAAGTTTTGGTTAATATTGAGCCGACTCACTCCTTACTTACAGTTCGTTGCCACGAACTGTTTGAAAGTGGCCACACTAATAAATATACAAATACCTCACCATTTCCGAATGGGTAGAGCAGCGCCTTCAAATCGTGGGAGCTGAGCTTCTATTCCGAATAGGCTCAGCGAGGCTGATAAATGATAACTAAGATAATTATATATTATATAGCGACAAAATAATAACGGAATAAAAATGATTATATAAGGAAAAAATTATATAATTATATTATATTTTTGCTTAAAACAGATTCTGTGACTCCAAATATAACTGTTTTGTTCTTTTTGAAAAGATTGATGAAGAAAGCGTAAACTGTGACAGTTGATGTTCCATTCCGACTAGCCTTATAAATGATAGTACATTATAACAGGAAAATAATACAACCATAAATATTTTTAAGTAATCTAAAACTAAAGAAACATGTTGATTCCACAATACTTTTCTTGGCGAAGCTGGCTAAAGGTTGCTGCAAAATACTACGTTGCTCGAGCAAGGTAAATCTAATTTCAGTTCGTTTCAAGTTTGGTTTGATTAATTATTTAACTATTGTTGTTATGGATGAACTTACAAAATTGAGCTGAGGCTCAGACCAAAAAGACAATAGCCACTGAGATATTGTTATTCCCTCTACCGTGTTATTTTGAGATAAGACTTGCCTATCTCGTTTTTTTTCTTCCGTAGAAGAGTTTTCCTTGCTGGTATTGACATGTCTACCATTGATTCCCCTACACACCAGCTTCAGACTGACTTGGGGAGGCAACATCTGTCGCTCAAAAACGAGGGGAGAGTCACCCTCCACTTTCCAGGCGTCACTGCCAAGCAGCACTTGATCCTCAGAACCGGTTCAGGGAAGAGAGCTTCTCCATCCCCATTGGATTGCTCCTAAATCGGTCTTTTCTTGCATCTTTTCTTGTCGGTGCTTCATATGTCCAGAAGAATTGATCCCCTGGACATGACTTTGGAAGCCGTTGCTGCCTTTAGTCCATCCTATATTGGTGGCATAGTCCATAACTCGTGGTCAGACGCTGGGAAGACGACTTCACTGTTAAAAGTACAAATAATAAAGCTACGACAACGAATTAGAGGAAAGGCATAGTAAAATGTCATCCCTAAGCAGGCTTATGCTACAAATTCTGCATCATGCGTAGTTGTTCCCATCAGTTAACTCCATAAATGAGGCGAATCAACCACCAAATCAGTCACAGCTACGGGCGCCCATAAGCTGAATTTTAGAGAGGGAGCTTACCTGATCTATTCAGCACTTCTAATGCTGTATAATAGAAATCCCGAAACAAAAATATAGAATATAAGGCATCATCATTCAGCCAGGGGAGGGGGACTAGAGCTCTCCTGGCCCCCCCATGGTCACAGCCACCCATATGGAATGAAAAAAACGAGTATTGTTATTTAGTTCATACATCCTTACCTGCACAAGTTGAGAAAGGAAATCCTCTAAGAAACAACTTAGAATTAAACCAACCCCCATCCAAAAAAAATATATGACCCATTTTGGAAATAAAGGCACTAGGACTTTTATTTTTCGTTCCAATGAGCCCTCTCACGATATTCTAGGACTACTGGATCGATACAATCACCCTGGAAAAAAAATAAAATAAACACGCATCCGTGATCTTTCTTCTGGCAAAAAAATGCAACATTCCACATTTTTGTAAATAGGAACTTAAAACCTCTACGGTAGGGTTCTCTGATGCGCTGAGTTTGATGGTGTGATTTTCATTAAGGTTCCATAACTTTTAGTGGGTCTTTCCCCTTTTTTCGAAAATCAGCCAAATTTTCTCAGGCGTGTAACTTTTGATAGGTAGGACTAAACTTGATGAAACTTATACGTTTGAAATCAGCATTAAAATCTGATTCTTTTGATGTATCTATTGGTATCAAAATCCCATTTTCTAGAGTTTCGGTTACCATTGAGCCGGGTCGCTCCTTACTTACAGTTCGTTACGACGTACTGTTTGATACAAGGTAAACATTATAAATGAAACGTAATTACAAAAACAAGAAATTATGCAGCAGAGATCTCTCTGTAGAATAAAGCGATAAAGCGGGGGGGGGGGGGGAGGTAAGGAAAAATCTTTTTCAGGAGTGAAAATTATTGCCAAATATTTTTTTTTTTTAAGAAAAATTCGTATGATGTTCACAAAAGATGTAAAAGTTTGGCATCCAACTCACTCATATAGCTGAAATAATTTCATTTTGTCACTACTTTTGAAAAAAGATCATATCTTCATAAATTTGATTCTGTTCATTGAATTATAATGATATTCAAATATTCATCAGCTTCACGGGAATCAACATTACTAGCAGCATTGACAGTGCAGCTCTATCCCAGTAGAACTAAAAAATAAACTGTTAAACATACTTATATCTTACCAAAATTTAGGTTGCAGTTAAAGGCAAAGTTTTTATTTTTGAAAAAACGTCGTCCTGCCATGGTCAATGGCTGGACGACAAATGGAATTAGTAGCAGTAAGCAGGGGCGTCCTGAGGCTCATTTTATTGGGGGGGGGGGGATCTTCGTAAATTTTACCGAATCGCTACCTGATTTATGCTGAATTTTTTTTTACAGAGATCAAGAATTTTGCTAAATTTCGGTCTATTTTTCAAAATTTCTACCGAAATTTTTGCCTTCGGCAAAATGCGTCCCTCAACCACAATCGTGGTTGCAGCTGTAACTGCAACCAGTAAAAGACCAACTACAGCCCACAGTAACCAAAAAATAGCTCGTAACCTTTTAAAAATGGCAACAGTTCGAAGCAAAAAGTACACATTGGAAAACTGCATCTTCGTATACAAGGTGATGAATGACGTCATAACCGTTGGTTACAAATGAAGTTAAAAGTAGAAACTATATAATGACGTAAAACCAGTAAAAGACAAACTACGACCCATAGTAGCCACAAAATAGCTCGTAACCTTTTAAAAATGGCACCAGTTCGAAGCAAAAAGTACACATTGGAAAACTGCATCTTCGTATACAAGGTGATGAATGACGTGATAATCGTTTGTTATAAATAAAGTTAAAAGCGGAAACTATATAAATACGTTGGTTATAGTGTTTATGGAAAAGAACAGAATCTAGCACATAGTGACCGAAATATTGATGCGATTTTTGAGAAAATCCACGAGAAGAGATGGTAATCCTTGCTGCGTGCTACATAAAAAAGATCGTCAACGGTAAAATGGGCACTTTCACCCCCCGTAATATATACTTGCCCTCACTGTCCTTTAAAATTTTATTAAAATTTTTATGTCCTTTTACTAAAATTTTATGTCCTTTAAAATTTTATTTAACCCAAGAATGCATGCGTCATAGTTTTGTAAAATGAGCATAACAATGCATCATTTTCTGACGAGTAAACTTAAGTTTTTGAGAATAATTTGTTTTGAGGCACATATTTGAATCATAGAAGCGTAATTTCTTCGAATTTTGTATAATTCGTTGCAAAACACAGTGAAAAACCATTAAGTGTTATTTTTGCGAGCTTTTGATGGAGATTAATAAAAAAAAAACTTTTCGAAAAAGAAATTTCTAAAAAAAAGTGGTCATATTAAACTTAAGACCATCAGAGATAAATTCCTATTGTATTTCTAACACAAAACGACCGGAAATTACTATTGAGGAATAAATGAAATCCAAAAGGAATAGAAATAAAATAAACAATCATAGCAAAAATACCTAAATTGAGCTACGTTTCTCGACCACATTTCTTGACAAGTCATGACCTACATGTCGTTATTTCTTTCTTCCGTTCAAATCCATAAAAAAAAACAACTAAAAATAGGATAAGAAAAACTTTCAATGCAAGCAATCTATTTATTTTAGTAGAAAGCGGAAATGATCCTGCACTTTTGAATTATTCCGTAATATTCCAAACAGTAATACTTATTTCTACCATAAACACTTTATTAAGAAAAACTGAATTCCAAAAAGTCAACTTCGACACTTTGAATATGCATATGCCCTCTTGTTAACGAAACATTTAAAAAATATATGGTCAACTTGGATTGAATATACAGATCAGTAATCTATAGGAAAATAAAAGTGCTCCCATTTGCAATACTTATGTACTCCTCATTTAGCAGAATTATATCTAATAAGTAATCATAGATAATTATTTATTTATTTGAAGTCAGGTTGGCCGGTGCTATTGTTGACAAAAATTTAATTATGTGGTAATATATTGATTTTAGGTGTGGGCTGTGGGTTCAGTGTGGTGTCTGATTTTTCTTCCGAGTATATCTAGTGTATTATTATTTATTTTCATCATTTGTTATTATTATTATTATTTCTTTTTTTTTAGGGTGCCTGTTTTCGAGTATAACTCACTGTGTAGGCACCCTTTGTAAATATTTTATTTTCCATTGATTCATATTGTACAAGTGTTATTTTGTCTTGCAGTGATTTAATGAGAATTTAAATAAACTTGAACTTGAATCCAGTTATCCGCAGGTTGCCATTTCACATTCGCTATCTTATTGATAATCAATTTTTTTCTAGATTTAAGACCTAGCTCTGGTATGTGATCTACAGTTAATATCTGGCGACATGCCAGCCTAGGCTCACACAGCTGCATCTTTTTTCAAAAAAGCTGTTTTTTTTGTAGCTGATAACAAAATTTTTGGCCAAAACTGTGGAAAGGCCGAAAATTTTGGCCAGTCTCGTTCTTAAAGACCTTAAAGTAGGAAATGGCAATAGTTTTAAGAATATTTCTATATATATTGTGATGACCACCATTGAACTTAATAAGACCTTGTCTATCTGTTAGAACTTATTCTACTCATGTACTTTTTTTTTCTTAATTGTTACCGATAGGTGGTTCACCTATCGGTAACATCGGTAGCGACCATGGGTAGCGACGATAGGTAGCGACATCGCTACCTGTCGGTAGCGACAATGGGGAGGGGATTTAACGTCCCCAATACCCCTAGGAAATAAAAAGGCATTTAAAAATTTATCAAAAGAGAAAAATGACAAATAGTTCCATTTAAATTCTCGTACCAAGGGCGTCAATTCACGAAAATGTAGGGGGGGGGGGATATATTTTTTTTCATACTAAGCATTTTTCAATGAAAATGCAAAAAAGGTATTGTTCAAAATTTAGAGGGGAGGAATTATCCTCTACCCTCCAATAGACGCCCTGCCCAGTACAAAAACTCATGGCATTGCTTGAGACCCCATTCCCGCCAGAAAATTTCCAAGCGAAACTCTTGTGTTTCAATGAAAACGTCTACTTTGGAGAACAAATTACACGGCATTATTGTTTAAAGAGAAATAAAAATTTCAAAATTCGGTGTACTTTACAAAAGTAATTCATTTTATAATTTTAATAAAGTAAGTTAAACTATCTTCATGTAAACTGAAAATTGTGTTTTTAGATGCGGGTAACAGACAGATTACAATAATACTCATTTAAATTTAAACTGTACAAGACACATCACAAGCATTGATACTTATGTGCTACCTATGACAGCTACGACTGTAATTAATTTATTTGGAGATATTTAATGAATCACTAGATCAATAAATAATAAATAAATTTTTGAAGTAAAAAAATTATTAACAAAACTCCATTTTGGAACACAGCCATTAAATACTGTTGTACATAGACAGATTTTCCATAAAAGGAAGCAAAGAAATTAAATCTTGGCAGGGGAAGAGAGGTCCTGCAAGATCGATTCAGAGGCTCAGCCCTTCACTCTTAAAATTGAGATTAAAAGAAAAAAAAAATACAAAATGTATGTGTCGAAAAAGATGCACTGGAAAATAAATAACAAAAATTAAAACTTCTTACGTCTTTTATTCTTCTAGCACCGTTTTATATAGCCTTGTGCTTATTTCATAACCTAGAATGGCTACAAAAAATTTTCGAACTGGTTTTTGTGGCCAAAAACGAACTTGGTTTGCTACACAATCAAACCTCTATTTGTTCAATGCTCTAACAGACAACATCTAAAGCTAAATTATCAACAATCTTTGACATCCGCCAAAAAGGCACCCCACGTAATTTGTTTAAGGGGCGGGAGGTGCAAAGGTCATAAAGTTTTTGTTTTGCCAGAGAAATGTCACAGTTTTGCCTAACAAGACAGAATATTGCACTTTTTACGTACTTGGCAGTTTTCCAAAGGGAGGGGGCGGGATAAAAATACACAATACCCATGTTTCCATTTAAAGATGCCCATATCCATTAGAACTATTGCCAATGGGAAAACGATGTATCGAACTTTTATGGTGTTTGTGATAAAAGGACTTGTTTCTATTACTACAGTCAAGACCTCACAGCAGTGCAAAGCCACCTTTGGCCACCACAGCAACGTACACTCTTCCACCCCAGTCTATTCAAAGCTTTACTTATTACCTCCTCTCATAAAGAGGGTATATATATATATATATATATATATATATATATATATATATATATATATATATATATATATATATATATATATATATATATATATATATATATATATATATATATATATATATATATATATATATATATATATATATATATATGTATATATGTATATATCAAATTTTAACAGTTGCTAAAATAGGCACCTCCAGAATCTTTTGGAGAGAAAACGCAAGGTTTTAAATAAATCACAAGGGGATGGGTTGAAGAGGATTTTTGCCAGGAAAATCAAAGAGTATGGGTAACTTGTAACAGTGGGAACTGACGCTAGTTACGGCAAAAAAAACACTGAACGTCATCTATGATTTGGCAACACTTGCCATTTTTTTCAGTGCAATAGTAAGACTAATTAATTTAATTTGTGTACTTGGTATAATTAGTGCAGTAATAAGTGTCTGACCTCAGTTTCTGGCAGAAAAAAGACTACAAAGTTTGAAAAAATACCAGGTGTCGCCAAACGTTAGATGGCATTGATGTTTTTTTGCCAAAACTAGCGCTAGACATGGGAGGAGACGAAACTCACGTATTAAATGGGGGAAGGTATAAATGCCATACCTACTATAAATATTGCCAATGGGAAAACATTTTAACAGTTATAGTAAAATATACAAAAATTTCTCTACAATTAAATAACAACACTGATTATTTGGTCAACTAATAAGACACATTAAGCACCAATATTTTTTCATGGAAGATATTCAACATAGTTTTCAGGTATCAGACCAACTTTCCCGTTCAGCATGCCTTCTAACCAGCCAGGCTCTTTGGAAGGTAATACTGGAACAAAAGAATAAAGTTCATCAGACATTGAACAAGGTGGGTATAATAAGATGAGACTTTTTTGCCCGCTTAAAAACATACAAATAGAAGCGGACTAAGAAAAAAAAAAAAAAAAGAAATGAGCTGAACCACCAAAAGAAAAGTAAACTGAAAATAAAAAATTAAAAATAAATGAATGAAAAAAGAAAAGAAAGAGAAAAAACGGAAAGAAAAAAGAAAAATAAGAAAAAAAGAGAAAAAGAAAAAAGGAAAAAAAGAGGAAAAGAAAAAAGAAGAAAAACGATAGAAAAATAAAAAGAAAAATTAACTCCTAGATAAGAAAAAATCAAGAAATAATTCAAACAACACTCACAAGTAATGCTAAATAGCAAAAAATTAAACAAGCAACTGATATTCGCATCAAACACACAGTAGCCTACATAATTCATGGCATGTAAAGGTCGGGAACAGAATATTTTTCACAAATAAAAATTATTCATGTGAAATAATGGAGAAGTTAGGAAAACAACGGCAGCTACTACTAAAAGAAAAGAATCAAGTTCGTCCGACATTGAACAAGGCAGGGGTATTAAGATTATTCTTGCTCGCTTCGAAACATTCAAAAAGGAAGCAAGATGAGGAAACGGAATAGATAAAAACTGAAAAAGCATAAAGGAAAAAAAAAAACAACTCCTGAGCAATACAAAACAAGAACATTCCTAAATAATACTAAATGGGAGAAAATCAAACAAGCGATTTATATTTTTGTCAAACTCATCGTACATAATTCGTGACATTTAAAGGGTTGGAAACATTTTTGAGAAGTATTCATAATCCTTTATAAGTATGAAAATATGATTTTTTTCTTGATATGATTGTTTTTGCAAATAAAATTTTTTCATGCAAAACAACGGAAAACTTAACAAAAACTTCAAATAATGACAAACACTGATCGAATTTTCAGCTGCTGGGTTTTAGAGAGCGAACCCCAATATACCGATATACCCAATATACCTAGCACAGAAACCTGCTATGGCGTGTTCAACCATAAGTACAAAGCACTACTATAACTACTACTATACTACTATAAGTACAGACTATACTATACTGCTATGCTATACTACTATACTGCTACTACTACTAACCATTTTTTAGCGCAGCAAGTTTCATATAGTTAGACATAATTTGTCAATTTATGTTGCATTCCTCTAGGACAATAAAACTACAGAATCTAAAGACTGCAGAATCTTTAAGGGGAAGTTACATGCCAAAAAACTTGTTTTTTTTCTATTGCCCCTACCTCCCAAAAAACCATGAACATATTCAGGTCAAATAGCATAACGCAGGGCAATTTGCTATTGCCCTGCCTGCTACATCTGATTTGTAAAGTTTCAAAGAATTTGGGAAAATGTGTTGTAGCCTACATTTGAAAAAAAAAAAAAAATCGTAACAAGGCATAATATGAAATTCATACCCTTGGAATTGCATTTCTCAATCCTAGACTCAAAGAAGAGAAGACACAAACCAAAATCAAAGAAAATATATTTTTCCCAAACTTACGAATAGGGATAAGATCACATATGAATATGAGGGATAAGGATAATAGGGATAAGAGAGTAGGGATAAGAGCACAAAAACACCTATTCAGGCATAATTTAGGATCTAATTTCAACGGAAGTTCGATTTTCCTCACTCAACAAATTTCCAAAATAGTAAACAGCTCCTCATTTAACATTTTTTGGAATATAAAATTAATTTGAAAGATAATGTCAGACCATTCCTAATAATCCGATTTCACTCAAATGGCGGTTTTTAATGGTTATCACCCCAACAGACATATACCGTCTTGCCCTCATAAATATAAAAATATGTACTAAAAAAGGACCATGTTTACATACTCTGCTTGAAGAAGCTTTATTAGACTATGGAGGTGAGTGCCCCCCCCCCCTTATGTAGTGCCATTTTGTAGTTTCCAGGATGAAACATAGTGAAACAATCAAGTTGGGGGTGTTTCTACGAAAAACAGCAATCCAAAGATGAGACAACAAAATTTAGCAGCATTTTAATATTAAAAAAAAATATAAAGAAAACGGAAGAAAAAAGAGGAAGAAACCGGAGAAAAGAGAATAAAACTAAAAAGAATTAAAAATATAAAGTAAATATGAAAGAAAGTTTCTGACCATTTGTAATAATCTGGTTGGGCTCAAATGACAATTCCGATTGATTATCACCTCTGCAGGCATATAAAGTTCTCACACGTCTCACACGTCCGGAGGGATTTCCAGTCAAGGTAGGAGGCAGCATCATACGATCTAACGCATCTGATGAGGGAGGCTTACGCACTATAAAAAAACAACTAATTAATACCAATAGGGTTGACAACGCTGACCGCCTTTCATTCAAAGTTCGAGAGAGGCAGTTACTCAGCTTGTCAAATCTTCTGATAATTTTTCTTCATTTGTTAATTTTTTAAAAGAAATTCCAAAATAAAGCTATTAAGCTTTTGTCACCTAAAACTTTGATTACACATAGTGTTAATTTATTTTAAATAAATTAAATTAATTTATTATTTTAAATTAAATTAATCAATTTATTTTAAATAAATTCTCGATATTTCAAAAACTTATCAAGTTACGATTTTCAAATATTTCAATAATGTGATTAGACCCCGGCGCCGCGCCGATGAGGGAAGACCGGTGGCGGCGGGGCCAAAAACAGCACGCCGTGCAGCGCCACCGGTAAGATGTCGTCGGCGCGCCGCCAGCGCGATCAATGTTGACCGCAAACATTAATGTTTTCATCAGTCTTTCTCAAATCACAGCTTAAATTTACAACAGATTCGAGCCTATTCATGAGTTCAAAACTTCACAAGTCGCTGGCTGGAAACTGGTCTTCTTTGTTATTCATCAAGAGAAGTAGAAATCTGGTAGAAACGAAATGGCTGGGGCGTTTCAGAACCCTTGCATAATACCGAGTAGTTGAAGTAGCTATTAGCTATGTATTCTTAACATAAATAATTATCAAAATTAGTAGTTTTTTTTCATCGAGTATTACTGCATATAAAACTTCAAATACCGTATCACAAAATTCGTCAGTTATCTGGGTAAAAACTTTGAATATAACTTTGAACATAGCAGCTTAATTTTTTCATAATGCCCTTCTGTTTTATCACCTTTAAAACAGGTGAAATGGGCGACTTTGATATTGATTGTTTTTTTTTTGCTCTTTTGGATTCCTAAAAAGCCTTCTTGTATTAAAACTGGTTTTTAATAACAGTTTTAAAAAAAAAGCATTTTAAAGTTATTTTTGGCTTCTTTATAGAATATATGTCATGTAGGCTAAGGCTGAACTGCTGCTTTTTTATTGCTTTTGGCTGCTCTTTTGGATATTATTCATTTTTTTTTTTGGGGGGGGGGGATTCATTCGAAATTATAAACTGATAAATACCTAATATCACTCAAATTATAAACTGCATCTAAAAAGGAGTAAATTTATCAAATTGAAAAATACATGATGAACAGTTCACATGAGAACACTTCAATTACAATGAAACAAAAAACACTTAATGTTTTATTCGGTATGAAAAAAATGAAATGCCAGCTATTTTCTAAGGTAAAAAATGAAAAGCTCATCCGTTTTAAATGTAATTAAATGAAATAATATGCAGACTGAGGTAGCTCCGGGAAGATGTTGAGATTTTTATCCTAGTTCGTCACTTTTAATTCAAGCAAAATGTTAGGACAATTAGCATCAGTTATTGGGTTTAAGCTTTGATTTCCAAATGCTCACAAAAATTACCAAATTTAAGAAAGTCGCAACAGTAAGTCACCTGTGGTCAAAATACTCAAAGACTGCTCTTTGATCCCCACCCAGGCTGAAAGCTTCTACTATGGTCATTTCCATGGAAATCTCCAAAGAGTTTCTTTTTAAAATAGCTTTCAAGCGTAGTTAGGGGTATTTAGCCTTTTTTGCTTTTCTTCAAAGCTTTGAAAAAAGTGTTACATTTGTTATATTTATGCATATTTTTGGTAATCATTTGTGGGGTGATCGAATTTTTTAAGCCACTGTAGATACGTAAGAACATTGCAACATCTAGTACCCTGAGGTCATAAGACTGTCAAAGACTCCTCCTTGAACCTCCCAAATTGAAAGCTTTTATTATGACCTGGCCTTTTAATGTAACTTGGGCACTGGACCAAGGGCGCCATTGTCACTCGAGCGCAACGTTAGGTGGGGATGTCGATATCGCTTTCGTCACACCAATTCGTTTTAGTGTGAATCTGCCTGGTACTTATGAATGAATGTTTTCAAAGTAAACCCATTTCATCAATAAAAAAAAAAAAACGGGTTGGACGCATATGTCCCCTTTGGACGATAAAACCATGTAAGTGCTGTATCAAGTATAACTCACGAAAATCTTGTTAATTTTTGTCAACTTTTCAACTTTTTGGCATCCCTGCTTTCAATAAAAGAAAAAATCAAGGTACTATCACTTAAATACAATAACTCCCTATGCCCCCCTCTCGATACCGTATTCATAGGACACTGTCTCTGCTTTAAATAAAACAAAATAATTAACTTATTGGCACCCCTGCTTTCAAAAAAAAAAAAAAAAAAAAAAAAAAAAAAAAAAAAAAAAAAAAAAAAATCGAGATATTATCATTTAAATATGATAGTTCACTACCCTCCCCCCTCTGAATACCGCCTTGATAGGATGCCATCTCTGCTTTAAATTAAAAAAAATTAACTTTTTGGGATCCCTGCTTTCAATAAAAAATATTTCTAGATATTATCATTTAAATGTAATACCTCCCTACACCCCCCCCCCTCTGGATACCACCTTGATAGGATACCGTCTCAGCTTTCATTAGAAAAATAATTTACTTAATAATTAACTAGGTCACTATATGGTTCAAACAAACACGCAAAACAACGTTAAACAGCTTAGTGTTCCTTGAAAAAAAAATTTGAGGGTATGAGTGAAGGGGTACAAAGATAACAACAAAAATATCGAAATTATTCAGATATACCTCAAATTATTGGAAAACTGAGTCATAGATGGCATTCAATAAGATCCTAAGAATCCAATTAAAAGGGAGCACATACAAAAGCCAAATTAGGCCAGTAGCCTATGAGAAATCGCAAAATGCCCAAGACAATGAACAAGTCCTAATGGGGGGCCCTGGGTCTATCAAAATATTTCAATGGTTTCCCAGGGAATTACATATCATTTTCTTCTGTCTCCATTTTAAATGAAAAAAATAATTATCTTTTTGGCATCCCTGCGTTCAATAAAAAAAAAATGAGGTATTATCATTTAAAAATGATAGCCCCCTATCCCCCCCCCCTATAGGCAATAATTTACAATTTATTTATGAATCATATTTTTGGGGCAACTTCCAGTTCAATCTTTAATTCCCTAACCTTGTACATAGCTTAGTCTATAGCTAAATTTTGTCTCAATAGAAGATTTTTTTTTTGTGTGTGGGGGGGGGGGGGGGGTAAAAATGTTTCAGAAAGAAGATTGTATTTTCTATCAGGCGTTCAACAATTGAGTATTAAACATTAAGAAAATCTTATCTAAAAACAGCAAAAAAAAACCTTTCAAACTTACAATTCAGCTGTAGAAACAATCGGTCGGCTGTCAATTTCAAAATCCAACTGAAGGCTGAAGCTGTATAGTAGTGAATGCGTTCTATAGTTCTATTCAACTTGAAAATAAAATTCTTGACTACGAATGATGTAAGAAATAGCGATTGAAAAACTGCATTCGAAATGATTATTGCAATATTTGCAATTGCATATTGCATCTGTCTGGTTTTAACGGCAAAGTAACAAAAGAGACGAAAATTAATGAACAAGAGAGTAGTGAAGAATTATGGTATGCAAAGTAATATTTGGCAGGGAAAGTCACTGGTGATAAATCACTAGGGGTGGCACCGTGATTGCGTGATTTTCGGGGATTCGGGGAACCAAATTTTTTTTCGGGGTGACGCATAGATTTTCGGGGAAATACCCAAAAATTCGGGGATAGTGCAAGCCCTGCTTGATTTCTAATCAGGAAAATCGAAATACTAAACCATACGAGAAGGAAAAACTCGACTTTGCGGATGACGCAATAAAGAATTGCCGCAAAATTAATTTAAAGTCGACCGAACGCCGCCGCCTCTGCCGGCGGCGGCGCGCCTGCGGTGCGCCGGTGGCATTACGGCACTTCGGTGGCGTTCGACCGGGCCTCTCTTCGACGGCGTTCGGTCGATCCGCCGGCGCGGCGCCGGGGTCTAAATGTGATTCCCTCTTCTTTCCATTTATAGGAAATTATTTCCATTTTTTTTATATTCATAGTTATATCCGTTGTCATGATATACGAGGAGCGTCATATTTGGTGCATCCATTTAGAAATGCGACTTAGGAAAAACAAAATCTTTGAAAAAAAGGGTTTTCGCCTCCTGTGTATGGGATATAATTCCAATCCAGATAAGGGATTCGAGCCATCTGGGGTCCTTCAAGGTTACAGCAAAGAGATTTTTCCTTGCAAGGAATAGCAATCATGTGTGTATTTATATAAGTAGAATGCTTGTTGTGTCTCTATGAATTGCGTATGAACGGTAAGTAGCGTACTTTAAAACAAAAATGGTGTTTTTAGAATAGCTGTTTTTGTTTTTATTTGTTTTTTATGTATCTTATCCATATTGTCTTAAACACAGGAAACACAATATTTACAACATACATAATAAATAAATCCACCATTTTAACCACTCACAAGGCCGCCCAACAGCCTAACCTACCTCCGTAGGTTGCTAAAATAAATGATTTAAAAAAAAAAGGCAAGACTCTTTATCAGAACCGGGTAGGGGCGTACCCAGGAGGGTTAGGGGCTTTGGACTCCTCCCTCAAAATTTTGTTGACTCGAAAAATAGAAATAAAATACATATAAACAAACTTTTGATGCGTCTTTAAAAGTTATCTTTTTGTACTCCCCCCCCCCCAAAAAAAAAAAATCCTGGATTCGGCCCTGACTGGGTCAGGGTTCAAGGTTTTCCAATTGATTTTAAGCCACCTGAGACAACAGGCAAACTTACCATAGAGGTCATTTTGGCATTTAGGAAATAGAGAACCCTTTGTCACAAGTCTGAAAAAAAAAAGAATAATAAAATATAATAAAAAAATGTCAAGCTGTGAAATCCTATGGTTTTTCGTGTGCTATGAAGTTTTAAGTCTGCTATGAAGAATCTACCATAGGCAGGACTCAAAGGCAAAACCTCCGGCATATTAGGCAGGTTAAGGTCAGAGGAAAATCCTACTTAAGACCCCCTCCTCTCTAGAAAAACTGTGCTCTAAAACTGCACGTTTTTGTATTTTACACCGCCCCTCCAGGAACACATCCCAATAATAACTTGAAATGTCTTAGTAGGCTTCGGACAAGGAAAGCTCCGATTAAAAGGACGAGGTGGATTTAATGCTACACTTGTAACATTACCAGAAAAGAAGTACAATTCTTGAGACCTTTTTCCAAGAATTCAAGGATTTTTACCTTATTAAATATGAATTTTTCTACTTTTATGAAAGGCGGTTACCGCAATCCTCCAGTTGACAGATTGATTCTCCAGGACACTCAAATTTCCACGATCTTCAGGTAGATTGGAATACCGATTTCCGTGGTAGAAATTACCAGTCAAGTCTACAAGGATGACAGAATCGGCCCTCTTTCATCAGACTTGGGGAACCGAATCCAGACAAACGAAGATGGCGAAAAATTCAAATTTAAAAGACAGCATGATGGGAATTGGAATGTCCATTACAGGGATTGTTGAAAAGTGTATATTTTTAGGTACACCTGAAGACAATACTTTTTATATTCTTACAGATGGTGAGAATTCAGTTGTGTTCTTGCACTAGTACCCCCCTCCCCTGTGTTATATTCAAAGTGTAGTCTGTGAGGCTACCTCAAAGATAAGGCTAAGCTACTGTGTATCGGATTGATTTTCAAGATTCTACATTTGGAATACGAGGACCATTTTTTTTTGTATATCTGAAGCAGGAGATTGATTTTTTAATCTCACGCTCAAACAGATGAACAGAACTATTTCCCGCGCTTGTCTTTTTTTGAGCCTTCAGCAGTCGCAAGAATAGGTACGGAAAAAGTTCCAAAGCTGCTAGTAGCAGAATTCAACAGAATTCCAAAATCTGCCGACACTTTAGCAGCACAACTTGTGTTTTGACAGCTTTTCTTTGAGGAAAAAGTATTTTTATATGTAAAAATAGTATTTTCTGACAAAACCTCCCAACAAACTTGAAAACTGCCAAGTAGCATTGCTACTTTACTACCCCGCTTTTTGCACGGTGGCTCAAGAACATCAAATTATGATTTTACGTACTGTTCTTGGTCATCCATTCATCCGGGAGGCTGGAATCGGGAACACCGCGGAAAACCGCCTTAAATTTTTGCAATATCTGTTTTGTTTCGGTCTAATCTGATTTTCAAAGGGTAAAATTAAATTTCTAAATTAAACTTTAGAACAAAATTTACAACAAGGTTCAAATCTAACAAGTTTAATCAATTTATGAATTAAACCCTATTTCTTGGGTTTAAACCACAAGTAAAATTACCATATACTTACAAATTACATGTCTTTTTCGGTTTGTGATTCTTGAAGACTAAGGACAAAGAAGAGAATGATAGGGAGATAAATATAACGATAGAATAAATAAAGTAGTATAAATAGAGATAATAGAATAATGCAAGGATAGAAGAATGAGGGGAGAGTGATATGAGGACAGCAGACAGTAAGCAAAACAAATGTTTCAAATTTTTTATAGTAATATGGAGTTTCGGCCCCGAACTTAATTGGAGCTTATTATTTCTTTTCTTCTTTTTATCGTTCTTGCCCCTTTCTTAAAAAAATTACTTTTCTAATTCTAAATTTAAACTACAGTGTTAATAAATCTGATTCACATTTTTTGATTTCAGATTTATTATATATTTTTCATTGCATTAAAAACATATGTATAATGAAATTGTATATTTGACGCAGATTCCGATTCCAGCTACCGCAGGAACAACATAAGAACTTTTGCAGTCAAGAAGCGTCAATTATAGATGAATGAATAGATAACCCCAACCCAACCTTGGCCGTGTGGCATTCAGTAGAATTATTGTTTTCTAAGAACTACCCGACCGGGTTTATCTTCTGCTGATTTGATGTTTCTTCTGAGACTGCTCATTAAAAATGGAACGAATTCCGTACTGAGATTATATGGCAAACTTTATAAAGCTATTCAGTTCAGTCATTTCAGTTCAGTTCATTCAGTTCAGTTCAGGGATTCTCTATGGAGTGACGGTAATATGGGTTTCCTGATGAGATGATTATTACTTGTAAAAAAGAGAGAAATATATAAAATAAATTTTGAAAATTACCCGGTTCAGGAGACATTTTCGGTTCTCTCGAGCTGGGTCTCGATGACGTGTTTGATTCAGAAGAACTTGTGTCAGTTGAACTATCAACTGGTTCAATTCCTGAAAAAAAAAGAATATAATAATGAAAAAAATGTCATTGCTAAAAGTAACTTAATTTTTAATATCTAAAATTTTATAGCAAGATTTTTAATCACTCAGACGTAAAACTGAGATTTTTTTTTACCTCAATTGCCCTCACAATTTATTTCCTTATCCCCCTCTCAACCCTAGATGTAAAAAGATTTTGTATCTTGATTTGGTATTTTCGTTGAAGAATAGCTTTTTCCGGTATTTTATTTTGGATATGAAAACAAAAGGAATGTAAAGAAAGTGGAGAAAGCATTAAGATATGAACTAAGGAAATGTGAAGTGGAGGCCATGGATAAAATTGCTGAGGATCTGGAAGATGCAGCTAGACGGCATAATAGTAAAATATTGTACTGGCATGTTAACAAATTGAGAGGGAGTAGTCAATCCGGACTTGGCCCAATTAAAGATAGGAATGGGGCCGCAATTAGCGATAAGGAATAAACTAAAGAGAGATGGGCCGAACATTTTGAAAATTTGCTCAACCGAGATAGGGTTGCAGGAAAAGATATAGAGGAAAATGAAAAAGTTTGTGATACCTTGTATGTGAAGTAAGATTTGTTTTGTGAGGAGGAATTAGCAACAGTACTAAAAAGATTAAAAATAATAAGGCTCCAGGTGCTGACAGGGTGGTAAATGAGTTTTTTAAATATGGTGGCTCTGAGGTTAGAAATAAGTTACTGAAGATTATGAATATGATTTTTGAAAAAGGGGAAGTACCTAACGATTTTAGGAAAACCTTAATTAAGCCACTCTATAAGAAAGGTGATAAAAGTGAGTGTGGTAATTATCGAGGCATTAGTCTGGTCTCTGTAGGTAGTAAATTACTTAGTAATATGATACTTTTTAGACTGAGAGATGCCGTAGACAAAGTTTTAAGAGAAGAACAGTGCGGTTTTAGAAAAGGTAGAGGATGCGTTGACCAAATTTTCATTCTTAGGCTAATAATTGAGAAGTGCCTGAGTTTTGAAACACCTTTGGTCCTCAGTTTTATAGATTATGAGCAAGCGTTCGATTCTGTTGATAGAAGAGCTTTAGTAAATGTTTTATCCTTGTATGGTATACCAGACAAATACATTAAAGTGATTAGTGCTATGTACGAGAATAACACCGCTGCAGTTAGGGTAGGAAATGAGGTTAGCAGCTGGTTTTGTATTAAATCAGGAGTTAAGCAGGGTTGTGTTCTATCCCCCTTTATATGGATTATTTTGATGGACTTTGTTTTAAGGAGCACGGGAAAGGCAATGGGAGACCACGGAATCAAATGGGGAGGAAAAAGTCTCCTGGACTTGGATTATGCTGATGATTTAAGCATTCTAGATGAAAGCGTGAGCAAAATGAATGAAGTTTTAGAGGTTTTGCGAGTTCAGGGTGCTAGAATTGGTTTGAAAATTAATGTTAGGAAGACTAAGTCACTAAGGCTAGGAAAAAGTGAAGATGAAAAGGTGACGTTGGGTAATGAAAAAATTGATCAGGTGGGCAGCTTCACTTACCTTGGTAGTATTATTAGTAAAGATGGTGGGAGCAGTGAGGATGTTAAAAGTAGAATAGCCAAGGCTCAGGGTGTTTTTACACAGTTAAAAAAAGTTTGGAAGAATAGGAAGATAAGTCTGTAAACAAAGATTAGAATATTAGAAGCTACAGTGATGACAGTGGTCAAATATGGCTCTGACGCATGGACGCTCCGAAAAGCGGATGAAGATTTGCTAGATATTTTCCAGAGAAATTGCTTAGGGGATAGTTCCAGGTACCCGGCTGACTGACCGTATTTCAAACAATAGGCTATACGAAAAATGTGGTTCAATACCGCTCTCTAGGGCTATAATGAAAGAAAGGTTGAGGTGGCTAGGGCACGTTGTGCGGATGAAGGATGACAGATTGCCGAAGATTGTTCTTTTCGGCCAACCGTCTAGGGCTAAAAGGAAAACAGGTCGTCCCCGTCTGGGGTGGGAGGACGTCATAAAGAAAGATTTAAAGGAAATGGGAACTTCGTGGGCGGGTGTAAAAAGGGAGGCTTTGAATATATTGGGGTGGAGGAGGAGCATGCGTAGCTGTGTTGGCCTGAGGCGGCTTGGTGCTGCGGTGAGTTGTTAGTAGTAGTAGTAGTAGATAAAAAAGAATTGCCCTCCCTCTAAATTCCCTCCCTCTAGATTCCAAAAAATACATATTCCCCAGGCATTTTCGTGAACTGGTGCCACCAAGAAGAATCACATCAATATAAAAACCAATTAAAAGTCAAAATACTTCAAGAGCAAAAGTAGAACCAAAAAAAAAAATTATAATAACTCGTTTAATAAGATAATTGTATTTCCCAGAAATCCAGGTCTTCCATTAATGGAAATTGGTATAATAAAATAAAGTAAAAATAATATTAAAAAACTAGATAAAATAATACTAGTAAAATAAAACTAGATGAAATATAGTAAAAATAGTACTAGAAAACTAGATAAAATAACACTAGATAAAATAATACTCGATAAAATAAAACTAGATAAAATATAGTAAAAATAATACTAAAAACATGGAGAATTTTTAATAAAAAGTAGATAGCTTACTACTACAATAAAGCAAGTAAATTTTTGTAAGAAATGATTATTTGAATCCACAATAACAACTATCATGAGGTTTGGCTTGAACAAATGATTGTTAAATGCTCTTAAGAATTCTAATTAACTATAAGGATTTTAAAATTGAGATCGTGTGGTTATTCAATATCGAGTGCAAATATTTCTGAAATTGTTTTCGCTGGGATTATTTCCAACACTAATATCCAAACATTATACTTTCCGAAAATTTCCCTACCAAATAACAGGTGTACTAGAATCAAAGCCACTATTGAATGGTCTTTTTCAACTGTCTACGTTGTTTCTGTGAATTTGACCAACTTGCCTATGTAAGATTCATTTGCAAAAAAAAAGAAAAAAAAAAGAAAAAAGGCTTGTCTGGAAAACACGATTTTACTCAAAAATACAAAAAGGAAAAAAAAACTGGCTATCTTTACCTAAAGAGAGGAAAGCATTGACTTGTTTCTGCCTCTTTGGAGCCTGGGGCACAGCTATACTTCCTTTCTTCCTCCAATCCACGGAGAGCGAATCCCCCGAAGACACTGTTATTGGGCGACTTGGACCATCGTAAAATGAGGTAACAATGGCCTACAAAACGCAACAAAAAATCCTACATTCAGCCATATAAAAACAGAGAGTTTACCAAAAAAAAAGTTGTGACTAAAAAAGTTTTTATTCTTATTATCGCTTTAGACTTCATACAAAAGAACTAATCAAGTGTTACCTCCATTTAACTGGCTCAAAATTTTACATGGCAACAGACATTAAAAAAGATGGGGTTGTTTGGTATCTTTTGTGGCATACAATAAAAGAAAAGTAAAATTTTATACATGGCAACAACCATTACAAAAGACTGGGTTGTTTGGCATCTTTTGTGTCATACAATAAAAAAAAAAAAAAAAAAAAAAAAAAAAAAAAAAAAAAAAAAAAAAAAAAAAAAAAAAAAAAAAAAAAAAAAAAACCAAAGCATAAAATTCTGACACACCTAATAAGCTTCTTGTTCTTTTTACTGACTCAAAGTTTTATACATGGCAACAACCATTACAAAAGACTGGGTTGTTTGGCACCTTTTGTGGCATACAATAGAAAAAAAAAAAAAAAAATATGCCAAAATACACATAAAATTCTGACACATACCTAATAAACTTCTTGTTCTTTTTACTGACTCAAAATCTTATACATGGCAGGCGCAATCAATGGAGTTAAAGCACACTTTTAACATGGAGGTATAGGAGTGCCTCTTTTTCTCTGCGATTCAACCTTCGATTATCCTGAGAGGCAAAGAGAAGGACACTGAACAAAATATCAGATACGTAATGTTTTTCGATAGCCTAGAAAATTTTTCTTCACAATTATACATTTTATTTATTATATTATTGGTATATTTATTCTATAGGGCCACCGTCTCATGGTAAAAAAGAGATGGGATGCAAGCTAAGGTCCATAGTACTTAATTCTGGGGAACAAAATTTGTTAAACTCCGAAAAGTGGCATATCAAGCTGAAAAAAATTGGAGAATTGCAAAACATGGGCATTTCAAAGAAGAGGGGATATTCCCCTCCATGGGTATATGCATCATTTGCTTAGTAAACCAGGCATCATGACTGATTTTTAGCGTTTCAGAAAAAAGTTTTCGATGACAATTTAAACATCAGATTGCGACTTCTTAACTTTTTTCCTTCAGACTCAAAACCGCTTTCAGACTTTTAAATAGTTTAAAAATTATTTAATGAGTTATTTACTTCTGATTTCCAACTGAACTTCTGATATATAGTAAAATTTTAAAGAAATATAATCTTTTGTTTCGTTTCAAAAATGATCTAAAGGTCGAGTGTTTTTTTCAATTCTGGGAAAGATAAAGCTGACTCTACATTTGATAGTGGTGTTTACGGGATCCCGTGCTCTTCGGACGAGTTTTACCTTGACAAAAACCGTCAACAGCTGACCGAACGACTAAATGAACACAAATTTTCAATAGATAAATCTCTAAGATTTAAAAATATAATTGATGATTTTGATTCTGCCTTGGCTCTCCACGTTTTGAGGATCTAGATCATTTAGTTCTTTTTGACGAGGCAATTTTAATTTTCATAGTAAAACTACGAAAAAAAAAGTTAAAAAACAATAAAAAAAAGTTTAAAAGCTAAAAAAGTTAGGTGAAATTTTTCTAAAAAAAAAAAAAAAAAAAAAAAAAAAAAAAAAAAAAAAAAAAAAAAAAAAAAAAAAAAAAATCAGTGCCGATACACGTTAACTATTACTTATTAGTGGTAATGACATCTGTAATAATAATTGCTATTAAATAGAAATTAATTCTTTTTAAAGCAAAATCCATCCTCCTTCATTTTACCCCTCCCACCGATAAAAACAAGTTAGAATAATCCAAATTTTATAATTTTGTATTCTTTATGAGCGATTATACCTAATGTGTGACTGGGTTCGAATCAAAGCTACAAATTGAGGAAGGGGTAGGAGCGTCAATAAATTTCCCAGTGTCATAAGATGCTTCAAGTGAGACTTTTATTTTATTTATAAATCAATTTTCTCCAATAAAGAAACCACAGTTTTAATTATTTACAAGTACTATTATATCTATCTATGATTGTTATCATATAAACATTATTATATTTAGTTTTGTCATTTGGTTTAAGTTATTCATTATAGCTTAAAACGTACCGCATTCGTCGCGTTGACAAATCATGTTTTTCAATTGTGACAGTGCTAGGTCGAGTTGGGGGGGGGGGGGGGGGTCAAAACTTAAGAGATATCTCACAGTTGTATAATTTTAAAAGAGAGCAAATCAAAATATTAACTAGTTTATCGTAGGAAAAGTCCTTTGGCCAAGAACTTAACTTGGCCGAAATAGTTTCTTTGGCTGAATTTAGGACACAGTACATACAATTGTTTTAGGGATATGGAAGTAGCCAGGAATCTGAAAGTAACGCACGTTCCTCCTTCAACCCAAGTAGTTTCAATTTCAATCAGATCCTTCCACCCCATCCAGGGATGACCTGCTTTTCGTTTGACCCTAGATCGTTGGCCATAAAGGACGATCTTTTGCATTCTGATATCCTTCATCCGCAAAACCTTTTCTAGTCATCTCAAATTTTCTCTCATTTTAGCCCTAGAAAGCGGGATGGAACCACACTTTTCGTACAGCCTACTGTTTGAAATACGGTCAGACAGCTGGATACCCAAAATAATCCTTAAACAATTCCTCTGGAAAACACCTAACAAATCCTCCTTCGTCTTTCGGAGCGTCCACGTTTCAGAATCATACTTGACCACTGTCATCACTGTAGCTTCCAATATTCTAATCTGGTTTCGTAGATTTATCTTCCTATTCTTCCAAACTTATTTCAACTGTGAAAAAACATCCTGGGACTTGGCTATTCTACATTTAACATCTCCACTATTGAATTTGCAGCTTAACAATTCTAGCTAAAGAGGTAAAAAAATAAATAACAATTAAAATTCCTCCCTATTTCTATACCACCCATCAAAAATCTGTAAGAATGAAATTCAACACACATGAGTTATATTATTTGGATCGGGCATGGAGCGAGCAACCTTCTGTCTAGTTTGACTAGGGGGCGGCGGAATACTGATATAATTTGATCTAGGAACTTCTTTGACGGATGGAATGTTCTCGACGGAATGCCTGAAAGGATAAGAAGGAGGCGGGTTGTACGCTGGAGGTGGTTCCCCGTTAATACGAACTTCAATTTGTACATCTGGAACACTGTGGAAAATCTGAAAAAAGAAAACATAATTAGTGGGATAAAAAATTTTTTTTTCAAGATTTTTTGGGAAAAGTTTTTTTCTCTTAATATCCCAAGCAATAATTTTCCAAGGAAAAAATATATATAGTTATCAAAGCATAAAAGTTGGATCACACCCACGTTACAAAAAAAAAATTTAAAAAATGCATCAAAAATTTGTTTATATGCATTTATGTTGCGTTTCTACGAGCCCGACGAACATTTCAGGGGGGGGGGGGGGTTCAAGCCACCTAGCCCCCCTGGATGAGGCCCTGACCAGGAGTCTTAAAAACTTCCATAGAAGGCCTAACAGAGATTAAAATAATAGCTACCAGGAATTTGTAGATAATCACTCTTTAAAGAAAGCCAGCCACAAAACCACTGTAGCCAGAAAACAACTTCCGCAATTTCGCAATAAAAATTCCCATTAAGAATTTGTAAAAAATCCCTCTCTGATGAAAACCAGCCAGTCAGCCAGATAGCCAGAAAACAATTTTTGAAAGAGAGCCAGAAGTCATATAGCCAGAAAACAATTACTGCAAATTCGTAACAAAATTCTTACAAAGAACTTGTGGAAATTCCCACTCTCTCTAAAGAAATGCAACTGCCAAAAAATGAATAATAAGAGACTTGAGACATACATTCCGGCTTAAACTCGAAATAAACATCGAAGTAAATGTTACGATTCTTTATCGACCCAAACCCGAATCTTAAGATTCCAGATTAAACCGACTCCAAGCAGCAACTTTCCAAATTACTTTCCTGGTTTAAACCCGAGCCTCTGCAATTCTATACCAAACATGAAGTAAATCTTATTTCAAGCTGTAAATGATTGACTTAGGCATACCCTGCCAAATTTATGTTACATTCAGGTACCAACCAAAAATTCGTATTCATGTGTTTAAGATACCCTGAAAATAGTGTATACCCCAAACAACTACTTTATTATTTCGCTATCTGATAGACAAATATATTTATCAGGGATTTTGACCAGATTTCCGATATTCTGAAAGGCAAACTTCTTACAAAACATCCACACTGCATGCTTGCAAAAAGTCGAAATGAATTCCAAGAACTCACATTCAGGTGTTATCGAAATTCCAAAAATTCCTAACTCAGGTATTATAGAAAGAATAAGTCTTTAGAAGGCAAAATAGTCTTTTTCAAAAACTTTATAAACCTTGGCAACGCTTCATAAACAGGGAGGTCATAATTTTTTTTAAAATTAAATCCAAGAAGGGCACGATTTTGGATGTGAGACAATACATTACTAGATTAATGATTTTTCAAATAGTACTATAGAGCATGAACGTGGCCAAGAGGGGGGCAAGTCAAGTTAGTAAAATAAAGAACGAAGAGAACAAAGTAAATATACCTTCCCCTAGGAGCGTGGGGGGGGGGAGGCATTCGAAAAATTGCTTCAAAGTACAATTCATTATTCAAGTCCCCGAGGTCTTAAAAATCATGCTAAGAAATCACGACCACAGATATCTATATATAAAATAACCCCTATTTCTTTTTATTAGGCTAAAATTAAATTAAAAAAACATTATTTTATTTAAATAAAATAAATAAATATGTATGGCTTAAAAATAAATATAAACATAAAAAAAGAAACAAATGCACAAAAGTAAATATATAAAATATAATTAATAAAGAATAAGTAACATATACACATATAGCCTATATAAAAAATAAACGAACCAGAAAGGACCCTATGTGGGGAGGGAAGAAATCTGGGAAAAGTCTAAATTCTTACAAGGTCTACTTGATGAAAGACTGACAGGGCAGTCAGCAGCTGATTGCCTTTGAGCATCACATCTTTATGTAAAGATGTAGTGCAAAGACTTGTTTGAATCATCATGTTGGACTTATAAAAAACAACCGTAGTATATCAGATGTGAGCTTATTTCGTTTTTAGTTTTTTGAAAAGCATTAGTATTTTTTCTCATCTATTTATTTATTTCTTAATTTTCTTAAGCTAGTTTTTTTCCCAGTTGATAAACGCTTCCCGATGTGAAAATAAAATATTCAGATTTTTACTATTACTTATAAAAAAAGTTTTGGTTTTTTCCTTTTTCAAAACTCCCTGCTTAATTAAAAATTTTATGAATTTTTAATATATCTGTTACGGTGAATACCCGAAAACTAGTTAATGTCGACATTCACCGGTGAATGTTCGAAATTTCTTTTTTTCAGCTTCGATTCAATTAGCTTTGCGAGTCACCTTTTTCGGTCTTATGCAACCTATGTATATATTCGGACCTATGTATGAGTGTACAAGTTAAAGTGAGGTTAGATTATTTCAGTTTAGATTAGGTTAAATTTCGTTCTAAATACCAGAAACTGGTTAAAAACCTAACTTACACCAACATAACCTCGTCTAGCCAAACCTAATCTAACCTAACCTCCCATCATCAAACCTTGCAACAAATTGAAAAAATTGACTGGCAACGGTGACTAGATCCAAGGAGAAAAAAAGGTATTTCGGACATTCACCGGTGAATGTCGACATTAACCAATTTGCGGACATTCACCGTAACATATCCACTTCATTTTAATTAAGTTAAAATCAAGGTTTAGCATCTAAGTTCTGTATGACACAAATCTTCACACGAGAGATTTCAGTAGGATTTTAGTCCCCCCCCACCCCCATGAACATATTCACTCAAAATATTACGGTTAATTTTACCCTAGCTGAACAGTCACGAGAATGGGCATAATTTTGAGATTATGGAAGTCTGTAACGAATCAGGTATATTACTAATACGCTTGCGACTCCAAGCGCCAATCAGAACGTAGGGCAAAGATATTTCATCGTGGATAGTGGTTTCGAACTCTGAAATACAAAGATTGACCTTTCAAGAAGCTACTTACTGTAAATCAGAAGACACAAGTAATAGTTTTATCCCAAATATTGGACAGAATTCATTCAAAACAGGAGGGTTGGAGGGGAGGGGAGTAATTGCCTTCTAGATTTTGAAAAATAGCACTTTTTTGAATTTTCATTTAACTGGTAACTCGTAATTACTGTACCCGAGTTAACTTACATTCCTTTCAAATGAGATTCAGTTTAACCTTATTTTTCGTCAATTGGTTACTCTTTTCTTTCGTTGTACACCCAAATACCTGACTTGACCTTTTTTTACTAAGACAAATTTTACCATAATTTTTACTTTACGGTAACTTTTTTACTGTTCCCAAATATTGGACAGAATTCATTCAAAACAGGAATATCATTCAGGAGGGTTGGAGGGAAGGGGAGTAATCACCTTCTAGATTTTGAAAAATAACACTTTTTTGAATTTTCATTTAAAGAACTGAAAAGACAAAAATCTCCTAGACTAGACTGTCATCCCTCCTAGACTAAATTTCTCATGCATCGTCATTAAAAAAAAAAAGTCGAAAACAATTTTTTCCCTCTGTATATTTTCGTTAATTAACACCCCTGATTGAAAAAGTCCCCCTCGACTTACAGATATAGTACTTTACGAACCATTGCTAATGAACCCATACAAGATAGGCACCTCTAAGAACAAGCCAGCATACCTTATAAGGTATTAAATTCAAGCAAAAGCTTAACCACAAGAAAGATTTTATTTCCAATGCGGTTTTGAATCAGGCTTACTCAATTTATTTAATTTATATAAAGTATTATAATTCGTATGGTCTTTGCTTCAGGTACAAGTTAGGTTATTCATAGAACCCCAACAAAGAAGCTGAAAAAAATTGCACAGAACTACTTCCAGCACTGCTATGACCAATGTCTTCAATCGAGCTGATTCTCGGTTCTCATACAAAAAGCAATACTTTCGATATTCTAATGAGATACTCATTCTGAGAAAAAAGGAGAGACGGGGAAATAGGGAAAAACGAAAGAAGAGAGAAATGGTCCATTCGTATACTGGTAATTTAAAGAGACGAAAAAATGAAAAAAAAACAGGATTCAACCATGTAAGCTACTTTGTCATGGACGAATAATATTCTATAATAGATAATATATAATATAATACTATATTATATTAATATTGTATATAATATTGTTTGATGTACGTATTATACATCA
Organism: Artemia sinica; assembly: GCA_027921565.1. NCBI lineage: Eukaryota > Metazoa > Arthropoda > Branchiopoda > Anostraca > Artemiidae > Artemia > Artemia sinica. The sequence continues at coordinate 2,179,597 of CM051258.1, read as the reverse complement.
TCATATACGTATTAGACGATATAATATATTGTATTATAATATTGTTTGTATTATACTTATTATATTATTATAGTATATTATAAAATAGATATAATATGCAATAAATAGCTCATCAACCTTTTCTTCATCCAGTGTATTTCTTTTTTCACATATCAGGTGTCCAGTCTTAGAAAAAAACCGTCCGGATGGTACATTGGTCGCAAAGCCACATAGAAACTTTTCCCTATAGACACAAAGGTTTTAGGCAGACCCCCAGACTGAATTTCCATTAAATTAAGCAGATAAAAAGCTTTAGTGAAGGTCCTACATTTTAGGAGATGAGATTAGTAATTGGTTTGGATTTGTAATTAGTAAAGATTTGAGACATAGGCTGCCAAAGATGGTTCCTTGTGCCCTATTTTTAATGTTCAATTTAGGCAAAATGTCAAAGTTGCTTTATTCCTGGAACAATTCCACCTAAATTGCTACTTTTTCTGTAGAAACTTTCTAATTATAATCATATTTTCTGCTTGATAATGGTTCTTTCATACTACAATGTAAAATCTTTCACGCTAGTATAACTTAAGACTTTGTGCTGCGTTATGTAATCTTAAAGAGTAAGTTTTGTCCATAACGTATCCAGGTTTACATGGATTATTTTGGTGAACTTTGTCCTGAGGAACACGGCATAGGCAATTAAAGAACAGAGAATCAAATGGGAAGCCAAAACTCTCCGAGATTTAGATTATGTAGTTGATTTAAGTGTCCTAGATTGAATGTTAGCAAAATGCATGAATTCTTGGAGGTCTTGAGAATTCAGGGTGCAAGGATCAATAAATGCCGGTGAAGGGGTTAGGTAACAAGAAAATTGACAAGGTGAATAGCTTTATTTACCAGGGTAGCATCATTAGTAAAGATTGTGGATGCAGAGAAGATGTAAAAAGTAGAACAGTCAAAGCGCAGTGTTGTTTTTTCATAGTTAATTTTTTTTTTAGAAGAATAGGAAGATAAGTCTTCGGACTAAGAATGGAAAGTTGGAAGCCATGGTAATAACATTGGTCAAGTTTGATTCTGGAATGTGGGTGCTTCGAAAGGCAGAGGAAGATCTCTTAAATGTCCTTAGACAACTCCAGAGGAGTTTTCTAAGGACAGTCTTATTTACTCATTTGACTGACCGTGCATCAAGCAATAATATGTACGAATAATACGGTTCATTCCCACTTTCTAGTGCTATAGTGAAAGACGGGTTAAGATGGTTACGCCACGTTTTACGATTGTAGGTTAACAAATTGCCAAAGGTTGAGCTTTTTGGCGATCCTTCTGGGGGAAAACGAAAAGCAGATCGTGCCCAAACGGGAGGGAAAGATAGCTTAAGGAACGATTTAAATGAAATCGGAACTTCATGGAAGGAGGTAAAGGGTGGAGCTCTGAATAAATTGGGGCGGATGAGGAGAGTATGCAGCTGTGCTGCCCTCAGATAATTTGGTGCTTCAATTAGTAGTAGTAAGCGGACAAAACTCAAATTTTGAATAGGTTCTCTGAAGAACCTTTTAAGGTTCTTTTAAGAGCTTTAAATGATTTGGAAAAAAGTTTCAAAACGGTGGATGGCACAATCGGGATTCAGCTCAAGGGAGGGTATCCAACAATACTGAAACTAGAGGAACTCTTTTTAAAAGTATTAAATTTGTAAGAAATGTCAAAGATCGAATTCCGAACCTTCGAAAGAACTGGGTTGAATTTCTGACCTAAAAGAAAACTGTTCAGGAATTTTATGAAATTGAGTTAGGAGGTGTGAGTCCTTATCCATCCATTTTTAATTCAATAGAGGCAGTGTAAACGGGCCACGATTAGTGCCATTAGTACCTTTCCCCCTGGTACGTATTCTTTTGAGGCTTCTCAGAGACACTTTGAAAAGAATTCAAGGGAATAGAAAAAGGGATTTGATAGATGACAGGAACTTGGAGGGAACCTGACGAATGAATAATTCCATCGAAACAGTCTCGTTACCTTGCTAATATAAAAAACCTTGATCAGAATCTCAAGGTGTCTTATTTTTTTTATAACTATTCAAGTACCAAGGACAGTGAAAATAGAATCTGATTCCGTGAATTGGTTAATTGATCTTACAAAGCCATATATATCTTAAAAAACAAGGACAAATTGGGAATTCAATTTTTGATGAAAAAGACCTTCATATGCACTTATGCGGTTTTTTTGTAGAGCCCCCCCCCCCCCCAAAAAAAAAGAGAAATACTTGTAGAAAGTTATTATTTTGACGTGCTTGGTACTTTAAGTTGCTCAAAACTCTCATACAGTTTTGATATTCTTGGTATTTGAAGGTATTTTAATACTTTATTCAAGTTATAGTTGATTACATCTTAAAACTTATTGTGAGAAGACAACTTGGGATTTTAAAATTTTGGATGGGTAAACTAGAATCGATCCTGTTCAGCAAAAAGAAAGAAATAAAAATAAAATTCCTTTGGGATTTCAAACATCTCCTTTGGGATTTCCTTCCATTTGGGATTTCAAGCTGAAAGAAAGAAAGAAGGCAAAAAATACCTTTCCTTTAGGATAGTATTCTATAAAAAATTCGAAAATGTTACAAGCCAAACCTGTTTTAATTGAATTCTCAAGAGCATTTCTATATTCTAAGGGGCTTAACGCTGTATACAAGTTTTAAATAACTACTACTGCTACTACTACTAACAACTCACCGCAGCACTAAGCCACCTGAGGCCGACACAGCTACGCACATTCCTCCTCCATCCCAATCTATTCATAGCCACACTCTCCCAACCAGTTCCCATTTCACTTAAGCCTATCCATGCGACATCACCCGACCCCATTCGGGGATGACCTGCTTTTCATTTGGCCGATTAGCCTGGCGAGACGTTTATGGATTTAAAACTTCTGGAATCGCACGTTAGGACTGGTCTTGTTAGGTTTAGTAATAAGCAACTAAGCAAAGAAAAAAAGTCTGACCTTGGAATAATTTTCAATCAAAATTTCGACAACAATATTCGAAAATTTAATGTCAATAATAGACGTCATGGTTTCAGTTTCTGGGCGAAGAAGAGTTGGTCCAAAACAAACTCCTAAATTTGATATTGTCATTAAATTCTTCTCGCTTACAGCAGCAACCCTAGAGAAAAAAAAATATAAAAAGACTAATAAAAATAATTAATATGGAAGCAATTAGCTAGTGATCAAAGCCGTGCCTAATGGCTATTATCGGTTATTAAACATCAACTCATTCAAAGCATGGTTGCCATCCCCCAGGGTTTCTCCCAAGACCTTGGGATTTTTGCCCTGGATTTGATATATTAGGAAAGGTATATACGTTACCGTGAATGGCCGAAATCTGGTTAATGTCGATATTCACCGGTGAATTTTCGAAATTCCCTTTCCTCTGCTTGGATTTAATTAGCTTTGTGAGTCAGCTTTTTCAGTCTTACGCAAGCTATGATGGTAGAAGTTAAAATTAGGTTAGATTAGCTTAGGTTAAATTTGGTTGTCAATATCAGAAATGGGTTAAAAACCTAACTCAACCTGACCTAGCGCAAACCTAACCTAACCTGTCATCATCAAACTTTGCATTAAACTGGAAAAGTTGACTGACAACGCAGACTAGATTCAAGGAGAAAAAAAAAAGTATTTCGGGAATTCCCCGGTGATTATCGACATTCACAAATATCGGGAATTCACGGTAACATATATACATATATGGTACGGTGAAAGACTGGATTCTGGCGAGTGTCGACGTTCACCTGTGAATGTCAACTTCTGACTTATTTCTGACTTTTACCGGTGACTGTCGACATTCATCATGCAGTAATGGTGAATTTTGAGCATTTCTGAGATCCTAACCTAATTTATACCATATTTCTGAGATTTATAACATAACCTAACCTGTCACCATCAATTTACCAGAGCATATCTGTGATTGTTGACATACATCGGTAAGGGTCCGAATATACAAGAATGTGAGGAAGTATTCGATATTTCACTGACGTATTTGGTGTCTGTTGACATTCACCGGTGAAGGTCTACATTCTCTTTTTTTTGGTCTTTCACGGTAACATTATTTTGATTGTTTCAGCGTCACTTTGAGCACATTGGCCTAGTTGGCTAAAATAATAATTTGAAAGTAATGCTTAGTATGTATATTTGTTACCGTGATTATCCGAAATTCGTGAATATCGACATTCACCAGCGAATGTCCGATATACCTTTTTTCCCTTGAATTTAGTCAGCGTTGCCAGTCAACCTCTTCAGTTTAATAAAAGGTTTGATGATGACAGGTTAGATTGGACTAGGTTAAGCTAGGGGTTTAACCCATTTATGATATTTATAACAAAATTTAAACCTAACCTTAACTTTTACCATCATAGCTTAAGAATGAAAAAGCTGACTCGTAAAGCTAATGAATGCAAGCAGAAAAAGGAATTTTCGGACATTCACTGTAACATATAATATATATATATATATATATATATATATATATATATATATATATATATATATATATATATATATATATATATATATATATATATATATATATATATATATATGTATATATATATATATATATATATATATATATATATATATATTATATATATATATATATATATATATATATATATATATAAATGTATATATATATTATTATTATTAAAATTATTTTAGCCAACTAGGCCACTATATTCATAGGGACCCAAAAACAATTTGAACACATCAAAAACATGAAATGATTAAAACCAAAATTCATACAAAGTTGTATAAAGAATACTCTAGCACATAACAAGACAAAATGAATGATCATTTGTAGAATATTAGGTCAAACCGTCGTGCGATAACATTGGTGAAAAAAGAAAAAAAAATAAGCCCCTTACTTATTACTTCTTCCCCAACAACTCCACACTTTAAGGTCTCAATGTAAGGCAGCAACACCTATTCAAAATTACTGCTTAACTGACGTAATATTCATTTTTTTTTATTTCTTTAGAGCAGTGTTTTCAGTTTTATTTGAATTTTTTCGCCAATTTTTTCTAAGTAATAGGTTCGAATTCAAACAAGCGAGCAGAGAATTGGCAAAAGATGATGGCACAGATTGGCACAAGATGATGGCACAGATTGGCACAAGATTGATTGCACAGATGGCACAAGAATTGGCAGAAGATGATGACTTGCAGAGATCCGGTCGAAATGAGCCACATGAGTCACATATCCCTTGAGCCTCATTTTCTTATTCATACGTAGCTAAAGGTGAGCTATAGCTCCACTTTTATTAAAACAAAAATATTTGGTTCTTTCCAGTCAATACTTAAGCCAGATTTGTATTCGGAATTCAAAACTGAAACGAGAAATTTTCATTACCCCTATTTTTTGCGTAGTAATTAAACAAAATCTATTTAAAATTTAGGTATTTTTCACTTTCAAAAATTAACCATGAAGGTTTACAAAAAGTTTTAATTTAGTTTTACACATTAAGGCAAAAATGTGATCATATTTCGTCTAGGGCTTATAATTTTGCGAAATAGGATTTTGAGTTTTTTTTCTTTAAAACACTAAAATTCCCCAAAACACACCCAAAAATCATGCAGCAAAAATATTGTTGTTAAAAAAAACTCTTTTTTAGCTCAGTAAACAAAACTTCAACAGAAGACTTTCATATACAGTAAAACTTAAATATAATTATGTTTAACGTAAAACAGTTTAATATGCATTGAGGAACACAATTCAAATATTCTAGGTAAACAGCTAAAATTACTCTTATAGAAAATCAATCAGAATTTTTCGTCTTGCAGTTTTATGCGGCAGTAATTATTAAGTTCTAAAAACTAAATATTCAGCAAAAAAGCGAAATACAAGTGTCTAAAAAATCCGATTATATTTTTGAATTCACAATAAAACTGCATTAGAAAAATATTTTTTAATTAACTAATTTCTTTTTCCTAAAAAAATCCAAACCATACAAGTTCGTAAAAAAATCTAGTAAACCTAGAGCTTCCGCCATGAATTCTAATAGATTCTTTACGTTGAATGTACAGAAGAAAAAACAAGAAAAGAAAAAAGAAGAACAAAAGAAAACAGAACTCTTTCATGTAGGCTACCACATCTTCCACGACACTGATTTTCAAGTTTTTTTCGTCTGAAAACTAGATATTCAGCAAAAAAAAAAAAAAAAAAAAAAAAAAAAAAAAAAAAGGCCTTAGAAAAAAATTCGATTAGGTTTTTAAATTTAACATATAACGACATAAAAGGAATGCTTTTTTATCAATTAAAATTAAATTTTGACAAGGCCCAAGTCATCCAAATTTGCTAAAAAAAACATTAAAAAAAGGTAGACCATTGAACTTTTGAATTTAATTCAAGTTCGAAACGGTTCATTTGTAGCTCAATAAAAAAGAAAACTTACTTTGTCAAGTGCTCAATCAAAGTGTTCAAAAATTTGAAATTTTCCTCTGGCAACCTACACACCAATAAATGAATGTCTTGTATTCTATAATTGCGATTTTCATTTTCTAGAAAAAAAATAATAATAACAAATAGTTTGAAACAAAAGAATGATCAAGTATGTAAATAGTGAAAGCAAAAATTTCACTGAAAAAGACAACTTTCGGAAATTCAACATAAACTATTTACCAAATTCAATCGTACGTTAAGGCTCGTCGAGATTGGTGTAGTCAGGGTCATAAGGATTCTACACCTTAGGAAATTTACACACAAATTGCGGTGAGCACATTATTAGGCATGTATCCTTCTCACCCTGGGGGGTTAGTCCACAAAAATTTAGGGGGGGGGGGCAATGTATTCTTCAAAGCCTAGGCATTTTGTTTTTTTGTTTTGATTTTTCAAGAAACCAAAAAAGGCTTTTTTCTGGAATCTAGGGGGGAATGGCAAAAATTCAGGGAAAAAATTTATATTAATAAACTTTATAGAAATAAATATGAACAAAAATAGAGCTGCATTGTATTTTACGCTATTAGCAATATTCCCCTATGCCAAGTTACCGCTCAGTGTTGGAGGATCATCATTACTCTTGTTTGTCAAACAAGACAGGTCATTACATCAATTTATTACGGGGTTTAATTGAGCATGTACTTGAGGATATACTCAATCTTCAAGGGAGGGTGTTTGAGCACCACCCCTATTGAGCGCCAAGCTTCTTAATTGAGAACCGCTTGAACATATATTCGATATCCAAAACAAAAATCCGGTTCAAGGCGTACAGCATTGAACGACCAGAGTAATGGCATATCTATCACATTCGACCTGAATAGCCTCACATGTTTAGAATGAAAAACTTGCAAAACCATCGTCGATTGGGAGATAAACCTAAACTACTAATACCACAAGCCACCGCAGCACCAAACGCAGCACCACCACATAAGCCACCGCAGCACCAAACGGCCTGATGCCAACACAGCTGCGCAAGTTCACACCCGGTCTGTCAAACGAGTACTCGAAACTATCCGTAGTCAATTCCTCTGAAAACATTTATCAATCCAATTCTGTCTTCAGAAGCGGTTTTAAATTTAAATATTTATTCACATTTTATCTAAAACGTTACTTTCTGCTTCACGATTCGTTAAATTTTATGGTTGAATTTTTGTTTCTTTAGACTAGTGGTTCCCAAGCACATTTGACCTACAGCCCCTTTTCCAGAGAAAATATTGCTCAACGTCCTTTCAAAATTATTTCTTTTTAAACTTTAATAGCAACTAAACCGAAAGACATATATATTAATCAAGCAGGTATCCAGGATTTTGTTCAGGGGGGGGGGGGTACCCGATTTTTTCCCGACTTTTTTTATAGCATCTTTTTTCTGGTAAGGTTTTGTCTTTACAGGTATTTTTTAGACTAATTTTCGACTCGGTCAAAAATTTCGGGGGAAGGGGAGGGGGTTCAAACCGGGTACCCCCCCCCCTGGATACGGCCTTGATATTAATGTTTCATCTTTTTCGCAAAATATAACAAAGAAACATCGATGTTTCTAACATCGATGAAACATCGAGAAACATCGATGTAGATTAGAAACATCGGTGTTTGAAATTATGAAACTATTTACTGATCTCGGAAGGGTAATACAAAAAAAAAGTTTAAGTTCTCAAAAATTCTCATCTTATTGAGAAGGATGAAACTGGTGTGCTGCTAAAAATTTTGTTTTATCAGATCTACTTTCAACAGCAGTAATTTTAAATCACCACGATTTACCATTTGCAATGCACTATTGCACAATGCACTGTAATGCACTATTTGTATTCATCCTATAATCACCTGTGGCCTTCTTGAATCTCTGCAGTGGCAACCAGGAGGGGCTGTAGAATCAACGTTAGGAATCACTGTCTTATACCAAAAAGAAGAAAAAAAGTGGAATACACAAACCCCTAGTAAATTTCGCAGAATAAATTATTTTTTAGTATTTGATGACGTTAGAATAAAGCATTCTAACTCCGTTAGAACATTTTACTAGCTAGAATTAAGTTAGAACGATCATTAGCAATAAATGACACGGTGGAAATATACTTCCATTAGACTTTGAAAACTTTATTTAAGAAGGAAGAAAAGTTAAAAAAAATCCGTTACTATGAATGAGGAATGGGAATTATAGGTCATAATAGATTCTAACTGATATTCGAAAGATTACTAGCAACAAATAGCTCGGTGGAAATACGCTTATATTAGACCTCAAAACTAGAACTTAAAAGGGGTATAAAGAAGTATAAAACAAGGTTAAAAACGGCAGACCAACTTACAAGCACCTGCTATGAATGAAGAACGGAAACATTAGATTAGTTTAAGTATAGCAGGTCTGCATGCAAAATGTGTTTGGTGCAATTATTCTGCATATTAGATAGATTAATTAAAAAAACTTTACACTTTACTGAAAAAATATAAATGTTTTTACTTTTATAACTTTAATAAATCAAATAATATTAACATTTTGATTACTAAATATCAGTATATATATATATATATATATATATATATATATATATATATATATATATATATATATATATATATATATATATATATATATATATATATATATATATATTATATATATATATATATATATATATATATATATATATATATATATATATATATATATATATATATATATATATATATATATATATTATATATATATATATATATAATATATATATATATATATATATATATATATATATATATATATATATATATATATATATATATATATATGTATATATATATATATATATATATATTATATATATATATATATATATATATATATATATATATATATATATATATTAAACTGACAATGCACATTGATTTGTATTTTTTCAGTAGAGTGCAAATTTTGTTCTGGCCTTGGGAAGGCATAGGGGTTTTGCACCCAACTTATGCTAATTTCTGCTCGTTTTGAGTTTGACTCGGTTAATTATTGTAATTTCTGTTCGTTTTGGGTTTCATTTATTTATCGATGCTGATTTGTGGTAGTTTCACGCTTGGTAGATTGTTTGATTTTATTTTTGCTCATTTTTTGTTTTATCGAGTTCTTTACTTTTCTTTGAAAAACTTATTTTGTGGAAAAAGTTTTTCAATTAATTTCTGTTCGTTTTATATTGACATAGTCTTTCCAGGGAAAAAGAAAATAATATTTTAAATCTTTTCGTTTTTTAAGACTTTATAGTTTGGCCTGCTATTTGTAGGCTGGAGAAAAATTTTCAGCAATTTTTAACAACATACACCCTTTTAAAAATCTGGAAACAAATAGTACTGTTTAATTTAGTTTCATAACTCCTCTAGTTGACCTGAAATGGAAAACTTGATACCATTCGCAAAAAAATCTGTTTACTTTCTTTGATAGCTTGGATACACTTACGCTATTTTGATTTGGTTAAATTTTAAGAGCAGAAGTAGCCCCGAAAGTTTGACCATATTACCCTCAGTCGTTCTTGGGATACTGCTGAGATGCCTTATTGGGAATTAGCATTATCACAGTGCATTTTGATTTAATCTTAAGGCAACATTTAGTTTTTAAACATAATTTGCAAATGAGAGGGTGGGCGTGGGAGAGTGGGAGTGGACGGGGGATTAGTTGCCCTCCAATCCCTTTCGACTATTGAAAAGGGCATCAGCCCATTCTATTTTCAATCGAATGAGACATTTTCGAAGTTCCCACTACAATTCCTTCGATACGAAGTGCCCTGGTCTAAACAGCAACAACAACAAAAATATCACTAATCACTTTCGACTATTACAAAGGGTATTTGCCCTTTGAATTTCAAATCGAATGGGCCCTTTTTCAAGTTTCTACGACAAAGATTTCAATAAAAACCTTATAAGCCCCCAGGGCACAACTTATAACCCTTGCCCTGAGGGTTGGGGGGGAGTATCCTCCTCAAAAACATATTTTCTATCTCGAAATCAACTACGCTGAACAAAATGGCTATCTCAAATTTTTATTGGATGTGTTTGGGGGAATGATGGGCATGGGAGGGGGGAGGGCTAGTTGCCCTCCAATCACTTTCGACTATTAAAAAGGGTACTAGCCCTGTGAATTTCCAATCGAATGAGCTTTTTTTGAAGTTTGTAGGACAACACCTTCTAAAAAAACCTTATATGACCCCAGGGCATAACTTAAAACCCTTGCCCTGAGGGCTATGGGGGGGGGGTATCCTCCTCAAAGACATATTTTCTATCTGGAAATCAACTACGCTGAACAAAATGACTATCTCAAAATTTTGATTGGATGTGTTTGGGGGAACGATGGGCGTAGGGGGGGGGGGGGGGCTAGTTGCCCTACAATCACTTTCGACTATTAAAAAGGGCACTAGCCCTTTGAGTTTCCAATCGAACGAGCCTTTTTCGAAGTTTCTACGACAACGCTTTCTATAAAAACCTTATATGCCCCCAGGGCATAACTTAAAACCCTTGCCCTGAGGGTTGTGGGGGAGTGTCCTCATCAAAAACATATTTTCTAACTGGAAATCTACTATGCTGAACAAAATGGCTATCTCAAAATTTTGATTTGATGTGTTTGGGGGAATGATGGGCGTGAGGGGGGGGGGGGGCTAGTTGCCCTCCAATCACTTTCGACTATTAAAAAGGGTACTAGCCCTTTGAATTTCCAATCGAATGAACCTGTTTTGAAGTTTCTACGACAAAGCCTTCTATAAAAAGCCTTATATGCCCCCAGGGCATAACTAAAACCCCTTGCCCTGGGGGTTGTGGGGGAGTGTCCTCCTCAAAAACTTATTTTCTATCTGGAAATCAACTACGCTGAATAAAATGGCTGTCTCAAAATTTTGATTGGATGTGTTTGATGGGCGTGGGGGGGGGGAGGGCTAGTTGCCCTCCAATCACTTTCGACTAATAAAATGGGCACTAGCCCTTTAAATTTCCAATCGAATGAGCTCTTTTTTAAGCTTGTACGACAACGCCTTCAATAAAAACCTTATATGCCCCCAGGGCATAACTCAAAACCCTTGCCCTGAGGGCTGTGGGGGAGTAACCTCCTCAGAAATATGTTTTCTATCTGGAAATTAACTACGCTGAACAAAATGGATATCTCAAAATTTTGATTGGATGTGTTTGTGGGAATGATGGGCGTAGGGGGGGGGCTAGTTGCCTTCCAATCACTTTCGACTATTAAAAAGGGCACTAGCCCTGTGAATTTCCTATCGAATGAGCCTTTTTTGAAGTTTCTAGGAAAACACCTTCTATAAAAACCTTATATACCCCCAGGGCATAACTTATAACCCTTGTCCTGAGGGGTATGGGGGAGTGTCCTCCTCAAAAACATATTTTCTAACTGGAAATCAACTATGCTGAACAAAATGGCTATCTCAAAATTTTGATTGGATGTGTTTGGGGGAATGAAGGGCTTGGGGGGGGGGCAGTTGCCATCGAATCACTTTCGACAATTAAAAAGCGCACTAGCCACTCCAATTTCTAATCGAATGAGCCCTTTTCGAAGTTTCTACGACAAATCCTTCGATAAGAAGTACCCGGGTATGGAGAAAAAAAAAACACATTGTACCCACATCGTTCTTTACTTAGGCAGCACTAGCGCGCTGCCTATGATAGATAGATAAGTGTATTTTAAAGCCAAATATACGGCCATGAACATAGTAAAATGACATAAATGAAAGGCACAAATAACGTAAACTTTGATCAGTGATCATCATAAAACACTTGAACGAAACTCTACATTTTAAAGGTCTAATTTTAAAGGATTTAAGAGGTCTAAGTTAAAGGTTTAGGCCATAAAAGATCAAAAAGGCAGGCCAACTTACTTGCAACTACTATGAAACAAGAATGGAAATTACAGGTCATAAGATTCTGAAAGAGATCTAAGCGTTTTTTGAACGGCTATTAGCAACAAATGGCTCGGTGGAAATATGCTTCCATTACACCTTATTATTAAGAAGCACAAGACAAGGTTAAAAAAAGCAGACCAACTTACTAGCAGCTGCTATGAATGAAGAATCGAAATAATAGGTCTAATTTAGGGTTTAAGCCGCCTAAGTTAAAGGGTTAGACCATAGAAGATTAAAAAGACAGACAAACTTACTTGCAGCTATAATGAATGAAGAATGGAAATTATAGGTCATAAGAGATTCAGGTAGATTCCTGAAAAACATCTTCAAAGCCGAGGTAATGGTTTTTGTTTCCCATTCTCCAGGGTCTCCTAACCAATTGGGACGTGGATCTGATTTCCGTTTGTCCAAACCCATAGCTAGGAGCTTTTGAACTTTAGAGCCAACACCAACAATTCGATAGAGTCCTTGTTCTTCTAGACCTAAAAAAACCTACTTTGTAACTTTGGTGGACACAAGTCCTAATGTAAAGGGGGAGGGGGACCGAAACAAAGATATCATCACTTGTATACATTTTCAGGTAAATATTAATACTAAATTGATTGGTGCTACGAAATCCCCCCCCCCCCCTAGAAATTTCAAAAGTGATTAGGCCCCAAAATACATTCTGAATTGTCTAGATATTAAAAAAATATATACCTAAGAGATGGGGGGGGTCCAAACTCGAAAGAGTGAGTTTTCAAGGTATTATTTCTTAAATTTTTAAGGGGTCCTAAAATCAATCTCAAGTGTGTTGAATGGGGGGGGGGGGGGTAAACCCCCTCCCCATGTTTTATACTAGTTTTGAATTTTTACTAAGTATCAACTTTCAATATCAGTTTAGGTAATAATTAGTTATTCTTCTCTATTTAAAACAAGTTTTAAAATTATATATGTTGCAGTCCTGCAACAATCTTCTAATCTCCTTAATACGAAAAAAATGGCGTAAAACACTTATATTCACATATTAAATAAAAAAACAATAAGTCATTATAGGCCACTGAAGTGACATCAACAACACCGCTTAAAGAGCAAATAAAGTTTTCGCATACCCCTCCAAATAAAAACCTTGACTTCCTGATTCTTGCAAAAAAGTTGGACCATGTTTAGCATTTTCAAGAAGATTAGACTTTATTATCAAGAAATAAATTATGAAAAGAAACATATATAAACAGAAAACACAGGGAACAAACTATTCTGCTAGAATATACAAGAGAGAATAGAGTTCGTTGGGCTCAGTATAACACCTGCAAGATACAGGAAACAAAATGCTCAAAAAACAAAGACGAGTAAAGAAGTAAAAGGAAAAAACCAAAGAAGAAAAAGAACCAAAAAAAGTAAAGGAGAAGGAAAGACGAAAGGAAACGTGAGAAAAGCTGAAAGAAGAGAGAAAATTATTCGAGTGTCCTCGATAAAAATGTTAGCAAAATGAATGAATATTTTGTAGTTTTGAGAATTGAGAGTGCATAATAGGTTTAAAAACAAATGGCAACAAGACTAAGTCACTTGGACTAGAAACAAACAAGGGCGAAGAGGTGATGTTAGGTAATGAGGATATTGATCAGGTAAATAGCTTCACTTTCCTAGGTAGTATTATTAGCAAATATGGCGGATGCAGTGAAGACATGAAAAGTATGTCCTGAGTAATATATTCCTGAGTAATGAATGAAATTTTGGAAGATTTGAGTTCAGGGTGCAAGAATAGGTTTGAATATTAATGCTAAGAAGACTACATAAGTCGCTTGGGTTAGGAATAAATGAGGATGAAGAGGTGGTATAAATGAGAGGTATAAATGAGGTGGCATAAAAAGGGGAATAAATGAGGATGAAGAGGTGGTATAAATAAGAGGTATATAAGTGAGGTGGTATAAAAAGAGGAATAAATGAGGATGAAGAGGTGGTATAAATAAGAGGTATATAAATGAGGTGGTATAAAAAGAGGAATAAATGAGGATGAAGAGGTGGTATAAATAAGAGGTATATAAGTGAGGTGGTATAAAAAGAGGAATAAATGAGGATGAAGAGGTGGTATAAATAAGAGGTATATAAATAAGAGGTGGTATAAAAAGAGGAATAAATGAGGATGAAGAGGTGGTATAAATAAGAGGTATATAAGTGAGGTGGTATAAAAAGAGGAATAAATGAGGATGAAGAGGTGGTATAAATGAGAGGTATAAATGAGGTGGTATAAAAAGAGGAATAAATAGGGATGAGGAGGCAGTGGCGGATCCAGGATTTTTTCCTGATTACCTGATTTCCTGATAATAGCCATGGGCAGTTTTTTCACAGTTGAATAAAGTTCAGAAGCATGGTAAGATATTTCTGTGACTGAAATTAGATTATTGGAAGCCACGTTAATGACATTGATATGGTTCTAAGACGCGGGCGTTTCGGAAGGTTGAGAAAGATATGACGGGAATGGTTTTATCGTCGGTTGTTTGGTTTAGTATGATAAGTTTATTTTTGCCCGCTTGCAACATACAAAAAAAGAAGGAGAGTAAAGAAAGAGAGAAATATATTAATTTTGGCGAGGTTATACAGAGCAATGGCATTGCCACATGTTCTCTACCTTTCCCCGCTTTGGGAATGGTTTACTGAAACAGAGCGGCTAAGAGTTCGGTCCGCGTTATGTAAATATTTTAATTTTTTGGTAAGTATACCACTTTTCCAGAGGAATACGCTCCTCTTGAATAAGTATCAAATTCCAGATCCGCGTGAAGTTGTGGCAGAGCAGGAAAAAGGTGCACTTGAGCACCTATGTGATTTTCTGCCGTTGCACGTAATATACGAGCTATGAGTGTGTGTAGTAAATATAGTTTAATCGTCTTGAAGTAGCCTTTTTCGTGTTGTTCCTTTTTTGTTTCTTATACTCCAGCATGTTTTTGTTTAATGGTGGGCTAAAACAAACTATCCATCTATCTATCTATCTATATATTTTGCTGGATTATATATATATATATATATATATATATATATATATATATATATATATATATATATATATATATATATATATATATATATATAATATATATATATATATATATATATATATATATATATATATATATAATATATATATATATATATATATATATATATATATATATATATATATATATATATATATATATATATATATATATATATATATATATATATATATATTTATATATTTATATATATATATAAAGAAAAATCAACTTCTAAACAAGGAAAATAGATAATATAAAATTAATCCAAACAACACTGATAAATAATATAAAATGGCAGAAAATGAAGTAAAGGGTTTAAACTTCTCTTAAACGTATCACACTATTGAATCCACTACATCTACAGGGTTAGGAATAATTATTTTTGTAAAATAAAACTATTCCAGTAAGATAGCGGGAATCTTAATAAAAACTTCAGATAGCGACAAAACCCCGATCGAACCTTTAACTGCTCAGTTTTAGACAGCGAATCCCAAAGTGGTGAAATATACAGCACGTGAGGCAGAGCTAGGATAGCTTAGCAAGTACACGTTACCATGACTATACTTCAGTATAAGCCAGAAATGTGGCTCGATCCCGAAACCTATGGCTATAATGAAAGAAAGGTTAAGTTGACTAAGCCACGTTTTACGGATGAGAGTTTGCCCAAAATTGTTCTTTTAGGTAATCCATCAAGGGCCAAACGAAAGGCAGGTCGTCCCCTGGTGTTGGGAGAGTTCATACGAAAGGATTCAAAGAATATTGGGATTACATGGGATAAAGATTGAAGCTTCGAATAGGTTGAAATGGAAGAGGAGCGTCCACAGTTGTGTTTACAAACATCTGCTTTTTGTAACAGGGAGCCATTATTATCGTAGGGTAGAATAGCTTGAACTTTCTTACCTCGTGATTCAAGCTCAGTGATGCATGCTGTGACAAAATTATACCCAGCAGTGTCCAGTTGGGTTTGATCACTCAAAGGAAGTTTACATGGGTCAGTATAAACCTGAAAAATGCATAAAAAGATCATACCAGGGGCAATTGTATACAGGGATAGGTTTTTTTTTCCAAATTTTGAAGTTAATTCGGACGATTCGTTGATTCCACCCCCCCCCCTTCGGAATCACCTACCCCCTCTTGTTCATAGACATGTCACACCTTGCTTGCAGAGGAATCCCATATGTTGCACCCTTTTTAAATCACAAGTACATAATGATTTTCAATGTGCTGGATTTGAAGAACAGAATTGACCTTGTAATAAAAAAGTTAATTCTTTTGTATCAGACTGCTCTTGCATTATTGCTCATTAAAGATGGCCAAACAGCCCCGCTTTAGTGCAAAAAGCGAGGGGGGAGGGGCTGTTCAGAGAGGTGGCAATCCACTTCAAATCCACAATGATTCCTGTTTACTTTATTTTCTAACATCACTCTTTATTTCTATGTGAAAAGAAACTTTTATTTGAAAGCAAGAGGCTGTCACCCCTTGAACCTCCTGCTTAAAAAAAAAATGTTTCCACAATAAGAGGGAGGCTAGATGCCCTTCAAACTCGTCTAGCAAGCTTAGTTTTAGAAATTTCTCCCAATTAAGTAAAGCTTGGAGACGAATTTCCTTCGTAGTGATCACAGGAGCTTTATATTTAAACAGGGCTTACACTTAACATCTAAACATTCAAAAAAATTTGAAAAAAGGATTACTCTGTACTACAAAATAAAACAAGCAATTAATGTCCATAAGGAAATTTCTTTCCGGTGGCTAAAATTACCACCATATACAACTTAAGGATGATGAAAATACTCATATCATATAATATATGACAATATATGATATATATATATATATATATATATATATATATATATATATATATATATATATATATATATATATATATATATATATATATATATATTATATATATATATATATATATATATATATAGATATATATATATATATATATATATATATATATATATATATATATATATATATATATATATATATATATATATAAGTAAGGAGCGACCCGGCTCAATGGTAACCGAAACTCTAAAAAACGGAATTTTGATACCAATAGATACATCAAAAGAATCAGATTTTAATTCTGATTTCAAATATATAAGTTTCATCAAGTTTAATTTTACCTATCAAAAGTTACGCGCCTGAGAAAATTTGGCTGATTTTCGAAAAAAGGGGGAAAGACCCCCTAAAAGTTATAAAACCTTAATGAAAATCACACCATCATATTCAGCGTATCAGAGAACCCTACTGTAGAGGTTTCAAGCTCCTATCTACAAAAATGTGGAATTTTCCATTTTTTGCCAGAAGAAAGATCACGGATGCGTGTTTATTTGTTTTTTTTTCCCAGGGGTGATCGTATCGACCCAGTGGTCCTAGAATATCGTGGGAGGGCTCATTGGAACGGAAATTAAAAGTTCTAGTGCCCTTTTTAAGTGACCAAAAAATGAAGGACAACTAGGCCCCTCCCCCCCTACGCTCATTTTTTTTCCCAAAGTCACCCGATCAAAATTTTGAGATAGCCATTTTGTTCAGCATGGTCGAAAATATTATAACTATGTATTTTAGGATAACTTAATCCCTCGAAGCCCCCAGGAGGAGGGCTGAAAGTTATGAACTTTACCCAATGTTAACATATAGTATTGGTTATTGGGACCCGGCTCAATGGTAACCGAAACTCTAGAAAACGGTATTTTGATACAAATAGATACATCAAAAGAATCGGATTTTAATGCTGATTTCAAATATATAAGTTTCATGAAGTTTAATCCTACCCATCAAAAGTTACGCGCCTGAGAAAATTTGGCTGATTTTCGAAAAAAGGGGGAAAGACCCCCTAAAAGTTATAGAACCTTAATGAAAATCACAACATCATATTCCGCGTATCAGAGAACCCTATTGTAGAGGTTTCAAGCTCCTATCTACAAAAATGTGGAATTTTGCATTTTTTGCCAGAAGAAAGATCACGGGTGCGTGTTTATTTTTTTTTTTTTTTCTCAGGGATGATCGTATCGACCTAGTGGTCCTAGAATATCGTTGGAGGGCTCATTGGAATGGAAATTAAAAGTTCTAGTGCCCTTTTTAAGTGACCAAAAAATGGAGGGCAACTAGGCCCCCTCCCACGCTCATTGTTTTCGCAAAGTCACCTGATCAAACTTTTGAGATAGTCATTTTGTTCAGCATGTTCGAAAATATTATAAATATGTCTTTTAGGATGACTTAATCCCCCGAAGTTCCCGGGAGGAGGGCTGAAAGTTATGAACTTTACCCAATGTTAACATATAGTATTGGTTATTGGGAAGTATGCAGTACAGACGTTTTCAGGGGAGATTTTTCCTGGTAGGGAGGGGGGGGTCGGGCAGGGATGTACGCAGGGGGGCCTCCGGGCTCGGGCCCCCCGAAATCTCACGATTTTTTCATTTTCCCATAATTTTCTGATTTTTCTCACAGAATAATGGGTTTGAAGGATTTGGCCCCCCCCCGAAACAAATTGGCCCCCCCCCCGAAACAAATTCCTGCGTACGTGCCTGGGGTCGGGGGTTATGTAGGAGGATCTTTCCATGAAGGAAGTTTTCATGGGGGAAGGGACATTGCTATGAAGGGGACGCCGGACTTCCCAGCATTATTTAAAAAAAGATCAGAAATTAAATATAAAAAAACAAGTTTTCAACTGCAACAGCAGCAACATCAAAACTTTAAACAAACAGAAAATATTACATATATGATTGGGTTCACCCCCTAGTCAATACCTCACTCTTTAAGCCAGAGATTTTTTAGTACTTTCATAAGAGCTATTTATTCTAATTAACGACCTTTGTGATTAAGCGGTCATTTTTAAAGAATTGGAACACAATTCGAACTTTCGCTTAAAGAGCAAGGTATTGAATAGGAGGCGAACCCCCTAATATACGTATTAAAAATATATGAATATAGAAGTTCGTTACGTAAGTTAATTCGTAAGTTACGTATATTTATTACTAATAAAAACTTTCGTAAATAAAATGAAACAAGTTTCGAGAAAGCCATTTAACCAAATAAAATTAAATTAATATGAAAATTTTGTTTTAATTATTCATGTACTGCGAGCCAAGATCAAAACCTGCATTTATTCAAAAACGTTAAAAAATTAAATAAAAAAAACAAGTTTTTTAACTGAAAGTAAGGAGCGACATTAAAACTTAAAACGAACAGAAATTATTCCGTATATGAAAGGGGCTGTCCCCTCCTCAACGCCTTGCTCTTTACGCTAAAGTTTGACTTTCTCACAACTCTATTTTTTTGAACAATAAAAAACTTTAGCGTAAAGAGCGAGGCGTTGAGGAGGGGACAGCCCCTTTCATATACGGAATAATTTCTGATAGTTTTAAGTTTTAATGTTGCTCCTTACTTTCAGTTAAAAAAACTTGCTTTTTTTTATTTAATCCCCACAAAGAAGAAGCAAATTAAAACGTTTTATTGTAACCTTCCCTTTTTGAGGCTTCAGGAGCCCTCCCATAAAAATACAGTCACTTCCAATTAACGGGGTGCGCAACTGTGCAATTCTGCAACACCGTCATTGTCATTGTCAGTGTCATTGCATTATGTAGTCTATACTGACCACTCATTTTGCATGGATTGCGCATATCTTTTGAGGCGAATGCAACCCCCTACCCATATCAGTATTACCACTGAGATTAGGATGTTATATAAACCATATGATAATTCTAAACAGATTAGCCAGCTAAGAATTTTAAGATCGGAGTGTTCAAAATTAGATGGCGATATCAATTATGCGGAAGTTATAAATTCCAGATTTCAAGTGTGTGTATTTCGCAATAGTAGTATATACTGGTTGAATTTTATAAGATTGTAAGTCAAACTATATTTATATAAAGTTAAAAATACATTTTTAAGCACCAAATTTTTTATATTAAACTGAATATTTTGGTTTAATTAAATATATTTTACATTTGTTATTATTATATTTTAATGAATATATTTTATATTTATTTTAATCTTTTTACTTTAAAAAAATAAGAAACATTAAGTCTTAATGACAGAATACTTTTCCATGGCACCCTTATAGGGTTACTTTAATTTAGGCTATTTACTACGCTACATTTTAAGACGCTTGTATCACAGGGTAAAAAATAAATAAAATTCCCATTTTCTGCATGGAACATGAAAAAAACAAAATAAAATCTAAAAATTCTGTTCAGAAGGGAGTGGCTCCCTTAATCTTCAGGATTTTTGTATTGATATTTTTAGTCCTGGACTTACATTAAAAACGAACCATCTCAAGTTTCACTCATAATTTTGCATTGGAGTATCAAGGACATAAAAAAAAAACATTTTTGTCCTCTCCCTAGACCCATATTAGGTCTATTCATACCTGGGAATGACAATTTTTCTTTTCATTATTTCAAAATTATTAAACTTTTAGAGCAGTACCATATTTTCGTCAGTGTTGCCACGTTGAATGGTGGAACTAAATAAGTAAAACTAATTAGTTAAATTTGACAACACTTTTCGTCAGTTAAAATTTAAACATTAACAGTACGTTGATCGCTAAAGACAACCACCACCTTCAACAGAAAGCTATGTCTTCTTAAGCTAAATATTTTAAATATATTTTTCTGACTTTTCATCCACGTTTCTGATTTTTGAAGTTTGGTGCCTGCTACTACCAAAACTGCACAACTGCACATGGATGTCTTTTCATTAAAAATTGAATTTCCGATTTTTCAAGATATATTTTCTACCTCATCAATTTTAACATCACATTTCATTCTCACTGTCCTTAGTACTTTAATAATCCCACTAGCTGAATGGGTGACAGCGTTGTAACTAAATGCCCTTCATCTTTTAGTTTTTAGCTTGTATCTAAAGACCTTCAGCTTTCCATTAATTGTAAGATTTCTAAACGGATTCGTTGGCAAAATCGCGCAAATGATACAGAGTTTTTACCGTGAGTGATAAACAGGTAATCGGGTTCTAAACTAATTAGTTAAATTTGACATTTAACTAATTAGTTAATTAGTTAATTAACTAATTAGTTAATTAACTAATTAACTAATTAGTTAATTAGTTAAATTAGTTAAACTAATTAGTTAAATTTGACAAAACTTCGTCACTTAAAATTTAAACATTAACATATGCTAATTCCCTAAGACAACCACACTTTCAAATAAATGCTATACCTTCTTGAGCTGTGTATGTACTACTGTTGCAGGCTCTACTGTAATATGGCTGCACAAATTTCCACTTATTCGATTCAAACAGTAAGATTTCATTTTGATACTTCAACGGCAAATTTGACTATATTTTTATTGGAGAGAGAAATATTTTAAGAAAAAAAGAAACTGAATCTGTACTTGAACTGGAGTAGCGTGGCCTAGGGTCAATAATTTTTTATAGCCTACTTGTTCTTTCTCATCCATAGCCTTTACCCATTGGTAGCAGTCATTATCACTCAGAGCTTAAAAAAAGCTGAAGCTTTTATCATCAGAAAAAACGCATAACTTCAAAAAAGTACCACAAATAGGCAAGTATCAAATATATTATGTCACATTGTCAATGGTATAAATATTGAGATCTTAAGGACAGCCACCAGCCCGAACCTTCATCCCTCACCCTCAACCTCACCCTCACTAGTTGTATCAGCTATACAACTAGAGGGGCTTTTCTTATTTCTCATAAGGTAAACACGTACGAGGTGATGGGGGACAATTTAAAAAAGAAATGAAATAGGAAAATTATACAGAAAGCAACAGTAATCATTTAAGCACCCACACAAACCTCGGAATTTTAGAAGGGTTTGGAGAAGGGCAGGCAGCATAAGCCAGATACCCTAGAGGTTCAATTATTTTTTGGTACCTGTTCTTTCCCATCCATGGCATCCACCCATTGGCGGCAGTCATCATCACCCAGAGCTTGAAGAGTAAATGTTTTATCATCTGAAAATATGTCAAAACAGAAGCGTTTCTCTATGCTATCAGAGGAGCGTCGGACACAAGATCGAACTCGAACAGTTTCTGTCGCCGTCTAAAACAAAAGGAAACAGTCAACCAGTGATGAATAGAGTCAGTCAAAGATATTATTTTCTAACCATAAACCAAATATGCTAATTAATGAAATTTTGTTTTGGAAATGAATACTTTTAGTCTGATCTTATTTTCGCCTTTATAAAACTGGTCACGCCATCTTCAATATGGGAATATTATCGTTGGTATTTTTTCCAAGACCACACTGCCTTTTCTATGACGAAACAAGTAAGAGCTCCAAATAGTTACAGGTCCTTTTATCAGACAGTGAAATAAAAATATCTAGGCTACAAAGGCTCTAGATATTTCAATGACACAGTCGGTCATCATTATCAGTAGAGTTACTAACGTTTCAAAATTAGAACAAACTATATTTATACTAAACATAATAGTCACTTCAGGGTCCAAGCAAGTTACTGGTCCATTGACTTAAGAAGTTCACTAACTGTTCTTGAATTCTGTAATACTGCGTTGAATATTCTTCTAATTAAAAATTAAATACTGCTGGATTTATAGGTGTCAAACTTATCATCTTATTCTGCTATCATCAGAATCAGCAACATTTCGTTTGCTAATAGAAGAATAGGGACAGAGGCCCCTAAGTTGGGGACAAATAGTATCTGAAACAATTTTCTAATTCATAGTTTAAATTTTTTGCTCAATTACTATTCCTAGCCCCCTTGAAAAATCTCGAAGAAGAAGTCGAAGAATAGATTCGTAAACGTGGGCTTTGGTATCATATGCTACTTACTAAGTATTACATATTTACACAAATAAAAATTATCACAGTAAATAACAGGTGGAAATCATAGTCAGAGCCTGAAATTACAAGTCATGTTTGTTTATTAAGCTTTTAATATTAAATTCCATCCCCTGAACTTCACCTCTAAGCAAAAGGGGGCTATAAGTAGTGGAAAAAAACTTCCTAACTCAAAGCTGCAGTTTTGCTTAACCATTAAAAATCTAGCTAGAACATTATCTGTGAAGTCAGAAAAAAACACATCAACGTGTACTCTGATACAGTTTACTACATACTACATTAGGAATGCGGAGGAAAGGGGCTCACCCCTACCCCCAATTCTACATTTTCCTAAATGCCTGGGCATTTCTTATTCAAATTAGCAAATAAAATTTGATTTTTTTACCCCCCCCCCTCACTGAAGCTGTTAATAGTTAGGAATCATGCTCGATTTGCTACGCTGGCATTTTACATTATATGTGTGAATGTGGTTACTCTTTAAAATGGCGTTGACCATGAAGGAAAAGTCTCATATACAAATTTAATTTCTTTGTTACCGCGAATTTTCGAAATTTGGTGAATGTCGACATTCACCGATGAATGTCAACAAAGACATAGACGCTTGGTGAATGTCCAAAATTTGTTTTAAAGATCCTTATTTCTACTTTCACCGGAGAATGTCGACATTCACCATACACTAATGGTGAATGTCGATGCTGAGCATTTCTGGGATTTATATTTTCTTCTCTGTAATTCAGTAGTGATAGATTTTTCACCGGTCTTTCTAGGAGGAATGACTAAGAACGTAAAACACAGATTGCACATGATAGCAACAGATAGTTGCTGATTTCTTTTCTCATTTTTAATAAGAAAAGAAAATAATAGTAAAAAAAAAATTCACATAGCGCAAATCTCGGATATGACTTGATTACTGAATTCTATACCATTATCTGATTGCAATACTATAACGTCAAAACGTTTAACAAATCTTATTAGAATATTTATAACGTCAAAACGTTTTAAATGTCTGTAATCCAAAGGTGTGTTGCACTTAACTTTAGCAGAAACCACTTCAGGAAGCAATTTTAGAGTACTTCTCTTGAGAAAAATAAAAACAATTGTCTTCCCAATTACCCGCAATTAATGCATTTAACTTTTCAAAAAAAGATCACGATTCACTGCAGTATCTATTCTGTATAAATCAGGGTATAAGAAAAAAAAATCAACAAAAATTGCTGTCACCATCAAACCTTGCAATTTTAACATCTGTAATACTGCGTTGAATATTCTTCTAATTAAAAATTAAATACTGCTGGATTTATAGGTGTCAAACTTATCATCTTATTCTGCTATCATCAGAATCAGCAACATTTCGTTTGCTAATAGAAGAATAGGGACAGAGGCCCCTAAGTTGGGGACAAATAGTATCTGAAACAATTTTCTAATTCATAGTTTAAATTTTTTGCTCAATTACTATTCCTAGCCCCCTTGAAAAATCTCGAAGAAGAAGTCGAAGAATAGATTCGTAAACGTGGGCTTTGGTATCATATGCTACTTACTAAGTATTACATATTTACACAAATAAAAATTATCACAGTAAATAACAGGTGGAAATCATAGTCAGAGCCTGAAATTACAAGTCATGTTTGTTTATTAAGCTTTTAATATTAAATTCCATCCCCTGAACTTCACCTCTAAGCAAAAGGGGGCTATAAGTAGTGGAAAAAAACTTCCTAACTCAAAGCTGCAGTTTTGCTTAACCATTAAAAATCTAGCTAGAACATTATCTGTGAAGTCAGAAAAAACACATCAACGTGTACTCTGATACAGTTTACTACATACTACATTAGGAATGCGGAGGAAAGGGGCTCACCCCTACCCCCAATTCTACATTTTCCTAAATGCCTGGGCATTTCTTATTCAAATTAGCAAATAAAATTTGATTTTTTCAGACAACGGATTCAGTCAGACAACGCTGACTGAATCCAAGCAGAGGTTTTTAAGGATTTGGTTTTTCCCTATCTTGTCTCTCAATTAGCGATAAGGATTAGGTTTTAAGAATTGAAGTCTTTCATCTCATTTGGACATTCATAGGATTGGGTTTTAAAGATTGAAGTTTTACCTCTCTTTTGGACATTCATAGGAAACAAATTTAACAACACGTTGCATTCACCATCAAAATTTGCACAAGACCGACAAAGCTGACTGAATCCAAGCAGATAATGATTTGGTTTTTCCCTATCTTATCTCTCGATTAGATATATGGATTGGTTTTTAAGAATTGGGGTCTTTTCCTCTCTTTATAGGATTGGGTTTTAAGGATTGGGGGTTTTTTCCTCTCTTTTGGACATTCATAGGAAACAAATTTAACAACACGTTGCATTCACCATCAAAATTTGCACAAGACCGACAAAGCTGACTGAATCCAAGCAGATAATGATTTGGTTTTTCCCTATCTTATCTCTCGATTAGATATATGGATTGGTTTTTAAGAATTGGGTCTTTTCCTCTCTTTATAGGATTGGGTTTTAAGGATTGGGGGTTTTTTCCTCTCTTTTGGACATTCATAGGAAACAAATTTAACAACACGTTGCATTCACCATCAAACTTTGCATAAGACCGACAAAGCTGACTGAATCCAAGCAGATAATGATTTGGTTTTTCCCTATCTTATCTCTCGATTAGATATATGGATTGGTTTTTAAGAATTGGGGTCTTTTCCTCTCTTTATAGGATTGGGTTTTAAGGATTGGGGGTTTTTTCCTCTCTTTTGGACATTCATAGGAAACAAATTTAACAACACGTTGCATTCACCATCAAAATTTGCACAAGACCGACAAAGCTGACTGAAACCAAGCAGATAAGGATTTGGTTTTTCCCTATCTTATCTCTCGATTAGATATATGGATTGGTTTTTAAGAATTGGGGTCTTTTCCTCTCTTTATAGGATTGGGTTTTAAGGATTGGGGTTTTTTTCCTCTCTTTTGGACATTCATAGGAAACAATTTTAACAACACGTTGCATTCACCATCAAACTTTGCATAAGACCGACAAAGCTGACTGAATCCAAGCAGATAATGATTTGGTTTTTCCTTATCTTATCTCTCGATTAGATATATGGATTGGTTTTAAGAATTGGGGTCTTTTCCTCTCTTTATAGGATTGGGTTTTAAGGATTGGGGTTTTTTTCCTCTCTTTTGGACATTCATAGGAAACAAATTTAACAACACGTTGCATTCACCATCAAAATTTGCACAAGACCGACAAAGCTGACTGAATCCAAGCAGATAAGGATTTGGTTTTTCCTTATCTTATCTCTCGATTAGATATATGGATTGGTTTTTAAGAATTGGGGTCTTTTCCTCTCTTTATAGGATTGGGTTTTAAGGATTGGGGTTTTTTCCTCTCTTTTGGACATTCACCAGAGAATATCTGTGATCTTCGACATACACCAGTGAGGGTCCGAATGCACAAGAATTTACTGAAATATTTGATTTTTCACTTACGTATTGAGTTTTATTTACATTCACCAATGAAAGTCGATATTCACCGTTTTTGGACATTCACGGTATATACATACATACTGTGATAAGACACAGCAGTGCCAAGAGGCTTACTACCTCGTTGACAGTGTCTCTTTTAAAAGATTTTCACTCAGTCGTTCGAACATCAAATATTTTATTTGTATATAATTACTACAAACCTTCCACTCCCCTGACCATAAAAGTCGAAAGCCTGTTGTGTCGTTTGCGTTTTATTCAAAACTATATGTATCTTGAGAACCACTATGCGATTAGCTAGAATCCTGGCAAAAAAGAAGAAGAATGAAATAAATGAAAAAGAAGAATTAAAAAGAAACAAAATAGAAAGGCAAGTGAAAGAAAAAAAAAAGTGAGACTTACAATTTTTCCTGACTGTAGATTGCAAGTCATCATTGTGAATACCCGATTTTCTTTGAGATACTTGCAATACTGTTTTGACCAGGTTGATCCAAACGAACCAAAAGCTTCTAAAGCAGACATAAAATTAATTAAAATTTTATTGGATTTTTTTTTACATGTTTTTGTTCATATCCATTACCTCATTTCTGTATTTTCTATCTGCCCTTATCTATTTTAACTATAAACTGCCGTAAAAATAATAATTAACAAATACTCCTAACAAGACTAAAGTTTGCACTAATTTGATCTAAACTTTTACTACAGAAGTCGATGATTATTTATCTTCTGCAGTAAAACCTGGTGACACCCACCCTCCCAGAAAACAAGAAGACACTAAAAAGAATAAAACAGCAAAACAAGAAATATTCCCCATTAAAACTTGGTAAAGGTAAAGCTCTTGGCGACACCCCCCCCCCCCCCCCCCGGAAATTAATGACCCAAAAATAATGCAAGCAAAACGAATAAAACAAAAACTAACCTAAAACGAACTAATAACCCAAACATACCAAATAGCCTAAGCATGCCAGAGAGGCATAATTCAGCGCTTGTCAAAAACCAAAAAAAATATTATAAACATAATAAAATAATATAAACATAAACGTTAATATAACATAATATAAACTTTAGATAGTTAAACATTAGATAGTTAGACACATTTATGGTCCATCTGCAACCTCTTCAGATAATTCTAAAAAAGGCAAATGTAATTCTGGGTACTTTTTGTTCATCGCCCAGTGAGGCTTCAAAATCTCTCGGAAACCCAAACTTGATATGTTTTTCTTAATATACTTAATCTCAAACACCTGAAAGACTTGCATACAACAATGGGGTATTATGATATCCAATCTTTCAACAAATTATTTCCATGATTTGGGTATAATTGAGACCCCCATTTCTCCTGCCCACCATGTCCACTCCAAGAAGTATCGCCTTCCCACAATTAAATCAGAAAGAGCCTGATTCTCAATCAGATACCAGATTCCTCATATTGTAGATAAACTTAATTTAGTAGAAAAGTCCCGAAGTTTCAAGAGCCAATTTTCTTTGAAAAAATATATTTCAATAGTTCTTTGTCTGGGTGTTGGGATTGATGAATAATAGATATTTGTATGAAATGTTTTGTGGTGTTCTCGCGCTAGGGTGGCCTCCTCTGTGATCTTCAACCTTGTATGTTTTTTTATATATATATATATATATCCTTTATTTGCTATTTCGGCATTTTCTTATCTCTGTTTAGGGCTGACACATCGTGCTCTGCTCCCCGTCGACCAGTTTAGAAAATTATTTATCATGAGTTTTGTCAATAAAAGATCTTGCCTTGTCCATCTTTCTTATAGGATGCATCCAGTGGCATCCAGTGGTATTTCTATTGCTAACAGTGGTATGTAAATATTTTTGCCAACAGATGAAAATATATCAGACGTCCTCGGGCCAAACCTTATTACACCATTCTTCATCCCTGCGGATGTCATAAATGATCATTTTGGTTCAATTTGTAAAATTCATCCGCCACTCCAGCATATGCCGGCCAACAGTGCAGTGAGTGAAATTCCTGAGATTGAAATTCATCAGACTCAACTTAAACTCGAAACTCTTGACACAAATAAGTCAGTATACCCAGGTGATATCCCTACCAAATTGATTGTGGAATGTGCCCAGTATTTAAGTGTACCTCTAACTGCTATTTTTAACCAATGTTTTGTAGATGGTATTTTTCCAGTGTGTTTTATTATATCTCCTATACCAAAAACTAAGACCCCAAAAGTTCCCTCTGACTTAAGACCAATATCAAAAACCCCCATTTTCTCTAAAATCTTTGAAAGTTTTATTTACCATTTCCTTTTTGACTATATTCGTGATAAAATCAACCCAAATCAGTTTGGCTTTAGGCCGAATCGTAGCACGACGCATTGTTTGATTTCTATACTTGATACTATTTTCAAACATCTTGAGTTGAATAGTTCCTTCGCTGAGGCTGTTTTTGCTGATGTTAGCAAAGCCTTCGACAATTTGGATCATCATACAGTTATAGATAATGCAAGGGCTTTAGGTGCAAGAGATTTTGTAGCTAGCTTTTTGTCTGGCCGTGAGCAATGTGTAGTCCTCCCTAACGGGGATTCATCAGGTTTTTCCTCGATTTTCTGTGGAGCACAGCAAGGGACTAAGTTAGGTCCTTTAGCATTTTTAATGTTTTTAATAATGTTTTACCAAGTTTTGGCAACTCTTTTAAATTTGCGGATGATTTGACATTACTGAACCTTTGTCAAACATCTAATATTTTGAATGTTACACTCGATTCACTAATTAACAATTTAAAGAATGATCTCGAAACTGTTAAACTCAACTTAAGCATACCCAAAAGCAGGTTCATGTTATTTTCTTTTTTAAAAAATATACCCCCTATCAATAATTACCTTTGCATACCAAATTTAAATACTGCTAAACTGCTTGGTGTGCAGTTGGACAACGACCTTAAATGGAACTCTTACATTTCCCACTTATTTAAGTTAGGTTGTTTTCTCCTCAAATCTTTCTCCCTTCTCAAACGGTTCTCCATATCAATCCAAAACCCTAAAATAATTTATTGTTCTTGTATAAGACCCTGTCTGGAATATGCTTGTCCTGTCTGGCTCCCTGAGTTGACCAAAGACCAATGTTCTAAAACTGAAAGTATTCAAAAAAGACCAATAAAAATTATTCTGGGGACGGGCTATACTACATACGATGAAGGTTTGGCTAGACTTGAACTTATTACATTGGAATCACGACGTCACATCCTTACCATGAACTTTGGTCACAAGTGCCTTAGTTCTGACTATCATCGACGTTTTCTCCCTCCCTTTAAAGAGAATCCCCCAACCCTTCCTAATACAAGACTCAATGCTCGTAGAGCTCCAAATACCCAACTGGACCTGTATCCCCAAATGATGACCATAGGTACAAAAACTCTTTTGCCTCCTATTTTGTTTCACATTTTAATAATTGATATAACTTTTGTTTTATGTTTATCCCCTAACATCTGTTTTATTATTGATTCAATTTTTTGTTTTATGTTTATCCCATAACATTTGTTTTGTTATGGTAATTCTGACGTGCTTATGCTAGCTTTTGCGCTATTTTAGCCAATAAATCATATTCTATTCTATTCTTTATGCTCAAGGAGTTCCTCCTATTCATTATAATAAAAAACCATTATAACCATTATAATAAAAATTCCATTATAATAACCAATTCCATTATAATAAAAAATTCCATCATAATTCCATTATAATAAAATTCCATTATAATTCCATTATAATAAAAATAACCATTATAATAACCATTATAATAAAAACCATTATAATAAAAATTCATTATAATAAAACATTATAATAAATGGAATTTGGAGTAACCAATTTAAATTGTCTATATTTCTTCTTTATCTTCCAGCTTGGATAAAAAAAAATCTTGAGTAATAAAGATACTTTTGATTCCATTTCAAAGTTAGAGATACGGCATAGGAAAGTACTCCCCGCGTTTGTACGTTTATCCGCACACCGTTATCTCATCCGATTTTTTCCCAGATTACGTATTTTTCTCGTGTTTTTTTATTATATCACCTCTTTTTTACTAATTTATTCATATTTTTTCTCAACAATTTTATATAAGAAAAAACTAGTCGAATTTGAAATTTTACGTTATTCCCCAGTGTCCTTAGACGAGAGGAAATATAAATGATGTCAAGTCTAGAATAAATTAAACAAAAAGGCTTGTCAAATGAATGTTAAGAGCGATATTAAAACTTAAATGAAAAAAAAATTATGTACCCCATTCTCAATTGCTTGTTTTAAGGAGCAATAGAATCAATTTGCGAAAATGCGGGATAATTCAAATTTGCTCTAAATTCAAAATTTAGGGCAGGAAAGCATTTTTTTTTTTTAATGAAATTACCAAAAATGCCATACCCCCAATTGATGCCATTTTATATTTTTTTGGCTTCTGAATGTTTCCATTAGCTAGAAAAAATGAGAATCAGTGAAAAATTCACTTTCAAAGATTTGGGCTTTTGGCTATGGTACCACCGACAGCACTATCCTGATAAGGGTTACAATTAGAGACCTGACAATTTAGAGACAGTGAGACCCCCCCCCCCCTCCTTGAACATAAAATAGACATATACACTTTTCTAACCAAAATATATTTTTTTGTAAACCTTCGCAACCCAGAATATTTTACAGGATTAACGTTGCAATCGTTAAGCCTCTCATTGGTTAATCGTTAAGTCTCACGACCTATCATTGCAATCATTCAATAATGAAGTAGAAACTTAGAAAAAAAAAACAGTTTTTTTAGTCGTATTTTTGCTGTTTACTCTTTCTGTCACCGGAAATATGTTTTTGAAGCCACCTAGTTGGTTTCTTGGGAAGCATGGCGGACCCAGAATTTTGTAAAGGTGGGAATACCGCTTAGATGGTTGATGCTTGGATTACTACGCATAAGACAATATGGTAATAATTTGGATAAAAATATTTTGTTTAAACTATATACTTATTGATTTCTTTAAAGTGAATTTTAATTTAGTTTTTTCAAATAGCCTACTATTATACTATATAGCTTACTGTTGTAGCCTCTGACCATAAGGGCTCATGTCATATACAATTTCGAGACAGTGGGACTTTGTCAATGCGAGGACCCCTGTTTAGGGAGGGGGAGATGACCAGCTTCTATCTATATTAATATAATATAGCAGATTGGGTAATTTAATAAATCATTTTTATGCTAATTATGGCCATAGTCTAATCATTCGAATTTCCCGAGTAAATTAGAATTCAATGCTTTTGGTTACGTGTATCCTTGGTTTTTAATTTTTGAATTAAAATCAAGCTGCCATCAAGCCATTGGCGAATTGGAGACAAAGCCAAGACAGGTAGTCTGAGTGAGAGGCAAAGCTGGCATAAGCCCTTTTCAGGATTGTATAAAAATGATGTCATTTTCACTTGTTGTTAGATATTGCTTATCATCCATCCATTCATCCATCCTAGGGTAGAACTTAGGTAGACAGCCATAGAACTAAGGGATGATCATGATTTTTGGTTTGACTCATGACGCTTTGACTCATGTATGCTTACATGTATGCTACCTCTTTTAGTGTTACACTTTTTTAGTTACACTTTTTTGTACACTTTTTAGTGTACACATTTTAGTGTACACTTTTCTGTCTACGGCTTAAAAGCTCTGAAGAAAAATATTATTGTCATTGGTGTGAAAACAATAACTTACTTTTATCAAGTAGGGACCCATATCCCTCGCGACTTCCTGTTTAAATAGCCCTCTCGACTTCCTGTACATGATTTATATTGGTATGAAAATATTACTTACTTTTATCAAGCAGGTACAAATAGCCCTCTCGACTTCTTGTTTAAATAGCCCTTTCGACTTCCGGTATATTATTATTATTGGTATGAAAATATTCATTAGTTTTATCAAGTAGGTGCAAATGGTCCTCCCGACTTCATGTTTAAACAGCCCTCTCGACTACCGATATATTACTATTATTGATATGAAAATATTACTTACTTTTATCAAGAAGGTACAAATAGCCTTCTCGACTTCCTGTTTTGTTGAAACTTGACGGTTCAGTGAGCTTTGTTTGTCGAATTTCAAGGGTACGCCTCATCAACAACTGTGCTTCACTATAGGTGGCATCAAAGTTTTCTCGTGTCTTTAAAAAATAACTTGATTAAACAATTTATATAACAATGTTTTCTTAAAGATGTTCCCGAAGTTATTAAGATGTGTAGAAAAGTTATTGTTTAAGACTAGATATTGCAAATTCCTTTCAAAAGAGAGCCCTTAAACAACTCTATGCTGTTCCAGTGCCCTGTTAGCAGTGAAGAAAAAAAAAAAAAAAAAGAACACATCTGTGCTACCCATGCAAAAAAGTGATTTTCCCCTATTATTCAAGGTGGGGGTGGGGGCTTTAAGTTTCATGTAGCTTTCAGCAATGACGATTCCCATGGTGAACTTTTCTTTTCGGTCCGACGCTATTTACGAGGAATTTCGAGCTATTTTTCGAAATTCCCATAAATTTGTATTCGCAACAAAACTTTTACTATTAAGACTAATCGAAATAATGGCTTGAATCATTACCATCCTTGAATCAGCTAGAAACAACAATTTTTTCTCTCTGGACAGCTTTTTCTTTAAACACGTTTTTAAGTTTTTGGTTACTATGGGCCGTTGTTCATTCTTCACCAGATCGCTGCAACCGTGACATCCTCAAGCCCATGCCAGGTTAAAAGTAAGATTTCTGGAACTTCAACAAATTCAAAACTTGAACTGAATTTTGGTAAGAAAGGAATGAGAACGAGAGAGAATGGAAAGACTATGATAGAAAGACAAGAGCGAAAGAAAGACAAGAGCTAATGATAGAAAGACAAGAGCGAAAGAAAGAAAGAGCGAAAAAAGACACAATATTCGACACACAATTTTTTGAAGATATTGCCCAAGTTATTAGCACTTAAAAACCCTTTTTCCCTTTTTTGAATGAGAGCAAAAATGTGATATTTGTCCTTTAGTTTCAGGCGCGGTGATGTAAACGCAACGATAATTTTTCCATGGCATAGGGAAGTGTTGAAATTAAAAATAATTTTGAAAATCGATTTGTTTCTGTCATCGGAAACTTTTTTTCGTTAAGTTTTTCAAAGAAAATTAAAGAGCCATTCTAAAACCTAGATTAGCAGATATAAAGTTCTATAGTGATTCAAAATTAAAAAGGCCAGAAATTACTATTACTGAATAAATAAAACCCAAGACCAACAGATTAGATAAAAATCACATTTGAAATAAGTATAACACATACTTATGTAGATGAATAAATAAATGCTAAAACAATTAGACATTAAAACGAATAATGAAGTTAAACTTAAAACGAACAGAAATTACTGGAAACAGCAGTAAGATTACTGCCTCCACTGCCGATAAACCTTGTGAAGACTATTACGTCATTTACATTTTGTTAAAAACTTTATGCATTTCGAACAGTGTGGTATAATTTTTTTTTAAACATCGACGGAAAATAGAAAATAAAACCTGGAAGACTGGAAATCTAGAAACTGGAAGTAAACTGAATGTTTGACTATTACGTCATTACGTCTATTACTATTACGTTGAATGTGAAGACTATTACGTCATTTACATTTTGTTAAAACTTTATGCATTTCGAACAGTGTGGTTTAATTTTTTTTTCAAACATCGACGGAAAATAGAAAATAAAACCTGGAAGACTGGAAATCTGGAAAGTAAACTGAATGTTTGACTATTACGTCATTACGTCTATTACTATTACGTTGAATGTGAAGACTATTACGTCATTTACATTTTGTTAAAAACTTTATACATTTCGAACAGTGTGGTATAATTTTTTTTTAAACATTGACGGAAAATAGAAAATGAAATCTGGAAGACTGGAAATCTTAAACTGGAAGTAAACTGAATGTTTAACATATAGCGAAATTAATCCCAGGAAATCTCAGGAATTCTAGATTTTATTAAACAGAGAATTTTGATTTTTCAATGTTATAATCGTAAAAGAAAAACTTTTGAAATATACTTTGTTTTTCGTAAAACGCAGAACACTGCCACATTTATATTACTTTGACAATGTAAATGTCCGTAAAATTGAAAGAACCCCAAGACAAAAATTTACCATGCCCAAAAATACTGGTGTACCATGTCCAGGTGTTTAAAATTACTCCAACTTAAAGAAGTAGTCCCTCACCCCAGATTATCGATTAGCCCACCCCCTCCGAGGATGGTTAGCATACATATCACAGGGATTGCAGCATCATAAAATAGTTGGACAATAGAAATTAAAGCCTCCGATCTTCCTAAAATTTATATAACTTGTTATAGAAAATATCCCATTTGTGGGATTCGAACTATACGACTTCAGAAAGCTTCGGTGACTTTCTAAATGGGTGTTCACATTACTCTAAACAGAACTTGAAAAACAATAATAAGACCTTTTTTCGCAAGCTGGAAAGCGAAGCCGGCTTCGCTTTCCGAAGCTTATTTCCATTATTCTCGACTAGTGGAAAGCTGCCAGACCATTATTCGCAAGACAAGAATTGGTTAGACTTGGAAAGCGAATCCAACCCGCTAATGAGAAGTGGTCCTGGCTAG
The DNA here is from genome assembly GCA_027921565.1 of Artemia sinica. Lineage (NCBI taxonomy): Eukaryota > Metazoa > Arthropoda > Branchiopoda > Anostraca > Artemiidae > Artemia > Artemia sinica. Next base: position 2,144,389 of record CM051258.1, on the reverse strand, counting down.
ACCCCGAAGCCGCGCCGAAAAGTCGGCGGCGCGCCGCCGAAAAAAAGACGGTGGTGCACCACCGAGCTTGAATCAGCGCGCTGACGCCGCCGCTGATTCTATCGGCGGCGGCGTAAGTTATACGCCGCCGTTTTTTTTTTGTTTTTTTTTCTCTTTTTTTTGGTTATCGATATCGACCTCCGGGCTTCAACCGTCATCCCGGCTAATCTGTTTCTTAAAGACAAAGACAAATACAGTCATCTTGGGTTCGCGATGTACATCGGTTCGTAGGAAGGAGAAGAAGAAATTTTTCTTGAAACAAAAATTCTACCTTCCACTTTAAATTTCTGTTCATTTTTCTTTCTGATTTTTCGGATGAAAAGAGGTAGGTAAAAGAGCAATAGGCAATTCAGGATATTATCATAGGCAGCGCGCTGCCTAAGTAAAGAACAATGTTGGCACAATGTATTGTTCTTTTTTCCATACCAGGGCAATTCGTATCAAAGGAGTTGTCATAGAAACTTCGAAAAGGGCTCATTCGATTGGAAATTGGAATGGCTTGTGCCCTTTTTAATAGTCGAAAATGATTGGAAGGCAACTAACACCCCTTCCACGCCCACCATTTCCCCAAACACACCCAATCAAAATTTTAAGATAGCCATTTTGTTCAGAGTAACTGATTTCCAGAGAGAAAATATGTTTTTTGAGGAGGTTACTCCCCCACAACCCTTAGGGCAAGGGTTTTGTAGTTATGCCCTGGGGGCATATAAGAACGATGTTGGCACAATGTATTATTTTTTTTCCTTTAGACCAGGGCACTTCATATCAAAGAAGTTGTCGAAGAAACTTCGAAAAGGGCTCATTCAATTAGAGATTAGAGTGGCTTGTGCCCTTTTTAATAGTCGAAAATGATTGGAAGGCACCTAACACCCCTTCCACCCCCACCATTTCCCGAAACACATCCGATCAACATTTTGAGATAGCCATTTTGTTTAACGTAGTTGAAAGTTCTGAAAATTAGGTCTTAGAGGATGACAACCACCCTCACAACCCTTAGGGTGAGGGTTGTAATTTATGCCCTGGGGCATATACGGTGTTTATAGAAAGCCTTGTCGTAGAAACTCAAAAAGGGATCATTCGATTGGAAATCGAAAAGCCTAGTGCCCTTTTTAATAATCGAAAGTGATTGGAAGGCTTGACATTTTTATAGTAGAGATAGATGTGGGTATAATGTATCATTTTGTTATTGTTGTTGTTGTTTAGACCAGGGCACTTCGTATCGAAGGATTTGTCGTAGGAACTTCGAAAAGGGCTCATTCGATTGAAAATAGAAAGGGCTGATGTCCTTTTTAATAGTCGAAAGTGATTGGAGGGAAACTAATCCCCCTCCCACGCCCACCCCTCCCATTTGCCTTTATCTTTAAAAAAGTAAATGTTGCCTTAAGATTAAATCAAAATGCACTGTGTTCATGCTAATTCCCAATAAGGCATCTCAGCAGTATCCCAAGAACGACTGAGGGTATTATGTTCAAACTTTCGGGGCTTCTTCTGCTCTTAAAATTTGACCAAATCAAAATAGCGTAAGTGTATCCAGGCTATCAAAGAAAGTAAACAAATTTTTTGGCGAATGTTATCAAGTTTTCCATTTCAGGTCAACTAGAGGAGGTATGAAACTAAATTAAACACTAATATTTGTGTCCAGATTTTTAAAAGAGTCTATGTTGTTAAATTTTGCTGAAAATTTTTTTCCGGCATACGAATAGCAGACCAAACTATAAATTCTTAAAAAAACGAAAAGATTTAAAGTAGTATTTTCTTTTTCCCTGAAAAGACTATGTCAATATAAAACGAACAGAAATTAATTAAAAAAACTGTGTCCACAAAATAAGTTTTTCAAAGAAAAGTAAAGAACTCCATTCAACAAAAAATGAGCAAAATTAAATCAAATAATCTACCAAGCGTGAAACTACCACAAATCAGCATCGATAAATAATTGAAACCCAAAACGAACAGAAATTACAATAAATAACCGAGTCAAACTCAAAACAAGCAGAAATTAACATAAGTTGGGCTCAAAACCCCTATGCCTTCCCAAGGCCAGAACATAATTTGCACTTTACTGAAAAAAATACAAATGAATATGCATTGTCAGTTTAATATACATATACTGATATTTAGTAATCAAAATGTTAATATTATTTGATTTATTAAAGGTATAAAAGTAAAAACATTTATATTCTTTTAGTAAAGTGAAAATTATGTTCTGGCCTTGGGAAGGCATAGGGGTTTTGAGCCCAACTTATGTTAATTTCTGCTCGTTTTGAGTTTGACTCAGTTATTTATTGTAATTTCTGTTCGTTTTGGGTTTCATTTATTTATCGATGCTGATTTGTGGTAGTTTCCCGCTTGGTAAATTATCTAGAACTAGTATAGAGATATATCTATAGAAATGAATTACATTTTTTCGCACAGTTAGCAGATCACACTGAAGTTGAAGTAGCCTTAAAAATTGACTTGAAACGTTATAACTTGATCACTTCTTTCAGAAAAGAATTTTGGAGGGTTATTCCGTGTTGATAAGAAAAGAGGGTAAAGGTGCAGTTTAGCTCCTCTTGTAGTGTAGGGCGCAGGAGCCCAATGGTAAAGGTGTAGGTTTGTTCTCCCTTATAAAAACTTATTTCAGCAGATACAAAGAAGAAGCCCATTTGCGGCATTCTGTGGGACCCCAAGGTCCAATGCTAGAATCAGATCCGCGAGTGGCAGTTTACGCTCGTCAAGTTCTGGCTGTACCGGCCACAAGTGCCCCAGCTAAACGGCTTTTTAGCACGACAGGACTGATAGTGACTGCAAAAAGATCAATGGCTCCAGGCAGAGTGAACAAACTCACTTTTGTTACATAAATTGTAACTGAAGTGATGTAACCGCTGATTTAAAATTGTTGGTGTTGTTAAGCCATGGTACCTGACTTGTATACACTTTTTTTTATGTTGTTATTTGTTTTGTTTTTTTAACTTCTTTTTCGTATGTATTTGATGAACAGGAGATGTTTGAACTTCAAACTTTGAAAGTTATACACACATTAGCCCAAATCATTAACAAGAAGGAAATGACTAAACACGGGATTTATAGGAACAATGCGATGTTAAACATAAACACAACATAGGTTTCCCTGGGTCTAGTGGCTAAAAATGAGAATTCTACTTGGTCTGATCGACGGTGAACATAAACACTTTCCGCACGGCCCAACAAATTCCTGTTTTGTCATATTGTTCTTGTATGTTTTTAGCCAATCATTTAAATTTCCTTACTAAAATCGAGGTTGAACGTGCTTGGTGAAGTGGAATTTTTATTATTATTTTTAATCAGGAAAATCGGCGCGCTGTGACGCGCCGCCGGTCTAAAATTGGCGGCGAGCCGCCAAAAAATTTTCGGCGCGCCGCCAAAAAATTTTCGGCGCGCCGCCGCCGATACTAAATCACACATTCGCCGCCGTCATGTCGGCGTGGCGCGGCTTCGGGGACTAGTCCTGGCATGTTTTTTGGCGTTAAATTCAAATTATTACACTACTGACTTTAATAAAACTTCAATTTTGACTTCTTTTTTTCATGTTATATCATTTAGTTCAAGAAACGAATAGTAATTTTGAAAACCTTGCATGAAAATGACTGAGACCAATTAAAATTGGTTTATGCGTAAGAATGGATTATATCGATGGAAGCGTGATCAATTTTTAAATACCTTGCTTTTTCACTCGTTATTCACGATTAGCCGGTGTGATTTTCACAAGCCTGTCTTATAAGCCGACTTCACTTTCCATTTGTTTTCGCAATACGCAGTTTTTTGGCCGTTAAGACAGGACTTGCAGCGAAAAACCACACTACCGCCATTTACCCGTGCCCCAACCATTTAAACATTTGCCTCTCAATTACATGGACTATCTGTCTTGGCTTTTCTCTTGTCTACACTAAGCCATGTCTTGATACAACCAGCAATGAACCGACAAGTGGAAATTTAATTTTTTTTCCGTATTTCATGAGAATAACTTACCCTTTGAACTCTTATCTGTAGATCAGTCATATACGGCTTAAAGTCTTTGGCTACTTCATGACCCATGTGGTAAAATGTCAAAAATGATGATATCAGGTGGATTAACTGAAAAGATAGGTAGGTAAAATTAGACAATGTTCAATACTTTGGAGAATAGAATTCCATAAAAAAACGGCAATCCTGTCTCTTTTCTGGTTTTCCACTCTCCTAGAGACTTGTATAATCCTGTTAAAGTTAGTGTTCTTTCTCTAAAGCAAGAACTTCGACTTGGTTGACCTCGGAGGACAGAAAGATAACAAATAATACTCCAATCTCTTGGAGATCCTGAAAAAAAAAAACATTTAAATCTCTACGACAATTTTGGCAATTTAGGGAATCGCAGGAATCACTTATTAAAAGTGATTTTTTGTGGTTCTCCGGATGACTGATTAAGATACATAAAAAAATAAAAATAAAAATCCGTAGTTCGAATTGAAACTAGAATAGCATTTGAAAAACGTCACTCGAGTCCTTTGGACAATCAGTTGATTATCCAGAGAATCAGAGAAATCACTTCGAAGGAGATTTCCCGCGCTACTCTCCATGATCAATAATTTATCTCAGATACTCAAATTCTTTTTAAACACAAGACTAGAGTATCGTATTGGAAAACAAAAAAAAATATACTTAATGTCAATCGGACAAGCCTTTTATCACTCAGAGAATCCCAATAATTCCTTAATAATATGTGATTTTTCGTGGTTCTTGAATTTTTTTTTCTTGGTACAACAGGGGACTTAAATATCATCTCTGAAAAATACATTTAAGCCTCTTGAGCGATCAGCTGGTCTTCCAGACAGGATACTGAATTAATGTTTGGGGGGAAGGACACCGATAAAAATTTGGCTCCCTATCGACATTTTTCGCACCACCGACCCTGTAATTAGTGCAATTTTCGGTACTTCCGTATTAGCCAGTACACACCCAAGAGGTGAAATAACTTTACTTACTTTAACTTTCGGCGGGACACAGACGATGATCCATCCTGCCCGGCACCAATGGATGGTGGGATGACTGACGTAGTCCAACACGATCTGGCAGCAGCAGCTTCTTCTGCAATTTTCAGCCAGTCCTTATCCCAAAAACGTCCGCGTCGGTAGAAGCTACCTCGAGGATCCAGGTCCTTCTTGAATATCTGCCAGAGATTCCTTCTTTGGCCACCTGGTCTCCGATTCCATGTTGGAAGGGGGCCGCAGGTGAGGACGTCAAGGAATATGGTTCCAGCTGGCCGTTGTAGTGTGTGTCCCAGGAATTTTAGTCGTCGTTGTTTTATGATTGCCGAGAGGGAGGCCTTCTGGGCACAACACCTTCGAACATCAGCATTTGAGATATGGGACCATCGGCTGACCCATAGTATGTGTCTCATGCAGCGATGGTCGAATACTTCTAGTGAACGTGTTTCTTCGGCCTTTAAAGGCCAGGTTTCAGAGGCGTACAGCAGGATCGATCGAACATTTGCCTTGTAGACGTTCATTTTCGTTTTATTTCTAATTTCATGTTTATTCCAAAGCGACTTCTTCATTCTTGTGAAGACATCCCATACCTTTCCTATTCTAATAGGAAACGAGCTCTAACATCAGATTATGCACCTCCGTTTGGTGTTAGGACAAAACCAAGGTAGCGGAACTCTTCAGCAATCTCGATGGCTTCGCCCTCTAGTTGGATATCTGGGTGGTTTGGGGCGGTGGCTTTCATGACTTTTGTTTTAGACCTGCTGATCATGAGGCCAGCTTTCTTTGATATACAGGAGACATTGTTGACCATCTTTTGAACCTCAGCAGACGAGCTACTCATGAGACCCATATCGTCTGCGAAGTCAAGGTCTGTCAGGGTGATCGGGTTGTCTTCTCTCTGACCAACTTCTCTCAAAGCCTTTGGGAGTGAAAAGTGAATTCACCATTATCCAGTCTATCATGTAGTTATTTGAAAAAAACTACGTTTTCTAAATAGTTAAAGAGGCTGAGTCACAAGTTCGAACCTTAAAACGTACAGGGATTAGGAGGTACAGTTGGGGGGCTGCCGCCCCCAAACCCCCCGCTTTTGCAGCCTCTTTTGTTAAGATTTTTATTTTGGGGGTCTAACGCCCCCCTCAACCCCCGCTTTTTCCCTTGCAAAGAAATGCTTTGCAACAGGAACGAAGTCTGCTTGAATTTTTTACCGTAAGAACATCCTATTGCATCTCTTTGATTAGAAACAGTACTGAGCCTGTTTGCTGGATTTTTTACATTAGATTTTCCCTGACCGATAACAAGCAATAATGTAATGAACTTAACAATTTTGAACAGAAAAAAACAGGGAACAGAAGTTAAAAAACAAAAAACAGAAAAAAACATAAACAGGCAGTTTAGGTTCAGGTAGGTTCAGGTTCATCTATTTTTCCATCATACATAATCACACTGAATACATAACTATACCTGGCACAGAGACAAGTTTGTAGTTATAACTGTAACAGACTGAGTTGCCATTGCCAAATTCTCTGAAGATTTAAAAAAAATGCCATTGAAACAGTTTCATTCGAGTTGGTACGACCAACAGAGCTGGCGAAAGGGAGCACCCCTGTTTGACCCCTGACTCAGCGTCAAATTCCGTTGTTTCGCCGTCGGCAGTTCGGACTCTCATAACTGTAGACTCATAGGCTCCTTTGAGCATCTCGGTCAGTTCTGATGGGATACAGTCTTCTACAATGATCTTCCGAAGCTCGGTCCTAATAAGGGAGTCAAAAGCAGCAACAAAATCGATGAAGGCGACGAAAGCAGACAGTTGGAATCTCTCACTCTGCTGTAGGATGAGGCGGAGAGTCAGAATATGTTTTGGCAGCCCCTGCCAGGTCTGAAACCTGCTTTTTCTGGTCTTGTCAACTTGTCTCGGGAGTCCTTGAAACAATTGAGGACGATTATGCAAAAGACCTTCATGGCGTGGTCTATTAGTGATATACCTTGGCAGTTTGAGCAGACTACCTTGTATCCCTTTTTAAATACCGGTATAAGTACTGACAGTTTTCAATCTTTTGGAATTTCTTTGTCGTCCATACCTAAACTAGCAAGTCTTTCAGCTTAAATAATAGTGTTGTGGATGACTTATACATCTATGCTGAGATGTCTGCTGAGGGGCTTTGTTATTTTTCATGTTTTTCAGTACCCGATAAACATCAGCAAATGACGGTGAATGTAGATCTATCTGGTAGGGCTCCTTCGGTACACTTTGGAAATCGGGTAGATCACACAGAGCTTTTGTAGGATTAAGGAGCTCGGAGATATGTTCTTTCCATCTCTCAAGGCGGTCTTTTTCCGTCTGAATAAAGTTGCCCGTTTTGTCTTTCAAGGTGTCCGTGGAGATGGGCAATTTGCCTAACGCTTCCCTCAGTAGCTTGAATGTTTTCCTTAGGTTATGCGATTCTGCTGCTCGTTGCATATAAGAAGCCATTTGTGACCAGTATTTCTCCCTGTCACTATGAACAGACTGCTTTACCAGCTTGTGAGCATTTTTTAGGGGTTCTTTAGGGCCACTGAGAAGGGGCCGTTTCTTTTCCACTAGCTCAATTGTTTTGTCCGAGATCCAGAGTCTTTGTTTCCTCTTGGTGTGACCTAGAATCTGTTCAACAACCTCTTGTGTCATTGCTTTCAGCTTTGACCATCGGTCCTCGATATCAGTATAGTCATTAACGGCCTCGAATCAGTTGTTAAGTTGTAGCTCGAAATCAGCCTTAATCTGTGGACTCAGTAGTTTTGATACATCAAACCGATTGATTTTTATCTTCTTTTTACGGGTGCTTAGTCTTTGACTGAATTTACAGATGAGAAGAAAGCAATTGGAGTCGTTTGTTGAGCCTGTATCTACGTCTCTGTAGACTATTGCATCCAGACATGAGTTCCTCCAACGTCTTCTGACGAGGAAGTGGTCGATCTGGGCTTTGATGACCCCGTCATTAGATCTCCAGGACCCAAGATGGTGCTTCTTGTGCTCGAACTGGGTGTTAACCAGATATAGGTTATTGTATTTGGCAAGCTGTAGCAACCTCTCACCGTTCGAGCATCTAGCTCCGATGGTATGGCGTCCGATCACTCCTTCGGTGTTTGCATCTGGCTTACCGACCCTTGCGTTAAAGTCACCAGCAAAAAAAAAGTATGGCGCGTCCTAGGACGGAGACGAGCATTCTCTGCAGCTCAAAGTAGAACGCACCTCTGGCGTCATCAGGGCTATCTCTGATAGGCGCGTAGACGGGCAATATACTCACGTTACTAATCCGGCCTTTCAGTCTCAGGGTAGAGATTTTTGCGGACACTGGTTGCCAAGAGATGACAGATGATGCAGCATCTTTCCAGGAGGAATTGGGTCCAGGAGGAATTGGGTCCAGGAGGAATCCAGCTCCATGGAAACCGCTCCCATCAGTTGGTCCAGAGTTGTAAAATTTAAATGTTTCTGAATCCGTGAGGTGAATTGGTTTCATCATTATGTCCTTCAGTCTAGTCTCAGAAAGGCAATATATATTGAAACCATATTTTTTCATTTCATAAGCAAGGAGCATCTGAGTTGACTTTGCCTTGCAACTTCTTACATACCAAGAACCAACCTTAAGTTTCTTGATGGGGATGATTAGCCCACTTCTTGAATCAGGCATCATCCGAACCTGATCCACGTTGGCTACAGCGGACGCCGTAGAATTGATAGTTATATCTGAATTCTCTGTATCCATTGGTGTTTCATGGGAATTTCCTTGACTAGCAGCTCCCCAAAATTCTAGCACCCCGTTGCGTTAGCCCTTCTGCCGGTCGGGCTAGGCAACCAGCAGAACGTTTCACCACTCCATCGCGATGAGGTGCAACTTAGGACTCTCCTGATCATATGTGATCATATGTTTGCACATTAAGGGTGGGGGTAAAGTAACCTAGCCTTACCCCCCCCATAAACCCCTAATGTGCAAATATATAGCCCAAATTATTCAAGCCCAATGCATTTTGTCACCCTTCATCAGTCTTTGCGGCTATGAAACCGGTTTTCTTAGACTTTACATTTAGCAAACTTCTCAAGTGTGTACTGGCTAATACAGAAGTGCCCAATTTTGAATCTTATAAGGGGGGCACAAAACGCCCCGTGAATCCTCCCCTGCTTTCATGAAATCACAAAAACGATGAATTTTTCATAGCTTTCATGATAACCCATCAAATCTCTAAGATACTCGGTCGGAGGCGGGATTAATGGTTTGAAACAAAGCCATTTGAGTCTCTCGAAAAATTAGTTGGCCATCCAGAAAATCACACAAATCACATAAATAACTTGATTTTTTATGGCTAACACCCTAAAAAGGATGATTGGGCACAGAAAAATGTATAAAATAAACACTATTATGCAAAACTTGATAGCGGTAAGAACGCTTGCTTGTCGCCGTGGCAACTCCAGTTCGAACCTTGCATAAGACAAATTTTGGCTTAGAGAAGACTAAAAAGACGAGAAAGCCAAACATAAAAATCGTTTTCATAATGGACTCATAAGTAAAAAATGATCTCTTTTTTCTTGCGAATCTATGAATATAAGTGAAAGCGAGTGGTGTAAAAAGCCTTACATAACTTGATCCTTTCAATTTGTTTTCCTCAACCCGCAGACTTTTTTTCGTTCTACATTTATAACTTAGGTCAATTTGATATTCTTGTTATGTAAAACCCAATCCGTTTTCACTTATATTCATAAATTCTTGAGAATTTTTTTTTCAGTCCATTTTGAAAACGAGTTAAACTGTTTTTATTTTGTTATTTATAAAAACATTAGTATTCCCGTCCTCGATGGACAGCCATGTCAACAAGGACTCTGAGACAACTGAGACTGGTGAATAATTTATAACGAGCCCTTCTTGGCAAAGCTCAGATGGAGGGGGGGGGTATTAAGCAGCGTAAACAAGGATCCAAACAAGGGTCGACAATAAGGCCGTATCCAGGATTGATTTTGAAGAGGGAGGGGGGGATAAAAAATATAAAAACAAAACACATGAAAGATTTATTTGTATGCGTTTTTGTTATGTTTTGACTAATTGGACGAGAATTTAGGGGAGGGGGGTTCAAACCCACTAGTGACCCTGGATACAGCCTTTGCCGACAAGAACCCACAACTGAGTTTGACATTAGACGTGTCAAAATCAAATGCCAGGCATGATCATGAGTATTTCGAAAAAAATTATTGACAAAATTTTGGTGTCATCCACTTACCATACAGTCTAATACCATATAAGAAGACGCCGAAGATTCTTCTGTTTTCTGAGGGGGGGGGGCTAGATCTGAAAAATACCCTTTCGTTGGCATTATATTGAAATAATCGCAAAAAAGAAGCCAAAATATCCCCTTGGGTTTAAAATAATATTTTTTTCTCTTCCAAACACATAAAATAAAATTAATACCCTCCTCCAGCACTTTCATGAAATTACGCACCTGAGGAGAGGGGAGAAGGATGGGATTCGCCAAAACAGCGAACAGGGCAAAGCACAGGATAGTGCAAAAATGATCTTGCAAATTCAGTGCAAGGAAGAATGAAACTTGTAGAAACAAAATTAAGAAAATAATGACAAAAGCATACCATCTAATAGCAGGAGTAGCAAAATAGAAACAAATAGCTTTTTAATCTCTCCCCCTAAAAACTTAAAAATTCAAGCGATGTTAAGCGTGAATGGGCGAAACTTATCCCTAGACCACAAGTACATACCGTGTCACCTAATTGTAAAATGACCACAAAACAATTTTTGTTTTTTTGTGGTTTAAATTTAATGAGATTACAAACCGCAAAAAAAGAAAAAAAAATGTGGCTTCGCGAGTTTCCGTTAATCTTTATACCAAATTAGGGTATAGCGAATTTCCTTTTATGCACTAGCTATAAAATAAAGGAGAATCTCTGGGTAGTGGAGATGAAAATAAGAAAAATGTGGAAAGCAGCGGAAAATGGGAGCAGTATAGATAGATATTTACTGCTGTAAAAACCACTTAGGCCCATGGCACAAAAAAGCAAATACTTCCGGACACTGTATACCATGCCTAACAATAACAATACCATAGCCTAATAAACCGTCGCTACACACCGTGCTCTGATTATTGAATGTGATAGTAAATCTGTAAAGCAAGACCCCAATCGCATGTGGAAATTCCTAAAAAAGAAGAAACGTGAAGAATCAGTTGATGTTCTGCCCAGTGAGAGTGAGTGGGTTAAATATTTTACGCGCGAGTTTTCATCGCCTAATGCTGATCTGGAAAATAAATTTTCTATTGAGCTCGATGCGAGTCTTGCGGAATGTGAACGGGAAGTTGGTTTTGTTGTGTCTAATTCGTCAGTCAGTGAGGCACTCTCGAAACTGAAGAAGTCAAGGGGGGTGGATAACCTGTGCGGATTGCATCTGCAAGCGGGAAATCAGAACCTTGTCGAGCACCTTTGTCTCCTGTATCAAATGATTTTTAATGCTGGGATTGTTCCAGACCTATTCTGCACGGGTGTAATTACTCCTGTACTAAAAAAGGGAAAGACGGCGGGCAGTGTTTTTCTTACCTCCCGATAACTGTCACGCCTGTACTGTGCAAGTTATTAGATTTGCTTGTTGTAAATAGGCTTAGTGCTACATGTAACACGCCGGATAACCAATTTGGTTTAAAAAAGAACACGAGTAGAGAACACGCGTACTATATGATTGCTAATTTGTTGATTGACGCCGATGATTCAAATGAGACACTGTATTTTGCCGGTCACGATGTCAACCGCGCGTTCGACTCTGGTGTGCACCCTCAGATGTTGTTGTCTGCTCGGAAGCGTGGCGTGGATAAGTCTATTCTACGCGCACTGAGGAATATGTATAGTAAATTAAAAGCTTGTGTAAATGTACCGTGTGTTAATGCTTTAGCCCTACCTTCTTGTCTTATACCCGTAGAATAGGGAATACACCAAGGGGCACTTACTTCGCCACCGCTATTCAATAATAGCATTGTTTCATCGCAAGAATCGGTTCAGTCTACATGTATCTTTAGAGGTCTCCATGTTTCGCTGATCGATTATGCCGACGACATTTTGAACGCGAGTAGAACACTTGTAGGCATCGAAGAGACTTTCCGTGTTTTGAGTAAGGAGTACGGTAACATAGGTCTTTCTTTTAATCCCCAGAAAAGTGAACTTCTGGTATATAATAGCCGCGTTAAAGATAGTGTACCAATTGATGTTATTTTCGGAACTTATACGATTAAGTCTTCATCTAAGATTATGTACCTCGGCCTTCCAATATGTAGCGATCTTAAAGACACGCAGAGCTTATGGAATTCTCATTTCAGTGAAGTGCCACTTTAATTGTTTTCTACTCACAAGGGTGCATAACGCTTTTGTTTTGCCACGTGTGCTAGCCCTATCTCCGTTTTGGAAAACATTTACTTCGTCTGATCGCCGCAGTATTCGGTCAACTTCTACAGATATGGCAAGTATCTGCTTCATCTTCCAATTTGGATGAGGAATTCGAAAATATCTCTGAAGTATGGTATAGCCGACCCACTTATAGCTGTACTGAATCGCCGTGCTCGATTTTCAAAGGCATTTGAACCAAGCCACTCTTCGTTATACGTCGCAATAACTTGAATTTGTCAATTTTTTTTGTCGTAGTAATGTTCTTAATCTTGTTCTTCTGTAGTTGAATTTTCTTTGGATATTTTGTTGTTATTTTTATTTCTTTTCTTGTACTCCATTTACAACATTTTGTATGTTTAATAATGGGTAATAAAATAATAATAATAATAAAAATAATATTTATATTTTTATATTTTCAGAGCATAAGTCCAAAACACATTACACTATCTTTCGAATTTGATTAACATCACCGAGAAACTTAAAAGAAAGAACAGGAAAATCATTCTTTGGCAGTATAAAACGATCTAATAAATAGATATCTCAGCATGTAAGTGGCGAGCAGTGGTAAAAAAAACAGCTTTTCAAAAAAAGAAGAAGAAGAATAGGACAAACCCCAAGAAGAATTTTCTTTGGTTATCTCAGGGCAAATAACATAAATATTCTTCTTCAATAAATGTTTATGGTGATCACTTGAAATTAATTAAAGGTGTATTTTAAAAATATATTATATTTATTTCCAAGTTTAAAGTTCATGTTCCCTATGAAACATGCGACTTTGCGACAAGCCTATAGTTGTAACTTTTACGGAACGTACAAGATATTTATATTACTGGACTAAATAGTTTCAGATCTATTCGTTCACTGAAATATAATTATGGTTTTACTTTGACTCTTTCTTAGAGTAATAAATTAAGAAAATTTTCGTATTTTGTCATATTTCCGACGTATTTTCGGCGTATTTTTCAAAAAAAAAAAAAACAAACGAAAACAAAACAAAGCAAATTTAAAAAACTGCAATTCAGTAGATAGATAAAGTTGAATCTCAGCTACCAAACAATAGCAACATCTTTATCTTACGATGAGACATTAAAACATTAGAACTCAGAAAAATCCATACCCAAAGACTTACAACTGGAAAACGATATTTACTAGGCAATCCAAGACTATTTGTCATTTAAATAAGTAAAATTAAAGACCGACATAAAACAAAATAATAGAGTAAACATGATATTTTTAATTCTTTATTTTGAAACCTACTGAAAAGAAGCTTCTAATTTTACATAGAAACTAAGCTAATGATATTGAGTATTTTGCATCAGTTTAATTCTAATAAGTGTAATATATATATATATATATATATATATATATATATATATATATATATATATATATATATATATATATATATATATATATATATAATATATATATTATATATATATATATATATATATATATATATATATATATACTATATATGTTACTGTGAATGTCCGAAATCTGGTTAATGTCGACATTCACTGGCATGTTAGAGTTTCCTTTTTCTCTGCTTGGATTCAATTAGCTTTGTGAGTCAGCGTTTTCAGTCTTATGCAGGCTATGATGGTAAAAGTTAAAGTTAAGTTACATTATATTAGTTTAGGTTAGGTCAGTTTAGATTAGATTAAATTTGGTTCTAAAAATCAGAAATGGGTTAAAAACCTAAGCTAACCTAACCTCACCTAATCAAATCTATTCTAACCTAACCTGTCATCATCCAACCTTGCATTAAATTGAAAAAATTGACTAGCAACGCTGACTAAATCCAAGGATAAAAAAAGGTGTTTCAAATATATATATATATATATATATATATTATATAAATACAAATTTAATTTTAGTATATAATATAATTCAAATAAACTTAATTTCAAGCTAAAGTTAGCAATTGAATATACTAAAATTCAGTTCTTCAGGTGGGGCTAATTGTCCACCACTTCTAACGAATTGGAGAGGTAATAGTTTCCCAAATATATTACAAATTTGCCCACTATGCCGTGTTTTGGAGGATGGATTGGGACATTTTCTGTTTAGGTACAATGGCTTGACAAATCAAAAGGGAGGTTGGCTTAGTGGTGGAAATGACGAGAAGCTACTGGGAATCCATAAATTAACATCTCCTAGATATATAGCGGTTACAGGCAATGTTATTTTTAAAGGGCTTTAAGGCTCGAAAATAGCAAGTTTTTATTTATTTGAATCTGTTTATTTACTATGCTTATATGTGTATTTACTTTGTTGATTTGTTTATTTACTATGCTTATTTGTATATTTACTTTGTTGATTTGTTTATTTACTATGCTTATTTGTATATTTACTTTGTTGATTTGTTTATTTACTATGCTTATTTGTATATTTACTTTGTTGATTTGTTTATTTACTATGCTTATTTGTATATTTACTTTGTTGATTTGTTTATTTACTATGCTTATTTGTATAGTTACTTTGCTTATTTGTTTATTTACTATGCTTATTTGTATATTTACTTTGTTGATTTGTTTATTTACTATGCTTATTTGTATATTTACTTTGTTGATTTGTTTATTTACTATGCTTATTTGTATAGTTACTTTGTTGATTTGTTTATTTACTATGCTTATTTGTATATTTACTTTGTTGATTTGTTTATTTACTATGCTTATTTGTATATTTATTTTGTTGATTTGTTTATTTACTATGCTTATTTGTATATTTACTTTGTTGATTTGTTTATTTACTATGCTTATTTGTATATTTACTTTGTTGATTTGTTTATTTACTATGCTTATTTGTATATTTACTTTGTTGATTTGTTTATTTACTATGCTTATTTGTATAGTTACTTTGTTTATTTGTTTATTTACTATGCTTATTTGTATATTTACTTTGTTGATTTGCTTATTTACTATGCTTATTTGTATATTTACTTTGCTGATTTGTTTATTTACTATGCTTATTTGTATATTTACTTTGTTGATTTGTTTATTTACTATGCTTATTTGTATATTTACTTTGTTGATTTGTTTATTTACTACGCTTATTTGTATATTTACTTTGTTGATTTGTTTATTTACTATGCTTATTTTTATATTTACTTTGTTGATTTGTTTATTTACTATGCTTATTTGTATATTTACTTTGTTGATTTGTTTATTTACTATGCTTATTTGTATATTTACTTTGTTGATTTGTTTATTTACTATGCTTATTTGTATATTTACTTTGTTGATTTGTTTATTTACTATGCTTATTTGTATATTTACTTTGTTTATTTGTTTATTTACTATGCTTATTTGTATATTTACTTTGTTGATTTGTTTATTTACTATGCTTATTTGTATATTTACTTTGTTGATTTGTTTATTTACTATGCTTATTTGTATATTTACTTTGTTGATTTGTTTATTTACTATGCTTATTTGTATAGTTACTTTGTTGATTTGTTTATTTACTATGCTTATTTGTATAGTTACTTTGTTTATTTGTTTATTTACTATGCTTATTTGTATATTTACTTTGTTGATTTGTTTATTTACTATGCTTATTTGTATATTTACTTTGTTGATTTGTTTATTTACTATGCTTAGTTGTATATTTACTTTGTTGATTTGTTTATTTACTATGCTTATTTGTATATTTACTTTGTTGATTTGTTTATTTACTATGCTTATTTGTATATTTACTTTGTTGATTTGTTTATTTACTATGCTTATTTGTATATTTACTTTGTTGATTTGTTTATTTACTATGCTTGTTTGTATATTTACTTTGTTGATTTGTTTATTTACTATGCTTATTTGTATATTTACTTTGTTGATTTGTTTATTTACTATGCTAATTTGTATATTTACTTTGTTGATTTGTTTATTTACTATGCTTATTTGTATAGTTACTTTGTTTATTTGTTTATTTATTATGCTTATTTGTATACTTACTTTGTTTATTTGCTTATTTACTATGCTTATTTGTATATTTACTTTGCTGATTTGTTTATTTACTATGCTTATTTGTATATTTACTTTGTTGATTTGTTTATTTACTATGCTTATTTGTATATTTACTTTGTTGATTTGTTTATTTACTATGCTTATTTGTATATTTACTTTGTTGATTTGTTTATTTACTATGCTTATTTGTATATTTACTTTGTTGATTTGTTTATTTACTATGCTTATTTGTATATTTACTTTGTTGATTTGTTTATTTACTATGCTTATTTGTATATTTACGTTGTTGATTTGTTTATTTACTATGCTTATTTGTATATTTACTTTGCTGATTTGTTTATTTACTATGCTTATTTGTATATTTACTTTGTTGATTTGTTTATTTACTATGCTTATTTGTATATTTACTTTGTTGATTTGTTTATTTACTATGCTTATTTGTATATTTACTTTGTTGATTTGTTTATTTACTATGCTTATTTGTATATTTACTTTGTTGATTTGTTTATTTACTATGCTTATTTGTATATTTACTTTGTTGATTTGTTTATTTACTATGCTTATTTGTATATTTACTTTGTTGATTTGTTTATTTACTATGCTATTTGTATATTTACTTTGTTGATTTGTTTATTTACTATGCTTATTTGTATATTTACTTTGTTGATTTGTTTATTTACTATGCTTATTTGTATATTTACTTTGTTGATTTGTTTATTTACTATGCTTATTTGTATATTTACTTTGTTGATTTGTTTATTTACTATGCTTATTTGTGTATTTACTTTGTTGATTTGTTTATTTACTATGCTTATTTGTATATTTACTTTGTTGATTTGTTTATTTACTATGCTTATTTGTATAGTTACTTTGTTTATTTGTTTATTTACTATGCTTATTTGTATATTTACTTTGTTGATTTGTTTATTTACTATGCTTATTTGTATATTTACTTTGTTGATTTGTTTATTTACTATGCTTATTTGTATATTTACTTTGTTGATTTGTTTATTTACTATGCTTATTTGTATATTTACTTTGTTGATTTGTTTATTTACTATGCTTATTTGTATATTTACTTTGTTGATTTGTTTATTTACTATGCTTATTTGTATATTTACTTTGTTGATTTGTTTATTTACTATGCTTATTTGTATATTTACTTTGTTGATTTGTTTATTTACTATGCTTATTTGTATATTTAGTTTGTTGATTTGTTTATTTACTATGCTTATTTGTATATTTACTTTGTTGATTTGTTTATTTACTATGCTTATTTGTATATTTACTTTGTTGATTTGTTTATTTACTATGCTTATTTGTATATTTACTTTGTTGATTTGTTTATTTACTATGCTTATTTGTATATTTACTTTGTTGATTTGTTTATTTACTATGCTTATTTGTATATTTACTTTGTTGATTTGTTTATTTACTATGCTTATTTGTATATTTACTTTGTTGATTTGTTTATTTACTATGCTTATTTGTATATTTACTTTGTTGATTTGTTTATTTACTATGCTTATTTGTATATTTACTTTGTTGATTTGTTTATTTACTATGCTTATTTGTATATTTACTTTGTTGATTTGTTTATTTACTATGCTTATTTGTATATTTACTTTGTTGATTGTTTATTTACTATGCTTATTTGTATATTTACTTTGTTGATTTGTTTATTTACTATGCTTATTTGTATAGTTACTTTGTTGATTTGTTTATTTACTTTGCTTATTTGTATATTTACTTTGTTGATTTGTTTATTTACTATGCTTATTTGTATATTTACTTTGTTGATTTGTTTATTTACTATGCTTATTTGTATATTTACTTTGTTGATTTGTTTATTTACTATGCTTATTTGTATATTTGCTTTGTTGATTTGTTTATTTACTATGCTTATTTGTATATTTACTTTGTTGATTTGTTTATTTACAATGCTTATTTGTATAGTTACTTTGTTTATTTGTTTATTTACTATGCTTATTTGTATATTTACTTTGTTGATTTGTTTATTTACTATGCTTATTTGTATATTTACTTTGTTGATTTGTTTATTTACTATGCTTATTTGTATATTTACTTTGTTGATTTGTTTATTTACTATGCTTATTTGTATATTTACTTTGTTGATTTGTTTATTTACTATGCTTATTTGTATATTTACTTTGTTGATTTGTTTATTTACTATGCTTATTTGTATATTTACTTTGTTGATTTGTTTATTTACTATGCTTATTTGTATATTTACTTTGTTGATTTGTTTATTTACTATGCTTATTTGTATATTTACTTGTTGATTGTTTATTTACTATGCTTATTTGTATATTTAGTTTGTTGAATTGTTTATTTACTATGCTTATTTGTATATTTACTTTGTTGATTTGTTTATTTACTATGCTTATTTGTATATTTACTTTGTTGATTTGTTTATTTACTATGCTTATTTGTATAGTTACTTTGTTTATTTGTTTATTTACTATGCTTATTTGTATATTTACTTTGTTGATTTGTTTATTTACTATGCTTATTTGTATATTTACTTTGTTGATTTGTTTATTTACTATGCTTATTTGTATATTTACTTTGTTGATTTGTTTATTTACTATGCTTATTTGTATATTTACTTTGTTGATTTGTTTATTTACTATGCTTATTTGTATATTTACTTTGTTGATTTGTTTATTTACTATGCTTATTTGTATATTTACTTTGTTGATTTGTTTATTTACTATGCTTATTTGTATATTTACTTTGTTGATTTGTTTATTTACTATGCTTATTTGCATATTTACTTTGTTGATTTGTTTATTTACTATGCTTATTTGTATATTTACTTTGTTGATTTGTTTATTTACTATGCTTATTTGTATATTTACTTTGTTGATTTGTTTATTTACTATGCTTATTTGTATATTTACTTTGTTGATTTGTTTATTTACTATGCTTATTTGTATATTTACTTTGTTGATTTGTTTATTTACTATGCTTATTTGTATATTTACTTTGTTGGTTTGTTTATTTACTATGCTTATTTGTATAGTTACTTTGTTGATTTGTTTATTTACTTTGCTTATTTGTATATTTACTTTGTTGATTTGTTTATTTACTATGCTTATTTGTATATTTACTTTGTTGATTTGTTTATTTACTATGCTTATTTGTATATTTACTTTGTTGATTTGTTTATTTACTATGCTTATTTGTATATTTGCTTTGTTGATTTGTTTATTTACTATGCTTATTTGTATATTTACTTTGTTGATTTGTTTATTTACTATGCTTATTTGTATAGTTACTTTGTTTATTTGTTTATTTACTATGCTTATTTGTATATTTACTTTGTTGATTTGTTTATTTACTATGCTTATTTGTATATTTACTTTGTTGATTTGTTTATTTACTATGCTTATTTGTATATTTACTTTGTTGATTTGTTTATTTACTATGCTTATTTGTATATTTACTTTGTTGATTTGTTTATTTACTATGCTTATTTGTATATTTACTTTGTTGATTTGTTTATTTACTATGCTTATTTGTATATTTACTTTGTTGATTTGTTTATTTACTATGCTTATTTGTATATTTAGTTTGTTGATTGTTTATTTACTATGCTTATTTGTATATTTACTTTGTTGATTTGTTTATTTACTATGCTTATTTGTATATTTACTTTGTTGATTTGTTTATTTACTATGCTTATTTGTATATTTACTTTGTTGATTTGTTTATTTACTATGCTTATTTGTATATTTACTTTGTTGATTTGTTTATTTACTATGCTTATTTGTATATTTACTTTGTTGATTTGTTTATTTACTATGCTTATTTGTATATTTACTTTGTTGATTTGTTTATTTACTATGCTTATTTGTATATTTACTTTGTTGATTTGTTTATTTACTATGCTTATTTGTATATTTACTTTGTTGATTTGTTTATTTACTATGCTTATTTGTATATTTACTTTGTTGATTTGTTTATTTACTATGCTTATTTGTATATTTACTTTGTTGATTTGTTTATTTACTATGCTTATTTGTATATTTACTTTGTTGATTTGTTTATTTACTATGCTTATTTGTATATTTACTTTGTTGATTTGTTTATTTACTTTGCTTATTTGTATATTTACTTTGTTGATTTGTTTATTTACTATGCTTATTTGTATATTTACTTTGTTGATTTGTTTATTTACTATGCTTATTTGTATATTTACTTTGTTGATTTGTTTATTTACTATGCTTATTTGTATATTTGCTTTGTTGATTTGTTTATTTACTATGCTTATTTGTATATTTACTTTGTTGATTTGTTTATTTACATGCTTATTTGTATAGTTACTTTGTTTATTTGTTTATTTACTATGCTTATTTGTATATTTACTTTGTTGATTTGTTTATTTACTATGCTTATTTGTATATTTACTTTGTTGATTTGTTTATTTACTATGCTTATTTGTATATTTACTTTGTTGATTTGTTTATTTACTATGCTTATTTGTATATTTACTTTGTTGATTTGTTTATTTACTATGCTTATTTGTATATTTACTTTGTTGATTTGTTTATTTACTATGCTTATTTGTATATTTACTTTGTTGATTTGTTTATTTACTATGCTTATTTGTATATTTACTTTGTTGATTTGTTTATTTACTATGCTTATTTGTATATTTACTTTGTTGATTTGTTTATTTACTATGCTTATTTGTATATTTAGTTTGTTGATTTGTTTATTTACTATGCTTATTTGTATATTTACTTTGTTGATTTGTTTATTTACTATGCTTATTTGTATATTTACTTTGTTGATTTGTTTATTTACTATGCTTATTTGTATAGTTTACTTTGTTTATTTGTTTATTTACTATGCTTATTTGTATATTTACTTTGTTGATTTGTTTATTTACTATGCTTATTTGTATATTTACTTTGTTGATTTGTTTATTTACTATGCTTATTTGTATATTTACTTTGTTGATTTGTTTATTTACTATGCTTATTTGTATATTTACTTTGTTGATTTGTTTATTTACTATGCTTATTTGTATATTTACTTTGTTGATTTGTTTATTTACTATGCTTATTTGTATATTTACTTTGTTGATTTGTTTATTTACTATGCTTATTTGTATATTTACTTTGTTGATTTGTTTATTTACTATGCTTATTTGCATATTTACTTTGTTGATTTGTTTATTTACTATGCTTATTTGTATATTTACTTTGTTGATTTGTTTATTTACTATGCTTATTTGTATATTTACTTTGTTGATTTGTTTATTTACTATGCTTATTTGTATATTTACTTTGTTGATTTGTTTATTTACTATGCTTATTTGTATATTTACTTTGTTGATTTGTTTATTTACTATGCTTATTTGTATATTTACTTTGTTGATTTGTTTATTTACTATGCTTATTTGTATATTTACTTTGTTGATTTGTTTATTTACTATGCTTATTTGTATATTTACTTTGTTGATTTGTTTATTTACTATGCTTATTTGTATAGTTACTTTGTTTATTTGTTTATTTACTATGCTTATTTGTATATTTACTTTGTTGATTTGTTTATTTACTATGCTTATTTGTATATTTACTTTGTTGATTTGTTTATTTACTATGCTTATTTGTATATTTACTTTGTTGATTTGTTTATTTACTATGCTTATTTGTATATTTACTTTGTTGATTTGTTTATTTACTATGCTTATTTGTATATTTACTTTGTTGATTTGTTTATTTACTATGCTTATTTGTATATTTACTTTGTTGATTTGTTTATTTACTATGCTTATTTGTGTATTTACTTTGTTGATTTGTTTATTTACTATGCTTATTTGTATATTTACTTTGTTGATTTGTTTATTTACTATGCTTATTTGTATAGTTACTTTGTTTATTTGTTTATTTACTATGCTTATTTGTATATTTACTTTGTTGATTTGTTTATTTACTATGCTTATTTGTATATTTACTTTGTTGATTTGTTTATTTACTATGCTTATTTGTATATTTACTTTGTTGATTTGTTTATTTACTATGCTTATTTGTATATTTACTTTGTTGATTTGTTTATTTACTATGCTTATTTGTATATTTACTTTGTTGATTTGTTTATTTACTATGCTTATTTGTAGATTTACTTTGTTGATTTGTTTATTTACTATGCTTATTTGTATATTTACTTTGTTGATTTGTTTATTTACTATGCTTATTTGTATATTTACTTTGTTGATTTGTTTATTTACTATGCTTATTTGTATATTTACTTTGTTGATTTGTTTATTTACTATGGTTATTTGTATAGTTACTTTGTTTATTTGTTTATTTACTATGCTTATTTGTATATTTACTTTGTTGATTTGCTTATTTACTATGCTTATTTGTATATTTACTTTGCTGATTTGTTTATTTACTATGCTTATTTGTATATTTACTTTGTTGATTTGTTTATTTACTATGCTTATTTGTATATTTACTTTGTTGATTTGTTTATTTACTATGCTTATTTGTATATTTACTTTGTTGATTTGTTTATTTACTATGCTTATTTGTATATTTACTTTGTTGATTTGTTTATTTACTATGCTTATTTGTATATTTACTTTGTTGATTTGTTTATTTACTATGCTTATTTGTATATTTACTTTGTTGATTTGTTTATTTACTATGCTTATTTGTATAGTTACTTTGTTGATTTGTTTATTTACTATGCTTATTTGTATATTTACTTTGTTGATTTGTTTATTTACTATGCTTATTTGTATATTTACTTTGTTGATTTGTTTATTTACTATGCTTATTTGTATATTTACTTTGTTGATTTGTTTATTTACTATGCTTATTTGTATATTTACTTTGTTGATTCGTTTATTTACTATGCTTATTTGTATATTTACTTTGTTGATTTGTTTATTTACTATGCTTATTTGTATATTTACTTTGTTGATTTGTTTATTTACTATGCTTATTTGTATATTTACTTTGTTGATTTGTTTATTTACTATGCTTATTTGTATATTTACTTTGTTGATTTGTTTATTTACTATGCTTATCTGTATATTTACTTTGTTGATTTGTTTATTTACTATGCTTATTTGTATATTTACTTTGTTGATTTGTTTATTTACTATGCTTATTTGTATATTTACTTTGTTGATTTGTTTATTTACTATGCTTATTTGTATATTTACTTTGTTGATTTGTTTATTTACTATGCTTATTTGTATATTTACTTTGTTGATTTGTTTATTTACTATGCTTATTTGTATATTTACTTTGTTGATTTGTTTATTTACTATGCTTATTTGTATATTTACTTTGTTGATTTGTTTATTTACTATGCTTATTTGTATATTTACTTTGTTGATTTGTTTATTTACTATGCTTATTTGTATATTTACTTTGTTGATTTGTTTATTTACTATGCTTATTTGTATATTTACTTTGTTGATTTGTTTATTTACTATGCTTATTTGTATATTTACTTTGTTGATTTGTTTATTTACTATGCTTATTTGTATATTTACTTTGTTGATTTGTTTATTTACTATGCTTATTTGTATATTTACTTTGTTGATTTGTTTATTTACTATGCTTATTTGTATATTTACTTTGTTGATTTGTTTATTTACTATGCTTATTTGTATATTTACTTTGTTGATTTGTTTATTTACTATGCTTATTTATATATTTACTTTGTTTATTTACTATGCTTATTTGTATCAGTTTTGTATATAGCTTTAACAGCTTTGATATGCACACATATATATAGGTAAAAAAGAGAAAAAAACAAAAGTCCTTGAGGACTTATTTGGACAGCTATTTTAAGGCAGGAATTCTTAATTGAATTCCTACCTCTGCCCATAAGACAGGTTTTGTTTCCTGTTTTTAGCCATCCAACTTCAAGCCATTTTTATTGTGCAATATTTTTTTTTTTTACTATTTGATACTTAACTGTGCTATAAAATATAGTTATAATCCCCTAAAATAAAATTTTCAGTAAAAAAAAAAGAAAAAAAGAAAAAATCTTAAATGTTAGAACGAATGTGCTTTTTATCTGGCGTTCGGGTCTCTTCATCAAGGGTTCTCGATCCCACCTAAATCCGGCACAGCCCAAAGAAAGATAAAAAAACTCAAGTCCCTCTTTTCATTTACCTATTAAAAATGAAAGATATAGATACTCAGAAATACGAACAGAAGATAGACCTGAAATACAGATCTTGGCCTCCCTCTAAGAATGCACCAAGGGCGAGGAGGAGCCAGGAGAAACATAGACGCAAAATGAATTATATAATTTTAAGAAGATTAATAGATGGTAAGGACAAGCTAAATTTTTAAGCTGCAAGGAGGCGTGTCATGTCTCAATTTTATCCTAAAAACTAAATTGTGCCTTCTTAAAAATAACAAAAAAAAAACAGGATGCAATTACAATAGGAATGATTATTACATTTGAAAAAACATTGATCGCGGAATCAAATGATATATTTCTTTTTTTTTTTATCTGATTTCTATTCTGTACAATACATTAGCCCAGTCTAGTTTATACCCTATTCTGAGCTGAATAGTATAGTTAGGAAACTTCTACCTCATTACATTCAGAAAACTACTTATTAATGGGTTTCAGAGTAATTTAACTGCATCCCAACCCCCATCCCCCTTCAAATTCCTGGATATGTCAAAATCAACAGCAAACACCCCGTTAGTCATTTTTAGGTTTTAACCCCCCCCTCCCCCCGGAGGACCGCGAAACCGAGAAGGCGAGGCGAAAACTAAACAACCATTGAGAAACTGGTAGCTTTTATTTAAGCTTTTACCCAGGATCTTTTCGGAGGGGGTTTTACCCATTTTTTTTTTTTGAGGGGGGGCTTACACAAAAAAAACTCAAAAAACGCCCACAAAATTTGTTCATGTCCATTTTTGTTACGTTTTTACGAGTCAGACAAACATTTCGGGGGGTGGGGGAGGGGTTTAAACCCCCTACCCCCCCTGGATACGGCCTTGCTTTTATTGTACAAAAAAAGAAACAAGAGATTGGAAGAAGACAATCCAACAAAAGTACGAGACTAAGCACATAATTATTTTTGAAATAAACAATTTTGATAATAAATTACTTATTCAATTAAGCTGAAGATCAGGTCATAGATTCCAAGGAGTCTTGGAAAAAAAGGCGAAAAAAGAAGAAAAAAGGAGAACGCTAACAACTAATTAGAACAAACTAAAGGCGGTAAACTTGAATACACGACGACCTAAATAAAATGGCAAACGTTGGCAAAGAATTGGGAAAAATGAGATGGTAAGTAATTATGAAAATTGGAAAATTCGCCTTGAATACAAGGCGACCTAAACAAAATAGTAAACAGGGGAAACGTTGGATCAGACTATCATCAAATCAGCCTTTCCCTCAAATACATTACTTTTGGTCAGGCCTTGTAACTAAAGGAGTAAAGAGAGTTAAGGGGGTTAAGGGAGTAAAGAGAGTTAAGGGGGTTAAGGGAGTTAAGAGAGTTAAGGGAATCACTAAAAGGAGTAATGTTTCAGGGGCGCCACTTTTTTTTTACAACAAAAATAAACATACCGTTTCAACAAATTCAAATTTTTTCCTCTCATGTACCTCTTGTAGGCAAAAAACGTATTCCAGAGAAGTTTGCACGAATGCTTTCTGCTCGAATTCCAGTAGTGCATCAGCCTAAAACAGAAATACATATATTAGATAGGGTATATTAGATACATATATTAATATATATTAATATATTATATATATATATATATTATATATATATATATATATATATATATATATATATATATATATATATATATATATATATATATATATAAATATATAAATATATATATATATATATATATATATATATATATATATATATATATATATATATATATATATATATAATATATATATATATATATATATTAATATATATTAATATATATTAATATATAATATATATCTAATACATATATTAGATATATTACACTATATTAGATTGGGTTAATTAGTCATTCAACCTCAAAGCATGAACCATCCCAACTCAATGCAAATTATAATATAAAAATTTGAGAACTAATCTAGTTACGTGACACTAAGCCCAGTTTTACTTCTGAGATTCGCTTGAGATTAACAAGAAAGCTTTTCCGGCGATTTCCACATTCAAAACACCATATCTTCTACTTTGCCTTTCTTTGTTTGGTTTTCACTGCTTTCAAGCTCAGCTTTCATTGAATTCAATGAAAATTCAAAAATTGTTCAGATAGTTTTTTATTTCATTTTCTATTCAGCCTGGTAAGCCTTCGAGTTTGAAAATAATTAGCCATTTTTCCTGATTTCAATTCTAATACCGATTCTACCCTGATGTTTGATTTCAATTCGACTCTGTGCACACAGAGTCATCAAACCCTGAGCCAGCAACCACAGTACCTGATTGACTGCTTGTCACTCATGGTAAAAAACTCTCTGTCACTTGCTCGAATTTGCCCGATTTCGCCCACGAATCCGTTTAGAAAGCTGACATAAGAAGCTGAAGGACTTAGATGCAAGCTTCTAAGTCAAGGTCAAGTTTTTGCCCATAAATTCGTGAGACAGTGAAGATAATTTGAATGAATATTTCGGCCCTTTGTCCAATGGCCGTCCTCAGCAAAACAAAAATATATAAAAGAAAGAGAACTCACAACAACATGCACGACAACATTTAAATCCGTTTAGAAAGCTGACAATCAATAATAAGCTGAAGGGCTTAGATGTAAGCTTCTAAGTCAAGGTCAAGTTTTGCCCACGAATCCGTTTAGAAAGCTGACAATCAATAATTAGCTGGGGGCTTAGATGTAAGCTTCTAAGTCAAGGTCAAGTTTTTGCCCACAAATCCATTAAGAAAGCTGACAATCAATAAGAAGCTTGTGGCCTTAGATGCAAGCTTCTAAGGTCAAGATGCAAGTTACCCCTTCAGCTAGTTTGATTTCAAAAGTACCAAGTACAGTGAAAATGTAATGTGATTGTTTAAATTTAAAAGACCTCCATGTGCAATTGTATAGTTTTGGCAGTAGCAGGCACCAAACTTTTTAAATTAGAAACGTGGATGAAAAATCAAAAAATATATTTAAAAATGTATAGCTTAAGAAGATATAGCTTTCTTTTGAAGGTGGCTGTCGTTGGGTATCAACACACATTTAATTTTTAAAAACGAAAAGCGCCGTCAAATCAAACTAATCAGTTTCACTTATTAATTTCCATGGTTCGACGTGGCAATATTGATGAAAATGTGATAATGCCCTAAATTTTGAAACCACCGAAAAAAGAATCTTAGAAATTACGGTTTCCAGATATGAAGAGATGGGTTAAGAGGGCAACACTTTTCTATTTTGATGTCCTTAGTAAATAAAAAAAGTTATTTTTCAGCTAAGGCGAGCGATAGTACGACCTAATGTCATTTTTATACAAGGATATTCTTTACAGAGAGTCGCTATATATTTCCGTCTGATTCATGCCGCCATAATTCAAAATTCGTTTTCTTTCATTCTTCTAATGAACGGAAGAATCCTGAAATTCAGTAAATCTCATTTGTGCAGACATTCCCCAGTCAACAATAGATTTAAGTTGTCTTAAAAGAACAACTTTTTTTGTCTGTCTATTCGGTCGCTCAAGAAGATATAAAAACCATCAAATGAGTATAATCAACAGAGAAGCAATTTCTATTAAACAGGCTTGGTCATATCAAGGTTCAATAGAACAAGACGAGAGATCCCGGTCCGAAAAAGTTCAGCTACCGACAATTCATCCTCGTAGCTGAATGATCCAGCTCTTCATAGGCTAATTGGTTTAAAAACTAGGCTTATAATCTTTTGAAAGTCCCGCCAAAACAACAGAGAAAGATGGAACACACAAGGAAAGGAGCAAACTATCATAGAGAACAAAATTCGCAAACATTGAGGTTGAGGTTCATGAGGTTGTAACCCATTGAGGTTGACTTACCTCTTTGAAGTCTTGTTTCTTGGTTGACAGCCCCAATGTTCTCTCTTGACTGGCATTGAACTTAACTGATTGTTTCTCAAATCTCTTTTTTGCATCTTTGGCTTTATTAATTTGGTTCTTTCGGAATGATTCTAAAGGTGTAACAAACTGTTCAAGTGTCTTCTCAAGCTAAAAAAGGAAAATTCTGATTTTTAATTGAAAAGATACTGTATATACACAGATAAACTAATGATATAATAAAAAAAAAAAAACAGAGAAAAAAGGGAAAACTCTGCCTTCTTGTTGAAGAGATATATACACAGATAAATCAATGTTACCATACTAAAAAATAAGAGCAAAAAATGGAAAAATTCTGATTTTTTTAAAATTCTGATTTTCTAATGAAAAAGAAATCTGATTTTTGTCTGATTAGAAATATAAAAAGATAAATTAATGATATAAAAAAAAGAAAGAAAAATTTTGATTTTCAGTTGAAGAGATATATCACTAGATAAACTGGGGGCATACAAGGACAAGACACAAAAAAAGAAAGAAAAAGAAGAAAAAAATCCTGATTTTTCTTGAAGACACATATACACGTATAAAGTTATGATATACGAAAAAAAAACCAACAAGAAATGAAACAGGCCAAATATGTATTTAGTTACATTATAACTATATTAAGGTATAACCATTTAACACATCAAGAGTTGAAAGGACGCCTAAGCGAAACTATGACATATGTAAAGCCATCGAGATTGTCGGGCCTAAAAATAACTTTCTTTGGAAGCATCATCATACCCCACTAAAGGACTTGACGATGTTTATCATCGGCAAGGCTACAAGAAGTTGAGTTCAAAATATAATGCACCTCCGTGCCCTAGAAACTGAAAAATTTATAAATAAAAAAGTCTCGCGCTTCCACAGCCGAATAGAAATTCTAGAATTAAAATTCCATACACCCTTTGGAAAATAAACGTTTATTACTTAAGAAATCCTCATAAAGTTGTCTTCCAAACAACATTTTACTATTAAGACTAATCGAGAAAATAGTTACAATTATGAAATCAGCAA
The DNA here is from genome assembly GCA_027921565.1 of Artemia sinica. Lineage (NCBI taxonomy): Eukaryota > Metazoa > Arthropoda > Branchiopoda > Anostraca > Artemiidae > Artemia > Artemia sinica. The sequence goes on along the minus strand of CM051258.1, from coordinate 2,114,948 downwards.
CAAATGGCGATTTTTCCTTCACTGGCCAGTTTTTTTTTAATCGATTTTTTTCTATGATTTTTATATTTTTTTGTAGCTTAACAATGCATGAAAAAAAACTTTCAAATTTACCATAATAAAAAAATTGAGGCTCAAAATATATCGTCTAAGCATTATTTAAGTTTATATATTAGCGTCATTGTTGTTTCGTAATTATGTGCACTCTCGTGTTCTGAGTCTCTGACCATACAATAAGGGCTTTTGCAATTTGTTTTTAGTTTTCGAATACCCAGCTTCCAACTTCGTTTAGTTTAAACCAGCTTCGTTTAGTTTCCAACTCAAATTCGAAATAAAATTGGTCTGGGGTCCAAAATGAATCGTAGAAGAATATTCTAAGAAAAGTGTATTTTCATTTTTATTAGCTAATTATATAACTGGCCAGTTATTTTTTTTTTGTTTTTTTTTTTACAATAGGCCGTGGTTCATTCTTTACTAGGTTACAGTAACCGCAGCAACCGTGAAAGACTGGGGCTTTGGAAGTATTGCGTTTCTAGTATTTTGAGTAAAAATTGGCATGGGTTACTAAACCGTCTTAAATCAAGGTCCGGTATACCTAATTCCTTCAAATGGCTGTCAAAATGAGAAAATGTAAAAGTGGAACATCATTTGCTATTTTCCAATTTGAAAAATAGTTTTGAAAACTCACCACGAAATTCAAGCAAGGTTTTTTTCATTCATGTTTTTTTTCTTCTGTTTGTTTAAAAATACTGTTAGTTGACCATCATCTATCTAAAAACCGCTACAACCGTGGAAGAAGTGTGGTGGCAATTCACTGCATATTCTATTCCAAACACAAATGAATAAGCTTATGGGCGCACTGAAGGTAATTTTAGTTTCTATACAATAGAAAACAATAATAAGCGAAAATTGCATTCCAACAAACAAGCTGGTTTTGCTTATCGATTCCTTAGAAATCCTTATCTACACCATTCTATGGGAAGTCACAAACAGCCAACTAGCAATGTAATGTTTTATGAGGTAATGTGTACAATGGGTCCACATAGACTGAAATTATTGAAGAGTAAAAGTATACCAAGGATTAGTAGTTTGAAAATTATGCATATTTTTGCTCTTTAATTTTACCATATCATAGGCCGCGCAATAGCACTACCTACGCAAAGAACGATGTTGGCACAATGTATTATTTTTTTTCTTCTTGGTCTTGGACCAGGGCACTTTGTATTGAAGGAGTTGTCGAAGAAACTTCGAAAAGGGCTCATTCGATTGGAAATCGGAGTGGTTTGTGCCCTTTTTAATAGTCAAAAATGATTGGAAGGCAACTAACACCCCTTCCACGCCCACCATTTCCCCAAACAAATCCAATCAAAATTTTGAGATAGCCATTTTGTTCAGCGTACTTGATTTCCAGATAGAAAATATATTTTTGAGGAGTACACTCCCCCACAACCCTCAGGGCAAGGGTTTTAAGTTATGCACTGGGGGCATATAAGAAAAATGCTGGAACAAAGCATTATTATTACTTTTTTCCTTTAGACCAGGGCACATCGTATCGAAGAAGTTGTCATACAAACTTCGAAAAGGGCTCATTCAATTGGAAATTGGAATGGCTTGTGCCCTTTTTAATAGTCAAAAGTGATTGGAAGGCAACTAACACCCCTTCCACGCCTACCATTTCCCGAGACACATCCAATCAAAATTTTGAGACAGCTATTTTGTTCAGCGTAGTTGACTTCCAGATAGAAATTATGTTTTTGAGGAGGACACTCCCCCACAGCCCTCAGAGCAAGGGTTGTAAGTTATGCCTTGGGGGTATATAAGGTTTTTATAGAAAACGTTGCCGTAGACACTTCAAAAAAGGCTCATTCGATTGGAAATTCAAAGGGCCAGTGCCCTTTTTAATAGTCGAAAGTGATTAAAGGGCAACTAACCCCCCTCTCACGCCCACCTTTTCCCCAAACACATCCAATCAAAATTTTGAGATAGCCATTTTGTTCAACGTAGTTTTAAGTTCTGGAAATTAGGTCTTTGAGGATGACAACCCCCACAGCCTTCAGGACAAGGGTTGTAAGTTATGCCCTGGCTTCATATAAGGTTTTTATAGAACGTGTTGTCGTAGAAACTTCAAAAAGAACTCATTCGATTGGAAATTGAAATGGCTAGTGCCCTTTTAATAGTCGAAAGTGATTTAGATAATTTCGGAGACCACACTGCCTTTCCATGACGATAAATAAAAGTTCAAATAGGGATAAAATCCTTTTAATAGACAGTGATAATGATAACAGAGATAGAAACTCACAAAAATACCAGATATTTCGGTCACATATACAGTGACCGTCATCAGTAGTAAAACTAAACTAAAACAATTTAAAACAAAAGTTTATATACTAAATCAAATAACACTACATATTGTTTAAATCTCTAATTCTTTTCAAAGCAAAGGCGGGAGCTATTCTCTTTGACCTTCTTGGATTCGCTTCATTAGCGTTCAATGATATAACATTTGGACAAAGGTCAACTACATTGGGTGAATTGAACTTTACTCTGTCAGATTTTAATAAATTATCATAGATAGAGTTCAGCCCATATTCACCCGTATCCCGATTCAAAGCAATATTCTTGAATAAGATTTTCTTTATTTCAAGAATTTCACGAAAATTTTGCTTTAAACCCCGATCCCTAGAAATCAAAGAGACATTCTCGAACAAAATAAAATGGTCTGCATTTGAGATTTGAAATGGTCTGGATTAGAAATTTAAACAATATGTAGTGTTATTTGATTTAGTATATAAACTTTTGTTTTAAATTGTTTTAGTTTAGTTTTACTACTGATGACGGTCACTGTATATGTGACCGAAATATCTGGTATTTTTATGAATTTCTATCACTGTTATCATTATCACTGTCTATTAAAAGGATTTTATCCCTAATTGAACTTTTATTTATCGTCATGGAAAGGCAGTGTGGTCTCCGAAATTATCTAAATCACTTTCGACTATTAAAAGGGCACTAGCCATTTCAATTTCCAATCAAATGACCTCTTTTCCACCATTTCCCCAAACGCATTCAATCAAAATTTTGAGATAGTCATTTGGTTCCACACAGTTTAAAGTTCAGGAAATTATACCTTTGAGCAGGACCCTCTCCCTACAGTCTTCAGTGGAAGGGTTATAAGTTATGCCCTGGGGGCATATAAGATTTTTATTGAAATCTTTGTCGTAGAAACTTGAAAAGGGGCTCATTTGATAGGAAATTCAAAGGACTAGCCCTATTAATAGTCGAAAGTGATTAGAGTCTCACGCCAACCTTTTCCCCAGACATATCCAATCAAAATTTTTAGATATTAATTTTAATCAACGTAGTTGAGATTTTTGGAGATTAGGTCTTAAAGGATGACAACTCCTCCCCCCACAGCCCTCATGGCAAGGGTTGTAAGTTATGCCCTGGGGGCAAAACAGGTCTTTATAGAAAGCGATGTTGTGAAAACTTCAAAAAGGGCTCATTTAATTGGAAATAGAAAGGGCTACTGCCCTTTTTAATAGTCGAAAGTGATTGAAGGGCAACCAGCTTTCCTCTCACGCCCACCATTTTCCCAAACACATCCAATCGAAATTATGAGATATCCATTTTGTTCAACGTGGTTGAGAGTTCTGGAAATTACGTCTTTTAGGATGATAGCCCCCTCAGAGCCCTCAGTGCAAGGGTTGTAAGTTATGCCATGGGGGCATATAGCGTTTATATAGAAAGTTGTCGTAGATGTTTCAAAAAGAGCTCATTTGATTGGAAATTGAAATTGCCCTTTTTAATAGTCGAAAGTGAGTGAAGAGTAATTAACCCCCCTCTCACGCCCACCATTTCCCCAAAAACATTCAATCAAAGTTTAGAGATAGAAATTTTGTTCAACGTAGTTGATAGTTCTGTAAATTATGTATATTGGGGTGTAAGTACGGGTGTCGCCACTTACTGATGCAAAAATGGCGCAAAAAGGTTGCTATGCCACTTACTCGAAGGGGAGAACCCCTTGTCGGCCCAAATGTTAGTAAGATTCCCGCTCTTACCCCAACGGTTCTGCAAATATCGGGTTTGGTACTACCCTATTTACAGTATACCCTGTCCCAGGGTATGATAACGCGATCAAGTGGTCAAATGGCCACTTTCTAAAGCCAAATGTTCCCGCCTTGGGTTACGGCTAGAAAATCTCTTAACACTCTCCTTGGAGGTAACAAACCTCCCTGTCAATATAATAATGACAGTACCTTGTAGCTCTATTCCTACCCTGCCTGGGTTACGGAAAATAGTACACAGTTTGTAGAAAATACCTTACTTGTATTCTTCCAAAAGGGTCAAAAATACCACAAAAATACATATATATATCCCCGACTGGGGTCAGAACGCAGACTAAAAACATAATAATAATTTTTACAGCACTGTTTGTGTGGGTGGACCGTCACTTGGCCCAGCCAATCAGCTACCTCCCCATTCAAACCCAATTCATCCTCTTAGATTTAACTTTCAATGACTCCCAAACCAGAAAGTAAAAATAAACTTGGTTCACAGCTTACCTATTGCGAAACCACTATCGCTTAGTAACGGGAATTTAACCTGTCTTTTGAAATTATACTATAAGCAAATGTAATTAAGAAAACGAAAACAGGTCATTTATCTGAAAGGAAAAGAAACAGGGGTTGGGACCCCAACACCTCCCCCCGTAAGATAAATGACCGCCCACGCGCTACCGTGGTCCACCCTTACAAACATAAACACTTAACTTCAACTTTACAAAATCCATTTGCCTTCTCTCTTCCACCGCTTGGCTCCAGATCGGTCGTCCTCGACACGTCCCTACTGTAGGACCACCATGGTCTAAATCGCATAGCATCCGCACTAAATTTTGCAAGTTAAAGTCTTCAAGATTCATAGATAATGATTGTGCGCAGCACAATTCAAAACAACAAATTTTCTCGCTCTCACGAATTTACATTTGAGAGGAGCAGAGAATCAGTTTCTAGCACATGTGATGATGCCAGCCATCGTGAAAAATTGGCTGCACTAGCCTCTAAATTTCCATCTGTGGAAACATCCCCACATCTCAATCGAAAAGTAATTTGCCCCTTGGCATAATTTCAAATAATCTAAGGCCGAAAATACAAAGGCCTGTGACAACGATAGGGGTACTGGAAATGAAGTAAAATTTTGAGCGAACCATGAATCGCTTTTCTCTGGGTCCCATCCCCTAAAATAATCGAATGAATAATGGTCGGCGATGAGGGATGAAAATAATATTGAAGACTGGAAAGACAAGGCTTCAGTAACGGGATCACAACTTGTCCACCAGTTGTGCATTGAGGAAAAGGGCTATCTTTCGCGACTTCCCGCAGGGGATCTTCCCCAAGGGATTCCTCCCCCTCATAAAGGAACAAACCCTCTTTTGAGTTGATCAAACCAATATCAAATTCCTTTCCAAATTTTTTCAATCCGACTCGACATTCCATATCTCCCAACTTTCCCCCAACCCGTTGTAGGTCATTCATCTCTCTTTTGTAACCATCTTCTTTTATACCCCATGGGTCTTTGACCTCTTTTTCCCCTTTATTAAATATGTTTTCAAGGCACAGCCCATCCAACATGTTTTTGCTTTTCGCCACTGCAGGCTGAATCTCCAAATTTTGTCTCTTCTTTGCATTCCTCTTTTCGTCTCTACTTTTCTCAATTCTGTCATTCGCGCAAAGTAATAAATCACCGTTATATCTAATTTGGACTCCAGTGTCCACTATCTTTGACTGCATTACTTCATTGTAGCTCCGTTTAATATCTCTTTTCTCTCTTTTAGTCTTCTTTATTTTTGCCGCAGAAACAAATATTTCGTTATCAAATGGGAACTGAATTCCGACATTTGGTTTTTCATATTGTACTAAAATTTCTCGATTTTTACGAGGAAAAGCGCGTACAATAAATTTCGTCTCCTTATCCCCTGGTACAATCAGCGCTTCATTTTGGCCTGTACTTGTTAGCGTCTCATATTTATTAAAAGTGTTCTCAAGTTTTCTATTATTTGCAAATTTTCCTGAAAAATCAATCTCGCGCGTCTTTTTTTCAATATTTTGTGGTCTTTTTACTTCCGCATCCCCTTTTTGTGGATTATCAACATTTTGAACCCGAGTATCAAGTATTTCGTTTTTCCGACAGGGTGGCACAGCCCCCCAATTTGTTTTATGGGCCGGTCCACCTCCCCGCCTTGTCATTGAAGTTGCATATTCTTCCGTCGTAGTGTCATTTTGTAATTTTTCCTCTGTTAAAGAAGTCGCTTCTAACGATAGGAGATTTCCGATATCTCCAAAGTCTCCTCCTACTAAAACATCCACTGCTAGCATAGGTACTAAGCCTACTTTTATCGTTTTTCTCTGGACTGTACCGTCCTTCTTTGCAATTTCTATTCTTACCCAAGCAGACGGGCCTTGGTGCTTATCTCCATAATAACATAATGTTGTAATATTATTTTTATGGTCTATTTCCGTCTTTTTAATTAGGTCCATTCGCACAAAAGTTTGCTCACTCCCTGGGTCAATTACCATTTCGGTCAATTTTCCGTTTAATTTTCCTTCTATTTTATGTGATTTCACAAACTCGTAAATATTTCCTTGATTATGTGCTATAGCCCAATTCGATCTTTTATAGGTTACTTTCTTTTCTTTATTATGGCAATTTTTAGAAAAAGGCTCCGAGAAATCAATTTTTACCAGATTATCATCATTTTGACTATCAAGTATTTCTTTTTTCCGATAGGGTGGCGCAGCCTCCCCATTTATTTTATGGACCGGTCCACCTTCCCCCCTAGTCAGCGACGTTGTATATTTTCTCCTAAAAGTGTTTAATGTTTGGTAATTTTCATTTTCTCGCGATTGATTCTTAGACAAATTATTATGGCTATCTGACAGCCTAGAAGTTAGTTGTGATAAAATCTCACTTTTTGGAATTAGACCTATCATGGTTCTTTTAAACTCTTGGTGATGTCTTTCTTCTTTCTCTCTAGCTATTTTATCATTCTCCTTTTTTCGTTCTCTGGCTATTCTATCAACCTCTTCCTTTCGTTCTCTGGCTATTCTATCAGCCTCTTCCTTTCGTTCTCTATTTACCCTCTCCTTCTCTCTTTCTTGTCTATCCTTCTCTCTTTCTTGTCTATCTTTCTCTCTTTCTCGTCTATCTTTCTCTCTTCCTCGTCTATCTTTTTCAATTTTGTCCATACGGGCCTGATGAAGTATTTCATTGGCTTGACTATCTTTTCAATTTTGTCCATACGGGCCTGATGAAGTATTTCATAGGCTTGACTATCTTTTTCAATTTGCTCTATTCTTTCTTGTCTATCTTTCTCTCTTTGTTCCCTTTCTTTTCTATCTCTTTCGTCATCTCGTTCTCTGACTTCCTTCATGAAATTTAATATTTGTTGTCTCTTATCTAACGACTCACTGCATATGAAAACAACTGTCTTCGACGTATCCTAAACATCAACTGGAAGGATAGGATAACAAACATGGAAATTCGCCACTACACAAACCAGCCTGATGTCGCTGATGCAGTCAGGCAACGAAGATGGCGCTATCTTGGCCTTGTTATCCGTATGCCAAGATCGAGACTACCGAATATGATCCTCCAGTGGCAACCAGACGGCACGCGTCGGCGAGGAAGGCCCAAAAACACGCTTCACAGGACATATGAGCGGGACAGGAGAGCCCTTCACGCATCCTTAATCTCAGAGTGGGAGGACATTTACGCCGCAGCTCATTTGCGGGATGATTGGAGGCTGTTAACGGACGCCCTGTGTGCCTCTGGAGGTACAGGAGGAGCTAAGGTCTAAGGTAAGGTCTCTTATCTTTCTCCCTTTCTTTTCTATCTCTCTCTCTTTTTTTTCTATGGGCTTCACTCGCCCTTTTAATCTCATCTCTGTCCGACATAATTTCAAAATTCCGTTAACTTCAAATTACCTCTTCAGTCTAAATGAAAATTATTTTATCATTTAACTTCCGGTCTCTCGCGAAAAATTGTTTTGATACACAGCAATTTTAGCCTTATATTTTTGAATACTAATTAGTTGCGTGATATATTGATTCGTAAATTTTCCAATTATGATCTCACAAGGCATAGCCCATAATAGATCTTCATAATTGTATTAATTGATTCAGTATTTCTTTCTTTTCTCTTTGCGATTTTTTTTATATAGCCTCTGTAACCACAATAGGCTACTTTTGTAGGCTAAATTACTTGTTTCTTCGAAAAAGCAGAATTCTTTTATTATCAACGCTGTTAATAATTCCTGTTCTTGCTGCCACCAATGTTCGCTGGTGCTTATGCCGCTGCCGCCAATGCTCGTAGTGCTAGCTACCGCTGGCACCACTTATTGGGGTGTAAGTACGGGTGTCGCACTTATTGATGCAAAAATGGCGCAAAAAGGTTGCTATGCCACTTACTCGAAGGGGAGAACCCCTTGTCGGCCCAAATGTTAGTGAGATGCTCTTACCCCAACGGTTCTGCAAATATCGGGTTTGGTACTACCCTAATTACAGTATACCCTGTCCCAGGGTATGATAACGCGATCAAGTGGTCAAATGGCCACTTTCTAAAGCCAAATGTTCCCGCCTTGGGTTACGGCTAGAAAATCTCTCAACCCTCTTCTTGGAGGTAACAAACCTCCCTGTCAATATAATAATGACAGTACCTTGTAGCTCTATTCCTACCCTGCCTGGGTTACGGAAAATAGTACACAGTTTGTAGAAAATACCTTACTTGTATTCTTCCAAAAGGGTCACAAATACCACAAAAATATATATATCCCCGACTGGGGTCAGAACGCAGACTAAAAACATAATAATAATTTTTACAGCACTGTTTGTATGGGTGGACCGTCACTTGGCCCAGCCAATCAGCTACCTCCCCATTCAAACCCAATTCATCCTCTTAGATTTAACTTTCAATGACTCCCAAACCAGGAAGTAAAAATAAACTTGGTTCACAGCTTACCTATTGCAAAACCACTATCGCTTAGTAACGGGAATTTAACCTGTCTTTTGAAATTATACTATAAGCAAATGTAATTAAGAAAACGAAAACAGGTCATTTATCTGAAAGGAAAAGAAACAGGGGTTGGGACCCCAACAATGTATTTAAGGATGACAAACCCACCAGAGCCCCCAGGACAAAGGTTGTAAGTTATGCCCTGAGGGATATAAGGTTTTATATATAGTTTTCGTAAAAAAATTCAAAAGGGGCTCATTCAGTTGGAAACTGAGAGGGCTAGTGCCCTTTTTAATAGTCAAAAGTGATTGGAGGGTAACTAACCCCCCTCTCACGCCAATCATTCCCCCAAACACACCCAATCAAAATTTTCAGATAGCCATTTTGTTCAACGTATTAGAAAGTTATGGAAATTATGTCTTTGAGGATGACAACCGTCCCCCCACTCCTCAGGGTAAGGGTTGTAAGTTATGCCCTGGGGGCATATAAGTTTTTTTTTATTGAAAGCGTTGTCGTAGAAACTTCAAAAGGGCTCATTTGATTGGAAATTGAAAGGACTAGTGCCTTTTTTAATAGTTGAAAGTGATTGGAGAGCGACTAAAGCCCCTCTCCCGCCCAAAATTTCCCCAAACACATCCAATCAAAATTTTGAGATAGCCATTTTGTTTAACGGAGTTGAAAGTTCTGGAAATTAGGTCTCAGAGGATGACAACCACCCTAACAGCCCTTAGGGTAAGGGTTGTAATTTATGCCCTGGAGGCATATAAGGTGTTTATAGAAAGCGTTGTCGTAGAAACCAAAAACGGCTCTTTCGATTGGAAATCGAAAGGCCTAGTGCCCTTTTTAATAGTCGAAAGTGATTGGAAGGCTTGACATTCTTATATTAAAGATCGATGTGAGTAGAAAGCTATCTTATAGTCCTATCAGAATACCATATTTGGGCATAGAGTCCCTAGGGAGAACACCTGTGCTGTCACTCCCACGCCCACACCAAATATGGGCATGGAATCCCCAGGGAGAATGATTGCGTAATCGAAGTGGGTCAATGAGCTCTTTTTCCAAGGTCGATTTATTTGTTGTTGTTGTTTGGCCAAGTGCACGCTAGGGGCGAATGTTAAGATCCAGGAATAGGAAACATGATCACGTGTCTCCTTCTAAGCCAATCAGAGACTCGGTTACATCTCCTTCTAGACCAATCAGAGGCTCGCTTACATATGATTTTCCCTTTGCATAACAATTCGCCCATGGGATTTCGTATATAACGGACATGCATTGTGATTAAATTATCAGAAAGTATTGTGACACAATGGATAGAACACCTGAAACTATTGATAAGCTAGAAGCCTTGGCAGCCACAATTAGCAATGTGAGTACATTTTCATTTTTTATTTTCAAAATAAAATTATTTTCCTTGGTCACCCTCCAGTATATCTAAGTAAATCCCCTCCCCCACATTACAAACTCCACTATGCTATCTTTATACTCGCTAGAAAACATAAAATATGTTCTTTTTACTACCTAACCCCCCTCAAAAACCCCCACTGTTTTACAACTATAATTCTTCCAATGGAAACAATTCTCTTTTCGATAAAATTCTTGCTTTTCTGTATTGTGATCTAAAGTGTCCACTGACTTCTGACAATTCTTTAGGCATTATGCCGCTATGTTTTGACATAAAGCTCCGCGCAAGCTTATAAATAGTTTTGTCACCCTTTTCCTGTGTATTTACGATTGCGGCTTAGCCAAAGGGATTGTTTTTCTCCATCAAATTAAAACGGGTTCAGACAATTGCAATAATTCTCTTTTTCGATAAAATTCTTGCTTTTCTGTATTGTGATCTAAAGTGTCAACTGACTTCTGTCAATTCTTTAGGCATTATGCCGCTATGTTTTGACATAAAGCTCCGCGCAAGCTTATAAATAGTTTTGTCACCCTTTTCCTGTGTATTTACGATTGCGGCTTAGCCAAAGGGATTGTTTTTCTCCATCAAATTAAAACGGTTTTTCAGACAATTGCAATAATTAAGCACAGGCCTACGCAATCTGTATTTGGAGAAGTGAAACGAGTTATTTTCAAATTAAGGTCTAACAATATATTTAGGACATTGTTGAAAGGGGGGAAAGGGACATGCTTCAATTCTATCGCCATCATTGTAAAGTGAAAAAACAAAACTGTTTCTTCGCGTTAGGACAGTAAGAGGGCCGAGGGTTTCTAATAAAAAAGATAGCTTTATTATATGTACTGCATAGATACCATTTACATTCAAGATTGTAATTTAGGCTAACAATCTTTTTCTATTTTAAAAGCCTATAGATGGGAAACATTTAAAAAAATTTCTCAGCAAGGTAAAACTAGGGGCATTTCTCGCAAATTTTACCTTTTGCTTTGCTTTTGGCTTAGGGGGCTTCTTAGTGGTATTATTTGAAAAAAACTACGTTTTCTAAAGAGTTAAAGAGGCTGAGTTACAAGGTCGAACCTTAAAACGTACAGGGATTAGGAGGCACAGTTGGGGGGCTGCCACCCCCCAAACCCCCCGCTTTCGCAGCCTTTAAATAAAAAAAAAAGTTTTTTAAACTGAAAGTAAGGAGCGACATTAAATCTTAAAACGAACAGAAATTATTCCGTATATGAAAGAGGCTGTGCCCTCCTCAACGCCTCGCTCTTTACGCTAAAGTTTTTATTGTTTAAAAAAAGAGTTGTGAGAAAGTCAAACTTTAGCGTAAAGAGCGAGGCGTTGAGGAGGGCACAGCCTCTTTCATATACGGAATAATTTCTGTTCGTTTTAAGATTTAATGTCGCTCCTTACTTTCAGTTTAAAAAACTTTTTTTTTATTTAAAGGCTGCGAAAGCGGGGGGTTTGGGGGGCGGCAGCCCCCCAACTGTGCCTCCTAATCCCTGTACGTTTTAAGGTTCGACCTTGTAACTCAGCCTCTTTAACTCTTTAGAAAACGTAGTTTTTTTCAAATAATTTCTGCACGTTTTTGTACAGTTTATTACTTATTATTGCTCCTTGTAACTCAGCCTCTTTAGCTCTTTAGAAAACGTAATTTTTTTTAAATAATTTAAAAAAGAAACTGGGTTTCTTTTTAAAGTTTGAATTCAGTATTAAAAAAATTGCTCTGATGGTGAATCGAACCCGGGTTTTCCGCCTAAAAGTCTGGAGTGTAACCGCTAGACTATACAGACACAACAGTAATTGTTTTTTAGTATATGGAAGCTATTTTCGACGCAAGCAAATTCCCAAAAAACTTGATATTTGGTTTTTGGAAAACAGGGAAGGAGTGATCAGATTGAGCTGAAATTTCGAGGATAAGCTCCCAGGCCCCAGGAAAGATTATCCTCCAAATTTCAGCCCGATCAGACAACGTTAAAGGGGGGTTGTGGTCGGAAAAATTAACATGGGCTAATATAGGAAAACAAGGTTTTTCGTAAATGTAAATTCGGGGGATAATTTTTTCGGTCTGAAAATATCAAAAGGCCCTAACAGGTCGAATTCTGCTTCGAATGAGTCCTCATTCAACCGGATCCGTTGCCAACTGTGGCCTGTAGGCGTGGCTAAGAAAAAAAAAGAAATGAATTTTAAGTGGCTATATTTGGTTTTTGGAAAACAGGGAAGGAGTGATCAGATTGAGCTGAAATTTCGAGGATAAGCTCCCGGGCCCTAGGAAAGCTTAACTTCTAAATTTCAGCCCAATCGGACAACGTTAAAGGGGGGCTATGGTGGGAGGGTCCAAACTTCCGGCCCAGTTTACCCCATGAAGATAAAGTCGGAGGAGGATGAAATTTTGCAAGTTTCTTAGTTTGAGCTTGGGCTACAAAATGCGATTACCGCCGTCTCTCTGCGACCTCTAGGACCTGAAATCGCTTAACATTGTGGTGGGTCGCCTCTTTATAGAGGCACAAGTGTGCCTCCTTGAAATGCATTCTAAACAAAATTATGGTTAGGGGGATGGGGATACTAATTTTCCTTCTTTAAAAAAAGGGGGAAATTATTTCGATACTAACTTTTTTCTCTTCTTTAAGGCAAATTGTGAAGAATGTGTTCCCCTTCCATCTAAGAGAGCAAGAGAGGATGAGACAGCCCCAATGCAGCCTGGCAGAAAACTAAAGAGAGAGTGGGCGGATAACTACAATGCCGAAGCCCCACCTACGCAAGATCATGAAATAGCCAGCCCGTCGCCCCCTTATCATACTATTGTCGAGTCTTAGGAGCTGCCCCGCCTATACAAGATCATGAGGCTGCCCTCCAACACGCGCTACCCGGACCATCTGGCACTCAAATACAGCCGGAATTTGCAAATGTGAGCATTTTTTCTTACTTATAGAAATATCTAAACATAGCCATTTTTCATCGCGCAGTAAAAGTGTCTCAGAGAGAGATATTAAAATATTAACCCCCCGCCCCAACCATTGTTTTAAATTTCTCTGCTCCCCCTCCCTCAGAGATATCTAAATAAAATTTTATTTTTTTTTGCTTTGTCAAACCACTCTTTTTTTCTAATCTTTCCAATTTTCTCTGGCCCCACTGTAGGCCGTAAACTGTTGCTATTTTTCAACCTCATAATAATATTTTTAGCTAATTTCTAGTCAATTACTGTTGGAGAGCCTTTTTATCTCAAAATTCCGTTTTTCACTAGAATATTATAGTTTTAAGGGGCCTTCCAACAATCGATTCATTTCACCACAGTAAAAGTGTGTCAGAGATATTAAAGGACATTGTTCCCCCTTTTAAATCAGGTCAATTATCGTATACATTCAGCCAGCTGAATTCTCGTATTGAAGCCGAAAAGGGACACTATATCCCGGACATAATTTCCTCATAGAAAATTCTATACGTTATAAACTGCTTTTTATTTAAACACAATTCTCTATCGGAAAGAGACAGTAGCTATCAAGTAAAGACCGCGGTTTTTTTCAAAAGCTGATTAGTTTCTACCTTTTCTTACATCTTTTAGGACTTTCTTTTCGCTTTTTTTTCAACACTGTAAAATTATGTCATAGATCTTAAAAGATGTTTTCCCTCCACTCAATTTGAAGGACAGAGATTATACCATCTATCTCTTGTACATAGGGATTCTAATTTGCGTAATATTGTTGACAGCTTTCAACCTTACAACTTGCCAAGATTTTGGGGAGACCTTCAATAAGAGTTAACGGTTCCCATTTAATTGTATTTTCCAAAATATCTTGGAAATAGCAGACGAGATTACAAAAATTAAGCTTATGAGTTCACAACCTGTAAGGAAGTAGAGAAACGACTTATTTCCAAAATTATGGTCTATATATTTTTAGGATATTATGTAAAAAAGGGGGGGGGAGGGGGCTATGCCTCAATTCTATCACCATCATTGTAAAGTGAAAAAACAAAACTGTTTCTTCACGTGAAAAGTATGGGGCTGGAATTTCTAAGAAAAAGATAACTTTTTGCGCCGCGGGACCCGGGAAGCGCTGTGGGTCGGGAAGCGCAGCGGGGCCCAGGAAGCGCCGCGGGGCCCAGGAAGCGCCGCGGGGTCCCGGGAAGCGCCGCGGTGGCCCGCTGGGCCGCTCGGAGGGGAGCATTAAATAGTGGAAATTGAGGGGGGGAGTTGCTTGAACAAAATCAAATTGCATTCTATGTAAAGCGTTTTAGATTTTCGTTAAGTATTGCCTTCTATGTAAAGCGTTTTAGATTTTCGTTAAGTTGGAACTTTCAGAATATCGATTGACTAGTGTATATGCTACTGCTATTAAGCGTGTTTTAAATAATAATCCAATTTTTTTAAAAAAACAGTAGGGGTGATTTAGACACATTAAAAATAAGCTATTTTTCATTTATAGGTTGCATTAGTCCCATACTCGCCATCTCCCCCTGCTCGTCAGTTGGAGAAGGAGAGGACGCACCGGTGGACTTCCACAGCAATTCACCATGGAGTGGTAATTCACATGAAATAGCGTTTAATATTGATGAGTTTATAACTGATTATTTTAATGTAGATAATAGTACAGTTGGGCAGGGGGACTTGAGTCCAAACACATTGCAGCTTTTGGATGATTTTACCCGGGAATTAACATGGAATCCTCCTCTAGCCCCCGATAACCTACTTCCACTTCAATCGAATGAAGTGGATTCCCATACCCCAAATATTGAACAATGTGGAGGGGGAGGGGGTGTTGATAATATACAAGAGGGGGAGGGGGAGGGGAGTAATGTACAATTTACGACTTTTCCCGAATTTCAGTTATAAAATACAATTTTAAATGCAATAGTTGTCTACACTGCGACTTTTGGTGACTCATTTAATTCACTTATGGGGGGAAATTTTGTGTTTGACCCCGTAGAAATTGTGCATGAATATGTAGATAGAATTTGTGCACTGCTGGAGAACCAAATTCAATTATGGGGAGGGGGGAGGGATTCAATTAAGGTTTCAATTGTTTTAAAGGTGTTTTATTTAAATGAGGGGAAAAGTGAAGTTTACCATCATTATATACACTCCGAGATGCGTTTGATCTATCCGAATTTAGAAAATTTTGAGAGTGTTTTCTGCGAGTGGGTAGGTCATATTATTACGCATCTTGAGAACTATAACGAAAATAGGAGCGGCTCTGTAGTTTTATTTGTTGAAAATTCAAGTGTGAATATTTGTAAATTTAAGAAAGATTTTATTTTAAGAGGGGGGTCTGGGAGGTCAATAGTTTTAAATTATAATCCAGATCTAGAAGGATGTAAAGGTGTCCAGAAGATCTGTTTTGAAACAGGTCAAAAATGTTTCAAGTACGCTTTCCTCATATCAGCATTCGAGCCTCTAGCACGTGACGCTACCAAGACGAATTTAGACGATTGGGCTGTACATGGGAAGGAAGGGTCCAATTTTCCCATTGTAGATTTCACTTGTTTAGAGGGAAAATACCCAGTAACGCTAAGATCTATTGATATTTTTGAAAGGGCTAATGCCCATTTAAATATCGGCGTTACTGTGGTTCAGTATGAAACTGAATTTGAAGATGGGGTTCGTTTAAAAAAGAAGGGGGTGGTTTTCCCTGTAAGGGGCCCATCGATTGATTTGGTCAAACACTGGGTTTGGTTGTTGTATACACTACCATCTAGTGACCTTGCCAATTCAATTGGCCATTTTAATCCAATCACAGACATCAGTAGAGTTCTGGGGGAGGGTAAGAATAAGGGGGTATGTTTCTACTGCCCGACATGCCTGTCTAGATTTTGGACAGAATTAAAGCTGCAAAATCATATGAAGCATTGTAGACGGCATGGCTACCAGACAGTGGAAACGGTTTCAGCGGATAGGGCCATTTTACGCTTCAAAAATTTCCAAAACACCCTCCTCCAGTGCAACAAAATATCTTTGGACTGTGAAGCTAAGCTGGTGGAGGTGAACGATCCTCGATTTCCAAACCGAATCAAAGAACATCAAGCTATTGCAGTGTCCTACGCCCATACGCAAAGAGCCAGTTCTAACACCATGCAGTTGTTAGAAATAGTAGAAACATTGGATGAGGTGGAGTGCATGATCAAGGCACTGACTAAATTAATTGGCACAGCTAATGGCGGTATTCCTCGTTTGAGAAATACACATTATCCTATGGTGTTGTCTGCAGAGGATCGTCTCGCGATTAAAAATCAAAAAATATGTTGGGTTTGTAAGGTGGAGTTTGAAGAGGGGGATAAGGGGACTAAAGGGACTAGAGGGGGGAGGGGGAAAGTCAGAGACCATAATCACTTGTGGCAGGAAATATCCTCTGGGGGTAGTAATTTTAGAGGGGTAGCGCATCAATCGTGTAACTTAATGTTAGCCAGCAGTTTTTTATCCCAGTTTTTATTCACAATGCAAATTATGATTTAAAATTTATTTTACCGGCACTGGCACGTATGCACAGGGAGGGAGGGGGAGTAGACAGTCCATGGGTAAATAATTCATTTACCTATAACATTATTCCAAAATCTGCCGAGAAGTTGTTGCTTCTCGAGCTGAAATGGCAGGTAGTAAATAATGGGCATACGTGTTGGAATAAAATCAGGTTTTTAGATTCTTTTAGTTTTTTTCCCAAGGCAGTGAGTCAATTGATTCAAGTGCAGAAAAGCGACAATTTTGATAGCTTTCCCTTGCTTAAACAGCACTTTCCAGACAGTGAAATGTATGACCTATTGACCTGCAAAGGTGTATACGCATACGACTATTACTGTTCTGGCGCTCACTTAAGCGAGGTGAAACTATCTCCAATTGAAGCTTTTTACAATTCACTCACCAATAGTGAATGCACAGCCGAGGACTATGAGTTTGCCAAGAAGGTGTGGGCTAAGGGGAATTGTAAAAATGGGTGGGATTATTGTAGACTGTACTTGGCCAGTGACGTTTTAACTCTGTTGGACATAGCCTGTAAGAACACAGACCAAATCTATTCAGAGTTCGGGCTAGAAATAGGTTATTATTTTTCCACACCACATTTGGTGATGGATTTGATTTTAAAAATTAGTAGGGAGGAAATAGGCCTAATCACCGACGTAAATCAGCACCTTTTTGTAGAGCGTTCAATGAGGGGAGGGTATGTTTTTCATGGGGACCGCGTCTTGTCAACCGATCCGAGCGGACAAAACAGCACCGGTGCAAAGTCAAATGCAGTGTTCTTGGACATGAACTCATTGTACCCCTCGGCAATGTCTCACTACTCTTTGCCGTGTGGGAACTATCAATGGCTTGAGAATCCTTGTGAGTTCCCCGACATTACCACCGTCGAGGACAATGGACCACAAGGATGGTTCTTTGAAATTGACGGGCACATTCCACTGGCACTTCACGATTCAGTCAGAGATTTTGTTTTTCCCTGTATCAATCGACCCGTGAGAAGGAACTCACTGAGCCCCTACAATCGATCACTGGTTGAGGATATGGGGATTCACTGGACCCCCTCTAAGCAAAAACTGATTGCTGATTTGGACCCTAAGGAGAATATCGTTGTTCACCATGTGCTTTTGCACTGGATGGTGAACAATGGTTTCAAGATCACCAAAATACATAGGGTCCTGCAGTTCAATCAGAAACCATATTTGAAGACGTTTATCGACACTTGTTGATAAACGCTCTAGGGGAAACTGTAAAGTAGAGAAGGAAATGTACAAACTCATTCTAAATTCAGCGTTTGGCAAAATGTGTGAAAGCATTCGCAACAGATCTCGCTGTGATGTCGTGACCGACCCTCTAGAGTGTGCACGAATTATTGCCGATCCCAATTTTACATCGTTCACGAGCATAGAGGCTGGCATGGTTCTTCTACACAGGAAAAAGCGAAATGTGGTACTGAACAAGAATATAGCAGGAGGTAGTTCAGTACTAGAGATTTCCAAAAAGCTCATGTTGTCGTTTTTTTACAATGTGTGCAAGGTGCAATGGCCACGGGAGGGGGAGGTTCAAGTTTACTATGGGGATACAGATTCTCTGCTGTTAAAGGTAAAAACCGAGGATTTATTGGGTGATCTAGAAAAGGGGGAACACATCAGCTCGCGGATGGATTTCACCAACTGGAATCCGTCCCTCTACCCCGAGTTGGTGAAACGTCAAGCCCCCAACCAACTATTAATGTTAAAATCAGAGACGGGGAGTGATTTGATATCCAGGGGGGTGTTCCCGGGTCCTAAAGTTTATTGCGTTGAAACACATAGTGGGAATGAAAAGCACGCGTGTAAAGGGGTGCCTACACATTTTGTAAAGAGCAATTTCAACATGAGCGTGTACAGAGACTGTGTAGAAAGTAGCCTAGTGCCGAGAGCACAAGTGCTTGCAATTCGCTCTCTACAGTATAGAAATTATACTGTGAGAGTGGAAAAAAATGAAATGTCATGTATATCTGACAAAGTCTATGTGCTTGAGAATGATGTGAGTGTACTGCCTCATGGCCACTACCGTATTTCAGACCGAGTTGAATGCGTAGACTATCGCAATCAACTTGGTCTGGATAAATTAACCTAACCAACTAACCAACTAACCACCACCATCAACCCGTTCATAAATTAACTAACCCAATCTTACCTTAACCACCTTAACCATTGACCCAACCTAACCTGCAGCAGCAGTGACGACAACTATTGTGTACTGTTTCGCCCCCGCGGCCCCGGGGGGTGGGGGGTCCCGCCCGCAGCTCCCGGGGGGTGGGGGGTCCCGCCCGCGGCCGGCCTTTGGCCCCGCGGCCCTGGGGGGGGGCACTTTTAAATTCATAATGTTCAACTGTGCTAGTTCAGGTTCCAAGTGTTTTTTTTTTTGTTTTTCAAGTGTTGTTGTTGTTGTACAGAAAAGTGTGCTACTGTGTGCTATTGTACATAAAGTGTTCTTGCTGGACAAAAAGTGTTTTAAGACAAGTGTTGTTCTTGCTGTTCATGTACAAAAGTGTTTTTTTTATGTTGTACATAAAGTGTCATTTTTATCATTGTTCATGTTGAACAAATAGAGTTTTCATGTTGCAAATAAATGACCATGAAATATTGTCAGGTTCTTGTTGAACAAGTGTTATTCTTATGTTGTTGTTCATGTTGAACAAATAGAGTTTTCACGTTGAATAAATGACCATGAAATATTGTTTTTTTGTTGTTCTTGTTAACGTAGATAGATCTATGGGAAAATTATTACTACTACTTATTCATTGGACACGTATGATTTACAGTTAGTTGTAGTCCGACTGTTGTCAACAGCAGCAGCAGCAGCAGCATGTATCAATTTAAAACACCCTTCAGATCGTTTCTGTGTGGTCCCTCAATGTCGGGGAAAACAACACTTTTAGCTAAAATAATTCAAAATTGTCAGAAAATGTTTTTGGAAAAACCAAAGAAAATTTACTATTGCTATAGTATTTGGCAGGAGTCCTACGATCAAATAAAAGCTATTACCACAACCATACCAATACAATTCATACGGGGACTTGATGTTTTCAATAGTATTGAACCAAACTCGTGGCTGATTATTGATGATTTGGCTGAATCCATTGAACAGTTCTCACAGGAAATGCTACAGCTGTTCACCGTTCGCTCCCACCAAGAACACATTTCCATAACCCTAGTTCTACACAATCTGTTTCATCAGAGCAAATGCATGCGAACCCTTGCTTTGAATTGCACTATCTATATTATCTATCAAGTTGTTCGTGATTCTAGCTCGCTAATAACTCTCAATAAACAGATATACCCCGGCGCCCCTAAATTTCTGCTGTAAGCGTACACTCAGGCGACTAATAAGCCCTACGGTTACATTTTCTGGATCTTAATCAGAGCACGCCCGAGGATCTACGTGTAGTCACCGACATTTTCGACAATGAATTTACAGTATATCTTCCGGTGAACAGTAGAAAAGGCTATTAGTTGGCGTTATGACAATGAAGAAACTACACGAACAACGGCATTTATTTTCCGTTTTAAGCACTTCAAAACCTCCACTCAGGAAGACCATACTCAAACATGGTGTTGACAATGATTTCATTAATCTAATATCTGAACTTTGTTTAAATTTAACCGAGGGTAATGTTCAACTGCCAGAAGGTGTTAGACAACAGACAAAGCAACATCGTTCCACTGTACGCGCCTTGGCTTGTAAAAACAAGGGAAAATTTTTTAAAAGAATACGTCTCCTTCAAGCGGGCGATAGCTTTTTCACACTTTTACTGCCAATAATTGCAGGACTTGTAAACAGTTTTCTCTAGAGAGAATGGCAAAACCCTATAAATTGACACCATTTGAACTTGTCCTCTCGCCCATTGAACATTTTGAAGACAATCTAAGCAAATTCATTAATGATGAGAATATTGCCGATGAAAAAAAACTGCTTTTACTTCAAGATGCATTGCAACGTGTGGACAAACATAAACCTTATCGTGAGAGATCCACCGCCGCCACTGTTACCGATCCCTCTAAACAGGAAACATCTCCTCAAGATTCTGCAGCGGCAGCAGTGCAATCAAAGGAGAAGGAATTGAGTTCAATTGTATCGAAAATTGGAAACCTATTGCCACTGACCTATCGAGAACAGAGTAAAAGAGTATTATCATATCTCATGTTGGAAACTGGTGGTGATCATCAAGTTCAACTCGACAGCACAGGGAAACGAATTATAATTCAGGGAAAAAGTTATAATCTAGTTGATTTAATTTGTGATATGGTGACGAATCGTAAAGGACTTTTATCATTTGACAATAATCTATACACCTTTCTAAGTGTATCAAACTTTCCCAAAAGTCTTATTGCCAATAAGCAAATTCTAAAGAAACTAAGAGAATATAGTCCTCCAACAACACCAACACCAACACCATTTAAAAAAGAAGAAGATTCAATATTTGAAAATACTAGCAGCAGCAGTAATGATTTTACAACACCTGTGGCTGCTAGTCAAAAGCGAAGACGAATTGATTCACCCTCCAGTGTGCAAAAGGGGAGTGGACATAAGACTACGTGTTTGCGTTCAAAATGGATGAAGTTCTGAAAGGTGTCTATGAAAATATTGGTGAAGCGGGAAGTTTAAGTTCTCCCAAAACGCTTTCTAAAGTTGTCTCTGACAGCACATTGAAAAAAGCAAAAGAGTATGTAGAGAATGAACCGAGTTACACACTGCATCGGAATCACAGGCTTCGCGGCAAACAATATCGACAAACTAAAGCCTTTTTCCCTCTGCATATAATGCAAACGGATCTTTTAACTTTAGACGCAATTCAACGGCGTCACAATGCACCCTACAAATATATTCTGGTGGCAATCAGTGTCTTTAGTCGCTATGCATATGCCATTCCATTACGGTCAAAGAGAGGTGTTGAAGTTGCTCGGGCCATTGAAAGTATTCTTGAACAGGATTCATATAGAAAAATTCAATCGGATCGTGGTAGTGAATTTGTTAATCCCCATGTGCAAAAGGTTCTATTGAAATATAATACAACACTTTATCATAGTCACAGTCCGATAAAGGCTGCATTGGCTGAACGATTGATAAGAACGATTCGTCTATTAATTTCAAGATATTGTACACTGAAAAATACTTCTGCTTTTATTCATGATTTAGATAAAATCATGCGGATATACAACCATCGACTTCATCGATCTCTGTCCAACTCAAGCCCTCGGGAAGTTCATTACAGTGAAAATACATTTGATGCTTTTCTAAAGCACTACTCCAATGGTGAAAAAGAAAAAAAATGTGAAGAAGAAATTCAATGTTGGTGATACTGTTCGAATTAATAGAACCACCAATATTTTTGAAAAGGGGAATTATTTATGGAGCACTGAACTTTTTAAAGTGTCCAAAATCCTGGACACCAAACCCACGACATATCGACTACGAGACACCAATGATGATGAGATTCTCGGCGGTTTTTATGAATATGAACTGCAAAAAGTTAGAAACACTAGTGAAATTTATCAAATTGAAAAGATATTAAAGAGTCGTACTCGTAGGGGCAAGAGACAGTTGCTTGTTCGTTGGCTAGGATACAACTCAGATTTTGATTCTTGGGTCAGTGCTGAAGATATTAACAATGCCCAATGATTTCTATGTGACTTTCATGTCCAATGTTTCTGATCCTCTCTACAATGACTTGAATAGAACAAGTGATTTTTGGACGAAACTCTCCCCCACCATCAAATTCGACGGTGTGTATGAAGTGGCTCTTGTCGACTGTATTCTCAAAAATACCTACGACATCCTGAGAAAAGATCGTAAATATGATATAAAAATTAGACCCTATGATTGGCCGCCACCATCATCCTCAAGTGATCAAGAACAAATTCAAAAAATCAATTGGATGGATTACCCATATATTGAATTACCCTATGAGGAACTCACCTGTATGAATGATTTATGTCGTTCTATTAATAAAAGAATTTCCGCTCGTAAAAAAGGAGCTTTTCATTTCAACTATTCAAAGGAGGAGGGTAAGATCTACATTAGTTCACCTATTGCCGATGAAAAGGTTATTCTCAATGATAACCTAAAGGATGTTCTTGGCTTTAAGCTCAATATAATCAACGGTAAAAGTGCCGGAAACACTAATTTCATTTTTGCTGACTACCCGCCTGCCTTCTCCACGGACACTCGTATATTTCTCTACGCTTCATTTGTGGAAACATCTCGGGTTGGTAATTCAAATGTTCCCCTCCTACGAGTTCTTGAGCGAAAAACCAATCAAGAACATATTCACCACTACAATATAAAGCATCTTCAGTATATTCCCGTAAACACTTCCTATTTGGAACTGTCAGTTAACACTAAGAACTGAATTGGGTGATCCCATACAATTTCAAAAGGTTTGGCTGTGATTACATGCCATTTTCGTCCCATCGTTCAACAAGATGTCTAATAGAAAAGTGGTATTCACTTGTCCTGATATTGACTGCTATGTTAATACTCTTGGCCCAAGACAACAGGGCAATGGAATGGACTATTACAAAGGTCGCTCGTCAATGTCTGGCTATGGTCTTGGCAGTTGGTTTGCTAAGCTCTTTCGCTCTGCACTACCTCTGGCTAGAAAATATCTTGTACCGGCTGCGACAGATTTTGCATCCTCTACACTATACGATTGGGGCTCTGGCAAGGATTTTAAAAAAAGTGCTACGGAAAATCTTAGGTCCAATGCGCGAACCCTTGGCGAGGGATTAAAACAAAATGGAAAAGGTTTAAAAAGGTCGAGAAACACTGCATCACTCATCAGTCTCCACTCAGGTCAGAAACGAAAGACATCACCACTCTTGTCAAAGAAAAGAAGGAAAAAGCCGACACGTAGTGTACACAGAAGAAGAAGCCCCAGGAAGAAAATTGTTAGATCGAAATTAGATTTATTCTCTTAAGATGTCCTACCTACCACATAAGGATTCTCAACCTTCAATCACCTCATCATTGAATCTATTCAATGCAGAAAATGTTGATGTGAGTGTCAAGCATGGATACTATGAACAATTTTATCCTCAACAACCCCTCTCCAATAATATCCACTTTCAAATTTATTCCAATGAAGACTACTTTATGGACATGTCTTCGACATTTATAGATTTACAAATGAAAGTCCGGAAATCCGATAATACAATGCCAATTCGGGCCGATGAAATATCCTATGAAAATTGTGTATTACATAATTTATTTCGTCAAATCAGTGTCTACATCAATGGCACGCTGGTGAGCACAAGCAACAATCTCTCAAATTATACAAGCTATATGCAATTCATGTTGATGACACCCAAGTCATACAAGGAATTGAGAGGCACCTCCAATGGATATGAATATATTACTAATACTGATAGTACAGATGCACTTAAAAATGCTACAACTAGTGAATTACATCTAGTTGGAAAAATATATCATGAAATATTTAATATACCCCAATGGCTGCCGCCCAATGTTAAAGTGGATATAAAACTGACGCTTGCACCATCCAATTTCATATTGAGAAAAGAACTTGCTGCCAATCCTGATGTGACTCTCTCCCTCACCTCGGCAATACTTCATGTACGCAAACAACAGGTCATGAGTTCTGTTGCTTTGGCAGTGGAAAAACTGAGAGCCAATGGAAATAATATTAAACTACTTGTTCCTCATACAATCACCAATCAACGTCATATTGCCATGGGGTCACGCACCTTCACCGATTCATCTTTATCAATGGTGAAATTCCGTCAAAACTCGCTTTAGCATTTGTAAAAAGCGCTAGTGCAATAGGATCGTGGACTGGATGCCCACATAAATTCGAGATGTTTGGACTTTCATCTCTTGTGTGCAAAGTAAACGGCATCCCACTCTACAATCTATCTTTTGATAAATCCTATAGAACATTGTATGAGTTGACCATGCAAACCCTAGATCATGATTCGCAACTATTTGAAAATGGTATAACCGAAGATATGTTTGCTAAAACACATGGTATCATTGTACTGGATTTGTCTGGCACACAGGATATGAGTATAGTACGTACGGGGAGTGTGCGTTTAGAGTGTACATTTGCCGACCCATTGGCTGAGAGTATTGCACTAATCTCACTAAATCAATATGAAACCTATTGGGAAATCACTCCCAAAGGCAGTGTTCTACTAGACTTGGCACCATGAACATCAGTCAAATAATCAATGTATTTAATATGGATCACTACATGTCCCAGTACAAATCCTATTGTCTACCCTCGGACTTTCTTGGAAAAATTCAAAGTGTGAACAATAGCTTAATTATTGTTAATAGCAGTCCATCGACTGTGCTGACGGGTCATTGGCTGTGCATCTTTCAAACAATGAAGAAGATTGAATTTTTTGATCCTCTTGGTCTACCCTATACATTCTACACACCCCACATCAGCAACTATATTGAGAACAGTGGGAAAACTATTATTCAAAACGGAAGAGGGTGCATGATCTAACGACTAAAAGCTGTGGCTTCCATGCACTACTATATTTTGTGTTCCGATGTCACGGCTATACTTACAAGCAGTTTCTCCACATTTATAGTGACAATCCACGTCTGAACGACTTTCTAGTGGAAAATATCCTCTCAGACCTATATAATATTGATTTCAGTGCCCTAAGAGTAAAGTGCTTAAAAAATGTTTGTGAATTTGTTTATTAATAAAATGCATATATATATATACAACAATGTCTTTAAATCTTCACTTTAGATTTCTTCTTCCTCGATGTATAGGCAACTGTCGTGAACCACTAATGCTGGTAAATCATTTGGATTCACTGTATATTGATCTTGATTGACTGCAAAGTCAGGGTCACATTTTCTACAGTACAATATAACTTCACTCTTGTCATATCTATTTGTATAGTCAATGATACTATTTGCATTCATATTATGAAATTCACGAGTTTCAATCTGTCTATTTGAAGCAATATCACATACAGTGTTTTCAAATGATGAATCACATTCGGTAACTGCCAAATAAAAATCACGTGGTTTATAGTCATAATAGGCAGTGTCGTCACAACGATGACGTAGAAACCAAATTGTCTTGTTACCCCAACAGTTGAATCGTAGACCAGATTCCTCTTCCCAGAATAATTTAAATCCACGACGATACCAATCTCGTAGAAATAAACTAAAATCACGTTTGGGATTATTTCCAATCATAGCGGGGTAAGTATTCTCCCACTGATCACATTTATCATAGTGACAATTGGAACACAGATGTCCTCTAGGGTGAGAGTCACAAATCTCCTCAAGACATGAATTACATCCTTTAATTTGTACTGCATAGCCTCAATGTAATTTACAAGGATTACATAATTTACACTTTTCACTATAGTCATCAATAATTGTACAATTCTTACATTGAGTCCAACTGCCAAGAGTATACATGCACAGTGGACATGTATAGAACATTTTTTGGTTTCCGATGTCAACTCTCTCACAGCTAAAACGAAACTGATCCTCGTTCGATAAATTCAGTGAGGGGAATGGGGAGAGGAGTAACTCCGTGACGTTACCTCTTTCGAATGGTGGAGCCATCTACATTGAATCCATTGGCAATGTTTTCAAAAGTATATCCACGATATTATTCTGCTTTGTTCCAATTAATATATCAATAAATTGACTATAGGCACTTGAGTCACATTTTAAAAGTTTCATACAATATTCCAATGGGGGAGAATCACTCCTCATTATATTGTCAAGTGTTCCCTGACGAGAGAATATCCTGCGTTGAAGAGATAACTCGAGAAAATCGTCATCCAAAATCAAATGTTTTTCCATAAACACTAGATTTGATCTAATTCTCTCTTTCTCAAATTTTTTAATTTTTTAACCCTTTCACTCTGACTGCTGACTCTAGACTGACCCTGATTCGTTAGCCCTAGCCTAACCTAACCAGAAAAGAAAGGGAACATTTTCGATTTCGAAACAATTTTTTTGAATAATTACAACAACAATAATACTAAGCATGTACAATTAGCGATACAGTTTATTGTCTTCGATATGTTTCACTAATGCACTTAAAGCACATTGAAGTCTATTCACATATGCTATATCAACTTTTGCAGCGAAACATAATTGATCCTCCATTTTAAATTTGCTCAAGGATATCACATATCTTGCATATACTTCATCCCATTCCAGACAAAGCCGTGATCCTCTCGTGATTTCCACCGCAATGTTTGGTGCTCTTGTATTATTATCATCAACTCCACTATCAACTTCTAATAGGGTAAACATTCCACTCGTCATCAACACACAAATATATATCCAAATGAGTAAAGTCAAACTGTTCTTCTTCTCACTCCTTTGAATTCTATTCACAGACTAATAAAAACTATAGCAAAAATCCTTTCCTCATATTCTCTGCAATCCTCCGCCGCTAATATGTAAGCGAGCCTCTGATTGGTCTAGAAGGAGATGTAACCGAGTCTCTGATTGGCTTAGAAGGAGACACGTGATCCTGTTTCCTATTCCTGGATTTTAACATTCGCCCCTAGCGTGCACTTCGCCAAACAACAACAACAAATAAATCGACCTTGGAAAAAGAGGTCATTGACCCACTTCGATTACGCAATCATTCTCCCTGGGGATTCCATGCCCATATTTGGTGTGGGCGTGGGACTGACAGCACAGGTGTTCTCCCTAGGGACTCTATGCCCAAATATGGTGTTCTGATAGGACTGTTAGATAGCTTTCTACTGATGTGGGTATAATGTATAATTTTTGTTGTTGTTGTTGTTTAGACTAGGGCACTTCGTATCGAAGGAGTTGTCGTAGGAACTTCAAAAAGGACTCATTCGATTGAAAATAGAAAGGGCTAATGCCCTTTGTAATAGTCGAAAGTGATTGGAGGGTAACTAACCCCCTTCCCACGCCCACCCTCCCATTTGCCCATTATGTTTAAAATCTAAATGTTGGCTTAAGATTAAATCAAAATGCACTGTGTTAATGCTAATTCCCAATAAGGCATCTCAGCAGTATTCCAAGAACGACTGAGGGTATTATGTTCAAACTTTCGGGGCTATTTCTGTTCTTAAAATTTCACCAAATCGAAATAGCGTACGTGTATCCAAGCTATCAAAGAAAGTAAAATATTTTTTTGTGAAGTGTATCAAGTTTTCCATTTCAGGTCAACTAGAGGAGGTATGAAACTAAATTAAACACTACTATTTGTGTCCAGATTTTTAAAAGGGTGTATGTTGTTAAAAATTGCTGAAAATTTTTCTTCAGCATACAAATCGCAGGCCAAACTATAAAGTCTTAAAAAAACGAAAAGATTTAAAGTTTTATTTTATTTTTCCCTAGAAAGACTATTTCAATATAAAAGGAACAGAAATTACTTAAAAAAAACTTTTTCCACAAAATAAGTTTTTCAAAGAAAAGTTAAGAACTCCATTAAACAAAAAATGACCAAAAATAAAATCAAATAATCTACCAAGCTCGAAACTACCACAAATCAGCATCGATAAATAAATGAAATCCAAAACGAAAAGAAATTACAATAAATAACCGAGTCAAACTCAGAACGAGCAGAAATTAACATAAGTTGGGCTCAAAACCCTTATGCCTTCCCACGGCCAGAACATAATTTGCACTTTACTGACAAAAACACAAATGAATGTGCATTGTCAGTTTAATATACATATACTGATATTTAGTAATCAAAATGTTAATATTATTTGATTTATTAAAGTTATAAAAGTAAAAACATTTATATTTTCTAGAAAAGACAAGGAGAATCAGGAAGGTTTCTTCACTGGAAAAGGATGTGTAGACCATGTCTTTGCCCTACGGCTTCTTCTTCGCCAACGTTTCATTCACGGATTGAAACGGAGCTTTGCAGTCTTTCTCACTGCGTTTGGCTCGATATTGCGATTCTTGTTGTGGTAAAATAACGCTCGAAGAAGATGTCAACGAAACATATATACTAAGAGCATACTATGAGAACGGCTTGTGTAATGTACGAATATATGAAGCTTTTAAAATAGAGTATGGCGTCTTGCAAAAAAGGCCGATATCACGCATTCTTTTTAACTATATTATGGATTTGATAATGAAAAAAGGATTGAAGAAAGATGATGGTGTTGCCACCTCAGCACAAAAAGAAACTATTCCTGATATCAAATTCGTTGACACTGCAGACTTTGCTTTATCAGCAGACTCCGCTCAGAAAGCCAAAAATGCGATAGAGAGAGTAGCGAGCGAGGTTAGAAAGACAGGCCTCTTTCAGCCAAAGAAAAGACTTTTATATACTTGAATGAAGAACCTGTTGAAATTATTGACGAGTTCTAGTACTTGGGGTCACTAATAGATGCTTAAGGTAGAGCTTCTAATGATATTCAAGACATGACTATCGAGCTTTGTCTGTCTTTGGCCTAGTCTGGCTTGGTACCTAAACTAGGGTAGAAGGGGAATAAACCTCACGGCAGACCTTAAAATCTACTATGGATGCATGCGTTCAATCTTGTTATATGTATGTAAGATATGGCATCTCAAGGCAGAAGAAGAGCACTAGCGTGACACTCTTCACCACAGATACCTACTCGCTATCAGCAGCACAAGGCTGCAGCAAAGTACCAGCAACAGACCGTTTGTGAACATGAAAACAAAAGCTGGATGTTTTAACCATGATCAAAAAGGACATCTCAAACGGCAGGGGTAAGTGACGAGGCACTTGGAAAATATCCTGACACACCACGTACTAATAGCAGCCCTCCTGCATCATAGACGGAAAAACCTGCGGCCAGATTAAACCTTGATATATCGCCGTCAGGTATGAGGTCAAATCTCTTGAGAGATTATGGATTCAAGGTCACAAGTAAGACAAGGTGTTGCTGGAGTTTATTCGACCACTCACGGAAGACAGAGCCCAACGAAAGCTTTTGGTCCAGAGCATTTCCAATGTCAAGTCGGTCTAAACAGATTGTGTATCGTCTCAAGTAAGTAAGCATTATATTACGTCGGTGAATTTCGTCACTATTAAGAGGCAATGCCCATTGAGAGAATATTTTGGCCTTAAATATAGGCATAAATATTCTCACTGTGAATAATTTTACTGTGATAACAGCAGAAATGCTTTCAGTGAGTCTTTAAACAGCATTAAAAATTCAACATTGAAAAGGAGCGTGAAATGCACTTAGAAGCCCATGGAATAGCCCTAGGAATATATATATAAAAAAATCAACCAATAAAATTCTTACTTTACACTATGAAAGAATACAACAAGAAATAATGTCATCGCAAGATTCGACATAACAATGAAATGTATTTATACAGTTATATGTGGGACCTCAGATGGGAAGGTATAATGTCAAAATAGTGACCATGATATTTGGAAAAAATCTAGTATAAAATCGAAAATTCCGGCTCAACTTTATTCAATCATTAATATCCAACTTTATTCAATTGTTTAAAAAACTTAGCAAAACAACGGGTTTTTCCGAGACTGAATATTTTCTGTCAGTTTTCCACATACAAAACAAAGTTTTAGGTGCAGTTATGGAAACAGTAACCTTGAGACTCGTGGACAAATTTTGACCCTAATCGATCGATAAGAAACTCCATTTGAAAGTTCAGTAAAGCCATGCTTTTACTAATTTAATTTTGATCTTGCCTCTGCATAAACTTCGCGTTAAATTAGTATGAACTGAAAAAATCTTTAAAGACCGTTAAATTTTATTCCTCCCTTTCGAGTATTCAGTTTTCTTTTGGATGGGAAATCTTTCTTTAAAATTATAGTTTTCATCGTCAATATAATGAAGTGGAGTTTATAAAGAGCAATGTTACTGTGATACTTATCCTAAAAAAAGAGTAAAAATAGAAAAACAAACAGGGAAAGAGGGTGCCAAAAAAAGATCTACATAAATGAATTCCTCTACAGAGGGAGAACATTTTTGCAGACATATCCAATAGGAACTTCCACCGACATATTTCCTGGCCAGAAAAAGTTGATGCTGCTTATGATTAAGCAGCATATCGGTGGCCTTATAGTTAAACTTAAGTATTTACATTTTGAAGTTTAAAACTTACAATTTGTTTAAATAGTAAAACAACTGGATATTT
Source organism: Artemia sinica (assembly GCA_027921565.1). Classification (NCBI taxonomy): domain Eukaryota; kingdom Metazoa; phylum Arthropoda; class Branchiopoda; order Anostraca; family Artemiidae; genus Artemia; species Artemia sinica. The sequence goes on along the minus strand of CM051258.1, from coordinate 2,083,968 downwards.
CGCTCTAAAATTTGCATTTCTAATGAAATCACCAAAGTCAACATGACAGATAAGTGTGATAAGCTTTGTCCTCAATTTTTAATGAAATTGCCTCTACTGGTACTTTCCCAAATTGTTAGAAACCTGGTTTTATTACAACTTAGAAAAAAAGCTAGCAAGTGAATTTTGATGGTGTCCAACCCATTACACTTACTACCATTTTTTTTTTTAAATTATATAGTAGTTTTTTAACAAGGCGGCTGAAAATAAAGATACTTCCCAATGTTGACCTTGGGTCAGTAAGAGACTTGAATACCTAGTACCTGGCTCAATCTTACAGCAGTGGACTTACAAAAAGTTTTTAATTCGATTAACTGCAATATATTTGCACAAACACTTTTAGGTGAATTTCAAGTCGATTCCCTATTTAATTAGAATAGTTGTGTCTTTCCTTTGTAAACTACCTAAACGTACATTCTGATCCACTACCAATTTACAAAGATGTGCCCGAAGGGGAACCTTCAATTCCCAATCTTATTCCTAGAAATGATAAACAGCGTTGATATTGAATTGTTCAGATAGATGAAAATTTCTTGATGATCTCACTGTCTTGATATTTAACAAATTTTTGTTAAACAGTGACTACTTGGAAAAAAGTGACCAAACAGATTAACTGGAACAGTTTTGAATATTTGTTTGGTGATGCTCTTTGTAAGGAGAAAAAGAAGAAAATTGTTAATTGTAAAAAAGTGTTAATATACAATTAATATACAACCTTCCTGCCTACAATTTCCAGTGAAAGACTTATCCATGTGTGTCTAAACTGAAATCTTGCCAGTTTTGTTTTTTAATATTTATTTTTCAAAGATACAGAGGCCACAATTTCAGACTGATCCATAAACTGTCAACTTTAGCCCAAGGGGGGGGGGGAAGGGTATTCAAAGAACACAACCACCTTTTTATTTTAGGTCTTCACATGGTTTAACTTGTTTCCCAATAAATCCACCATAGATGGCCTAGCGTGTGTTCTACCTTGAGTGTAAAAACCAAGTCTCGGTAAAAAATACGGTAAAAATACCGATAAAAATAAGGTTTAAGCAGCAGAGATTTGAACTTCTTTCCTCTCACCTGTGTGAGATTTAGAAAAGATATCTTGATACTTCAATCGGGGGCATTTAAAACTAAGAAAGTGTATTGATAATAATATTCATGGATGTAATTAATTTGTAACTTTGTTGCTTTTCTACCTTAGTGCTACCATTTCTTTTTCTCTTTCTCTTTCTACTTCTTATCCTGCTTATGCTTTTCCTGCTTATGCCTCTCTTCTTGTTGTAATAGACGGTCAGATTTCTCAGACTCAAAAAAAGGGGGGGGGAAGGAACAGAGATTTTTTTCACACGAGGGTTGCCGGTTTTTGACCTAGTCATCATCAGCACACATCATCACGAAATACTACAAACACCGGAACACTCCTGTTATTACGATTTTCCTCCACTATCATTATTTAGTTTAATTGATGAAAATAAAAAACATCGTTGATCTCGATAATGAATGATTTTTCATTCTTAACTGAACAGTCCCTGCTTGAAACCACATTTCTCAATCTGCCAGGATGCGATGACGAGTCAACTACTGATCCCGTGATAGACAGGGTGAATGCCTCGTCCTGCTCATATGCAACACCCCAAGAATATCTTAATGAAATACTGCCTGCAATTTCTACTAATGATAAATATAATCTTTTCTGCCATAATGTTCAAGGAATTAAACACAAATGGGATGATATTCTTACATTCACTGCTGAAAATAAAAATCCTTTTAGTTTAGTCGGTTTAACTGAAACTCGGCTGTCTTCTCAAGATGACATGTCGCCATACTGTTTGCCCGGTTTTGAAGCCATACATCTTCCACGGCACGTAACAAAGTGCTCTGGTGGCATTACATTATTTGTAAATGATTCTATCTCTTACAAGTGCCGTGATGACTTGGAACCAATTTTTAATGGTGTGGTCAAACGTTGTCGATCTGTCTACTCAATAGTCAATGAAATTCTTGGAAAGTCATCTCCAGTAGATTTCGTGTGCCTTTTTTATAAGCCACCGCCATTTCCAAGTGACATTTTCTGTTCGCAAGTTGAGCAGCTTATGTCGGAGATTAATGAATGTGGTCGAGGTGAAAATACATGTCTTATGGGTGACTTTAACATCAACTTGCTGATGATTGACGGTGACGCCAACTCGCGTTCATTCCTTGATACAAATGTATCATCTGGTCTTGTCCCCACTGTATTTTTAGTTGTTTTAGCCAGTTTTTTAGTTGTTGTGCTATTTCTATGTCTTTTTTTTTATTATATGACCCCAAAATGCGAATTCGGCCCTTCGGGGCTTGTGATAGTCAGTTTTTGAAATAAATATCTTATCTATTAAGTATTCTTTCCCACACAGTATTGTTCAGCTAGAAATACTGCCACACTGATTGACAATATATTCCTTTCCTTTAACCCTCACACATCTTTTACCTCGCATATTATAACATCTGATGTTTCCGATCACTACCCAGTAATCACAATGGTCCCAACAAGGGCAGGCCGGTCCACTAAGTCAGCGTCTAATCGTGTTTTCACGTATCGAAGTTTTTCCCAAAAGAAACATTGCTTACTTCACTGAAACCCTGAAATCGAATGATTGGCCTGCTGTAACTCATGCGTCTTCAGCAGATATGGCAGCAAATGCACTCACGAGCCGGCTTAAACAGTTGACAGAACGGTGTTTTCCTCAACGAACAAGTTGGATCAAAAGTGTTCCCAAAACTCCTTGGATGACGAAAGGTCTCGTTCAGTCTACCGAACACAGAAATAGACTGTATCTGAAAGCTTCTAAATCTACAACTCCTGAAGCGAGAGAGACATACAAAAAGTACAGAAAATACATTAAACGGATTAGTACGTAATGCAAAAAGGCGGTATTATGCGGAGAGAATAAATGAATGTAAGAGTAACTTGAGGAAAGTATGGGAGGTTGTTAATGAAATAATTTGTCAAAAAAGGAAGAAGGTGGCTATAGCTAAAGAAATAATTAATATGCGTGGTGAGACAGTAGCAAGCGAATCTCGTGCCGATGCTTTTAATCAATTTTTCGTTAATCAGACATCTCTACATGCTTCTGGCCCATCTCCTGAACAATCCGACAGTAGAACAATATCAGGTCTTTTTCTAGCACCATATACGAAAGAGGAATTACTAGTGACTATCAGTAAGCTGCCTAATGGCAAAACCCAAGACACCTTTGGGATGTGCAACTATATCTTGAAGAAGGCCTCTGCAGGTCTTGTAGCTCCACTTACACACTTGGTCAACCTTTCACTAGCAAACGGAGTTTATCCTAATGAGTTCAAAACTGCCCAAGTCCATCCCCTCTACAAAAAAGGAGACAAGAGTCTTATCTATAATTATCGACCCCTATCAATTCTACCGGTTATATCAAAAGTCCTCGAGCGAGTGGTTTATAACAGAGTATATAGATTCCTCGATGTCAAGCAGCTACTCTCTCCCCATTAATACGGGTTTAGGCGTTATCATTCAACTTTGCATGCCTTAGTTGATTCAGTTGAATACATATTAAATAGCCAGCATGCTGGAGAAAAGTTACTAGGGATTTTTCTGGATTTCACTAAAGCTTTCGACACGGTATGCAATTCAATCCTCCTCACAAAATTACATTCATTTGGAATATATGGTGTTGCTCACGAGTGGTTTTCATCGTACCTGACAGATCGTAAACAGTGTGTAATTGTGGAGGGTAGTGTGTCGCCAGAATTACCGGTAAAATCTGACGTACCTCAGGGGTCAGTACTTGGACCGCTCTTGTTTATTTTGTATATCAATGACCTGACAACATGTCTTACTGCAAATGCACACCCAGTACTATTCGCTGATGACTCACATTTATTCATTGCTGCTGAATCATCCGAGTCTGCTGCAAAAAAGGCCCTAAAAACTCTTGACGAAATATCTGACTGGTGTTTTCGTAACAAAATGCAGGTAAATGCTACAAAAAGCTGCATCATAGTCTTCACTTCTGCTCCTTTAAACTCCTCATTGTCTCACATTGTCGCACTGTCAATCAATGGAAATCCCATTCCTCAGACCATAGTCACAAAGTTCCTTGGCGTATTTGTAGATTCCTCTCTTTCGTTCAAGCATCACATATCCCAGCTGTCTTCAACAGTCTCACGGCAAACATCAATGTTACATAGAGCTAGCCTGCTTCTAAGTGCTGACATGATGAAAATGCTTTATAATGCTTTTGTCTTCCCCTACTTGAATTACTGCTGTTCTGTCTGGGCCAATACATTCAAATCTCATCTAAAATCATTAAAGAGATCATAAAACCGTGCAGTTAAGGCCACATATTGCCTCCCCAGGCTATACCCCTCAACAGACCTATACAGAGACACTGGAACAATAGATATAACAGAGATAATCAACGTTAGTAATCTGCGTTAAGCACACTCGGCAACATCGAAGAGAATTCCTCAGGGTCTTTCCAGGTACTTCGAACTTTGTAGAACAATTCATCTAGGAAGAGCTCTCCACTGCAACAAGTACAATTTTATGCTACCGAGAAGAAGGCTTACAAGGTCTCAACACTCTCCAGTTTATAGAAGTATTTCTGTATGGAACTCAATTAATGAATCTATTAAATCCATAAAATCATTTGGCACACTCCAAAAAACGATATCTCTCTTACACAGTATTGGATACTGCATGAGTTAATGTCTCAATTTTTCGTTTGTATCTTATCCTCTCACTCTCCTTCTTTGACTTCACCTCGTCTCAATTCTTACCTGTCTCAATCCTTTATCCCTCTCTTATGTTATCAGCTCTTCTCTTTTCATTTCATAGTATGATATAAATTTGTTTACCAATATCTGTGTGACTCGTACAAGCATTGCTTTGAGTCGAAATGTTCATGTTAATTGTTTCGTTTGTTCATTTATTTAGAAATAAAAGGTTGATTGATTGATTGATGTTAGTTAAAGTGATTTTCCAAACAAACTTTATCCTTATCAAAGACCTTCATAGCCTATTTCCTGAGGTAGTATTTACAAGAAAATAGAAACATAAAAACAAAAACAAAAAAGGGAATCTTACCAATCTATCCCTCTCATCTTCAATTAGATTGATTAGCTTTGAAAATTCTTTTAAAGATGAAGATATTATCTGCTCATCATCAGTTAGTGTAGTCCCAATACATTCAAACTGAAAGTTTTGTAAGCTTGATCCTAAATTCCTATGACATTTTGAATAAACTAAAAAGAAAACGAGTACTTTAAAGAAATTCCACATGAAAAATATATAAGAAATTATATTTTTAATTATAATTTATATAATATAAGAAAAATATTATATATAATTAATTAATTAATAAATATAACATAATATAAATAAAATAAATATAAATAATTATATATTTTCTTATAATATAAGAAAAATATAGAAATTATATTTATAAAAAATATAAGAAACAGTTAAAGAAGACACATTTATGAGAAATGGCCAACACAAGACATCTCTGAAAAAAGACAAATATGAAACATATAAGAGATGACAAACAAGAGACCAGCAAAAGAGCAGGTTTTTTGCCGCTTTCCTCCACCTGTTTGGGCCTTAAGCTCTCATGAGGCGGGGGGAGGGGGGCATTTTTTTGCAATCTTAGTTGTTCCTGATTTGTTTTACTTTGACATATGAAATGAATTTTACTCTATTAGAGCTTGTGATAGCCTTTTGAAAATTAACATTATCTTATCTTATGAGCATAAGCTGATGTTACCTCATTCTGATTCCAATAGTAACTATTGGAAGGCAGAGGCCTAAGTATGTCCGATCAGTAGATAATAATGTCAGGGTCAGAGGCCCAAGTTGCCAACTGTTGGCAATTGGACTATAGACCCCGGCACCGCGCCGGCGGATCGACCGAACGCCGTCAACGAGAGGCCCGGTTGACTGCCACTGAAGTATCGCTACGCCACAGACACGCCGCAGGCCAGCCGCCACCGGCAGAGGCGGTAGCGTTCGGCTGACTTTGAATTAATTTTGCGGCAATTCTTTGTTGCGCCCACCACAAAGTCGGAGCTTTTCTTTCTCGTGTGGTTTAGAATTTCGATTTTCCTGATTAGAAATCAAGCAAGGCTTGTACTATCCCCGAATTTTTGGGTATTTCCCCGAAAAGCTATGCCTCACCCCGAAAAAAAATTTGGTTCCCCGAATCCCCGAAAACCACCCGATAATGGTGCCACTCCTAGCGATTTATCACAAGTGACTTTCCCTGCCACATATTATTTTGCATACCATATTTCTTCACTACTCTCTTGTTCGTTAATTTTCGTCTCTTTTGTTACTTTGCATAAAAACCAGACAGGTGCAATTGCAATATACACAGTTCTTCATATGTTGACAAAAAGTATAGTCTTAATGAAATGAAATTAAATCATTTCGAATGCAGTTTCCCAGTTACTATTACTTACATCATTTGTAGTCAAGAATTTTATTTTTAAGTTGACTAGAACGGATTCACTATTATACAGCTTCAGTTGGATTTTGAAATTGATAGTCGACAGACTGTTTCTACAGCTGAATCGTAACTTTACAGAATTTCGTTTTCTTTTGCTGTTTTAGATAAGATTTTCTCAATGTTTATTACACAATTGTTGAACGCCTGATAGATTAAAGAATATACAATCTTCTTTCTAAAAAAAATTTACCCCCCCCCCAAAAAAAAACCTTCTATTGAGACAAAATTTAGTTATATACTAAGCTATGTACAAGGTTGGGGAATTAAAGATTGAAACTCCATTAAACAAAAAATGAGCTAAAATAAAATCAAATAATCTACCAAGCGTGAAACTACCACAAATCAGCATCGATAAGTAAATGAAACCCAAAACGAACAGAAATTACAATAAATAACCAAGTCAAACTCAAAACGAGCAGAAATTAACATAAGTTCGGCTCAAATCCCTATGCCTCCCCAAGGCCAGAACATAATTAGCACTTTATTGAAAAAAATACAAATGAATGTGCATTGTCAGTTTAATATACATATACCGATAGTTAGTAATCAAAATGTAATATTATTTGATTTATTAACGTTATTAAAGAAAAAACATTTATATTTATTTCAGTAAAGTGCAAATTATGTTCTGGCCTTGGGAAGGCATAGGGGTTTGAGCTCAACTTATGTTAATTTCTGCTCGTTTTGAGTTTGACTCGGTTATTTATTTTGATTTCTGTTCGTTTTGGGTTTCATTTATTTATCGACGCTGATTTGTGGTAGTTTCACGCTTGGTAGATTATTTCATCTTATTTTTGCTCATTTTTTGTTTAATGGAGTTCTTTACTTTTCTTTGAAAAACTTATTTTGTGGAAAGTTTTTTTTAATTAATTTCTGTTCGTTTTATATTGACATAGTCTTTTCAGAGAAAAAGAAAATAATAGGCCTACCTTAAATCTTTTCGTTTTTTTAAGAATTTATAGTTTGGCCTGCTATTTATATGCTGGAGAAAAATTTTCAGCAATTTTTAACAACATTAACCCTCTTAAAAATCTGGACACAAATAGTAGCGTTTAATTTAGTTTCATACCTCCTCTAGCTGACCTGAAATGGAAAACTTGATACCATTCGCAAAAAAAATCTGTTTACTTTCTTTGATAGCTTGGATACACTTACGCTATTTTGATTTAGTTAAATTTTAAGAGCAGAAGCAGCCACGAAAGTTTGAACATAATACCCTCAGTCGTTCTTGGGATACTGCTGAGATGCCTTATTGGGAATTAGCATTAACGCAGTGCAATCTGATTTAATCTTATGGCAACATTTAGTTTTTAAACATAATAGTACAGGAAAATGAGATCCAAAAAGAGGTCGACCCGAAACAAATTGCAACAGAAATGATTTTTACACCATCTTGTAGAGAAACAAAAACTGAACAACATATCAATTTTCGCATATTCTGAGTCGACGCAAAATAACCGTTTTTTGGCTTTTAATGCTATTTTTTTCCGTTATTCGAATAAAAATCGTAATTTTCGTGTACATCGGTTTTTCTTGAACTGAAGTATGATTCTAACCCAAAATAACATGGCGAGACCGAAAACGAAGTCGGATGTAGCGTAAAAAGCACCATACAAAAAGTAACTGTATTTTTCGACTTTTTTCGCCTAAAAAATACAATTCTCGTTGTAGCCCGATTTTATTGAACGAAAGTGTGGTTCTGACGTAGAATCACGAGCTGAGACCGAAAATAGAATCAAATAGGTCGTTCACTGAACCAGAAAAAAAAATCGTAATCATTAATGAATGATCTACATTTTTTGAGAAAATAACTAGGGAAAGTGAATTACAAACCGAACTGGTTTTCAGTGGTCAGTATCGTAAATCACACTTAAAACGCTCTTCGTATACTATTTAGGGTCAACCCATAGTATCTAATCTTCACAGTCTATCAAATAGAATCAATCTTATAAAAAATACAAAATAGAGAATCAGATTCCGACTAGTTTCACAACTTCTTCATTTGGAATGGATTAACGACTAGGGTTCTAGGTTCTCTTCATCATTGTTGCTGTCGATTTTTGGGGAGTTGGAACACATTGTTCCCTTGCAGGTTCTGCATGCTGAAGTACAAACTAAGCCGTTTTTAAAGCAGCTGCACCTCGCTGAACTACACTGTACACGACAGGAGCACTTCACGATCCTTAGGAGCATTCGCGGGGCTGGTGGGAGGTCAGTTGTTAATGGGTACAAGAAGTCATCTTTATTCTTCCATCCCCATTTCTCGGCTTTCAGTTCCGGATCAGGCTCCCCAGTTCATACCTGAACTTGATAAAAAAAACTCTATAGCTATGAAACTTGGCTGCATCAGAAGTTGGTGGCAGATGTACTGGGTGAACAAAAGAGTTTGCCGTTGTCACTTTCTTTTCAAAAACTTCTCTGCGGAGTTTGTTCAAACTCCCTCCTTTCGACGAACCGTATATGATCAGCAGGGCGTCTTCACCAGTGGTCTTGATTTCCTCCTTCGAAGCGGACTGCATGAGCACTGCAGCTGATGTCCGGAAATCATTGTCTTCTATCAGCCTCTTAAGTGCAAGACCTTTTTCCACACCGTGGATTCGCGAAGTAGAGTCACAGCCTAACAGGGCGTGAGCAAAAACGATCAGATGACAAGTATCTTGTCCCAGATTCTCTTTCAGGGTGTGTATGTCCCATATTTGGGGAGCTTTATTCGACTTTGGCTCAGGTGCGAAGAATAGTTTCTTACTTGACAAGTCACAGTATTAGCATCAGAGAACCAATAGATCGGTATCGTCCCCAACTACGGCAGTGTCATGATACCGTGAAGAGGCAACAGCAGCTTCCACAATCGGGACATCTGCGTCACCTGATGCCTGGGAAACAGAGACACCCTTTGCACGGAGATGATCAGCCAAAGCGCAGATAAACCTGGCTTTGTTTTTCTTGCAAGATAATAACTCTTCTTTCTTCACCTTGGGCTGCATATCTGCTGTGAAGAAGATCTCACGGCCAACTGTACGACTCCTCTGCGAGTAAACCGTATCTTATATGGAAGCCCCACCATCGTAGCCGTCGAAAACGATAGTGGCAGAAGGGTACTTTCCTCTCACGTAAGTTGCATAATGGTCTAGAATCTCCAGGTATCTTCCATTTTTGTCCATGATATCCTGTGCAGCAGAGCTCCTCCGTCTAGGATATACCGAGTGCCTTCGGGGAGGGGAAATGAATGCTTCTCAAGGTTGCACTCCTGGGTTATGGCCTTCGCAAGTTCTGGTTTGTTCGCAGTCCGGAGCATGCAGGAGCTGTCAAACAGTGACGCTAGGTAGGAACACAGTTCGTGATGAAAGTACTCAGTTTCCGTAAGATTGATCCTTTTCGCGATCATGATAAACCTCTGAAAAGATTTGATAAACGCAATCATGATAAACCTCTGAAAAATATTTTACTCAATCAATAATAATTGAGCCGAGGAGTGAACGAAAAAAGAAAAATATAGGGAAGGAGGAAGAGGTTCCCAACAGGAAGGATACGGAGCTTTAAACCAAAGCAAGAAAAGGGACTTTAGGGACCTTTATAAATTTAAGGGACCAATAGGGACCTTCACTTGGTTTTAGGGACTTTTAGGGACTTAAGGGACTTTGTGGCAGCCCTGTGTACCTAATCCGTCAATCGTTTGGTCCCTCACAGCTCTGAAGAATACCAAAGGCTCATAATACAAGCTAACCTGTCGTGATGATGAGGTCACCTGTTGATACAAGGTGTATTTCAGGGGACGATTGTCTTCTCAATAGATGTCGCTGTAAAACAAAAAAAAACAAAAAACTTAAACTGACATGAAACATCAAAGAATTTGACACAAAGCAGTAAAGTACAATAATTTATCCTTTAAACTTTTAAAGTATTCAGTTCCGAACCACCATTATAAAAACCGACTCCTTACCTGCGCTAATCATTCATCAAAACACTAGCAGATTCACCGGAAAGTATTACTCGACTGTTAGATGGCGGAATTTCAAATAAAAATTTTTCTCGGGGTAGATGGCGAATTTAAATAAAGGTTATGACTGTCACTGACCGGAATTAGTTTTCTACTCGACTTTCTGGCATTACTTGAGGTCTTCGTCTAATTGATTTCTCAGTCAAATCTTGGGAATAAACATTGAAATCTTTAAAATACTGAGTGATGAATGTGACGATTTTCATTTTTATTGCATTACGTAGCCTTCGAAGTGTCTTATACTAGTGCCTAGTTCAGGTATTTTTACGAACAACCGATCATTTGTTGAATAACAAGTGCCGATTGATTGTCTTTACAAAAATTACCGCAACGCATATTGATGATAGTGAAACTTTTTTGTTTTGCACCAGAAACCTAATCTGACTTCATTTTCTGTCTCAGCTTGTCATTCTGCATCAGAATCATACTTCATTTCAAGAAAAACTGTCGGATACTAAAATTGTATTTTTTTTTTCGGAAAACGTAAAAAAAATCGCATTAAAAGCCAAAAACGGTTATTTTGCGTCAACTCAGAATAAGCGAAAATGGATATGTTGTTCAGTTTTGTTTTCTCTACATGATGGTGTAAAAATCATTTCTGTTGCAATTTGTTTTGGGTCAAACCTCCATTTGCCTGTACTATAAAGTCAAATGGGAGTGTGGGCGTGGGAGGGGGTTTAGTTTCCCTCCAATCATTTTCGACTATTAAAAAGGACATCAACCCTTTCTATTTTCAATCGAATAATCCCCTTTCAAAGTTCCTACGACAACTCCTTCGATACAAAGTGCCCTGGTCTAAACAACAACAACAACAAAAAAATAATACATTATACCCACATCGACCTTTACTATAAAAATGTCAAGCCTTATAATCACTTTCGACTATTAAAGAGGGCACTAGGCCTTTCGATTTCCAATCGAATGAGCCCTTTTTGAGTCTCTACGACAACACTTCCTATAAACACCTTATATGCCCCCAGGGCAATAAAGTACAACCCTTACCCTAAGGGTTGTGAGGGTGGTTGTCATCCTCTAAGACCTAATTTCCAGAACTTTCACCTACGTTAAACAAAATGGCTATCTCAAAATTTTGATTGAATGTGTCTGGGAAAATGGTGGGCGTGAGAGGGGCGTTAGTCTTTCTCCAATTACTTTCAACAATTAAAAAAAGGCACTAGCCCTTTCAATTTCCAATCAAATAAGACCTTTGGAAGTTTCTACGACAAAGCTTTCAATATAAACCTTATATGCCCCCAGGGGATACCTTACAACCCTCACCCTGAGGGCTGGGGGTTGTCATCCTCAAAGACCTAATTTCCAGAACTTTCTACTACGTTGAACAAAATGGCTATCTGAAAATTTTGATTGGATGTGTTTGGGGAAATGGTGGGCGTGAGAGGGGGTTAGTTACCCTCCAATCACTTTCAACTATTAAAAAGAGCACTAGTCCTCTCAATTTCCAATTGAATGAGCCCCTTTTGAAGTTTTTACGACAACACTATCATTAAAAACCTTATATGCCCCCAGGGCGTAACTTGCAACCTTTGCCCTGGGGACTCTGGGGGGTTTGAAATCCTTAAATAAATAACTTCCAGAACTTTCAACTGCGTTGAACAAAATGGCTATCTCTAAACTTTGCCTGAATGTGTTTGGGGAAATGGTGGGCGTGAAATGGGGGTTAATTACTCTCCACTCACTTTCAACTATTAAAAAGGGCAATTTCAATTTCCAATGAAATGAGCCCCTTTTGAAATTTCTACAACAACTTTCTACACAAACCTTATATGCCCACAGGGCATAACTTACAACCCTTGCACTGAGGGCTCTGATGGGGTTATCCTAAAAGACCTAATTCCAGAAGTTTCGACTACGTTGAACAAAACCGGTATCTTAAAATTTTGATTGGATGTGTTTGGGGAAATGGAGGGCGTGAGAGGGGGTAAATTACTCTCCATTCACTTTCGACTATTAAAAAGGGCAATATCAATTTCCAATGAAATGAGCCCCTTTTGAAATTTCTACAACAACTTTCTATACAAACCTTATATGCCCACAGGGCATAACTTACAACCCTTGCACTGAGGGCTCTGATGGGGTTATCCTAAAAGACCTAATTCCAGAAGTTTCGACTACGTTGAACAAAACCGGTATCTTAAAATTTTGATTGGATGTGTTTGGGGAAATGGTGGGCGTGAGAGGGGGGTTAGTTGCCCTTTAATCACTTTCGACTAATAAAAGGGCACTAGCCCTTTCAATTTTCTATTGAATGAGCCCTTTTTGATGTTTTTACAACATCGCTTTCTATAAAAACCTTACATGCTCCCAGGGCATAACTTACCACCCTTGCCCTAAGGGTTTTGTGGGGGATGGGTTGTCATCCTTAAAGACCAAATTTCCAAAACTTTTAACTACGTTGAATATAATGGCTATCTAAAAATTTTGATTGGATGTGTTTGGGGAAAAGATGGGCGTGAGAGGGGGGTTAGTTGCCCTCAAATCATTTTCGACTATTAAAAAGGGCATAAGCGCTTTGAATTTCCAATCGAATGAGCCTTTTTTCAAGTTTCTACGACAAAGAATTAAATAAAAACCTTATATGCCCCCAGGGCGTAACTTATAACCCTTGCCCTGAAGACTGCAGGGGGAGTGCCCTGCTCAAAGGTATAATTTCCTAAACTTTAAACTGCGTGGAACAAAATGGCTATTTAAAAATTTTGTATGGATATGTTTCGGGAAATGGCGGGCGTGGAAGGGGTGTTAGTTGCCTTCCAATCACTTTCGATTATTAAAAAGGACACTAGCCATTTCAATTTCCAATCGAACTAACCCTTTTTGAAGTTTCTACGACGACGCCTTCTATAAAAACCTTATATGCCCCCAGGGCATAACTTACAACCCTTGCCCTGAGGGCTGTGGGGGAGTTTCCTCCTCAAAAACATAATTTCTATCTGGAAATCCACAACACTGAACAAAATGGGTATCTAAAAATTTTGATTGGATGGGTTTGGGGAAAAGGTGGACGACAGAGGGGGGCTCGTTGCCCTCAAATCACTTTCGAGGATTAAAAAGGGCACTAGAGCTTTGAATTTTCAATCGAATGAGCCCTTTTTCAAGTTTCTACATCAAAGATTTCAATAAAAACTGAAATCCCCCAGGGCATAACTTATAAAGCTTGCCCTGAAGACTGTGGGGGGAGTGTCCTGCTCAAAGGTATAATTTCCTGAACTTTAACTGCGTGGAACAAAATGGCTATCTCAAAATTTTGATTGGATGTGTTTGGGGCAATGGTGGGCGTGGAAGGGGTGATAGTTGCCTTCCAATTACTTTCGACTATTAAAAAGGGTACTAGCCATTTCAATTTCTAATCGAATGAGCCCTTTTTGAAGTTTCTAAGACAACACGTTCTATAAAAACTTTATATGCCCCCAGGGCATAACTTACAACCCTTTTCCCGAGGTCTGTGAGGGGGTTGTCATCCTCAAGGACCTAATTTACAGAACTTAAAACTACGTTGAATAAAATGGCTATCTCAAAATTTTGATTGGATGTGTTTGGGGAAAAGGTGGGCGTGAGAGGGGGGTTAGTTGCCTTCCAATCACTTTCGACTATTAAAAGGGCACTAGCCCTTTGAATTTCCAATCGAATGAGCCTTTTTTGAAGTTTCTACGACAACGCCTTCTATAAAAACCTTATATGCCCCCAGGGCATAACTTACAACCCTTGCCCTGAAGGCTGTGGGTTAGTGTCCTCCTCAAAAAATAATTTCTATGTGGAAATCAACTACGGTGAACAAAATGGATATCTCAAAATTTTGATTGGATGTGTTTGGGGGAATAATGGGCGTGGAGGGAGGGGGGCTAGTTGCCCTCCAATCAGTTTCGACTATTAAAAAGGGCACTAGTCCTTTGAATTTCCAATCAAGTGAGCCTTTTTTGAAGTTTCTACGACAACGCCTTCTATAAAAACCTTATATGCCCCCAGGGCATAACTTACAGCCCTTGCCCTGAAGGCTGTGGGGGAGTGTCCTCCTCAAAACATAATTTCTATCTGGAAATCAAATACGCTGAACAAAATGGCTATCTCAAAATTTAATTGGATGTGTTTCGGAAAATGGTGGGCGTGAAAGGGGTGTTAGCTGCCTTCCAATCACTTTCGACTATTAAAAAGTGCACAAGCCACTCCAATTTCCAATTGAATGAGCCCTTTTCGAAGTTTCTACGACAGCTTCTTCGATATGAAGTGCCTTCCTCTAAACGAAAAAAAATAAAAAAATAAATGATACATTGTGCCAACATAGTTCTTATATGTCCCCAGGGCATAACTTAAAACCCTTGCCCCGAGGGTTGTAGGGGAGTGTCCTCCTCAAAAACATATTTTCTATCTGGAAATCAACTACGCTGAACAAAATGGCTATCTCAAAATTTTGATTGGAAGTGTTTGGGGGAATGATGGGCGTGGGGGGGGGGGGGCTAATTGCCCTCCAATCACTTTCGACTATTAAAAAGGGCACTAGCCCTTTGAATTTCCAATCAAATGAGGCTTTTTTGAAGTTTCTACGACAACGCCTTCTATAAAAACCTTATATACCCCCAGGGCATAACTTAAAACCCTTTTCTCGAGGGTTGTGGGGGAGTGTCCTCCTCAAAAAGATATTTTCTATGTGAAAATCAAATACGCTGAACAAAATGGCTATCTCAAAATTTTGATTGGATGTGTTTGGGGGAACGATGGGCGTGGGGGGCTAGTTGCCCTCCAATCACTTTCGACTATTAAAAAGGGCACTAGCCACTCCAATTCCCAATTTAATGAGCCCATTTCGAAGTTTCTACGACAACTCCTTCGATACGAAGTGCCCGGGTATGGAGAAGAAAGAAGAAGAAAAAAGAAAAATAAATAATACATTGTGCCCACATCGTTCTTTGCTTAGGCAGCGCTATCGCGCTGCCTATGATTCTTTGGATCTTATTGAATGCCACGGTGAATCTATGACTCAGTTTTCCAATAATTGGAGGTATATCTGAATAATTTCGACATTTTGGTTGTTGTCATTGTACCCCTTTACTCACACCCTCAATTTTTTTTTCAAGGAACACTAAGCTGTTTAACATTATTTCGCGTGTTTGTTTGAATCTTATTTTTTAATTTAAAGCAGACATTATCCTATCAAGGTGGTATCCTGAGTGGGGGGGACCATTACATTTAAATGATAATATCTCAAATTTTTTTATTGAAAGCAGGGATGCCGAAAAGTTAATTATTTTTTTTTTAATTTAAAGCAGAGACAGTATCCTTTCATGGTGGTATCCAGGGGGGGGGGTATGGAGCTATCATATTTAAATGATAATACCTTGATTTTTTTTTTAAAACAGGGATGCCAATAAGTTTTTTTTTTTAATTTAGAGCAGAGACGGTATCCTATCAAGATGGTATCCAGAGGGGGGGGGGCATAGGGCGTTATTATATTTAAGTGATAGTACACTTAAATGTCTCTTCTTACAAACACTTACAAACAATTGTAACAACTTACTCTTCTTACAAACAATTACTGGTAATTCGAAATGACATATCAAGAAAAAAAAAATGTTAGGTGGAAATATCTCAATTTATTTTGAAAATTACCAATGAATGGTTTAGTTTTTTACTTCTTCAAAACGTCATTTTCTGCCAAGTTTTTGAAGTTTTGTGCTGTAATACTTAGGAGGCTCTGTTCGGCAAACTGATTACCCTTACATTTAGGCAATTAAAAATTAAATAGTATTTATATATTATTTATATATAAATAAATAATATAAAATAGTATTTATATATATATATATATATTGTAAATAGTATTTATATATATATATTCCTATTAAAATAGGAATTTTAATTCAAAAATACTGATTTTCAAAATCTCACACTATAGACTTTACAATGGCCACGGCAATTTATATTCTCTTTATGTGGCTTGCTATATAATATTTTAGTTTTATAGTAAGTCAGTACACAACCTGCTACTAATAGTGGATATGGATCAGTTAACTAGCTTTCTCAAGTAAATTTGAATGTGTATGCTATACTTCCTGTTTTAGCACTAAACACATCAGTCTATCATACTTAAAACAACATTTTATTGGTATGAGTAAGATAATAATTTATTGACGAACAACCATAAAAAGCTAAAAAATGGTCAAATTTGTGTTTCAAGTCAAAAAAAGTAAAAATCAGAACAAGAATCAAAAGCATAATGCAAGTAAAAAATCATTAAGAATCATAGAAGCAACTGAAGCTCAAAACTTTCTTTGAGTCTTATTTGTGTTGTATATCTATTTCTAAAAGTTTCAATTGTATTTCATAAGGTTTGTTTGAGTCTACCAATGTCAGTTTCCTTTTGCATAGGGAAGTCCTGGAGGCAATTACTTCAAAAGACCTTCCTGGGGCCCAATTCATACTTAGGGTCTATTCATGAGCTTCATTCACCTTAATATACTGCTTTCCAAGATAGTAAAAATCATAGTAACAGCAGAGTTTATGTTATATTAAATAAAAAAACAAGTTTTTTAAACTGAAAGTAAGGAGCGACATTAAAACTTAAAACGAACAGAAATTATTCCGTATATGAAAGGGGCTGTCCCCTCCTCAACGCCTCGCTCTTTACGCTAAAGTTTTTTATTGTTTTAAAAAATAAAGTTGTGAGACAGAGTCAAACTTTAGCGTAAAGAGCGAGGCGTTGAGGAGGGGACAGCCCCTTTCATATACGGAATAATTTCTGTTCGTTTTAAGTTTTAATGTCGCTCCTTACTTTCAGTTTAAAAAACTTGTTTTTTTTATTTAATTTCTGATCGTTTTTTAGTTAATGCAGCTTTTATTTGCATAAAAATTTTACTTTTCTTTTGCTAAATGGATGTCTTTACAAATTAACTTACGTAACTAACTTCTATATTCGTATATTTTTCTTCTGGCAAAAAGTACAAAGTTGCAGATTTTTGCAGATATGAGCTTGAAACCTATGTAATAGGGTTTTCTGATACGTTGAATCTGACGGTGTGATTTTCATTAAAATTCTTTCACTTGTAGGGGATGTTTCCCCCCTCTTTAAAAAATCGAGTAAATTTTCTCAGGCTCGTAGCCTTTGATGAGTAATACTAAACTTAATAAAATTTATATATTTAGGATCAGCATTATAAACACATTCTTTTGATACATTTATTGACATCAAAATTTCGTTTTTAAAAGTTTCGATTACTATTGAGCCGTATCGCTTGTTTTTTTTTTTTTTTTTTTATTACGTATATGTTATTACTTATATGAAGGGGTTCTCCCCTTAGTCAATACCACGCTCTTTACGTTAAAAGTTAAAAAAAATTTTGATTCACAAACCCCTGAATCACAAAGGCCGTTTAATTAGAATAGATAGCTCTTTTGAAAGCACTAAAAAAAAAAACTGTAGCGTAAAGAGCGAGGTATTGACTTGGGGGAGAACCCCCTCACATACTTTATAATTTCTGTTCGTTTTAAGTTCTAATATTCCTTCTTACATTTCAGTTGAAAAAACTTGTTTTTTTTTATTTAACTTCTGATCGTTTCTTAAATAATGCTTGGAAATCCGGCGCCCCCTTCATAGAAATGTCCCTTACCCCAAAGAAACATCCTCCACGGAAATATTCTCCAGAGTAATCCCCTCCTCTAGCCCCCCCCCTCCAGAAAAAATCCTTCCTGAAAATGGTTGTATACTTCCCAATAACCAATAAATAATGCTGGCAAGTCCGGCGCCCCCTTCATGGCAATTTCCCTTCCCCCATGAAAACTTCCTTCATGGAAAGATCCTTCCATATAGCCCCCGACCCTCTCCTTCCCCCACCTACCAGAAAAAATCTCCTCTGAAAAAGTCTGTATACTTCCCAATAACCAATACTATATGTTAACATTGAGTAAAGTTCATAACTTTCAGCCCTCCCCCTGGGGGCTTCGAGGGATTAAGTCATCCTAAAAGACATATTTATCATATTTTCGACCATGCTGAACAAAATGGCTATCTCAAAATTTTGATCGGGTGACTTTGGGAAAAAAATGAGCGTGGGAGGGGGCCTAGTTGCCCTCCATTTTTTTTGTCACTTAAAAAGGGCACTAGAACTTTTAATTTCCGTTCCAATGAGCCCTCCCACGATATTCTAGGACCACTGGGTCGATACGATCACCCCTGGGAAAAAAAAAAAAAAAAAAAACAAACAAATAAACACGCATCCGTGATCTTTCTTCTGGCAAAAAATGGAAAATTCCACATTTTTGTAGATAGGAGCTTGAAACCTCTACAGTAGGGTTCTCTGATACGCTGAATATGATGGTGTGATTTTCATTAAGGTTCTATAACTTTTAGGGGGTCTTTCCCCCCTTTTTCGAAAATCAGCCAAATTTTCTCAGGCGCGTAACTTTTGATGGGTAGCACTAAATTTGATGAAAGCTATATATTTGAAATCAGCATTTAAATCGGATTCTTTTGATATATCTATTGGTATCAAAAACCAATTTTCTAGAGTTTCGGTTACCATTGAGCCTGGTCGCTCCTTACTTACAGTTCGTTACCACGAACTGTTTGATTCTGAACTAAAAACTATAATAACAAAATTTTTAATTATTATATTCAGCATGTTTCTATTTATTAGGTTTTCGGATGCTTTTAGCTAACCATGCCCCATTCCTCCTCTCTCTAATGCTTGGATATGGGCATAGGCTGTAATACAAATACAAAAGCCTGCTGATTTTTCTTTCCCAAAACCAAACATTTATGGTATATAAGCTAAGAACAAAAAAAAACCTGCAAAATTTGGTAATGAGCCTAGGGCTATATCTGGGGATTAAGGGTGGGAGGATTAGATGCATCAAACAGGAAGCAGCTCTGACACTCTAATAAACATAAAATTTCCGAATATACTGAATTAAGAATTTTTTATTATTATTGTTAGTTCTGAAAAAGATATAAATTTCATCTGAGGTCAGGGGTGTAGCTAAAGTATTTTTATTTGGGGGGGGGGGGGGCAAGAGGGAGTGCTATTCAAGCGGCAGTGGAGAAAAATAACTTTTTAACAAACACGCTACTTGGTGAATTTAAAACATTATGCAATACATTATAAACAACAAACATACATTAAACAATCATAAATATAAGTGCTGGTGCTTGGCTTTTACGAAAATTAAATAAAAAAACAAGTTTTTAAACTGAAAGTAAGGAGCGACATTAAAACTTAAAACGAACAGAAATTATTCCGTTTATGAAAGGGGCTGTCCCCTCCTCAACGCCTCGCTCTTTACGCTAGTTTTTTATTGTTTTAAAAAATAAAGTTGTGAGACAGAGTCAAACTTTAGCGTAAAGAGCGAGGCGTTGAGGAGGGGACAGCCCCTTTCATATACGGAATAATTTCTGTTCATTTAAAGTTTTAATGTCGCTCCTTACTTTCAGTTTAAAAAACTTGTTTTTTTTTTATTTAATTTCTGATCGTGTTTTAGTTAATGCAGCTTTTATTTTGGCTCACCGTCATTGAATAAGTAAACAAAATTTGCATAAAAATTTTACTTTTCTTTTGCTAAATGGCTGTCTCTAAATTTGGTTCTGACGTAATTTACAAATTAAATTACGTAACGAACTTCTATATTCGTATATTTTTCTTCTGGCAAAAAATACGAAGTTGCAGATTTTTGCAGATATGAGCTTGAAACCTATGTAATAGGGTTTTTTGATACGCTGAATCTGACGGTGTGATTTTCATTAAAATTCTTTCACTTGTAGGGGATGTTTCCCCCCTTTTTAAAAAATCAGGTAAATTTTCTCAGGCTCGTAGCCTTTGATGAGTAACACTAAACTTAATAAAATTTATATATTTTGAATCAGCACTATAAGCCCATTCTTTTGATACATTTATTGACATCAAAATTCCGTTTTTAAAAGTTTCGATTACTATTGAGCCGTATCGCTTGTTTTTTATTTATTGTTTTTTTTTTATTACGTATATGTTATTACGTAAATGAGGGGGTTCTCCCCTTAGTCAATACCACGCTCTTTACGTTAAAAGTTAAAAAAAAATTTAATTTACAAACCTCTGAATGACAAAGGCGTTTAATTAGAATAGATAGCTCTTTTGAAAGCACTAAAAAAACTGTAGCGTAAAGAGCGAGGTATTGTCTTGGGGGAGAACCCCCTCATATCCGTAATAATTTCTGTTCGTTTTAAGTTTTAATGTTAATCTTACTTTCAGTTGAAAAAACTTGTTTTTTTTAAATTTAATTTCTGATCGTTTTTTAAATAATGCTTGGAAATCCGGGACCCCCTTCATAGAAATGTGTCTTACCCCAAAGAAACATCCTCCACGTAAAGATTTTCCCGAGTAACCCCCTCCTCCAGCCCCCCCCCCCCACCCATTTAATCAGAAATTAAATTTAAAAAAAACAAGTTTTTTCAACTGAAAGTAAGAAGCAACATTAGAACTTAAAAAGAACAGAAATTATTACGGATATGAGGGGGTTCTCCCCCAAGACAATACCTCGCTCTTTACACTACAGTTTTTTTAGAAATTAAATTTTTTCAAATTTAATTTCTGATCGTTTTTTAAATAATGCTTGGAAATCCGGCGCCCCCTTCATAGAAATATCCCTTACCCCAAAGAAACATCCTCCACGGAAATATTTTCCCGAGTAACCCCCTCCTCCAGCCCCCCCCCCACCAGAAAAAAATCCTTCCTGAAAATGTCTGTATACTTCCCAATAACCAATACAATATGTAAGCAATGGGCAAAGTTCATAACTTGCAGCCCTTCCCCTGGGAACTGTGGGGGATTAAGTCATCCTAAAAGACATATTTATTAGATTTTCGACTATGCTGAACAAACTATCTCAAAATTTTAATTGGGTGACTTTGAGAAAAAATGAGCGTGGGAGGGGGCCTAGTTGCCCTCCATTTTTTTTGGTCACTTAAAAAGGGCACTAGAACTTTTAATTTCCGTTCCAATGAGCTCTCCTACGATATTCTAGGAACACTGGGTCAATACGATTACCCCTGGGAAAAAAAAAAAAAACATGCACCCGTGATCTTTCTTCTGGCAAAAAATGGAAAATTCCACATTTTTGTAGATAGGAGCTTGAAACCTCTACAGTAGGGTTCTCTGATACGCTGAATATGATGGTGTGATTTTCATTAGGGTTCTATAGCTTTTAGGGGGTCTTTCCCCCTTTTTTCAAACATCAGCCAAATTTTCTCAGGCGCGTAACTTTTGATGGATAAGATTAAACTTGATGAAACTTATATTTTTGAAATCAGAATTAAAATCTGATTCTTTTGATATATCTATTGGTATCAAAATTCGTTCTTTAGAGTTTTGGTTACCATTGAGCCGGGTCTCTCCTTACTTACAGTTCGTTACCACGAACTGTTTGATTGTCAAAAATGGGCTGTCGCGGACAACAGTAGTATAGAGTAAACAAGCTTTCAGGTGGGCAAAGGTGAATGTTGTTTAGACTCAGCTTTCTTCAGCCAGATTCACAACTAATCCTGCATTACATACCCCCCCCCCTCTACTTCCCCTCACCCCCACAACCAGCACAGGATACTCAATCTAATAATTGAACCAAGCTCTATTCTAAGAGCCCTGAGTATTGTGCTTTTCATTTGCTTGTAATTTTGAATGGATTTTGAATCAGTAAGATTCAATTGGTTGTGCTAAAATTATAATGTGTGATTTACAGAAATATTATATATGACTTCTTTTAAATTGATCTGTTTGTGGGTTCTCTGACTTACATCAATAGATAGCATTGGTATCATCAGATCAAAGCTGAAACAAAATTCATAGGCTGTGCAAGAGCACTCTCTATGTAAAGATATAGGATAAGTCAAAGTATTACCAAGATTGTTGAACATTATATTGTAACACATTGCCCACGTTTAAATAGCAAACGTGTTTTAAATTTGAAAGTATTTGAAAAATAAAGTTAAAATTAATAACTTATCTAATGGGCATTGTTTGACGAAGAATATCCAGACAATCTGAACAATTTTTGGCATCATAGCAGCAGAAATTAATTAATTAATTTCTATTCATTAAATTTCTTATATTCCATATTAATTATATTAATATAAAAATAATATAATTATAATAATATAAATATAATATAATATAATAATTATATTATTATATTAATATATATTATTGTATAATTAATTTCTATTAATTACATTTCTTATATTTCACATTAATTTAATATTAATTATATTTCTATTAATTAATTATTTTCTATAATTAATAATAATTAATAGCAGCAGAATATCCAGACAATCTGAAAAATTTTTGGCATCATAGCAGCAGAAAGAAATTAATTAAAAATTGCCAGGGATGCCAATTGGAAGGGAAAATTGACTCCTAGAGTCCTAGAGTCCCCACCCCCCAGCAACACCACTGTCTGAGGTTTTATACAGTTCTACATCTTAAAGTTTTTACTTTTCTTGAACTGTAGACTTTGGACAAACAGTGTCAGGAATATGAGTAAATTTCAAAGCCAACTTTGGATTCTGATACTGTTAGGTTCCTAGAATTAACTCAAAGCTAAAAAGGGAAAAGTAGGCCTAATGATAGGTAAAGTTGAATACACCTATCAAGGAACACTATTTTGGCTATGTCTATAGTCTAGATCCTCTATTTTAGTTAGGTCTATAGACTAGACCAAGGCTTCCTAAACTATGGGTTGCGACCCCAGATGGGGTCACATAGCAAAATCATGGGGTTGCAAGAGATTTTAAAGTCAAACATTCAAATATTAAAGTCAAATATTTATAACATACTACTGTCATTACGTGCTATGCCCCCACAAACGACGCTGATGAAGAAGACAAAGACGATTTCTATAACCTGCTTAGTTCTGAACTATCTTCTGTACCTCCCCATGACTACCTCCTCCTCCTAGGAGACATGAATGCAAGTGTTTCAAACGAATCAGGCCTGTGGGATCTCGCTGTTGGACCTGTTACAGTGGATAGCCTAAACGATAATGGAGAGAGGCTGCTGAATTGTTGTCTGGCCCACAATCTAACGATTGCAAAAACATGGTTCCAGAGACCAAATATAGCCAAGTACACCTGGTATAGCAATGATGGATCAACAAAGAAGATGCTCGACTACATCATCTTACGTCGACGATGGCTGTCGTCTGTCCAGAATTGCCGCACCTACCGTGGCGCCGAGCTCGGGAACACCGACCACCGGCTGGTAGCAGCCAAAATTAAGCTCCGCCTCAAAGCTATGAAGAACAGCCAGTCTTCTCGGAAAATTGATGCCGGTCGCATCCAACAGGACCCCGCTCTGGCTGAGCGGTACCATGTGGTGATATCCAACAGATTTGAGGTCCTTGGCCAATGCGATGATAGTGAAGTTGCATGGAAGTCCTTCAAAGAGAACACTCTTGCGGCAGCAACTGACGTTGTTGGAATGAGGCAACGGAAGAAAAAGGACTGGATCAGTAATCACTCCCTTGCCATCATAGAGCTCAGGCGAGAAGCACGTCTTGGTGGGGACATGGCTACATACAGACTGCTAAACAAAGAGCGTAATTCCATGTTGCATAAAGACCGCAAGGCTTTTATTGACAGCAAGGCATCCGAACTGCAAGAGGCCGCCAAGAAAAAGGACAGTGGAGCCACCTACAAGATTCTTCGTGAGCTGTCAGGTCAGCACACTCAAACTACGCCATACCTTCGAAGCGCTAGCGGTGAGAATATCTACGACCAATCACAATGCCTCCGCCAGTGGGAGGACCACTTTGAGAAACTGCTCAACTCAGATCCACCAGACCAGACGGACCATGAGCTAGCAGCTGCTGCGGCTACTACCCTACCTGCTCCTGATGGTTCTGAATTTACAGCGGAGGAGATAAAAGCTGCCACCCGCAAGCTAAAGAATAACAAAGCGCCAGGAATATGTGGCCTAACATCGGAATTCCTTAAAAATGGGGGTCCAGCCATGATCCTCTGGCTACAAATGCTGTTTAACCTTGTGTGGCACTCTGAAAAAATCCCCTCAGACTGGAAGAAGGGCCTACTTGTGCCAATCTACAAGAGGAAGGGGAGCAAAGCAGAATGTATCAATTATCGTGGCATAACTTTACTCTCAGTTCCTGGAAAGCTCTTCGCTATGCTGCTTCTCAAACGGGCAACAAGATACCTCCATGCCCTGCGTCGCCCCCAGCAAGCTGGCTTCATGCCAGGCAGGTCCACCACCGAGCAAATCCATACGATTAGACAGCTAGTAGAGAAAACTCTTGAATATAAGAGGAAGGCGTACATTGCCTTTGTAGATTTTCGATCTGCCTTCGACACTGTCGATAGGCAGTCACTATGGCTAATCCTCCAGTCTGCTGGCGTACCCACGAAAATCGTCCGTCTCCTCAAAGAGCTGTATAATAACACTGAAAGTGCGGTGATCGTAAATGGACGGCCTTCTGGATATTTCAAAATTAAAAATGGTGTCCGGCAAGGATGTGCCGCTGCACCTGAGCTCTTTAACTGTGTAATAGACCACATCCTGAATAAAACACAGCAGGTGCAGTCGTTTGGCATAGAGTTTGCTGGAAGAGTTCTTTCAGACGTCGACTTTGCCGACGACGTGGCGCTAATATGCGAAAACATTAGTGACCTCAAAACTACACTGGAAACACTGGCCTCTGCCGCTGAGAAATTCGGTCTGAAAATAAATTGGTCGAAGACCAAGATAATGCCCGTTGAGAAAAAGCCGTCCAACCCCCTGTCATCTGTGGAAATTTGTGGCCAGACTGTAGAGGTAGTCAAGCAGTTTACCTACCTTGGTTCAATTGTCTGCTCAAACGGAAGCCTAGATGCCGAAATATCAGCAAGAGCGGCAAAAGCAAACTCTGTCTTCGGTCGCCTTCTAAAAACGGTCTTCCATAAACCCCAGATCAGCCGTCTCACCAAAGCACGAATATATTCTGCTTCGGTTGCCAGCGTTATGCTCTATTCTGCTGAGACTTGGTCGCTGACTCAGACACAGACGCTGAAGGTAGATGCCATCCAGACGAAACACCTCCGAAAAATCGAAGGCTCCCGATGGCCCGACAGGGTACGAAATTCGGAAATCCTCAGGTCCTTCAAACTCCCACCCCTGTCCGAGCAGCTTGAGTCTCGCTCGCTGCGTTGGTATGGTCATCTGCTCCGTCTGCCTGCCCAAACACCCGCCCGACTCATCTTCGATTTCGACCCAGCTGCAAACGGCTGGAGGCGTCCTAGGGGAAGACCGAGCACCAGATGGGCGGACGTCATCCGTGATCGGCTCGCCTCCAGAAACATCAACCCGGCTGAAGTGACAACCCTCGCCCTGAACCGACCACTCTGGAGAAGACTGACGGCGCTGACGACTGGTTCCCTCTACGCTGGCGACGCTGCCGAGCAAGAGCTTTAAGTAAGTTAAGTAAGTAAGTACAGGAAAAGGCAAATAATGTAAAGTTGATGAATTTTTTAAGACTGAAGGTCTAGAATGGAAAAATTGCTGTGGAATATGCACAGATGGAGCAAGAGCGATGACGGGCAAAAACATTGGTTTTAAATCATTTTTTCAAGCTACTCATTATGACCATCTAACTTTTACTCACTTTATTCACTAAGAGGCCCTTACGGCAAAAAAATAGCACCATAATTGAACAATGTGCTTCAGAATGCTGTTAAGATTATAAGTTTTATTAAGAGCCAGGACCCTAACAGTCACTTATTTTCAAATCTTTGTAAGAATATGGATTCCGTCTACACAACTTTATTATGACATGCGGAAGAAAGATGGCTGTCAAAGTTTAAGAAGATTATTATTATTAAAAGACGGAATTGAAATATTCTTAGCCGAACGAAAATGTGAACTTGCTGCTTTTCTTCAAAACAACTTATGGCTATCCAAGCTGTGTTATTTGTCGGATATCTTTGCGAAATTAAACAATCTCAACTTGTCTCTTCAAGAAAAAATTGCGCTATATTTACTTCTAATGATAAAATTGAAAATTTTATTAAAAAGATTAAAATTTGAAAAGACAGGATAGAAAAAAAATCATTCGAAATATTTTTCAGTGTTGACAATTTTATAATCAAGAGAAATCATTGTAAAATTTTTATTGTGAAAAATATTTTACATCATTTAAAAGTGCTAGAAACCTAGTTCTGCACATATTTTATACTAAATATCAATTTCAAAAAGGTAGCTTGGATACAAAATCGGTTTT
The DNA here is from genome assembly GCA_027921565.1 of Artemia sinica. Lineage (NCBI taxonomy): Eukaryota > Metazoa > Arthropoda > Branchiopoda > Anostraca > Artemiidae > Artemia > Artemia sinica. The sequence continues at coordinate 2,057,184 of CM051258.1, read as the reverse complement.
GTATTGATTTAACTCAGATTGATCACATGCCACTTAAAGCTCAAGAGGAATTTGCTGAGCTTTTGAGTGATTCAAACTTAAAACTACAATTTCCAAAAATGCCCTTGACTGAATTCTGGATCAGAACTAGAACTGAAGTTACCAAAATCGCAGATACGGCATTATATGTTCTTCTGTCATTCAACACTAGAGTAGAGTAGAATAGAGTAGAATATTTTTATTTATAACACGTACATAAATAAATGTCACAAAACAGCGCACATGCCTGGTGGCATACTTTAGCGCTGAAAATATTGCCAACGAAAATACACAGCCATTTTCTAACTAAATTTTACAACAACGAAAAAGAAAATCCTAATGAACAAAATGCTTAGCATGTCATAAGATATTTCTTCACCAGTCTTAGAAAATGTCGCTTGTTGCTGCATTCTCGAACTGATGCAGGAATTGAGTTCCAGATTTTTGGGCCAATGTGACGGATGCTGAATCCCGCTCTCGATGTCGGGCGAATTTCGCATGAAAAGTCTGAACGATGCGTAGTAGGATAATTATGAAATTGAGAATTAGTTGAGAAAATGCCGGAGAAATTTACTATATTGATAATCATGACAAATACTAGAGATAGAAATTAAATGAAGTTGGTCCAAAGAGAAAATTCCTGAAGTCCCATATAGGTGTCTAACTGAAGTTCTGCAATCAACATTAAAAAGAATCCTCATTGCTTTATTCTGAAGTATTTGGAGAGATTTGAAAACAGACGGAAAGGTAGATGCCCAAACCGAAATGCAATAGAGAAAATATGGGTGGACGAAAGAATAATAAATAGATTTTAGAATAGCTTTAGGAAAAAAGTGACAAAGACGAGTTAGCATGCCAATATTTCGGGAAATTTTTAACGACAGTGTTTTTACATATTTATGAGACGACAAATTTTCATCTAAAATAATCCCAAGATATTTGAACTGATCTACCCGTCTTAATTCAAGACCATTCAAAAAAAGAGAGAAGGTATCTGACACTACTGATCCAGTTCGCGAAAATAACATATACTGGCATTTTTTTTTTCATTAAGAGCTAGTAAATTCCTTGAATACCAATCAGATACAGTTAGTAACGTACTTCCGAGGTTCTGGAAAAGAACTGATAGGTCCTGGTGAGAAGCAAAAATTACTACATCATCAGCAAACATTATAATTTTACAAAGAGGCAAAACTTCTGGCAAATCATTTATAAAAAGAATAAATAGAATAGGCCCAAGAACAGAGCCCTGAGGCACTCCGTAATTAATTGGAAAAGTTTCGGAACGGCGATCACGAGATTTATCAACACAATCTAGTCGTCTCCCAGAAAGGTAAGATAAAAAAATTTAACAGCTTGTGTTGAAAACCCATAAGACTTTAGTTTAAAAAGAAGCAACGAATTATTTACGGTGTCAAACGCCTTTGCGACATCAAGAAAAATCGCCAACGCGTGTTGACCATCATCTAGTGAATCATTAATATTTAGTAAAAGCTCATGAATTGCCAGTTCAATTGACTTTCCTTTTATAAAACCATATTGAGACGTGTGTAAAATCTTACTATCAAATAAATATTTTTGTAATTGACTATTTGCAAGTTTTTCAAAAATTTTACTGAAAACCGAAAGTAGAGAAATGCCTCTATAATCTGAAGGGTCAGTTGAACTCCCAGCTTTAGGTAATGCTATAACATTTGCTTTTTTTAAAAGCTCAGGAAAAACCCCATGCATTAGTGATAGATTAAAAATATGTGCCAGCAAAGGTGAAATGTTTGACGCTATTTGCTTTACAGTTTGAGCCAAAAATCCAAATTCGTCCTTAGAAAAACTCCGTTTAAGCTTCAGAATAACTTTTTCAATCTCATGAGGCTTAATCTCAGAAAAAGAAAACGAATTTTCCGCATGTTGCTCATTAACTGGAACAGAAGGAGAATTCAGTTGCATATTCATAGTCAATGCAAGTCTAGAACCAATATTACTGAAATAATCTCCAAAAGCATTTAAAATTTCATTGGGCTCTGTAACATTTTCTCCATTTAAAACAAGACAATTAACACTAGTATTCTTACGACTATGAGGACGTATCTTTTCATTTATCAATTGCCATGTTTTTCTCATATCCAATTTATACTCCGAAAATTTCTCTTTATAATATTTTCTCTTCGCATGTCTGATAATTGAATTTAGCTTATTCCTATAAACTCTGAATTCTTCAAACGACTCAGGTGTCTGTAATTTTAAATAATTCTTAAATTTTCTATTTTTATGTTTTAACGATGCCAAAATACCTTCAGTAATCCATGGGTCAAATTTCTGCGCCAAATTTCCATGCGAAACTCGTGTTGAAGAAGCCCGATCCGCAGTCGCAACATTTGATCAATAAAATCTGAAAACGCAGCATTTGCGTCATCTGAGCCATAAACCGAACTCCAATCATGGTAACCAATTAACTGACGTAGAACTTTACAATCAATCCATGTATATCGTTTTTTTGAATTATCCATTGTTGAATCTCGATGTTGTTTATTACTATTATTTAAATTTAAAAGAACACTCACCGGAAAATGATCTGACATATCAGACAAAATTACTGACGATTTTTCAGCATCAAATAAAACAGGAGAGAAAAATATATTATCTAATAATGTAGCAGTGTTAGCTGTAACTCTTGTCGGCAGAGAAATACTTGGAAGAAAATTAGAACACAACATCCTAGTTAAAAACTCCTTATTATTTCCAACATCGAGATGCAAAAGATCAAAATTAAGATCACCCGAAATAATAACCGGTTTTTTCAACGCTTCCAGATTTTTCAACAGCGGTTCAAAAACTTCAAAAAATATTCTTGGGTTACCCGACTACATATTTATGTGAAGTTACTTTCTCAGCTTTAACACATATCAAACTCCAATATCATTCATCGTTTAAAAATGTTGAAGAGGTGTTACGTCCAGCAGTGTCAAACATTCCACCAAGATTTAATTTGTTATGCAATAAAAAACAGGCAAATCCATCTCACTAAAGTTTTTCCTTTCACTTTAGTCTAATATTTACCACCCAACGACTGCGTTCGAATATATTTGATTGAACTAAGATGGCAAGAATTCTCTTTTATTTATATTATTGCAAAAAATGCAATTTCGATGAAAAATAGGGCATATAATTTTTATTTAGTATAATAAAGACAACCTTTTAACTTTTGTTGAATTTTCTTATTTTATATTCTTGTATATTTTCAAGCGAATTCTAAAACTATATATTTTCATGTGTATATGTATATTGATACCTAATAAATAAATCATCAAAAAATATTTACTTGGGTGTTAACATACTCTATATTTATGGAACAATAGTGGTAACCATGGATATTCCATTTCAATATTTGGTGCCAGGAAGGCTTCCCCTCTAGTAAGTGGTGTAGCACCATTTTTGTGCCAATATCTGGTGGCAGTTGTGGCTTACCACTATAACAGTAGTGGCAGTGTTGGTAATTCTACAAACAGTGGTGGCAGCACTAAAGGTCCTATTGGTAAAACTAATAGTTAAAAATTCCATGTTTTTGAAGAGACTATTTAATTTAGCCTAAAGAGTAGCCTATTGTGATTAAATATAAAAAATCATGGAGAAAAAAAAATACAGAATCAATTAATAATAATACGAAGATGTAATTGGGCTGTGCCTAGTTAGACAATAATGAGAAAAATTATGAATCAGTATATCACATGACTAATTAGCTTGTAAAAACATCAACAAATTGAGATGCAATAACTTTTTACAAGATAACCAGAAGTTGACATTGGAGAAAGTATTTTACTTGGATTGAATTAATAGTTGTATGATGAATTTTGAAATAATACTGATCAGAGATAACACAGATATCTCAGGTAGCTCATTTATGGAGTAGAAGTTTGGACACAGGCCCTCACTCAAACATATTGAATAATGACAAATTTCTGCCTATGATTGAATTTATCTGTCAGAAAGATAGCAATAAAGAAATTGTGGAAAAATTAGCAAGACAATATAACCTGACATAGGATTGAAGCTATCTGTCAGAGAGATAGCAATAAAGAAATTTGTGTAAAATTAGCAAAACAATATAATGTGACATTTCAGATGGAATGGGGCTTTTTCAAAAAGGCCAATGAGGCCATTGCAGAAAGAATAAAAAGTTAGGAGGAGGTTGTTGAAGGAGTTGAAGAACATTGGTCACTATTTTTTCAAGAATTGTGTTTGCTATGGGAAAATAACTTATATAGAAAATATGTTGGTAAACCTGAAAAGCGTATTCGGGATATAGAAATTGAATTAAATTTGACTCGCCCCTCTACACAAGACGAAGATATCACTTATGAAGAGTATGAGGAGGAACAGAAAGAAGAGACACAAGCCTATGAAGAGGTAAATAAAAATTGCAACAAAGTACAATTGGAAGCTATTGGAAAGAATCTGTTACTAAATGAAAAAAAAAACTCTAGAGCATACAACTTCATGTTACATAAAATTAATTAAAAAAACTTTCCAAAAAATAAGTTTTTCAAAGAAAAGTAAAGTTCATTTTAAACTTAAGCTCAGCAGATACAAATATCTGTTAAAATTCAAACTCAAAACAACCAGAAATTACTATTAAGGAATAAATGAAACCCAGAACAAACAAAAATTAAATAAACAATCATAGCATAAAACATACAACAAGTAACAATATAAATGAATAAATAGATTTTAAAGCGAGTAATGCTTAGATTGAATATGAAAAAAAGCTTAAAACAAAAAAAATATTTTCCTATTGAAGTATAAATGAAACTTAAAATGAACAGAAATTAAATAAACAATCAATGCAAACAAACATACAACAGATATTAATATAAATGAATGAATAAATCTTAAAGCAAGTGAAACTTAAATTGAATACGCAAATCAAGCTTGAAAGGAACAAAAATCACTACAAACGAGAGTTTGGGTATCACCTCCTTCTCTCACTGTAAAAGTCTAAAAAATTTACTGCATCATTGGCACTTTACTGAAAACCAATTTTATGACAAACATTTTCTTTTGTACTTAATATTGAAAATAAACATTAAAATTATAGTAAAATTATGAACTGATGAGCTTTCAGCAATTAATATCATTATACATCAAATACTCAGTTTAATTTATTAGCTCTTTTTGAAGTTGTTCAAGACAAATATAGTTTTGCTACAAACAAGAGTTGGATACTGCCTCCTTCCTTAACTGTAAATAAAAACCAAAAGCCTACTGCGTCATTGGTGCTTATCTGAAAACGAATTATATTACAAATATTTTCTTTTCCAGTTCTTACAGCATTGAAAATAAAAATAAAATTACAGTGAAATAAATTCTTGAACTGATGAATCTTTCAACAATTAAAATCATTATACATCAAATATTCAATTTGATGTTGTTTATACTTTCAAAAACTGTTCAAGATGCATATAGTTTTCAGTAAAGCACCAATTATGCAGTAGGTTTTGGACTTTTTTTTTTAATGTGATTATTTTCTGCAAATCTTGGGGACTTCAATTTTCAAAGCCTAATGCAGATGCCATACAATAGAGATCATGGTGGTTCTAGAGTAGAGATGTGTGAATGATGACAAATCCAGAGCCAAGCAGTGGAAGCACAGGTACTGGTGGAAGAAAGAGACAAATGGATTTTGTATAGTTGAAATTCAGTGTTATGTTTGTAAGGGTGGACCAGCATGGCACAAGTTGGAAAAGAGTTGCAAGAAATACCATCATTATCATATCAACAGGGGGGTCTGTTTACCCTCCAAAGAGATAGCTAGAGATATTAGTGGGGACCCAGGTTGGGCACCCTTGGCCTAGATTTTGACCATTTGACCATTCAATCATGTTATCATACCCTGGAGCAATGTATACTGTAGTAGAGTATTAACATACTCTATATTTACAAAACAAGTGGTAACTGCAGGCATTCCATTACAATATTTGGCAACAGCAAGGCTTCCCCTACAGTAAGTGGTGTAGCACTGTTTTTGCATCAATATTTGGTGGCAGTTGTGGTACTAATACAAACATCTTTCAATTATATTTATATGGGGTTGCCAGAAAACTTGTAACCATTATTGGGGTCATGAAGTAAAAAAGCTTAGGAAGCCCTGGTCTGGACCCATTCATGAAAGGACAAAATCAGAATTTAGCAGTATCTTTCTGAAGAAAACATAATAATAATAAAATAAAAGTATCATTTGATTCTCTAATCAATACTCTTTCAAAATATAATGATTGCTACCATGACAATTCAGCCTATACTATGCTCTCATAATGTTGTCATAGATAGGCTAGTCCTAAATAGTATTTCCCTATTGTTTGACTCATCATACTTCTTTGTTAACATTCTTTGTTAACTTTGTTAACTTCTTTATTTACATTCTTAAACTAAGCATCATCTTATTGCAAGAGAACTGAGATTGTTTGGATAAATATATAACAAAAATGTGGATGATATTAAAAGGAGACATGAAAATTTATTAATAGGAGCATGCTGCATATTATAAAGTAAGAATAGCTTATCACTGCCAGGCTTATATTTCTGTATATAGTCAAGGGCTTTATCTGGCATCATTAATGGGGTTCCTTTTGCCATGATAATGACCACTTTATTTGGAAAGGGGGTAAATATTTTGCAGTTCATATTATTGACTTACAAATAAAGTAAACATACCACTCAATGCCTTTTTTTAATGCTCTTTTCAAATATAGCTAGTAATCATTTTTGTCACAAATGAATTGGTAAATTTGCAGGTGGCACTATAATTTAGCTAGGATGAAAGTGAAAACATCATTTGATGCCTTTTTTTATGCTCTTTCATAATTCAATAATTGTTTCTGCTGTAAATTGGATCTTGAGCCCTTAAAGGGGCCCCAAATGTATTTTATATGAATTATGAAAGAGCATAAAAAAGCATCAAATGATGTTTTCACTTTTATCCTAGCTAAATTATATGCTCCACTGCAAAGTTACCATGGATGTTTTCACTTTTATCCTAGCTAAATTATATGCTCCACTGCAAAGTTACCATGGAATTTACCCACCCCCAACCCCTAAAGTGCAAACATATACCCTGAATTGTCAACAGTTTATAAATGTTAGGAAAATGACTTATATTTGAGTTGCCCAATAAGTGAGGTTTGAATTGTTATAAATAAGTATTTTTGGAATATATTACTCTTGAACAACTTATTTATATACTAGTGATATGATTTAACAACTTTTCAATAACTTAACTAGTGTTGATAACTTCTCTGTGTTTTGGGGTTGGGGGTGAATTATTTCACCCCCATGGGGGGGGGAAGTATTTCACAAAAATGAAATACTTCCTGTAGTTTCCTGTATTCTTAGCTTGATGTGATCTAGCTTTGTCTGAATTTTTTTTTAATATTTACCAAAATATCATTCAAAATGATTTTTAAAGTGGATAGCCTAACAATAGAAGGAAACATGAAAATCTGATTAGGCTAGGCTAACAGAAACAAGCTGCATATCATAAAGTATGGATTTCACTGATTTAACAATTCTTTTAGTCTTTATGTATTATTAGGGCTATAGCCAGTATAGATTTAGTGTCCTCTCAGAAGGAAACACTACAAAATTCTGAAGTTACACTTTACCTTAACTGCCTCTCCTAATGATTAAATGCCAAAAGTATATATAATCCATGGATTTCCCTTTTGCTTGATGCTTTTGATACTGCTTGTTTGCAACTAGGTGAAATTCTAAGTTAATTTGATGAAAATAGTACTACAAGGAAAGTGAAAGACCTAACGTTATAGCTAGGTCATCTATAGTTAGCTAAGTTATAAAAAAACTGTAAATTTACAAAAAGCAACCAAAATACTGAACACTTACTAACAGCAGCAGAGTGCAACTCTTTTATTTGTTTAATGATCTGCTTGATAGAAGCATTTGTTCGATCCAATTCTCGTTCATGATCTTTAAGATTTTCTCTAAAATGGGGGCTGTCTGTCAGACATTCAGTATATTCCAATGGATGTAAAACCATGTCAGTCTTTAACTGCCATTAGGAATTCCTTACTCTATAGGCTAAGTAACAGGGTCAGTTGGCACTTTTCAAACATCTTCAACAATTACCAGCAAAGCAATCGATTAGATTTGTGTTCAAGGTAAACATATGTTTTTTGATACGATTTTACAATAAATTTGAACAAACACCAACTCCCTTTTTAGCAAAACTTTTTTTTGAACATACTAATAAGATTTTCTATCTGACAGAGAAGCGATTTTGCTGACATCTTTACAGATAGTTTTTCAAGAAATGAGCGGAATTGAAAATTATAAGTTCGCCTCGTAAATTTTCGGAAGAATTATCTTTAAACGTATATGACCTATTGGTCGAATACGTCAAAACCCCAAAACTACGAATTATTTTATATGTTTCCTAGAATTATTCCATCCATCTTCTACATTTTCCAATTTTAATTTGAATCGCACACAACTTTAAATTTTATCTTCTGTTTCAATTTTGTGTTAACCCAATCGCAACCTTATTGGTCAAGCTATTATAAATCCAAGACTGGCAGGATCAATACAAAATAATAGGGTATATAGGAGTGCTGCTATTGATGTTAAAAGTAAAAATCATCACCTAGTAGTTTCTTGGGTTAATTTAAAGCTGAAATTTCGGACACCTTCTGGAAGCTATGACGTTGGTAGACTCCAGGATAAGAATTTGAGATAAATTTTCCAGGAATAGTTGAATACTAAAGTGGAGAGTTTAAAATTTGACAATGTGGAAGATGGATGGAATAATTCTAGGAAAATGATTTGTGATGTTGCTGATGGTGCCTTAGGGAAGAAAGTTAGGAACTACTTCTACTACTACTAACAACTCATCGCAGCACCAAGCCGCCTGAGGCCAACACAGCTACGCACGCTCCTCCTCCACCCCAATCTATTCAAAGCCTCCCTTTTTACACCCGCCCACGAAGTTCCCATTTCCTTTAAATCTTTCTTTATGACGTCCTCCCACCCCAGACGGGGACGACCTGCTTTCCGTTTAGCCCTAGATGGTTGGCCGAAAAGAACAATCTTTGGCAATCTGTCATCCTTCATCCACACAACATGCCTTAACCACCTCAACCTTTCTTTCATTATAGACCTAGAAAGCGGTATTGAACCACATTTTTCGTATAGCCTATTGTTTGAAATACGGTCAGTCAGCCGGGTACCCAGAACAATCCTTAAGCAATTTCTCTGGAAAACATCTAGCAAATCTTCATCCGCTTTTCGAAGCGTCCATGCTTCAGAACCATATTTGACCACTGTCATCACTGTAGCTTCTAAGATTCTAATCTTGGTTTGCAGACTTATCTTCCTATTCTTCCAGACTTTTTTTAACTGTGAAAAAACACCCTGAGCCTTGGCTATTCTATTTTTAACATCTTCACTGCTCCCACCATCTTTACTAATAATACTACCAAGGTAAGTGAAGCTGCTCACCTGATCAATATTTTCATTACCCAACGTCACCTTTTCATCTTCACTTATTCCTAGCCTTAGTGACTTAGTCTTCCTAACATTAATTTTCAAACCAATACTAGCACCCTGAACTCGCAAAACCTCTAAAACTTCATTCATTTTGCTCACACTTTCATCTAGGATGCTTAAATCATCAGCATAATCCAAGTCTAGGAGACTTTTTCCTCCCCATTTGATTCCGTGGTCTCCCATTGCCTTTCCTGTGCTCCTTAAAACAAAGTCCATCAAAATAATCCATATAAAGGGGGATAGAACACAACCCTGCTTAACTCCTGATTTAATACAAAACCAGCTGCTAACCTCATTTCCTACTTTAACCGCAGCAGTGTTATTCTCGTACATAGCACTAATTACTTTAATGTATTTGTCTGGTATACCATACAAGGATAAAACCTTTACTAAAGCTCCTCTATCAACAGAATCGAACGCTTGCTCATAATCTATAAAACTGAGGACCAAAGGTGTTTGAAAACTTAGGCACTTCTCAATTATTAACCTAAGAGTGAAAATTTGGTCAACACATCCTCTACCTTTTCTAAAACCGCACTGCTCTTCTCTTAAAACTTTGTCTACAGCATCTCTCAGTCTAAGCAGTATCATATTACTAAGCAATTTGCTACCTACAGAGACCAGACTAATGCCTCGATAATTACCACACTCACTTTTATCACCTTTCTTATAAAGTGGCTTAATTAAGGTTTTCCTAAAATCGTTAGGTACTTCCCCTTTTTCAAAAATCATATTCATAATCTTCAATAACTTATTTCTAACCTCAGAGCCCCCATATTTAAGAAACTCATTTACTACCCTATCAGCACCTGGAGCTTTATTATTCTTTAATCCTTTTATTACTGTTGCTAATTCCTCCTCACAAAACAAATCTTCCTTCACATCCAAGGTATCACAAACTTTTTCATTTTCCTCTATATTTTTTCCTGCAACTCTATCTCGGTTAAGCAAGTTCTCAAAATGTTCGGCCCATCTCGCTTTAGCTTTTTCCTTGTCGCTAATTGCCACCCCATTCCTATCTTTAACTGGGACAAGTCCGGATTGACTACTACCTCTCAATTTGTTAACGTGCCAGTACAATATTTTACTATTATGCCCTCTAGCTGCATCTTCTAAATCCTCGGCAATTTTATCCATGGCCTCCACTTCACACCTCCTTAGTTCATATTTCAATGCTTTCTCCACTTTCCTTACATTTCTTTTGTTTTCATGCGATCTATCACTCAGATAATTCTTGTACAAGTCCTTTCTCCTTTCTATTAGACATAAAGCTTTTTCACTAATATTCTTAGCTGCAGTTCTAGCTTTCTTCCCTAATACACCTTCAGCAACTTCACAAATTATTTTTCTAAAATTATTCCAACCATCTTCCACATTATCAAATTTTAAACTCTCAAGTTTAGTATTCAACTGTTCCTGGAAAGTTTCTCTCAAATTCTCATCCTGGAGTCTACTAACATCATAACTTCCCGGGAGGTAATTACCCTTCCGATATTTCAGCTTTAAATTAACCCTTGACGCTACTAGATGGTGATCTTTACTTTTAACATCAATAACAGCACTCCTATATACCCTAGTATCTTGTATTGATCCTGCCAGTCTTCGGTTTACTATAACATAATCAATAAGGTTTGCTGTCTTACCATCACGTGAATACCATGTTAGCTTATGAGCCATTTTATGACCAAACACCGTATTGGTTATAACTAGATTGTTATACCTACAAAATTGCAAAAGTCTGTATCCATTACTGTTTTCTTTTCCTACACCAAATTTACCTAAGCTGGGATACCATCTATCCTTATTTCTACCAACCTGGGTGTTAAAATCTCCCAGTAATAACATCATATTTCTACCTGGGACCTTGTCTATTTGCTCCTGTAACTGTAAGTAAAATTCATCTGAGTCACTAGTATCTCCATCAGTCGGTTCTACAGGGGCGTATACTACTATAACTGATACCCTGAACTTTCTAGTCATAAAATGGGCAATTAGTATTCTATTATTAATACCTTCCCAGCCTAAACAAGACTTAGCAGCTTCCTTATTCATCATGAGCCCTACTCCCTGTCTATGTACCCCATCCTTCCTGCCTGAGTAAACAAATTCTATATCACCTAATTTCATGCTTCCTACCCCTGGGATATGAGTTTCTGAAACTCCTAATAAATCCAGTTCGAATCGTCTGAATTCGTCAGTGAAAATGTCGATACAATAGTCATTTTTTAATGTCGTAACATTCCAAGTTCCAATTTTCATGTTCTTTAAATCATTGAAATTTTTTTTTTCGCCTCAGGAAAAGCAATGATCCCGGATACCAGTGCAGGACGGGGATCACATATCTTCTCAAGTCTACACCGAAGTGCTTAAGCCGGCTTAGAACCGGACAGCAAGAAGTCCCTGGGACCTCCATGAATGGAGGCTTTGTGCAATCCTGGGCCCATCTTGGTCACAACATGGTTTTCAGCACTTGGCGATGCTCTTCTATCAACAAGAGTCGAAATCCTGCACAGACAATCTCAAGCCTATTACCTCCGACTCATTATATATTCATGCCTACAAATATTATGCTACTACGGGGAGGCAACCCGTAACAGATAAATTAGCTAGGAAGAGGTTTTTCAGCCCAAAGACGCCCATCAAAACATACCAATCCCAGAAGAATTGTCCATTAGTCAGAATCCCGTGCGAATGCTGTGTCGTTTACTAGGCTATAATTTCCTCGAGGGGCGCCACTCCTCAAGTGGGAATAGAGTTGACCGCAAGGTCCCCAGTCTTGCAGGTACCCCGAAAAGGTCGAGGCAGCCCTTTGCAGAGGCCGTTGTCCATAGATCTGGATCTTACGCCCTGCCACAGTTGTCCTCCTAAAGAGGATCCTCCCGCGATGGTGTTCTGCATCACCATGCAATTTAACCCATTGCTAGGAGAAGGTTTGCAACTCATGGAACTTGTGGACAAACCAGTGGGCCCTTTTGAGTGTACATTTGAGGGGCCTTCTTCCTCCTCCGCCTGTATTTATGACCCCGGGCAAGGGCGCCCCAGATTCTATTATGGACCCCCAGGGACAAGGTCCCCCCTTGGTCCGTGCCTCCTATGGAGGTACCCTACATATCTGTAGAGGGTTCCCCTATCGCCACCTGGGGACACGCTGAATGGCCTGGGGGAGGCCAGATAAATGGATCACTTTTGTTTTGCAAAGGCCATAACTCAGTGACATATTTAACCTACTACTTATAAATATACATAACTCACTGACAAGGCCTATATAAGTTATATACAGAAATATATAACTCAGTGACATACTTAACCTACTACTTATAAATATGTGTAACTCACTGACTAGGCCTATATAAGTTATATACAGAAATATATAACTGAGTGACATATTTAGCCTACTACTTATAAACATGTGTAACTCACTGACTAGGCATATAAGTTATATACAGAAATATATAACTCAGTGACATATTTAGCCTACTACTTAAAATATGTGTAACTCACTGACTAGGTCTATAAGTTATATACAGAAATATATAACTCAGTGACATATTTAGCCTACTACTTATAAATATGTGTAACTCACTGACTAGGCCTATCTAAGTTATATACAGAAATATACAAATGAGTGACATATTTAACCTACTACTTATAAACATGTGTAACTCACTGACTAGGTCTATAAGTTATATACAGAAATATATAACTCAGTGACATATTTAGCCTACTACTTATAAATATGTGTAACTTACTGACTAGGCCTATATAAGTTATGCAAGTCGACGATTTTGTTTTGGCCTTATTATAATTGGTATGGTGAAATAATAATATGCATATGGCTCTTAAATCATACTTCTTTATGGTTCCATATGGTCTAGTGGCTAGGATAGTTAACTTTCACTTAACAGGCTCGGGTTCGATTCCCGGTGTGGGAAAACTTTTAACTCTATAACTTCGAACATTTGAACCTTTTATAATCTATAATGATGTATAATATAAATACTGTAATCTTAACTATAGTGAAGTTGCGTATGCAAGTTAGTATAGGGAAGAGTTCGATCTTTATTATATTCAAAATTAAATTAGTTACTATCGCCTAGAGTTAGTTCTTTGCCATATCGTAAGAATTTGTTTTATAATAACAATTAATTTTGTTAATTACAAAAGGTTTCTCTATACAGCAGTTTGATGTCATACTTAAGTTACTATGGGTTACAGTTCGTTCCTTATTGTAATTCTATTCACGTCATAGCTCTAATATAAAACTATGATGACATTCATTATTTATCTAGTAGGGTTTCAGACAAGGTATTTCTAATGATGTACTTTTGTTTTGATCTGACTCTATTTTTAGGAGTTTTGTTATATTTCTTAGCATTGGACTGATCATCTCTTACTAGGTTGCTAGCTACTGCTGCAACCCAAATTCACATATATATTTATTTATGAGAGGCAGCCTGGCCGAGTGGTCCAAGGCACTGGTGTTAGCCACCAGTCTCTTCGGAGGCGTGGGTTCAAATCTTACCGCTGGTATACGATTATGTTTGAAAGACTGGAGTGTGAAAAGACATCGAAAATGCAGTTTTTGGTGGAAAAATTTATTCTCTTTTAGAAATAATTTATTTTAGTTACAAAAGGTTTTTAACCCAATTAATTTACTTTAAAATGAGCTATTGAACAACCCTCTACGATGTTCCAGTGCCAAGCTATCTGTGGAAAAGAAAAAAAAAGAAAAAAGAAAAAAATATCCCGTTTGGGGAGAATAACGTGGTTAAAGTCAATTTTCTTGATTTTCAAGCCAATATATTTCCCTTGCTGTTCAAGCCAAGGGACAGAAAGTTTCCTATACAGGGGTTTCGGACAAGGCGGTTCTAATGGTGTACTTTTTGTTTTGATCTGACTCCTTTGTTAGGAACTATGGGTTTTTATATTTCTTAACATTGGACGTGATCGTCTCTTACTAGGTTGCTAGCTACCGCTGCAACCCGGATATACAGAAATATATAACTCAGTCACATATTTAGCCTACTACTTATAAATATGTGTAACGCACTGACTAGGCCTATCTAAGTTATATACAGAAATATATAACTGAGTGACATATTTAGCCTACTACTTATAAATATGTGTAACTCACTGACTAGGCCTATATAAGTTATATACAGAAATATTAAAAAAAAAATTAATGTTATTTTGAATTGACAGTTAATAAAGAAATATAAAATTAAAAAGCAAATGAAATATAAATATTGCAATAACAAAAAGATGAAATAATGATTCCTATCGTGACGTCATTATGAATAATGATATGACGTCATATGAAGTATTTATGTAGATGCAGTATTGCCATTTAGTTTTAATTTTAGTTTTATACCTCCTCTATTTGATCTGAAATAGATAACTTGATACCATTCGCGAAAAAAAAAAATCTGTACTTCCTTTGATAGCTTTGATACATTTACGCTATTTTGAATTCATTAAGTTTTAAGAGAAGAAGTAGCCCCAAAAGTTTGAACATAATGCCCTCAGTCATTCTGGGCATACTACTGAGATGCCTTATTGGGAATTAGCATTAACACGGAGCATTTTGATTTAATCTTAAGGCGACATTTAGTTTTTAAACATAATGGGCAAATGGAAGGGAGGGCATGGAATAGGGACTAGTTGCCCTCAAATTACTTTCGACTACTAAAAAGGGTATTAGCCCTTTCTATTTTCAAAAGATTGAGCCCTTTTCAAAGTTACTATGACAACTCCTTTGATACGAAGTTAGCCAAAATGCTTTATGTTTTATGGAAAGAAGAAGGGGCCTGTACAAGAAACATCTGAGTGATAGTGGATAGTGGAAGGTGGAAAAGGCTTTAAAATATCAACTAAAGAGGTGTGAAGTGGATACCATGGATAAAATTGCCGAGTATTTGGAAGATGCAGCTAGGCGGCATAATAATAAACTATTGTACCGGCGCTTTAACAAATTGAGAGGGAGCAGCTAATCTGGACTTGTCGCAGTTAAAGATAGGAACGGAACTACATTTGAATCTACGAAATTTCACCCATGGAAATTAATATATGGAAGATTCATGTACAAAAATTCATACACAAGAAACATCAAACATAGAAATATAACATACGACATTCCATAAATGGAAAAATATGATTATGAAAAGTCATACCTGGAGAAAAATCATATATAAAAAACTATTATCTATTTTTCAACTTGGAACATTTTATAAGCCTTAACGCTTAAATAGTGTTAAGGTATGCTACCTCTTAATGTCAAAGTCTAGGATTAGTATACACACATCACTCAAGAACACATAACCAGAATGCATGCTTATCGGATTAAGGCTTCCCCAGCTAGAGTAAGTTATTAAAAACTACTTACTAATTAAACATGATGAGGAAAGAGTTAAGAGACATGGGCAGAACATTTCGAGAATGTGCTAAACCGGAATAGAGCTATATGAAAAAATATAGAGTAAAATAAAAAAGCTCGTGACACCTTGGATGTGAAGGAATATTTATTTTGTGAGGAAGAAATAGTGACAGTACTAAAAGGATTAAAAATAATAAGGCCCCAGGTGCTAACAGTGTTGTAAATGAGTTTTTTGAATATGGTAGCTATGAGGTTAGAAAAAAAGTTACTAAAGACTATGAATACAATTTGTGAAAAAGGGGAAGTTACCTAGCGATTTTAGGAAGGCCCTAATAAAACTTCTGTATAAGAAAGATGATAAGAGTGAGTGTGATAATTATAGAGGCATTAGCATGGTTTCTGTAGGTAGCAAATTGCATAGTATGATGACACCTTTTAGACTTATAGATGCTGTAGACGAAGTTTTAAGAGAAGAACAGTGCGGTTATGAAAAGGGTAGAGGAGGCGTTGACCAAATAATTGAGAAGTGCCTGAGTCGTCAAACACCTTTAGTCTACAGTTTTATAGATTATGAGCAAGCATTCGATAGCAGCTGGTTTTGTATTAAATCAGGAGTTAAGCAGGGTTATGTTCTATCCCCCTTTATATGGATTATTTTGATGGACTTTGTCTTAAGGAGCACAGAGAAGGCAACGGAAGAACATGGAATTAAATGGCGAAGAAAAACTTTCCTGGACTTAGATTATGCTGATGATTTAAGCATCCTAGATGAAAGTGTGAGCAAATGAACGAATTTTTATAAGTTTCAAAAGTTCAGGGTTCTAGAATAGGTTTGAAAATTAATATTAGGAAGACTAAGTCGCGAAGGCTAGGAATAAGTGAAGATGAAAAGGTGACATTGTGCAACAAAAAGATCAATTATATACTTACCTTGGGCAGCTTAGACAGGTTCACTTACCTTGGTAGAATTAATAGTAAGGACGGCGGGGGCCGTGAAGATGTTGAAAGTAGAATAGCCAGGGCTCAGTGTCATTTTTCGCAGTTGAAAAAAGTTTGGAGGAAAAGAGAGATAAGTCTACGAACCAAGATTAGAATATTAGAAGCTACAGTAATGACCGTGGTCAAATATCGTTCTGAAGCATTGGCGCTTCAAAAAACAGAGGAAGATTTGCTAGATGTTTTCCAGGGAAATTGCCTGCATATTGTTTTGGGTATCCGACTGACTGACCGTGTTTCAAACAGTAGGCTATACCGAAAGTGTGGATCAATCCCGCTTTCTAAGGTTACAATAAGAGGAAGGCTGAGATGGCTATGGCACGTTCTGTGGATGAAGGATGACAGATTGCCAAAGAGGTTTTTTTGTAACCAGCCGTCTAGGGCTAAACAAAAAGCAAATCGTTGGCGGTTGGGGTTGGAGGAGGTTGCAAAGAAAGATTTAAGGGAAATGAGAACTTCCTGGGAGGGTGTAAAGAGGAAAGCTTTGAATAGACGGGGATGGAGAAGGAGCGTGCGGTGCTGTGTTTGCTTTAGGTGGCTTGGTGCTATGGTGAGTTGTTAGTAGTAGTAGTAGCAGTAATTAAATACATTGGAATATTGTGTATAAATAGGAAAAGTAAAATATTGTGATTTAAAATCGCTTAAAACAAAATTCCTGTTAAAATTTGTCCCATCCCCATAAGACACTTGTTGGAAAGGACCCTAATGCCCTGTCACACCTTTTCCACCTCTGTGTCGGTAGGCATTTGGAGGTAATCTTTCATGATAGCCCACATAGAAAAATAGTCACAAAGGGGAGCCGTTACCCCCTCTCTCCCTACTCATCATTAATAATAAAGGCAAAGATGAAAACTATTCCCGGGAATCAAGAAGGATTAAGTATCAATTTTTACCCCCCCCCCCCACTTCCCCAAAGCTCATTCTATATTTATCTGAAGGCTCAATGAGAATTGGGATATATAGGCATCAAACGACGCTTTTTAAGATGTCTATCCCCCCCATGCCAAAAAAACTCCCTCCTTCACAATAGTTGATGTGCATTCACACATTACTGTGTATAATCTTATGAAATATGAAACAGATCAGCTTAGTTAATTCATGCTTTAAAATAAATGTCAGAAGCACCTTTGTGCAATAAGAAGGGAGGTATCACCGTAGCATCGTATTCAGGCTTATATTCAATAAAGAGAGGCAAGAGATTAATTTCTACCCCCTCTCTCATACCCCCTTTTATACGCGTCTGAAGGTTCACAGAGAGTTAGAGAATTTTTACATTGAAATGCACTCTTTTAAGTATCTAGCCCCCCCCCATCCACCTGAAAATCCTTTCCACCCCTCCTTTATATTAGATGATGCTCAATTATATATAACTAAATATAATTTCATAAAATCTCTACCAATCAGTTGTTTGATCATTAATACAGATTCCAAGATCTTTCGTGAACGGATGCTGCTTACATAAATTGTAAGTACCACGCAGAGTTGCCGAGTGGACATATTTTATGTCCAAAGGATATATTCCTGTGTGCCGGGACACATTGACATAATAAGGCAAAAAAGGGACATATTTAGAAATTTCGGACATAAAAGGGATAGATTTTGCAAATTTATAACATAAAATAGACTATTTCACCGCTGGCTACATATTTTTGTAAAAAAAAACTACCTCATTTTTCACCAAATCAGTATTGAAACTACTTGTCTAGCACTAAATTTACTTAAACTTAACCACTTATTTTCTGCTAACTTTTTTTTACAAACGTTATTTTTTTTTTTTACAAATGTTATTATTTTTCAGAGTTGCTTGCTTTTTCCCGCAGATTTCTATTTACAAATACTCGTGAAATTCCTTACAAGTTTGTTTTCTTTC
This sequence comes from Artemia sinica, assembly GCA_027921565.1. NCBI lineage: Eukaryota > Metazoa > Arthropoda > Branchiopoda > Anostraca > Artemiidae > Artemia > Artemia sinica. Next base: position 2,038,378 of record CM051258.1, on the reverse strand, counting down.
ATTTCTAAATGATTTTATTTCTCCTTGCTTTTACGCTACAGTCAAGATAATAGACAAGCAGGCACCTTTTTAGTTAACAATCGCTTCCGGCTTCCAATAGTCAGGCAAAAACATCTATTTATTTATCAAGTATTACTAACTGAAAATGAAAAGTTAGCAAAAGAAAAAAAATTAGATTCTTGATGATCTGGAATCAATTTTGGTACCAATAGATGTACCAAAAAATTAGCTTATTGTGCTGATTTCAAACATATAATGTTTTTTTAAGGATAGTGTTACCCATTAGTGGGCCTGAGAAAATTTGCCAAATTTTCGGAAAAGGTGAAAAACACCCATAGAAATTAAAGAATTTTAATGGAAATCACGCCATCAGATTCAGCGTATCAAAGAACCCCACTAGTTCCAAGATCCTATCTAAAAAATGAAATTTTATAGTGTTTGCCACAAGAGGCATCACGGATTCGTGTTTATTTGTTGTTGTTGCTTTTTCCAGGGGTGATCATATCGAACCAATGGTACTAGAATTTCACAAGAGGGCTCAATCAAACAAAAATTATAAGACCTAGTGTCATTTTTAAGTGACAAAAAAAATTGGAGGACAACTAGCCCCCGCCCCACGCCCTTTTTTCCCGAAAGTCGTCTGATTAAAATTTTGAGATAACCGTTTTGTTCAGCATTGTTGAAACGTACAATAAATATGTCTTTGGAGATGACATGACCCCTCAGAACCACCAGACGACGGGCCGCAAGTTATGAAATTTGCTCGGTGTTTACATATAGTATTTGTTATAGGGAAGTATACCCACATTTTTCAAGGGAGGAAGGAGATCTTCTGGGGATGGATTTTCTATGGGAAGAATTTCCCATTGGGATGAAAGTTTCTGGGGGGTGAAATTTTCAGGGGAAATTTTACATGGGGAGAATTTACCAGAATTTGTATACAGAATGTTTGTTATTTGTATTTTTTCTCGTTGTTGATCCCATTGTACATGTAGAGACACACTGAGGGAACTTTCAGGGGAAGTTTTCAGCGGAGTTGGAATTCTCTTGGGATTTTTTTTTTGGGGGGGGGGATTTTCCATGGGAGAGATTCCCATGGGAGAATTATCACCAGGAGAAATTCTCCATGGAAAATTTCTGGGGGATAGACTTTTCAGGGGGGTGGGGGTATATTCCAAACAGGGATATTCCCCAATGATCTTACAAAGGATCAGACACTAAACGAATACAAGTCTTTCTTCAAATAAAAGTATGGTAAGGAGTATTTTTAAGGCAGAATCGTAAGCAAAAAAAAATTCTGGGAAGGATTCACAGCAGGGATGGAATTGTCCGGCGGTAATTTCACGGCGGAAGAATTTTACATGGGAGAAACTTTATATAGAAGAATTTTTCGCTGGGAAATTTATCACAGAGGGGCTGGATTTCCTGGGATTATCGAAAAATGATCAGAAATAAATACAAAAACTAGTTTTTTTCTACCGAAAGTAAGGAGTGACATTATCACTTAAAACGTACAGAAATCATTCCGTATATGACGGAGGCTACTCCTTCCTCAATACCCTCCTCTCTACGCTAATGTTCGACCTTTTGTATAATTTGCTTAAGAACGATTCTTGAAACACAAGGGCCGTGCCACCCTTGGAGTAAGCCCCCCCCCTCCACCCTTGTTGGAGGGGGGTGGAGCCACCCCCTCAACACACGTATTATTTTCCTAGATGCATCCGACATAAATTTTGAGATAGAAATTTTGTTAAAAATGGTCCAAAGAACATGTAACAATGCCTTCAGCGTTTACACAACCCCTAAGAGCCCTGGGACAAGGGTTGTAAGTTATGCCCCAGGGGCATATAAGGCTTTATGGACTGGGTAGTCGTATAAACTTCAGATTTGGCTCATTGAATTGACATTAGTACCCTTTATAAGGGTCGAAAGTGATTTGAGGTCAACCCCCCTCCCCGTGCCTATCAGTTCCGAAAACCAGCATCCAACCAGAATTTATTAGACATCTATTTTGTTCAGCATTGTTCAAAGGTCCAGTAATTACGCCTTTGGGGATATCACCCCCCTGATTGAAGGGCAACCCAGCCTACCTAGCGCTCCGCAACGTCGCTTGACTCCCGGATTGTACCTTATGACATGCGCAAGAAATACTCTGACTGGCAAAAAGCTACCAAAAGAAGTAAAAATGCTGACCCTCATGCTGACCATACCTGTCAAGCGGAACTCTCATAGGAAGATGAGCCTTAAGCTCCGACAATTAGTTTTTTACTTTTTACATGTTTTTATGACTATTGTGCTTTCACACTAGTTCATTTTTTATGGATGAACTATATGAAGCTTTTTCGTTTTCATTATATTCGATGTTAACTGACCACTTTGAAAAAGGTTTACCAGTCGTAAAAAAACTAGTTTCTGAGATTTCAAGATGGACATATTATGGACATATTATAGACAAAATATGGACATAATTTGGCTGAAAAGGACACATTTTTGGATGCTCAAGGGACATATTCATTGACCGAGAAGTTGACAACCCTGGTTCCACGGTCTGATTTAGTTTTAGAAAACCCCTCTCATTTATTAGAGAATAGCCTGTTCTACATGCTTCCACAGAGAGAAAACCTTTGTAATACACAAAGGAATACCGAGAATACCGCAATACAGCAACGGAAATTTGGTCTCCCTCATAAAACACTTTGTGCTAGAGTTAAACCTGCACTCTTAGGGCCATTAGAACATTAAAGAATGATAAATGGAATATATATATAACTTGGATGTTGATAACCTGAACTAATCTGCAAAGTTTACAAAATCATAAAAAAGGGTCGAAAAAGGTAAGAAGCACGATGAAATCAAAATATGAGCCGACATTGTGCAAAAACAAAATAAACAGAAAACAGAATTTGAACTGAAGAGCGTCCCGCAAGGTTTTATGGCCTGCAGTGCAGGGAGAAAAACGAAGCAAATCATAGCAGAAGAATTGGTAGTCTGAAGTGGCAAGAGGACAACCAGAGATAGGCCAAAAGTATTTTTGAAATATTTAGGAGCTAAATATTATGCCCCTTCCTAACATTCAAACCAAAAGACCGCTTTTAGGGAAGAATAGGAAAGATCTTTAGCAGCAGGGGTGCCATATATTTCGGATAAAATATTTTTTTTCTTCTGATTTTGCAATAATACATTTAGATATCATTAAGGACAATATATTGAGCCTATAGCTCAATATGGAGCCATACTCATACGTGGATCAATGTGAAGCACTAAACGCCATTCAATATGTAGCAATGTGAAGCATTACCAGTAGAACCAACAGAATTCAGGGAAAAGAGGGTCAAGGGCAACTCAAGTTATTGGTTTCTTTTTTTTTTATTCGGACCTGGTGACCCGGGTCCAGAAAAAGATCAACTAGAGGAGAATCAACACCATGACGAGAACTATAATTTTTTTTTTGCATAGGGGAACAGCTGACCATTATAGCTTGGACATCCGAACTAAACAGCTTTGGGTTGAGTGAAAAGATACACAAAATTTGATTCTTTAATTGAAAGATCCGTGAGATTGAAAGCTTGATAATAGCTCAACTTTAAGAGAGAAAAATAAGCGGGTATAATCTAAATAGAACAGTGGAACAAAAAAATATTTACTGTTTTGTTCCACTGGCTTGTTTGAATTACATCCGTTTTTTTCTCTCTTAAATTTTGCAACTATAAAAGCAGTGTCGTCTAAGGAATTATTTATTGATAATAGCTTGGCTTTCCAATAGCAAACCATTACCTAAAATTATGCTCATCATTCTTCCAAAAAATGTAGGATTGATATTTGCAGAAGTATCCCCATGATTACTTCGATGACATCCCTAGGAAATTAACATGGGATTTCTATGACGCCCTTTTTTTTTGCAAAATGCCCTGTGATGTCACGACATTCATAGCAGTTTTCAATAGGATTCCTGTGACATCTCTAGGAAATTCACATGGCCAGATTCCCATGTCAGCCCTCTGACGTCACGACATCCCTGGCAAGATTCCGACAACATGTCCTGGTAAGATTCCCGGGATTCCAGGTGTTTCACTATTTTTATATGAGCAGTCACAGTGTGGTCAGTATAATACACAAGTACCAATAATAGGAGTTACTAGCCCATGTGCAATGCGCTCACCGGTTCTATTAAAGGGAACACAGCTAGCTACACACGCTTGAGCTTTAAATAGGTCAATAAGAAAACAGCATGGGACTTTAAAGATATCCATAGGAAATTATTATGGGATTACGATGAGAGCCCTGGATTCCGATGAGAGCCATGTGACGTCACGACATCTATAGTAGTTTCCCATAAGATTCCTGTGGCACAGTAAGGAAAAATAGCATAGGATCTCTATGAAACAGATAGACAAATAGTATAGGATTCCTGTGACATGCCTGGCAGAATACCCATGACACCCCCAGGTGTTCGAATATTTCCCCTTGCAACCGCCATTTGTCTCGTTATCAAAAGATGAGTCTCTTATCTCTATTATTTCCTACCCCCTCCTCCAAGCCCAATCACACCCTCCAACGCATTATCTGGTCTATACTCATTTTTCAGCTCATATTATCCGCTATTTACCATGTAGCAACCCAATCCTCCTCCCCCATTCGATGATAATTAATCTATTCAAAAGCAATTATTCTTTTTGGTAATAAAGTTATTAGAGAAAAGCAGTCCTTTTCCCCTCATGTGTTTATATATGAATTACATGAAGTGTCAAATCTATCGCGCACCCCTCTGTCTAAATTAAGAAAACATGTGTAAACAACAAGGGTGGTATTTCTGTAAATTCCTGGAAGGAGTGCATTCTCTGCAAAATTGACACAATAAACCTTAGGAAGAATGACCTATTTTTATATGAATAGTCACTTTTTTATTTTGGAGGGTTGGACATTGCGTTTAACAACAGCATACTAGGGTAAAATAAACTGCATCTTCACATGAGATGAAAGGGGATGGATTCACTAAGCAAATAATAATGTTTCCCCATCTCCCTAAAGTTTATTGATTGTCAGGTTTATCAGACTTAAAATGGAACAACAGAGGTGCTATTTCTACCAAGATTCTCTGCAATATTGACGCAAATAAATCTTACAGGGAAGGGACGAATCATTTTTTATACGACTATATTAGATTTTTTGGGGGAGGTGGCGCAGGAGCAGGTGGCGAGTAAAAAAACATTTATTTCCACCCTAGGCCTAGAGAAAAAAGTCTAGTGACTGTCTGGTTTTTCTCTTGTATAATCGTCAAAAATTCTAGTTTAGTTACTTTCTGTCTTTCTTAGGGGATAAGAAAGGATGGGTTTTTTGAGTTTGGGATTTTATATCCAATTGAATAAGCAGTAAAAAATCTTAGATGAATAATAGCATATTTCTAAAAGCTTGAGATACCTGTGTATAAAGCTGACAATGGCGGACGCGTTTATAGCTTGAGTGTGAATGCTATAATAATTAGATTATTTGATTAGTTGAATTCTATACCTTTCTAGCCCTACGCCTCTCTAGTTTATTTCTCGCAAACTGTACTCTATGTTTTTCTTGGAGGAATGAGACTGGGTGGATATTTCGAGATTGGGATTTTATATCCAATTAAATAAATGATCTTAACTTCGAGTTCTTAAATTTCATTCTCTCTTAGACGATTAATAGCTGGAAAGAGGGGATGAGACTGGTTGGATCTTTTGAATTCAGGATTTTATATCCAATTTAATGGTCTTAATTTCGAATTCTTGGATTTTATCCGTTCTTTACATGATTAGTAGCTTAAGACGGTTTCTGGACAAAATTATAGTTTATACTAAATCTTGTTTTCTTCTCTAGGAATTCCCCGTTCTCCCCCTCCAAGCGAGAGGGCTAGGGTAAATGAAGTGACTCCTGTAAGGGTATCACGACCTTCCGTCATAAAGTATGCTGGGCCATCCAGGGGTGCACTACACCAAACCCCCACACCCTCTATGCAATTTGCGATGCCTAAGTAATCCAGGGCCGCGATCTACCAGCCCTTTGCGCCCTCCAAGCAATCTGCAATGCCTGAGCCAACCAGAGGCGTGCTAAACCAGCCCCCTGCTCCCTATCATACGTTGCCTGGGTCTCCAAGAGCTGCGCAAGGTCATCAAGCTGCAAGTACATCTGACGACAATGCTCCGTCTGCACAAAGTCGTGATATATCTGCCCCGACTACACAAGTCGATGCTGATTCAAATGTAAGCCAAATTATTCTTTCATAAAGATTATTTATTGATATGATAAAAAAAACTTACCGTTTTTTTCTAGCTAATGTATATTCTTGTTCTAATCCATTCTTTCCATTCTTAACCTAATAAAGTAAATTTTTGCTATTTTTTTACCTCTCGAAAAAAAAACACTCTTAAGAGATTAAAAGTATTCAAGGGGCTTTTCTTTAAAATCCTTTTAAGAATCGATTCTTTAGTTTTATCAATAGCATTGACTTTTCGCTATTTTTTTCGTTAGGATGTTGAAGCTTCAGGTTATATTCCAGCCCCCCTAGTTTTAAAGAACTTCATTGCCCCCATAAAATATCTAAGAATAAGGTTGTTTTTCGTTAATTTTTTAGTCTACTTTCACCTTTTCAAACTTTGATTGGCTTTTCACGCCAATAATGTAGTTTTTTCGCCTTTTCAGACTATGAAGGGACTTTTTATTCTAAAACTAATTCATTCTTTTAAGCTAATAAAGGCTTACTCCCCTGCCACCCCCTTAGTTAGGGCATCTCAAAAGAAATAGCTAAAGCTAGTGTTTAATTGTTGTCGCTAAGAAGGGTATTTGGGGGTTCCTGATAATGGGGGGGGATATCAGGGGCTCCCCTGGGGGAAATGCGATATTCGTTTTCAGGAAATAACTAAGACCTTGCGTCGAAAATATTTCGGGGGTAACTATTACATTTTTCACTACTAAAAGGAGTAACAATATTCTTTTTTCAAGCCGATTTCGACATTGATGATATTTTCAATAAGTTCTTTGGAGAAGGACCTACACAGACAGATAACAACACCAGTTATGAAATCCCAGTTATGGATCGTTGATGTGCTTTATGCAATTCCCCCTCGGTGTGTTTTCTAAGACTTTTTTAAAAAACATTATACATCCAAAGGGGGTTTGTTTCATTTATAGGATTGATGTGGGCCAACGGAGGCCTTTACATATATATGGTAAATAGTAGGGGGTCTACAGTGCCTAGGGGGTCACGGTACCCTTCTGTGGCTCATAATACAATGAACGCATTACGGTGAGTAGTATGGTGTCTATGCGTACAAGGGGTCATTCTTAATTATTCTCTTTTTTCATAGGGCATTGTGTTCCAGTGATCTAATATGCTCTGATTATTCTTCTAGGTTCACACACCATATTATCAAGAGAAAATATTACCGCCACCATCGCAATTTCAAGACAATCAAACAGAAAGCGAACGCAAGGGGGTTCGAGTGTGGGAGTGAGTCCGGATAGTGTAGCTCCCGTTGTGTTTTATTTAGACAGTTTTGTGTGGGGTCTCGGCCATCATATGGACTATGAATGGACAGACTAGTTGCCATCAAGCTAGGCCGAGACAGTGCCCGCACCGCAAAGTGATATGGGGTAGCAAAGTGGTGCCGGATCACCTCCGGTATTGCCTGAATTGTATTTAGCGAATGCTGCTTTGCGTAATATTCATGTTTACAGGGCTGAGTTTTGGGATTCATTCAACTCCCTTTCAAGTGGTAGTAACCATACGGATCCGATTGACCTACTCCACTCGTATGTCAGCGAGATTCGGGCACTTCTTGAAAACCATATGTGAGAGGGGGGGGGGTAGTGCCAGAATTAAAGCATCCATCACGCATAAATTAATTTTTTTAACGCAAGTTCATGTGATTTGCGCGAGTATAGTCTGTAAACGAGGATACAGACGCTTAATCCAGACTTGTATAATTTTGAGGAGATTTTTTCGAATTGGATGGAGAATATTTTTAATAGGATGGAGGGTATATTGAAAACGGGAGTGGGTTGGTAGTTTTATTTATTAAAAAGTTAGAGGTTAATATAACTAAATTTAAAAAAGAATTTTTGTTTTGATAGCTAGGGCGGGGAAGGGTAGCTTTAAAAAATATAATGTAAATTTAAGGGGGTGTGAGGGTGTGCAACACTTTCGCTTTGATACAGGCATGGAGTGTTTCAAATATTCAGTCCTTGTCGTGGGCCACAAAACCCGGAGAGATAATGTTAGTAAGACGCATTTTGACGGTTTAGCAGTTAATGGGCATGGAGAGGGAGCAGAAATTCCTATGGTAGATTTTAATTGCTTAGCGGGGCATTATCCTTTAACACTTATGGGGATAGATATTTTTGAGAGGCAAACGATCATTTAAAAATTGGGGTTACACTGTTGTAGTTTGATGAAGAATATGAAGAAGGGGAATTTAGTAATAAGAAAGAGGTAATATATTCCGTAAAGGCTCCGTCCACTGAATCAGTGAAACACTGGGTATGAATTCTTTACGAGCCTACCAAAATTACTGATTCAATGGGACATTCCCATCCCACAATTATCTTTGGTAGAGAATAAGGGTATGCACTGGACACCTTCAAAATAAAAGCTTATTGCTGACCTTGAACCAAAACGGAATATTGTTGTACACACAGGTTCTTTTGAGGTGGATTCTGGCGTATGGTTTCAATGTCAAAAAGATTCATAGAGCCCTCCAATTCGATCAGAAACCATATATGAAGACGTTTGTTGACACTTTTGTCAACAAGCGGTTTCAAGCGAAAACGAAGGTGGAAAAAGAGATCTTTAAACTCATTTCGAATTCGGCCTTTTGTAAGATATACGAGAATGTGAGCAGTAGGAGTCGTTGTGAAATTGTAACTAACATAAAAGAATGTGCCCAAGTTATTGCAGATCCGAACTTCACATCGTTCACGATTGTAGACTCCAATATGGTCCTATTACATAGAAAAAAGAAGCGCATAATTAAACCAAAACATTGCGGGTGGCAGTGCCATATTAGAAATTCCAAAGAAACTCATGTTGGAGTTTTATTATAATGTGTACAAGATCCAATGGAAGGGGGATGGACAAGTTCAAGGGTACTACGGGAACACCGATTCATTATTGTTAAAAGTTAAAACAGATTTTTTATTAGATGATTTGGAAAATGGAGAGTACATGAGTTCCGGATAGATTATACCAACTAGGAGGAGTCCAAATATCTGGAACTAGCAAAGTGCAAGGCCCCAAATCAATTATTAAAATTAAAACCTGAGACGGGGAGCGACTTGGTATGACATGGTGTGTTTCCTGGTCCGAAGTTGTACTGTGCGGAAAAACAGAATGAGGTTGCCAAAAAAGTCTGCAAGGCAGTGCGTCACACTATGTGAAAGAAGATTTCAACATGAGTGTTTATAGGAACTGTATAGAAAATAATTTTGTTCCAAAAGCGAATGCCATGGCCATTCACTCTTTAAAATATAAAAACTATACAGTTCGAGTAAAAAAATGCCATGTCCGCCATATCGGACAAAGTCTATGTACGCGTGGACGGTGTGAGGGTACTACTAAACGGTCATTACCTTACATCAGATAGAATTGAATACGTAGATTACGGGCGACAAATCGGTTTGGAGAAAGCCCTATAGTGGGGGGAAGAGAGCCGTCAGTGGGAGGAGGAGAGTCATTTTTCCGTCTCCAGTTCAGTACTACCTATTTTTTTTTTACATATATATATATATATATATATATATATATATATATATATATATATATATATATATATATATATATATATATATATATATATATATATATATATGTATATATATATATATATATATATATATATATATATATATATATATATATATATATATATATATATATATATATATATATATATATATATTATATATATATATATATATATATATATATATATATATATATATATATATAATATATATATATATATATATATATATATATACATATATATATATATAATATATATATATATATATATATATATATATATATATATATATATATATATATATATATATATACATATATATGTATATATATATATACATATATAAATCTATTTTCCTTGTTTAGAAGTTGATTTTTCTTTATATATATATATATATATATACATAAATATATATATATATATATATATATATACATATATATGTATATATATATATATATACATATATATATATATATATATTATATATATATATATATATATATATATATATATATATATATATATATATATATATATATATACATATATATGTATATATATATATATATATACATATATAAATCTATTTTCCTTGTTTAGAAGTTGATTTTTCTTTATATATATATATATATATGTATATATATATATATATATATATATATATATATATATATATATATATATATATATATCTATATATATATATATATATATATATATATATATATATATGTATATATATATATATATATATATATATATATATATATATATATATATATATATATATATATATATATATTATATATATATATATATATATATATATATATATATCTATATATATATATATATATATATATATATATATATATATATATATATATATATATATATATATATATATATATATATATATATATATATATATATATCTTATTTGTGAATTACAGAAAACATGTATATTCTATTTCCTTCAAGTATTTATTCAACAGATTGAGGTTAGGATAGGTTATTTGCATTTTGTCATTACACGATTAGTATTCAAAACACTATTCAGATCCTTTCTTTGCGGACCGTCAATGTCAGGGAAAACAATAATGGTAACGAAAATAATTCAAAACCATGATAAAATATTTTTAGAGAATCCGAAAAATATCTATTACTGCTGTAGTATTTGGCAAGAATCATATGACAAAATAAAGACTATTGCACCAAGAATAAAATTCATACAAGGACTTGACATGTTTAATAGAATCGCGCCAAACTCATGGTTGATTATTGACGATTTAGCTGAGTCTATTGAAGAATGGTCTCAGGAAATTCTACATTTATTCACGGTCCTGTCCCATCGTGAAAAAATTCTGTAAATTTTGTTCTCCATAATCTTTTTCATCGTTGTAAATATATGAGGAAATTTGTAAACAAATACAATCGTAAACAAATAGTAAATCTACCCTGAAGAACCCAAATTTTTACTTTCCATGTACAATCAAGTTACTGCTAACCTTAAGGATACATTTTTATTGGACCTGAATCGAAACACGCCCGAAGAGTTGTGTGTAGTGACTGATATCTTCGAATATGAAATTACTGTATATCTACGTGTTAATAGTAAAAAACGTCGTTAATTGAAGCTGAAGAAGCTACATGAAAACATACATTTATTTTCCGTCCTAGCCAATTCCAAACCGCGGCTCAAACACGTCATTGACAAGGATTTCATTAATCTCATATCAGAACTTTGTTTAAATTTAACAGAAGGTGATGTTCAACTGTCAGATGGTGTTAGACAGCAGACAAGGAAAGATCGTTGACTTGGAGATGCCCTAGTCAAAAAAAAAGGAAGGAAATTGCAAAAGAAAATGCCTTTAAGCGGTGGTAATTTCTTGTCATTGTTACTTCCGATAATCATCTGGACTTGTAAACACTATTCTCTAGAAGAATGACCAAACCTTACAAATTGACGCAAATTGAACTTACTCTTTCACCAAAAGATCACTTTGAAGATAATCCTGATAAATTTATTAGTAATGAAACAATTGCCGATGATGAAAACCTAATTTTACTTCAAAATGCCCTTAGAGGTGTCAACAGACATAAACCTTATCGCGAAAAACTGGTCAAAGTAAATGTCATTTATCAAATTTCTAAAAGTACTGAAAGTTTTGAAACTTTAAAAAAGCCAAAAAAGAAGAAGAAGATTTATTAAAAAGTATTGTAAACACGTTGTCTCTATGCTATCGGGAGCTAAGTAAAAGACTCTTGACTTATCTCACTGAAAATGAACAAATTGACGAGAAAAGAATGACGTTAGAATTCACTGCAAAAGTTACAATTTAATCGATTTATTATAAGATTTGATTGAAAATCATAAAAGACTCGAATCCTTTGATAGTCGTTTATATCAATTTTTAAAGTGGTCAAATTTTCCAAAAAGTCTAATTAGGAATCAACATGTTTTAAAACGATTAAGTGAATTTGAAGAAATATCACGAGATATATCTTTGGATAGCACGGCAAGTGGTCCTGGTAAGGGTATTAAACGAATACGTCTTTCCACATCATTTAGTGCGCGAAAGGGTAGCGGGCTTTTCACACCACGATTAAGTTCAAAATGGATCAAGTTTTGAAGGGTGTTTATGAAAATATTAGAGAAACAGGAAGTTTATGTTCTCCCACTACACCTTCTAAAGTTACCGGAATTGAATAGAAGCTAACAAAAGAGTATTTACAAAAGAAATCCAGTAATACTCTTTATCGAAATCATAGGACTAGAGGTCGTGACTACCGAAAAATTAAAGCCATTTACCCTCTGCATATATTACAGACAGATCTTTTGACTCTGGACGGGATTCAAAGACGTCATAATAGACCCTAAAAAATATATTTTACTTGCAATAAGTGTTTTTCGTCGATATTCATATGCAGTTCCATTGCAGTCAACGAGAGACGAGACAGTTGCTAAATGCCCTTGAATCCATGTTTGAACAATATTCATGTAAAAAAATTCAAAAAGATCGCGGAAGTGAATTTGTTAATCCACCTGTCATAGCCTGTCATACTCTGTCATACTCTTTCATAGTCATAGTCCTATAAGGCGGTATTGGCTGAATGTTTGATACGAAATATTCGTCTTTTAATTTCAAAAAATTGCACATTGAAAATACTGCTGCATTTATTCAAGATTTAAATAAAATCATGTTTATTTTCTATCAAAGCCCTTATCGATCCTTGTCAAATCTTAGCCCTATTGAAGTTCATCATAGTTACAATACACTTTTTATTGAGCAATTTTCTAATAAAAAAGAAGGGGCAAAAAAATTTAATATTGGTGATACTGTTTGAATCTGTCAAACAAAATATATTTTTGAAAAGGGGAATTACTTGTGGTCCACTTTACTTTTTAAAGTGTTGAAAATCTTAGACACTAAACCTGTAACGCATTGTCTTCGTGATATGAAAGATGACGGGATTCTTGGCGGTTTTTATGATTTTGAATTGCAAAAAGTTGGAAATAGTGGATTGTACCAAATTGAAAAGGTATTAAAGACTCGTACTCGCAAGGGTAAGTGACAGTTGCCTGTTCGCTGGCTAGGATACATATCTGATTTTGATTCCAGAATACCCACTGAGGACGTTCATAATGTCTAATAATTTTTATGTGACATTCATGTTCAATGTTTCTGACCCTCTCTATGACGATTTGAATAAAACGAGTGATTTTTGGATAACACTTTCTCCTTGCATTAAATTTGAGGGAAGGTATGAAGTTACTGTTGTAGATTGTATTCTCAAAAATATATATGATATCATAGGTAAGGACCGCACATATGATGTAAAAATTAGACCATATGATTAACCATTCGTTAGCAATCAAGAGATAGAAAATATCAATTTATATGAATATCCCTTTGTCACATTACCATATTTGGATTTTGATAGTATGAATCATTTCTATCGTGCCATCAGCAGAAGAATTTAAGCTAGTAAAAATGATGCGTTTCAATTTAACTATTCAATGGAAGAGGGCAAGACCTCCATTAGTTCACCCATTGAAAACGCAAAGGTTATTTTTAATGATAATCTAAGAGATGTTCTTGGTTTTCAAGATAACATAATCAATGGCAAAAGTGGTATAAGCGCTAGCGGAATGGATCGAGTTATTTTTGCAGAGTATCCATCGCCTTCTGCTCGGACAGCTGTATATTTTTTGCGCACCCTCTGTCGAGAGATCGAGAGCCGGTAATGCCAATGTCCCCCTCCTTTGCTTTCTTGAACTAGAATCAAGTGGATACATTCATCACTACAATATAAAACACCTTCAATACATTCCAGTCAACACTTCGCATTTGGAGCTCTGTCAGATAACATTAAGAAGTGAATTGGGCGATCCTCTAGCAATAATAAAAAATTTGGCTCTGATTAAGTGTCAATTTCGACCCATTCAGTAAGATGGCTAGTAGAAGTCATATTGTTTGTCCTCCTATTGATTGCTATATTGCTACTCTTGGACCACGACAGTTGGGTCATGGAATGCACTATTACAGGAATTGTTCGTCCGTGTCCGGTTACGGTCTCAGCTATTGGTTTGCTAAACCGTTTTGCTCTGCACCATTCCTGGCTAGAAAATATAGCGCACGGGTTGCCGCGGATTTTGCGTCCGATACACTATATGATGGGGTCTCTGGGAAAGATTTTCAAGAAAGTGTTTCACAAAATCTATGGTCCAGCGCGCGATCCCTTGGCGAGCGATTGAAATGACGACAAAGCGGAAAAGGTTTAAAAAGGATGTGAAAAACCTCATCACTCATCAGTTTCAACTCAGCTTGGAAGCGTAAAGCATCAACAAAGAAAGTAAAAAGATCAAAAATGATTTCTTCTCCTAGAAAATGGCCTATCTACCAATTAAAGAATTTCATCCTTTAGTCAACTCATCTCTAAATATTTTCAACTTAGAAAATTTAGATTTCAGTGTAAAAACCGATACTATGAACTTTATCCGCTACAAACACTCTCTGAAAATGTCAATTCTCAAATTTGTTCCAGTGAAGATTATTTCATAGATTTGGCTTCAACTTTTATAGATTTACATGTCATTGTTAAAAAATCTAACAATAGAAAATCAAGTTCAGCCGAGGGGTTATCCTATGAAAATTGTGTACTATACAATTTGCTTTGACAAATGAGAGAAATAAGTATTTCTACATACATGGAATGTTGGTGAGAACGAACAATAATCTTTCAAATTGTGCAAGTTATATACAGTTCATCTTGATGACTCCAATGTCTTATAAGCTCTTGAAAGGTATGGGTATTGGATATGAATACAAAACAGACACCGACACTAGCAATATTCTTAGAGATGCGACAACTAAAGGTTTACATTTAGTTGATAAACTAAATCATGAGATATTCAATATATCCCAATGGTTGTCTTCCAATGTTAAGATTGGTATAAAGCTACAACTCACACCGTCCAATTTTATTTTGCCAAAAGTACTTGGCACTGCACTCGATGTAACAGTCTCTCTCACCTCGGCAAAACTTCATGCACGAAAACAACAAGTTATGAGTTCTTTTGCCTTGGCAATTGAAAAATTAAGAGCCTCTGGAAATAATATCAAATTGCTTGTTCCTCATACAATCTCAAATCAACTCCATATTGCTACGGTTTTCAATGGTGAAACTCCTTCAAAACTTGCTTTGGCTTTTGTAAAAAGCGCTAGCGCCATTGGATCATGGTCAAATTCCTCGCATAAATTTGAAATGTTTGGACTTTCATCTCTTGTGTGTAAAGTAAATAGTATTCCACCCTACAATTTATCCTTTGACAAATCCTATAGGATCCTATATAAATTGACAATGCTATCCCTAGATCAAGATTCAAAATTGTTCGAAAATGGTATAACCGACGAAATGATTGCAAAAACTCATGGTATCATTGCATTGGATTTGTCCGGTACTCAAGATATGATTATTACCCGAACAGGGAGTGCCCTTTTAGAGTGTACCTTTGCCGAGCCATTGGAGGAAAGTATTGCATTAACGTCGCTAAATCAATTTTAAACCTATTGGGAAATTACCTCAGATGGCAGTATTCTATTAGACTTGGCACCATGAACACGAACGAAATAATCAATTTATTCAATTTGGATCCATAAATGTCCAAATATAAAGCCTATTGCATACCTTCGGATTTCCTGGAGCATATTCAACATGTTAACAATATCATTATCAATATTAATAGCAGTCCATCAAGTGTAAAGACAGGGCATCAGTTATGCATCTTCCAAACAAGAAAGCAATATAGAATTTTTTGATCCTCTTGGCCTACTGTATACATTCTAATCCCATGAAATTAAAAATTTTCTTGAAAAGAGTGAAAAATCTATTATTCAAAATCAGAAGCAGGTACAAGAATTATCAACCAAAAGCTCAGGTCTCATGCACTATTATATTTTGTTTTTCGATGTCGCGGACATACTTAAAGTGAATTCCTAAAAATTTATGGTGACAAATCTCCTTTGAACAACTTTCTGGTTGAAAATGTGCTTTCCTATCTCTGTAACATAAATTTCGGTGCTCTAAGAGTGAAATGCCTTAAAAATTTATGTAAATTTTTTTATTAATAAAATTTGTATGGACAAAACATTGTGTCCTTTTAGATTTCTTCTTCTACGTATAGGTAATAGTCAGAAACGGTAAGTGGCAGCAGCTCTTCAGAATTTAACTTGTATTGATCTTGGCATGCAAAGTCAGGATCACATTTTCTACAATATATTGTGACGTCACTAAATAAATTTTAAACCTATTCGCAAATTACCTCTGATGGCAGTGTTCTATTAGACTTGGCACCATGAGCACGAACGAAATAATCAATTTATTCAATTTGGATCCATTAATGTCCAAATATAAAGCATATTGCATACCTTCGGATTTCCTGGAGCATATTCAACATGTTAACAATATCATTATCAATATTAATAGCAGTCCATCAAGTGTAAAGACAGGGCATCGGTTATGCATCTTCCAAACAAGAAAGCAATATAGAATTTTTTGATCCTCTTGGCCTACCGTATACATTCTAATCCCCTCAAATTAAAAAGTTTCTTGAACAGAGTGAAAAATCTATTATTCAAAATCAGAAGCAGGAGCAAGAATTATCAACCAAAAGCTCAGGTTTCATGCACTATTATATTTTGTTTTACGATGTCGCGGACATACTTACAGTGAATTCCTAAAATTTATGGTGACAATTCTCCTTTGAACAACTTTCTAGTTGAATATGTGCTTTCCTACCTCTGTAACATACATTTCGGTGCTCTAAGAGTGAAATGCCTTAAAATTTATGTAAATTTTTTTATTAATAAAATTTGTATGGACAAAACATTGTGTCCTTTTAGATTTCTTCTTCTTCGTATAGGTAATAGTCACAAACGATAAGTGGCAGCAGCTCTTCAGGATTTAACTTGTATTGATCTTGGCATGCAAAGTCAGGATCACATTTTCTACAGTGTATTGTAACTTCTTTTTTATTAAATCTCCTTGTAAAGCCAATAATACTATTCTGAATCATATTATAAAATTCACATGTTTCAATTCGCTTATTTGAAGCAATTTCACACACAGAAGTGAAGTCATAAGAAGAGTCACTTTCTGTAAAAGCCAAATAAAAGTCTGCAGGTTTATAATCATAGTAGCCGGTACTTTCACAGCGATGACGTAAGATCCAAACTCTTTTATTATTCCAGCAATTGGAGGGTAGACCAGGTTCTTCTTCCCAAAACAATTTAAATCCACGACAATGTCAGTCTATTAAAAATAAACTGAACTCACGTTTAGGGTTTTTTGTGGTCATGCCAGGGTCAGTATTTTCCCATCGATCACATTTATCATAATGACAATTGGAGCATAAGAAACCTCAAGCACGAGAGTCACAAATTTCTTCCAGACAGAAAGTACAGTCTTTAATTTGCACAATATATCCTTTATGCAATTTACATGTATTGTATAATCTACACTTTTCATGATAGTCATCAGCAAAAGTACGATTTTCACAGGATGACCAGCTACCCAATGTATACAAACATAATGGACGTGTGTTAAACGTTTTTCGATGTTGACTGTCTTACTTCCAAAAAGAAACTTTACCACAGTAAATAAAATGTCTTCTAGGAGGAATGACGTCACAGGACTTTCATTGGAATCCGGGGTTCTCATCGGAATCCCATTTTAATTTCCTAAGGATGTCTTTAAAATCCCATACTCTTTTCCTGTGGACCTATTTAAAGCGCGAGGGTGTGTAGCTAGCGCTGTTCCCTTTAATAGAACGGGTGAGCGTATGGCGCATGGGCTAGTAACTCCTATTATTGGTACTTGTGTATTATACTAACCACACTCCGATAACTCATATAAAAAATAATGAAACAGCTGGAATCCTGGGAATCTTGCCAGGGCATGTTGTCGAAATTCTGCCAGGGTGGTCGTGACGTCAAAGGGCTGTCATGGAAATCTGGCCATCTTTATTTCCTAGGGATGTCACATGAATCCTATGGGAAACTGCTATGGATGTCGTGATTTCACAGGGCATGTTGCAGAAACAGGGCGTCATAGAAATCCCAGGTTAATTTCCTAGGGATGTCGTCGAAGTAATCATGGGAATACTACTATATGCTCAATCATATGGTGGTAAATGATGTAGATTAGATATATTTGGAAACCACAAGCGTATATATTTTTGAATTTGACTAAATAAGAAAAGGAAACAGAAATTTGAAATAGTACAAAATTTTTCTTTTTCACTATCCCTCATTGTGTGGTTGTTTAAAAGATGAAAAATTAAGGCTACAAAAATACAAACTTCAGCAAGTTGCATAATTTACTTCCCTCACACCTGGACTCTTTGGTACTTGTTATGTAATTAGGTACAATTATTGGACCTTTCGACTAGTGTAAAGGAAATGGTTATTTCAAAATTTCGGGAGGGTAGCTAAAAGGTCATTAGGAAGGAGGGGAGTAGATTGCCCTCCCATTACTTTTGACTCTTGAAAAGGCTAATTGAACTTTCAATTTCCATCCAAATGAGCCACATTCGAATCTTAACATTGGACGTGATCGACTCTTACTAGGTTGCTAGCTACCGCTGCAACCCGGATGCTAGTTACTGCTGCAGCCCAGATTCACATATATAGTTGTGAGAGGCAGCGTGGCCGAGTGGTCCAAGGCGCTGGTGTTAGCCACCAGTCTCTTCGGAGGTGTGGTTTCAAATCTTACCGCTGGTATACGATTATGATTTATGTACAAAAATCAAATATCTTTGAAAAGACTGCGGTATGCAAAGACATCAAAAATGCAGTTTTTAATTGAAAAATTTATTCTCTCTTAAAAAAAATTTATTTTAATTACAAAAGATTTTTAACCCAGTTAATTTCCTTTAAAATGAGCCATTGAACAACTCTCTACGATGTTCCAGTGCCATGCTATCTGTGGAAAAGAAGAAAGAAAAAAAATATGCCGTTTAGGCAGAATGTTGTAGTAGCTGCCACATTTCTTGATTTTCAAGCCAATATATTTCCCTTGCTGTTCAATCCAAGGTACAGAAAGTTTCCTATACAGGAGTTTCGGACAAGGTGGTTCTACTGGTGTAAATTTTGTTTTGATCTGACTCCTTTTTTAGGAGCTATGGGTATTTACATTTCTTAACATTAGACGTGATCGTCTCTTACTAGGTTGCTAGCTACTAATGCAATCCAGATGTGGAATGGTAAAAAAAAAATCTTAGGTAGCATAACAATCGCACTGCCTAAGAAAAGAGTAATATGACTTCAGTGTAGTATTTGTTGATTGTTTGCTTTTGATCAGGTCCCTCCGTATGAAAGAAATAGTCATAAACACTCCGGAGAAGGCTCATTCGAATGTAAATTGAAGTTCTAGTGCGCTTTTTAAGATTTGAAAACAATTGAATTGACCCTTCCTAAATTTTTTAAAAATCAACCCTCCCCCCCCAAAAAATGTTGCTATTTTGCTACAGTAGTCGAAAGGCTCAATAACTGGTACTGTTCTTTCTTCTGTGACCCACATGCGAAATTGTACAGCGAAGATACTGAAGAAACTAGTCAAACAGGTTTTTTCAACGGAGATTTCCTATGCTGAGGATTGCGAACAGTGATTTATTACTGCGTTTACAATATTTAAACTTTGTTTTTGGGGGTTTAGGGGGAAAAAAGATACCTAGGTTAGGTAACGTATTTAAAATATGCTATGCTTTATCCCCCACCCCCTAATGTACAAATATATAGCCGAAATTTGTTTCTAAACTATTATATTTTTATCCTTTTTTGTTTAATTTCATTAGCATTAACTTATTTACACATATCTATTATTATTGGAAAGGGGATGTTTGATCCTACATCTCCAAAAAGGCCAAGAGTATTAGGGTGAAAATTCCAGAGAATATTGATCAAAATCAAGAGACATTATATGTAACCAACCTGTCCAAAGGGCATATATGCGACAGCTCAGAAACAGCTAAGGATATTAATTTGAAACTCTCAAGGGATGTTTAGAAGGATGCTGAAAACTACATAAGAAGAGAGTATCTACATCGAGGTTGTCAAAGGGTGAATATGCAATTACTCAGAAAAGGCTAGGGGCATTAAGCTGAACTTCCAGGGAATTTTGAGGAGATGTTAAATCAAACCAAAAGACATTGTAATACATTCAGCTAGTCAAAATAATGCATTTGCAATTTCTCAGGAAACAGATAGGGGAATTGAGTTGAAACTTTTAGGGAATGTTGATTTATGTATTGAACTAAATCAAAAGACACTATTTGCTTCCACATCGTTAAAAATGTGTAATATCTCAAGAACTGCTATTAGTATTTAGTTAAAATTTTATTGAATGGTGAGGGAGATGTTGGACTAAACCAAGGACCACTATGTGCATGACTATTCATTTTAATTGTTGTTCGAATTGGGTTATATCGATCCATTGATAGGACTTTCTGTTCGTTTTAAGTTCAAATTACTCCACGAATTTATTTAAGAATTATAATAAACAGGCACTTTAAGGTAAGGAAGTAAGAGAGTTTTTCTTATAGGGCTTAGTTCAGAAAAGAAGAGAAACTAGGTTAGTTCTGTTATATTCATCCATTTTCTAGACACAAACTAGGTTATTCATTATCTAGTCTAGACAGTTGTAGGTTAATGGAGGACGAAAAATATGCAGTTAGTTACGTTAATTTAGCCGGTATCATCAAAAGTATTTGCTTGCTAGTGTGTCTAGATAAGAAATCTTTACAGAATGATGTCACAGCAACTCCCAGGTACAAAATTTAGTTAATAGAGGGAAAGGTGGTTAAAAGCTTGCAGATACAGAAGAATGACCAAACCTTACTAATTGACGCCAACTGAACTTGCTCTTTCACCAAAAGATCACTTTGAAGATAATCCTGATAAATTTATTAGCAATGAAACAATTGCTGGTGATGAAAACTTAATTTTACTTCAAAATGCCCTTTGAGGTGTCAAAAGACATAAACCTTATCGCGAAAAACTGGTCAAAGTAAATGTCATTTCTCAAATTACTAAAAGTACTGAAAGTTTTGAAACTTTAAAAAACCCAAAAAAGAAGAAGAAGATTTATTAAGAAGTATTGTAAACACGTCGTCTCTATCCTATCAGGAGCTAAGTAAAAGACTCTTGACTTATCTCACTGAAAATGAACAAATTTATCAGAAAAGAATGACGTTAAAATTCACTGCAAAAGTTACAATTTAATTGATTTATTATAAGATTTGACTGCAAATCGTAAAAGACTCGAATCCTTTGATAGTCGTTTATATTAATTTTTAAAGTGGTCAAATTTTCCAAAAAGTCTAATTAGGAATCAACCTGTTTTAAAACGATTAAGTGAATTTGAAGAAATACCACGAGATATATCTTTGGATAGCAAGGCAAGTGGGCCTGGTAAGGGTATTAAACGAATACGTTTTTCCACATCATTTAGTGAAGGAAAGGGTAGCCGGCTTTTCACACCACGATTAAGTTCAAAATGGATCAAGTTTTGAAGGGTGTTTATGAAAATATTGGAGAAACAGGAAGTTTAAGTTTTCCCACTACACCTTCTAAAGCTACTGGAATTGAAAAGAAACTATCAAAAGAGTATTTACAAAAGAAATCCAGTAATACTCTTTATCGAAATCATAGGACTAGAGGTCGTGACTACCGAAATATTAAAGCCATTTACCCTCTGCATATATTACAGGCAGATCTTTTGACTCTGGACGGGATTCAAAGACGTCATAATAGACCCTAAAAATATATCTTACTTGCAATAAGTGTTTTTGGTCGATATGCATATGCAGTTCCATTGGAGTCAACGAGAGACGATGCAGTTGCTAAATGCCCTTGAATCCATGTTTGAACAATATTCATGTACAAAAATTCAAACAGATCGCGGAAGTAAATTTGTTAATCCACCTGTAAAAAGGGTTTTATAGAAATATAATACAGTACTCTATCATAGTCAAGGTCCTTTAAGGCGGTATTGGCTGAATGTTTGATACGAAATATTCGTCTTTTGATTTCAAGAAATTGCACATTGAAAATACTGCTGCATTTATTCAAGGTTTAAATAAAATCATGTTGATTTTCTATCAAAGCCCTTATCGATCCTTGTCAAATCTTAGCCCTATTGAAGTTCATCGTAGTTACAATTTACTTTTTATTACACAATTTTCCAATAAAAGAAGGGGAAGAAAAAATTTAATATTGGTGATACTGTTTGAATCAGTCAAACAAAATATATTTTTGAAAAGGGGAATTACTTGTGGTCCACTTTACTTTTTAAAGTGTCGAAAATCTTAGACACTAAACCTGTAACGTATTGTCTTCGTGATATGAAAGATGACGAGATTCTTTGCGATTTTTACGATTTTGAATTGCAAAAAGTTGGAAATAGTGGATTGTACCAAATTGAAAAGGTATTAGAGACTCGTACTCGCAAGGGTAAGTGACAGTTGCCTGTTCGCTGGCTAGGATACATATCTGATTTTGATTCCTGAATACCCACCGAGGACGTTCATAATGTCTAATCATTTTTATGTGACATTCATGTTCAATGTTTCTGACCCTCTCTATGACGATTTGAATAAAACGAGTGATTTTTGGATAACACTTTCTCCTTGCATTAAATTTGAGGGAAGGTATGAAGTTAATCTTGTAGATTGTATTCTCAAAAATATATATGATATCATAGGTAAGGATCGCACATATGATGTAAAAATTAGAACACACGATTCACCACTCGTTAGCGATTAAGAGATAGAAAATATCAATTTATATGAATATCCCTTTGTCACATTACCATATTTGGAGTTTGATAGTATGAATGATTTGTGTCGTGGTTTTAATGGAAGAATTTACGCTCGTAAAAATAATGCCTTTCAATTTAACTATTCAATGGAAGACGGCAAGACCTACATTAGTTCACCCATTGAAAACGCAAATGTTATTCTCAATGATAATCTAAGAGATGTTCTTGGTTTTAAAGATAACATAATCAATGGCAAAAGTGGTGTAAGCGCTAGCGGCATAGATCGAGTTATTTTTGCAGAGTATCCACCGCCTTCTCCTCGGACAGCTGTATATTTTTTGCGCACCCTCTGTCGAAAGATCGAGAGCCGGTAATGCCAATGTCCCCCTCCTTTGTTTTCTTAAACGAAAATCAAGTGGATACATTCATCACTAAAATACAAAGCACCTTCAATACATTCAAGTCAACACTTTGGATTTGGAGCTCTGTCAGATAACATTAAGAAGTGAATTGGAAGATCCTCTAGCAATAATAAAATATTTGGCTCTGATTAAATGTCAATTTCGAACCATTCAGTAAGATGGCTAATAGAAGTCATATTGTTTGTCCTCATATTGATTGCTATATTGCCACTCTTGGACCACGACGGTTGTGTCATGGAATGCACTATTACAGGAATTGTTCGTCCGTGTCCGGTTACGGTCTCAGCTATTGGTTTGCTAAACGGTTTCGCTCTGCACCATTTCTGGCTAGAAAATATATCGCACGGGTTGCCGTGGATTTTGCGTCCGATACACTACATGATGGGGTCTCTGGGATAAATTTCAAGAAAGTGTTTCACTAAATCTATGGTCCTGCGTGCGATCCCTTGGTGAGCGATTGAAAGGATGAAAAGGCAGAAAAGGTTTAAAAAGGATGTGAAAAACCTCATCACTCATCAGTCTCAACTCAGCTTGGAAGCGTAAAGCATCAACAAAGAAAGTAAAAAGATCGAAAAATGATTTCTTTTCCTAGAAAATGGCATATCTACCAAACAAAGAATTTCATCCTTCAGTCAACTCATCTCTAAATATTTTCAACTTAGAAAATTTAGATTTCAGTGTAAAAAACGGATACTATGAACAATTTTATCCGCTACAAACGCTCTCTGAAAATGTCAATTCTCAAATTTATTCCAGTGAAGATTATTTCATAGTTTTGGCTTCAACTTTTATAGATTTACATGTCGTTGTTAAAAAATCTAACAATAGAAAATCAAGTTCAGCCGAGGGGTTATCCTATGAAAATTGTGTACTATACAATTTGCTTAGAAAAATGAGAGAAATAAGTATTTCTACTTACATGGAACGTTGATGAGAACGAGCAATAATCTTTCAAATTGTGCAAGTAATATACAGTTCATCTTGATGACTCCAATGTCTTATAAGCTCTTGAAAGGTATGGGTATTGGATATGAATACAAAACAGACACCGACACTAGCAATATTCTTAGAGATGTGACAACTAAAGATTTACATTTAGTTGATAAACTAAGTCATGAGATATCCAATATATCTCAATGGTTGCCTTCCAATGTTAAGATTGGTATAAAACTACAACTCACACCGTCCCATTTTATTTTGCCAAAAGTACTTGGCACTGTACTCGATGTAACAGTCTCTCTCAGCTCGGCAATACTTCATGCTCGAAAACAACAAGTTATGAGCTCTGTTGCCTTGGAAATTGAAAAATTAAGAGCCTCTGGAAATAATATCAAATTGCTTGTTTCTCATACAATCTCAAATCAACTTCATATTGCTAAGGTTTTCAATGGTGAAACTCCTTCAAAACTTGCTTTGGCTTTTGTAAAAAGCGCTAGCGCCGTTGGATCATGGTCAAATTCCTCGCATAAATTTGAAATGTTTGGACTTTCATCTCTTGTGTGTAAAGTAAATAGAATTCCACTCTACAATTTATCCTTTGACAAATCCTATAGGACCCTATATGAATTTACAAAGCTATCCCTAGATCAAGATTCAAAATTATTCGAAAATGGTATAACCGAAGAAATGTTTGCAAAAACTCATGGTATCATTGCATTGGATTTGTCCGGTACTCAAGATATGATTATTACCCGAACGGGGAGTGCCCTTTTAGAGTGTACCTTTGCCAAGCCATAGGAGGAAAGTATTGCATTAACGTAGCTAAATAAATTTTAAACCTATTGGGAAATTATCTCTGATGGCAGTGTTCTATTAGACTTGGCACCATGAACACGAACGAAATAATCAATTTATTCAATTTGGATCCATAAATGTCAAATATAACGCCTATTGAATACCTTCGGATTTCCTGGAGCATATTCAACATGTTAACAATATCATTATCAATATTAATAGCAGCCCATCAAGTGTAAAGACAGGGCATCGGTTATGCATCTTCCAAACAAGAAAGCAATATAGAATTTTTTGATCCTCTTGGCCTACCGTATACATTCTAATTCCCTCAAATTAAAAATTTTCTTGAACAGATCGAAAAATCCATTATTCAAAATCAGAAGCAGATACAGGAATTATCAACAAAAAGCTCAGGTTTCATGCACTATTGTATTTTGTTTTCCGATGTCGCGGACATACTTACAGTGAATTCCTAAAAATTTATGGTGACAAATCTCCTTTGAACAACTTTCTATTTGAAAATGCGCTTTCCTACCTCTGTAACATAAATTTCGGTGCTCTAAGAGTGAAATGCCTTAAAAATTTATGTAAATTTTTTTATTAATAAAATTTGTATGGACAAAACATTGTGTCCTTTTAGATTTCTTCTTCTACGTATAGGTAATCATCAGAAACGATAGGTGCCAGCAGTTCTTCAGGATTTAACTTGTATTGATCTTGGCATGCAAAGTCAGGATCACATTTTCTACGATATATTGTGACGTCGCTAAATAATTTTTAAACCTATTGGGAAATTACCTCTGATGGCAGTGTTCTATTAGACTTGGCACCATGAACACGAACGAAATAATCAATTTATTCAATTTGGATCCATAAATATCCAAATATAAAGCCTATTGCATACCTTTGGATTTCCTGGAGCATATTCAACATGTTAACAATATCATTATCAATATTAATAGCAGTCCATCAAGTGTAAAGACAGGGCATCGGTTATGCATCTTCCAAACAAGAAAGCAATATAGAATATTTTGATCCTCTTGGCCTACCGTATACATTCTAATCCCCTCAAATTAAAAATTTTCTTGAACAGAGTGAAAAATCTATTATTCAAAATCAGAAGCAGGAACAAGAATTATCAACCAAAAGCTCAGGTTTCATGCACTATTATATTTTGTTTTCCGATGTCGCGGACATACTTACAGTGAATTCCTAAAAATTTATGGTGACAATTCTCCTTCGAACAACTTTCTAGTTGAAAATGTGCTTTCCTACCTCTGTAACATAAATTTCGGTGCTCTAAGAGTGAAATGCCTTAAAAGTTTATGTAAATTTTTTTATTAATAAAATTTGTATGGACAAAACATTGTGTCCTTTTAGATTTCTTCTTCTTCGTATAGGTAATAGTCAGAAACGATAAGTGGCAGCAGCTCTTCAGGATTTAACTTGTATTGATCTTGGCATGCAAAGTCAGGATCACATTTTCTACAGTATATTGTAACTTCTTTTTTATTAAATCTTCTTGTAAAGCCAATAATACTATTCTGATTCATATTATCAAATTCACATGTTTCAATTCGCTTATTTGAAGTAATTTCACACACAGAAGTGAAGTCATATGAAGAGTCACTTTCTGTAACAGCCAAATAAAAGTCTGCAGGTTTATAATCATAGTAGCCGGTACCTTCACAGCGATGACGTAAGACCCAAAATCTTTTATTATTCCAGCAATTGGAGGGTAGACCAGGTTCTTCTTCCCAAAACAATTTAAATCCACGACGATGTCAGTCTATTAAAAATAAACTGAACTCACGTTTAAGGTTTTTTGTGGTCATGCTAGGGTCAGTATTTTCCCATTGATCACATTTATCATAATGACAATTGGAGCGTAAGAAACCTCAAACACGAGAGTCACAAATTTCTTCAAGACGGAAAGTACAGTCTTTAATTTGCACAGCATATCCTTAATGCAATATACGTGTATTGTATAATCTACACTTTTCATTATAGTCATCAGCAAAAGTACAATTTTCACAGGATGACCAGCTAACCAATGTATACAAACATAATGGACATGTGTAAAACGTTTTTCGATGTTGACTGTCTCACTTCCAAAAAGGAACTGTACCACGATAAATAAAATGTCTTCTAGGAGGAATGACGTCACAGTGCTTTCATTGGAATCCAGGGCTCTCATCGGAATCCCATTTTAATTTCCTAGGGATGTCTTTAAAATCCCATACTATTTTCCTGTGGACCTATTTAAAACGCGAGGGTGTGTAGCTAGCGGTGTTCCCTTTAACAGAACGGGTGAGCGTGTGGCACATGGGCTAGTAACTCCTATTATTGGTACTTGTGTATTATACTGACCACACTCCGATAACTCATATAAAAAATAATGAAACAGCTGGAATCCCGGGAATCTTGCCAGGGCATGTTGTCGAAATTCTACCAGGGTTGTCATGACGTCAAAGGGCTGTCATGGGAATCTGGCCATGTTTATTTCCTAGGGATGTCACAGGAATCCTATGGGAAACTGCTATAGATGTCGTGGTTTCACAGGGCATGCTGCAGAAACAGGGCGTCATAGAAATCCCATGTTAATTTCCTAGGGATGTCGTCGAAGTAATCATGGGGATACTACTATTTGCTGAATCATATGGTGTTAAATGATGTAGATTAGATACATTTGGAAACCACAAGCGTATATATTTTTGAATTTGACTAAATAAGAAAGGGAAACAGGAATTTGAAATAGTACAAAATTTTTCTTTTTCACAATCCCTCATTGTGTGGGTCTTTAAAAGATGAAAAATTAAGGCTACAAAAATACAAACTTCAGCAACTTGTATAATTTACTTCCCTCATCCCTGAACTCTGGGGTACATTTTATGCAATTAGGTACAATTATTGGACCTTTCGACTAGTGTAAAGGAAATGGTTATTTCAAAATTTTGGGTGGGTAGCTAAAAGGTCATTAGGAAGGAGGGGAGTTGATTACCCTCCTATCACTTTTGACACTTGAAAAGGGCAATTGAACTTTCAATTTCCATCCAAATGAGCCACATTGGAATCTTAACATTGGACGTGATCGTCTCTTACTAGGTTGCTAGCTACCGCTGCAACCCGGATGCTAGCTACTGCTGCAACCCGGATTCACATATATAGTTGTGAGAGGCAATGTGGCAGAGTGGTCCAAGGCGCTGGTGTTAGCCACCAGTCTCTTCAGAGGCGTGGGTTCAAATCTTATCGCGGGTATACGATTATGATTTATGTACAAAAATCAAATATCTTTGAAAAGACTGCAGTATGAAAAGTCATCAAAAATGCAGTTTTTAATTGAAAATTTTATTCTCTCTTAGAAATAATTTATTTTAGTTACAATGAGCCATTGTAAAATGAGCCATTGAACAACTCTCTACGATGTTCCAGTGCCATGCTATCTGTGTAAAAGAAGAAAGAAAAAAGAAAAAAATATGCCGTTTAGGCAGAATGTTCTAGTAGCTGCCACTTTTCTTGATTTTCAAGTCAATATATTTCCCTTGCTGTTGAAGCCAAGGGACAGAAAGTTTCCTATACAGGGGTTTCGGACAAGGTGGTTCTAATGGTGTAAATTTTGTTTTGATCTGACTCCTTTTTTAGGAGCTATGGGTTTTTATATTTCTTAACATTAGACGTGATCGTCTCTTACTAGGTTAATAGCTACCGCTGCAACCCGGATGTGGATTGGTCAAAAAAAAAAATCCTAGGTAGCACAACAATCGCACTGCCTAAGAAAAGAGTAATATGACTTCAGTGTAGTATTTGTTGATTATTTTCTTATGATCAGGTCCCTCCGTATGAAAGAAATAGTCATAAACACTCCGGAGAAGGCTCATTCGAATGTAAATTGAAGTTCTAGTACGCCTTTTAAGATTTGAAAACAATTGAATTAGACCCTTTCTAAAATTTCTTAAATATCACCCCCCCCCCCCCCCCCAAAAAAAAATCGTAAAATATTTCGATGTTGCTATTTTGCTACAGTAGTCGAAAGGCTCAATAACTGGTACTGTTCTTTCTTCTGTAACCCACATGCGAAATTGTACAGCGAAGATACTGAAGAAACTAGTCAAACAGATTTTTTCAACGGAGATTTCCTATGCTGAGGATTGCGAACAGTGATTTCTTACTGCGTTTACAATATTTAAACTTTTGTTTTTGGGGGCTTAGGGGGAAAAAGATACCTAGGTTAGGTAACGTATTTAAAATATGCTATGCTTTATCCCCCACCCCCTCTAATGTACAAATATATAGCCGAATTTTTTTTCTAAACTATAATATTTTTATCCTGTTTTGTTTAATTTTATTAGCATTAACTTATTTACACATATCTATTATTATTGGAAAGGAGATGTTTGATCCTACATCTCCAACAAGGCCAAGAGTATTAGGGTGAAAATTCCAGAGAATATTGATCTAAATCAAGAGACATTATATGTCTCCAACCTGTCCAAAGGGAATATATGCGACACCTCAGAAACAGCTAAGGATATTAATTTGAAACTCTCAAGGGATGTTTAGAAGGATGCTGAAAACTACATAAGAAGAGAGTATCTACATCCAGGTGGTCAAAGGGTGAATATGCAATTACTCAGAAAAGGCTAGGGGTATTAAGCTGAAATTTTAGGGAATTTTGAGGAGATGTTAAATGAAACCAAAAGACATTGTAATACATTCAGCTAGTCAAAATGACGCATTTGCAATTTCTCAGGAAACAGATAGGCGAATTGAGTAGAAACTTTTATGCAATTTTGAGTTATGTATTGAACTAAATCAAAAGACACTATTTGCTTCCACATCGTTAAAAATGTGTAATATCTCAAGAACTGCTGTTAGTATTTAGTTAAAATTTTATCGAAAGGGGAGGGAGATGTTGGACTAAACCAAGGACCACTATGTGCATGACTATTCATTTTAATTGTTGTTCGAATTGGGTTATATCGATCCATTGATAGGACTTTCTGTTCCTTTTAAGTTCAAATTACTCCACGAATTTATTTAAGAATTATAATAAATAGGCACTTTAAGGTAAGGAAGTAAGAGAGTTTTTCTTATAGGGCTTAGTTCAGAAAAGAAGAGAAACTACGTTAGTTCTGTTATATTCATTCATTCTCTAGACACATACTAGGTTATTCATTATCTAGTCTAGACAATTGTAGGTTAATGGAGGACGAAAAATATGCAGTTAGTTACGTTAATTTAGCCGGTATCATCAAAAGTATTTGCTTGCTAGTGTGTCTAGATAAGAAATCTTTACAGAATGATGTCACAGCAACTCCCAGGTACAAAATTTAGTTAATAGAGGGAAAGGTGGTTAAAAGCTTGCAGATACAGAAGAATGACCAAACCTTACAAATTGACGCCAACTGAACTTGCTCTTTCACCAAAAGATCACTTTGAAGATAATCCTGATAAATTTATTAGCAATGAAACAATTGCTGGTAATGAAAACTTAATTTTACTTCAAAATGCCCTTTGAGGTGTCAAAAGACATAAACCTCATCGCGAAAAACTGGTCAAAGTAAATGTCATTTCTCAAATTTCTAAAAGTACTGAAAGTTTTGAAACTTTAAAAAACCCAAAAAAGAAGAAGAAGATTTATTAATAAGTATTGTAAACACGTCGTCTCTATCCTATCAGGAGCTAAGTAAAAGACTCTTGACTTATCTCACTGAAAATGAACAAATTGATCAGAAAAGAATGACGTTAAAATTCACTGCAAAAGTTACAATTTAATTGAGTTATTATAAGATTTGACTGCAAATCGTAAAAGACTCGAATCCTTTGATAGTCGTTTATATTAATTTTTAAAGTGGTCAAATTTTCCAAAAAGTCTAATTAGGAATCAACCTGTTTTAAAACGATTAAGTGAATTTGAAGAAATACCACGAGATATATCTTTGGATAGCAAGGCAAGTGGGCCTGGTAAGGGTATTAAACGAATACGTCTTTCCACATCATTTTAGTGAACGAAAGGGTAGCGGGCTTTTCACACCACGATTAAGTTCAAAATGGATCAAGTTTTGAAGGGTGTTTATGAAAATATTGGAGAAACAGGAAGTTTAAGTTTTCCCACTACACCTTCTAAAGTTACTGGAATTGAAAAGAAACTATCAAAAGAGTATTTACAAAAGTAATCCAGTAATACTCTTTATCGAAATCATAGGACTAGAGGTCGTGACTACCGAAATATTAAGCCATTTACCCTCTGCATATATTACAGGCAGATCTTTTGACTCTGGACGGGATTCAAAGACGTCATAATAGACCCTAAAAATATATTTTACTTGCAATAAGTGTTTTTGGTCAATATGCATATGCAGTTCCATTGGAGTCAACGAGAGACGATGCAGTTGCTAAATGCCCTTGAATCCATGTTTGAACAATATTCATGTACAAAAATTCAAACAGATCGCGGAAGTAAATTTGTTAATCCACCTGTAAAAAGGGTTTTATAGAAATATAATACAGTACTCTATCATAGTCAAGGTCCTTTAAGGCGGTATTGGCTGAATGTTTGATACAAAATATTCGTCTTTTGATTTCAAGAAATTGCACATTGAAAATACTGCTACATTTATTCAAGATTTAAATAAAATCATGTTGATTTTCTATCAAAGCCCTTATCGATCCTTGTCAAATCTTAGCCCTATTGAAGTTCATCGTAGTTACAATTTACTTTTTATTACACAATTTTCCAATAAAAGAAGGGGAAGAAAAAATTTAATATTGGTGATACTGTTTGAATCAGTCAAACAAAATATATTTTTGAAAAGGGGAATTACTTGTGGTCTACTTTACTTTTTAAAGTGTCGAAAATCTTAGACACTAAACCTGTAACGTATTGTCTTCGTGATATGAAAGATGACGAGATTCTTCGCGATTTTTACGATTTTGAATTGCAAAAAGTTGGAAATAGTGGATTGTACCAAATTGAAAAGGTATTAAAGACTCGTACTCGCAAGGGTAAGTGACAGTTGCCTGTTTGCTGGCTAGGATACATATCTGATTTTGATTCCTGAATAACCACTGAGGACGTTCATAATGTCTAATCATTTTTATGTGACATTCATGTTCAATGTTTCTGACCCTCTCTATGACGATTTGAATAAAACGAGTGATTTTTGGATAACACTTTCTCCTTGCATTAAATTTGAGGGAAGGTATGAAGTTAATCTTGTAGATTGTATTCTCAAAAATATATATGATATCATAGGTAAGGATCGCACATATGATGTAAAAATTAGAACACACGATTCACCACTCGTTAGCGATTAAGAGATAGAAAATATCAATTTATATGAATATCCCTTTGTCACATTACCATATTTGGAGTTTGATAGTATGAATGATTTGTGTCGTGGTTTTAATGGAAGAATTTACGCTCGTAAAAATAATGCCTTTCAATTTAACTATTCAATGGAAGACGGCAGGACCTACATTAGTTCACCCATTGAAAACGCAAATGTTATTCTCAATGATAATCTAAGAGATGTTCTTGGTTTTAAAGATAACATAATCAATGGCAAAAGTGGTGTAAGCGCTAGCGGCATAGATCGAATTATTTTTGCAGAGTATCCACCGCCTTCTCCTCGGACAGCTGTATATTTTTTGCGCACCCTCTGTCGAAAGATCGAGAGCCGGTAATGCCAATGTCCCCCTCCTTTGTTTTCTTGAACGAAAATCAAGTGGATACATTCATCACTAAAATACAAAGCACCTTCAATACATTCAAGTCAACACTTCGGATTTGGAGCTCTGTCAGATAACATTAAGAAGTGAATTGGAAGATCCTGTAGCAATAATAAAATATTTGGCTCTGATTAAATGTCAATTTCGACCCATTCAGTAAGATGGCTAATAGAAGTCATATTGTTTGTCCTCATATTGATTGCTATATTGCCACTCTTGGACCACGACAGTTGGGTCATGGAATGCACTATTACAGGAATTGTTCGTCCGTGTCCGGTTACGGTCTCAGCTATTGGTTTGCTAAACGGTTTCGCTCTGCACCATTTCTGGCTAGAAAATATATCGCACGGGTTGCCGTGGATTTTGCGTCCGATACACTACATGATGGGGTCTCTGGGAGAAATTTCAAGAAAGTGTTTCACTAAATCCTTGGTCCAGCGCGCGATCCCTTGGCGAGCGATTGAAAGGACGACAAAGCAGAAAAGGTTTAAAAAGGATGTGAAAAACCTCATCACTCATCAGTCTCAACTCAGCTTGGAAGCGTAAAGCATCAACAAAGAAAGTAAAAAGATCGAAAAATGATTTCTTCTCCTAGAAAATGGCATATCTACCAAACAAAGAATTTCATCCTTCAGTCAACTCATCTCTAAATATTTTCAACTTAGAAAATTTAGATTTCAGTGTAAAAAACGGATACTATGAACAATTTTATCCGCTACAAACGCTCTCTGAAAATGTCAATTCTCAAATTTATTCCAGTGAAGATTATTTCATAGTTTTGGCTTCAACTTTTATAGATTTACATGTCGTTGTTAAAAAATCTAACAATAGAAAATCAAGTTCAGCCGAGGGGTTATCCTATGAAAATTGTGTACTATACAATTTGCTTAGAAAAATGAGAGAAATAAGTATTTCTACTTACATGGAACGTTGATGAGAACGAGCAATAATCTTTCAAATTGTGCAAGTAATATACAGTTCATCTTGATGACTCCAATGTCTTATAAGCTCTTGAAAGGTATGGGTATTGGATATGAATACAAAACAGACACCGGCACTAGCAATATTCTTAGAGATGTGACAACTAAAGATTTACATTTAGTTGATAAACTAAATCATGAGATATCCAATATATCTCAATGGTTGCCATCCAATGTTAAGATTGGTATAAAACTACAACTCACACCGTCCCATTTTATTTTGCCAAAAGTACTTGGCACTGTACTCGATGTAACAGTCTCTCTCACCTCGGCAATACTTCATGCTCGAAAACAACAAGTTATGAGCTCTGTTGCCTTGGCAATTGAAAAATTAAGAGCCTCTGGAAATAATATCAAATTGCTTGTTTCTCATACAATCTCAAATAAACTCCATATTGCTAAGGTTTTCAATGGTGAAACTCCTTCAAAACTTACTTTGGCTTTTGTAAAAAGCGCTAGCGCCGTTGGATCATGGTCAAATTCCTCGCATAAATTTGAAATGTTTGGACTTTCATCTCTTGTGTGTAAAGTAAATAGAATTCCACTCTACAATTTATCCTTTGACAAATCCTATAGGACCCTTTATGAATTTACAAAGCTATCCCTAGATCAAGATTCAAAATTATTCGAAAATGGTATAACCGACGAAATGTTTGCAAAAACTCATGGTATCATTGCATTGGATTTGTCCGGCACTCAAGATATGATTATTACCCGAATGGGGAGTGCCCTTTTAGAGTGTACCTTTGCCAAGCCATTGGAGGAAACTATTGCATTAACGTAGCTAAATCAATTTTAAACCTATTGGGAAATTATCTCTGATGGCAGTGTTCTATTAGACTTGGCACCATGAACACGAACGAAATAATCAATTCATTCAATTTGGATCCATAAATGTCAAATATAACGCCTATTGAATACCTTCGGATTTCCTGGAGCATCTTCAACATGTTAACAATATCATTATCAATATTAATAGCAGCCCATCAAGTGTAAAGACAGGGCATCGGTTATGCATCTTCCAAACAAGAAAGCAATATAGAATTTTTTGATCCTCTTGGCCTACCGTATACATTCTAATTCCCTCAAATTAAAAATTTTCTTGAACAGATCGAAAAATCCATTATTCAAAATCAGAAGCAGATACAGGAATTATCAACAAAAAGCTCAGGTTTCATGCACTATTATATTTTGTTTTCCGATGTCGCGGACATACTTACAGTGAATTCCTAAAAATTTATGGTGACAAATCTCCTTTGAACAACTTTCTATTTGAAAATGCGCTTTCCTACCTCTGTAACATAAATTTCGGTGCTCTAAGAGTGAAATGTCTTAAAAATTTATGTAAATTTTTTTATTAATAAAATTTGTATGGACAAAACATTGTGTCCTTTTAGATTTCTTCTTCTACGTATAGGTAATCATCAGAAACGATAAGTGCCAGCAGTTCTTCAGGATTTAACTTGTATTGATCTTGGCATGCAAAGTCAGGATCACATTTTCTACAATATATTGTGACGTCGCTAAATAAATTTTAAACCTATTGGGAAATTACCTCTGATGGCAGTCTTCTATTAGACTTGGAACCATGAACACGAACGAAATAATCAATTTATTCAATTTGGATCCATAAATATCCAAATATAAAGCCTATTGCATACCTTTGGATTTCCTGGAGCATATTCAACATGTTAACAATACCATTATCAATATTAATAGCAGTCCATCAAGTGTAAAGACAGGGCATCGGTTATGCATCTTCCAAACAAGAAAGCAATATAGAATTTTTTGATCCTCTTGGCCTACCGTATACATTCTAATCCCCTCAAATTAAAAATTTTCTTGAACAGAGTGAAAAATCTATTATTCAAAATCAGAAGCAGGAACAAGAATTATCAACCAAAAGCTCAGGTTTCATGCACTATTATATTTTGTTTTCCGATGTCGCGGACATACTTACAGTGAATTCCTAAAAATTTATGGTGACAATTCTCCTTCGAACAGCTTTCTAGTTGAAAATGTGCTTTCCTACCTCTGTAACATAAATTTCGGTGCTGTAAGAGTGAAATGCCTTAAAAATTTATGTAAATTTTTTATTAATAAAATTTGTATGGACAAAAAATTGTGTCCTTTTAGATTTATTCTTCTTCGTATAGGTAATAGTCAGAAACGATAAGTGGCAGCAGCTCTTCAGGATTTAACTTGTATTGATCTTGGCATGCAAAGTCAGGATCACATTTTCTACAGTATATTGTAACTTCTTTTTTATTAAATCTTCTTGTAAAGCCAATAATACTATTCTGATTCATATTATCAAATTCACATGTTTCAATTCGCTTATTTGAAGTAATTTCACACACAGAAGTGAAGTCATATGAAGAGTCACTTTCTGTAACAGCCAAATAAAAGTCTGCGGGTTTATAATCATAGTAGCCGGTACCTTCACAGCGATGACGTAAGACCCAAAATCTTTTATTATTCCAGCAATTGGAGGGTAGACCAGGTTCTTCTTCCCAAAACAATTTAAATCCACGACGATGTCAGTCTATTAAAAATAAACTGAACTCACGTTTAAGGTTTTTTGTGGTCATGCTAGGGTCAGTATTTTCCCATTGATCACATTTATCATAATGACAATTGGAGCATAAGAAACCTCAAACACGAGAGTCACAAATTTCTTCAAGACAGAAAGTACAGTCTTTAATTTGCACAGCATATCCTTAATGCAATATACGTGTATTGTATAATCTACACTTTTCATTATAGTCATCAGCAAAAGTACAATTTTCACAGGATGACCAGCTAACCAATGTATACAAACATAATGGACATGTGTAAAACGTTTTTCGATGTTGACTGTCTCACTTCCAAAAAGGAACTGTACCTCGATAAATAAAATGTCTTCTAGGAGGAATGACGTCACAGTGCTTTCATTGGAATCCAGGGCTCTCATCGGAATCCCATTTTAATTTCCTAGGGATGTCTTTAAAATCCCATATTATTTTCCTGTGGACCTATTTAAAACGCGAGGGTGTGTAGCTACCGGTGTTCCCTTTAATAGAACGGGTGAGCGTGTGGCACATGGGCTAGTAACTCCTATTATTGGTATTTGTGTATTATACTGACCACACTCCGATAACTCATATAAAAAATAATGAAACAGCTGGAATCCCGGGAATCTTGCCAGGGCATGTTGTCGAAATTCTACCAGGGTTGTCATGACGTCAAAGGGCTGTCATGGGAATCTGGCCATGTTTATTTCCTAGGGATGTCACAGGAATCCTATTGGAAACTGCTATAGATGTCGTGGTTTCACAGGGCATGTTGCAGAAACAGGGCGTCATAGAAATCCCATGTTAATTTCCTAGGGATGTCGTCGAAGTAATCATGGGGATACTACTATTTGCTGAATCATATGGTGGTAAATGATGTAGATTAGATAAATTTGGAAACCACAAGCGTATATATTTTTGAATTTGACTAAATAAGAAAGGGAAACAGGAATTTGAAATAGCACAACATTTTTCTTTTTCACAATCCCTCATTGTGTGGGTCTTTAAAAGATGAAAAATTAAGGCTACAAAAATACAAACTTCAGCAACTTGTATAATTTACTTCCCTCATCCCTGAACTCTGGGGTACATGTTATGCAATTAGGTACAATTATTGGACCTTTCGACTAGTGTAAAGGAAATGGTTATTTCAAAATTTTGGGTGGGTAGCTAAAAGGTCATTAGGAAGGAGGGGAGTTGATTGCCCTCCTATCACTTTTGACACTTGAAAAGGGCAATTGAACTTTCAATTTCCATCCAAATGAGCCACATTCGAATCTTAACATTGGACGTGATCGTCTCTTACTAGGTTGCTAGCTACCGCTGCAACCCGGATGCTAGCTACTGCTGCAACCCGGATTCACATATATAGTTGTGAGAGGCAATGTGGCAGAGTGGTCCAAGGCGCTGGTTTTAGCCACCAGTCTCTTCGGAGGCGTGGGTTCAAATCTTATCGCGGGTATACGATTATGATTTATGTACAAAAATCAAATATCTTTGAAAAGACTGCAGTATGAAAAGACATCAAAAATGCAGTTTTTAATTGAAAATTTTATTCTCTCTTAGAAATAATTTATTTTAGTTACAATGAGCCATTGTAAAATGAGCCATTGAACAACTCTCTACGATGTTCCAGTGCCATGCTATCTGTGTAAAAGAAGAAAGAAAAAAGAAAAAAATATGCCGTTTAGGCAGAATGTTCTATTAGCTGCCACTTTTCTTGATTTTCAAGTCAATATATTTCCCTTGCTGTTCAAGCCATGGGACAGAAAGTTTCCTATACAGGGGTTTCGGACAAGGTGGTTCTAATGGTGTAAATTTTGTTTTGATCGGACTCCTTTTTTAGGAGCTATGGGTTTTTATATTTCTTAACATTAGACGTGATCGTCTCTTACTAGGTTAATAGCTACCGCTGCAACCCGGATGTGGATTGGTCAAAAAAAAATCCTAGGTAGCACAACAATCGCACTGCCTAAGAAAAGAGTAATATGACTTCAGTGTAGTATTTGTTGATTATTTTCTTATGATCAGGTCCCTCCGTATGAAAGAAATAGTCATAAACACTCCGGAGAAGGCTCATTCGAATGTAAATTGAAGTTCTAGTACGCCTTTTAAGATTTGAAAACAATTGAATTAGACCCTTTCTAAAATTTCTTAAATATCACCCCCCCCCCCCAAAAAAAAATCGTAAAATATTTCGATGTTGCTATTTTGCTACAGTAGTCGAAAGGCTCAATAACTGGTACTGTTCTTTCTTCTGTAACCCACATGCGAAATTGTACAGCGAAGATACTGAAGAAACTAGTCAAACAGATTTTTTCAACGGAGATTTCCTATGCTGAGGATTGCGAACAGTGATTTCTTACTGCGTTTACAATATTTAAACTTTTGTTTTTGGGGGCTTAGGGGGAAAAAGACACCTAGGTTAGGTAACGTATTTAAAATATGCTATGCTTTATCCCCCACCCCCCTAATGTACAAATATATAGCCGAAATTTTTTTCTAAACTATAATATTTTTATCCTGTTTTGTTTAATTTCATTAGCATTAACTTATTTACACATATCTATTATTATTGGAAAGGAGATGTTTGATCCTACATCTCCAAAAAGGCCAAGAGTATTAGGGTGAAAATTCCAGAGAATATTGATCTAAATCAAGAGACATTATATGTATCCAACCTGTCCAAAGGGGATATATGCGACACCTCAGAAACAGCTAAGGATATTAATTTGAAACTCTCAAGGGATGTTTAGAAGGATGCTGAAAACTACATAAGAAGAGAGTATCTACATCCAGGTTGTCAAAGAGTGAATATGCAATTACTCAGAAAAGGCTAGGGGTATTAAGCTGAAATTTCAGGGAATTTTGAGGAGATGTTAAATGAAACCAAAAGACATTGTAATACATTCAGCTAGTCAAAATGACGCATTTGCAATTTCTCAGGAAACAGATAGGCGAATTGATTAGAAACTTTTATGGAATTTTGAGTTATGTATTGAACTAAATCAAAAAACACTGTTTGCTTCCACATCGTTAAAAATATGTAATATCTCAAGAACTGCTGTTAGTATTTAGTTAAAATTTTATCGAATGGGGAGGGAGATGTTGGACTAAACCAAGGACCACTATGTGCATGACTATTTATTTTAATTGTTGTTCGAATTGGGTTATATCGATCCATTGATAGGACTTTCTGTTCCTTTTAAGTTCAAATTACTCCACGAATTTATTAAAGAATTATAATAAATAGACACTTTCAGGTAAAGAAGTAAGAGAGTTTTTCTTATAGGGCTTAGTTCAGAAAAGAAGAGAAACTAGGTTAGTTCTGTTATATTCATTCATTCTCTAGACACATACTAGGTTATTCATTATCTAGTCTAGACAATTGAAGGTTAATGGAGGGCGAAAAATATGCAGTTAGTTACGTTAATTTAGCCGTTATCATCAAAAGTATTTGCTTGCTAGTGTGTCTAGATAAGAAATCTTTACAGAATGATGTCATAGCAACTCCCAGGTACGAAATTTAGTTAATAGACAGAAAGGTGGTTAAAAGCTTGCAGATACAGAACTAGGAAGTTATGAATATGTCCTTATTCTTCAGGTAAAGTTCTTCAGGTTTTTTCCAAAAATTTTAGAGTTTTGCTGTGCAAGTAACATTCAATTATTTGGCTCCATATATTGACATAAACTATGCCTTTGAATCCAATGTAAGGGCTAGAATATGCATAGAGTAAGATGAAAAAATTTCTTTCACGCCTAAACGTTGCGACGTTTAGACATGACTGCGACAAAATCTTCTTTTCTGAACTCCCATGAAATTTGATATGGATATTCGTTATTGCCACATCCTGGAGCCACACTGCTCTTGTGTCAGGGTACTCTTGTTTTGAAGCGGAAAGGTGAAAATGTCAGACTTTAGCGAAAAGAGGAGAAGGGACTTATATGGGTGGTAGTTCACCTTATGTACAGTGTAGTTCGCAGTGGTTGATACATTTAACGTCAACCATTTATGAAGATTTGTCTTTTGGTTGTTTCAAAATTATGAAGCTTTTAGAGCGATATCACATTTTCATTCCCACTACAACGTTCAACTGTGAAAATAAATGAGCATAAACAATTATTTGCCTTTTATTCATAAATTTCAATTATTAACATTCGTTGATTCCCAAAGACCTTCTAAGGAAAAACTTCCAAGGAAAAATTTATAAGGAAAGCTGCGTATTCTTATGCTGTTTGGTGCCACATATTTTTACTTAATTTTTTGTTGATTTTCAACCTGTTCGTCATTTTTTTTTTGCCACCGAGACCTAAAACTGCTTATTTTGAGACCTTTTTTTAATTGAAAATTCAATTCTCAGTTTTTTCAAATTTTATAAGATAGTTGTGGCTTATATACTATCAGTATATTTCACTGTCCTCGCTACTTTAAGTATTCTCCATTATTCTGGTTTTTTAACCTACCCCATGCCCCCCCCGTCCAACCTAAAATTATTATCTGACCATTCTTCCAACAGATCCAACAGATCTAAACTATTATATTTTTATCCTGTTTTGTTTAATTTCATTAGCATTAACTTATTTACACATATCTATTATTATTGGAAAGGGGATGTTTGATTCTACATCTCCAAAAAGGCCAAGAGTATTAGGGTCAAAATTCCAGAGAATATTGATCTAAATCAAGAGACATTATATGTATCCAACCTGTCCAAAGGGCATATATGCGACACCTCAGAAACAGCTAAGGATATTAAGTTGAAACTCTTAAGGGATGTTTAGAAGGATGCTGAAAACTACATAAGAAGAGAGTATCTACATCCAGGTTATCAAAGGGTGAATATGCAATTTCTCAGAAAAGGCTAGGAGTATTAAGCTGGATTTCAGGGAATTTTGAGGAGATGTTAAATGAAACCAAAAGACATTGTAATACATTCGGGGTGTTCCCATTTGAGCGCTTTCCCATTTGAGCGCCACGGAATTTTGTTCCATTTGAGCGCCACGGAATTTTGTTCCCATTTGAGCGCCACGGAGTACAATTTGAGCGCCAAACCCAAAATTGTGATTTTGCGGTGGATGAAGCGTGGTTTGCTGCCACATTGACCTGTACAAATATTTATTGCCACGAAGACAACGAAAAAAACTGAGGATTTTATTGGGTCAATGGTTGTGAAATAACTCTGTACTGAGAGTTAAGAAGCTAAACGTTTGTTAAGCTTGTGCTTTCATTTGAATGCTAATACCCGAAAGCTGCGATATGGTTTAACACTGGGTAACATGTTACCACAAGCACTAGCAAGAAGATGCCCCTCATCATCAACTATTATTTTTATGTTGGCATTCTCTTTGAGTGCAATAATCTCCGGAGATCTCAATCTCGCATATCCACCATCATAAGAGTTGAATTTTTTTGGTACTCCAAAGAAATTTAATTCCTTACTGTCATGAATATGCACGCATACGTTTCCGATAGTGCTACCACTTGTACTTATTTCATAGTTTAAATACTTCTCCTTGTCAGCATTCAATGCTACAATAACACTATCATGTGAACATACTTTCTTAAAATGCTTCATCTTTACTTCTTAGAGATATGAGTTGTGTTTATTGTTCCACTGTGTAAAAAATACTGATTTAATACATCTAATAAACTAGGTAGTATCGATAAACGGACATAGGGTACCATTGGGAAAGCCGCATCGTGTCTCTTAGCACGCATAGAGTACAATTGTTAGACCCATAAGCATATTTCATTTCATTTTAAGATACATGAAAAAAAGTTGAATAATTTCGAAGTCCAAAAAAAAATTTAGTCCAATAAAAAAAAGTGCTACTACAAACAATATTTTTCTAATAGTAAAAGTTGCAACTAACATTTCTATATCATTCTCATTTTGAATTTGGAAAATATTAAATGTGTTTTTTTTTTTATTTTTATGTTACATGTCATTCCAAGAGATGTAAAAAAAAGTTGAAAAAATATGTCATGCTAAAAAAAATAATACAAAAAAGTTTAAAAAAAACTTCAAAAAAAAATAAAAAAAATGGGGGGG
Organism: Artemia sinica; assembly: GCA_027921565.1. Lineage (NCBI taxonomy): Eukaryota > Metazoa > Arthropoda > Branchiopoda > Anostraca > Artemiidae > Artemia > Artemia sinica. The sequence continues at coordinate 1,995,813 of CM051258.1, read as the reverse complement.
GGGCAAAAAGTTGGAGGGGGGGCCTTCGAATTTTGGGATAGGGGACCTTTGGGGGTTGAGGTCTTTGGTGGCTAGGGTTGTTGGTGCTTATGATCCTTGACGGTTCGTACTCACATACACCTTACTACTTGATTTGCAAGGATTTCTAAGGTTTGTTCTGAATTTCATTATTAAAATTCTTTTCTTGCCATCTATATCTCTCTTAGTATCAACTTTTTAGTATACTATAACGTTAGACCCTATTTTAAATTAACAACACTGTTCAAGCACCACTTGTATATTATATAGAACACATCGGGGAGGTAAAACTTGGTCAACTTACAATGTCATTCTAGCATCGTTAACCATTTTCATAGATTTATGTTGTCTCAAATTTATAACAAATTGCATGAGTTAACAAGCCCTTCGGGGTTACCTTAACTGCTAATCGGTTTAACCCTTTTTCTCCACCTTCATCTGATCCAATTCGCAAATGTTATCTAGCTCTGTTTTTTCCTATTATTCAAATAAGATCGTTCATACAGTCCAATTCGCGAACCCCTTACCCTTTTTGCAAATAGAGTTAGCTTTTACGCAAAATGTTTTAACAGCATATGTCAATCAAACAATTCTGAGTGTAGCATCCGATTTTTTAATTAGCAGCGACACATTCCTAACAAACTACTCTCGAGTTAAGGTAATTGTCCAAAAAATAGGTGTTGCCTCAGAAACCCGTCTGGTAACTCATGTATCGTTCGTAGTAATATGTCACTGTCCTTGGTAAGTCAATTTACCGGTTAAACTGCACTGTATATTTTTGTGTAATTCCATGTGCAATTGAAACCTGCTCGCATTATACCATCTATCGTGAAACCTGGATATTACGCAAGCACTTGTGAAACCTTTATATCACTGTCCTTGGTAAGTCAATGTACCGGTTAGACTGCACTGTATATTCATGCCTCAGGCGAGAGGTAAGACATATTACGCAAGCACTGGTGAAACCTTTATATCACTGTCCTTGTTAAGTCAATGTACCAGTTAGACTGCACTGTATGTTCATGCCTCAGGCATAGGGTTCGGATCAATAGGTGCATTGTAGAGGTAAAACATATTACGCAATCACTGGTGAAACCTTTATATCACTGTCCTTGGTAAGTCAATGTACCGGTTAGACTGCACTGTATATTCATGCCTCAGGCGAGAGGTAAGACATATTACGCAATCACTGGTGAAATCTTATACACTATTACTACTAGCAAGGCACATGAGAAGAATTTGTATAGGAATTCTGGAAAATTCCCCGACTATACAATTTCCCCCGACAAGTTCACCCCCTGAAAACTTCTCTTCCCATAGGAAAATCCCCTTGGAAAACCCCTAGCAGAAAATTCCCCCCACCCGAAAATGAATGCATAATTCCCAATAACTAATACTATGCGTAAACAATGGGGAAATTTTATAACTTCAAGACCTTTCCCCTGGAGCTGTTTGGGGGGGGGGGTCAAGTTATATCCAAAGGTGTAGTTACTGGGCTTTTCAACTTTGATGAACAAAATGGCTATCTCAAAATTTTGATCGGATTATTTTGGGGGAAAGGGGATGGGGAGGGGACCTTGTTGCCCTACAATCATTTTTGTCACTTAAAAAGGGCACTAGAACTTTTAATTTTCATTCGAATGAGCCATCCCACGTTATCCTAGGACCACCAGGCTGATATGATCACCCCTCGGGAAAAACAAAAAAAAAAATAAATAAAATAAACACGCAAACGTGTTCTTTCTTCTGACAAGAAAATACAAATTTCTCATTTTTGCAGGTAGGAGCTTGAAACCTCTACAGTGGGGTTCTGATACGCTGAATCTGCTGGTGTGATTTTCATTAAGATTCTATGACTTTTAGGGGGTTTCCCGCCTTTTTTAAAAAAAAGGCAAATTTTTCAGCCTCGTAGCCTTTAATATGTAAAACTAAACTTAATAAAACTTCTACATTTGCCATCAGCATAATAAGCCAATTCTTTTGGTATATCTATTGGTATCAAAATTCCCTTTTTTAGAGTTTCGGTTACTATTGAGCCGGGTCACTTCTTGCTTACAGTTCGTTACCACGAACTTTTGATTACTTGTTTCAATTCCCAAAAATAACTTTTGGTGCCTGGAAAGCCAGAATTTAAATAAAATCAAATAAAATCAGAAAAAAAAGGCTAAAATGAGAACGACAGTTTCCGATAAAACACAAATTTATTCTATGCTAGAAGAAAGAAAAAGAATAATTTCAAAGGAACTCTTTTTTATTGTTTGCTATAAATTTGTATTTAATTTGGGTTTGTTTTGGGTTTCATTTATTCTTTTAATAGTAATTTCTGATCGTTTTGAGTTTGAATTGTTATAGGAATTTATTTCTGCTGGTTTTAAGTTTAACATAATTCTTTACTTTTCTCTGAAAACCTCCTTTTTCGGAAAGTTTTTATAAATTAAAAGAAAGAAAATGTCAAACCAATACAGTAGCTATTCTATGAAAAAAAAACAGAAATAGAATATTACCGTACAATCGCTTAAGCGAGTATACTCGCTCTTTACGCTTAAGTTTTTTTAGAACTTTTAAAAAAGCGTATTATTCTAATTTTATGGTCCTTTTGTTTCAGGACTTATTCTTAAATAAATGGAACAACAAGTTTAACTTTAGCGTAAAGAGCGGGGTATTGAGGAGGGATAACCACCCTCATGTACGCAATAATTTCTGTTTCAAGTTTTGATGTTGCTCCTTACTTTCAGTTGAAAAACTTGTTTTTTTTTATTTGGTAGGAAAAAGGGATGGTGTCTAAGATTAACCTTAAGCTGTAAACTTCTAATGAGATGACAGAGGGGGATATTTGACACAATTGACAATTAACATTTGAAAGACAACATTGACATTCAAATTTGGCAATTTATATTGATGAGATTTAAAGATTTTTACAAGATAAAAAATTAAGACGTATGTAAATTTGACGATATTCTTTAAATATATTAGCCTATTATAGTCAATTTTGTCACTTTCCGTTTTAACTTTTTTTTTTCTCCGTCGTTGTGGTTATAGGCCCTCGCATGGGGAATGTAATGACGCATTTGTCTTTTTGTTTTAAGTTATTGTTTCGTATATTGTTGAATAAATCTATCCATCTAAGTTAACTATGAGGCTTTCAATTGTAAGTAAGAAAAAAGGACTGACAATAGAAAGAGACAAAGAAATAATCCGTTTTACGCATGTCTATTTGCATGGTTTACTCTTCATTCGGAAGTTTTCTTGTTTGCTTCTTTTAACGGCTATTAACTTAAAAAGAACTTTTTGATGAAAAGTAAAAAGTCATATTCAAACTTCAAGCGACCATAAATCAACGCAAATGATAACCCAAACTTTAAACGAACAGAAATTACTAAAAATAAGAGTTAGGCTATGGCTCTAAACCTTCTTGAATCTATAAAGCGTGATTTGTGTATCGCTGAAAAGCAATTGTATTTCAAGTGTGTGTTATATCTGTCATAAAATCAACAATAACCCCCCAACAAAATAATATTAATAGGATAGTCCAAATTTACAAATAAGAAGTACTGCAAATGAGCACAAGGCGACACCCACTCTCAAATCTTTTGGAAAGTGTAATATTATTTTAATTATTAATTATTTATAATTATTAAGTGTAATTTCTTATTAGTGTAATTCTCATTGAAAAGCATACGAGTACTGAACACAGAGCATTTCAGTTTCTTTAACGTTAGTAAAATTATAAAGAAATTTATTTTTGCCAAAAAACAAAAGAGGTTGGATACCCACCACATGTGGAAAATCAAAATTTATCTGTCAAAAATTAAAGCTGACTATCTACGCATTTTACTATAGAAATGAGATTCACTTTGATCGTTTAGAAACGGGGTAGGCTTATTGATAATTTTAGTGTGTTATTGCCAAGAAACACCTTACGACAGCAGGACGAACAGGATCTCAGGGCATCCAGGGCAGCTGTTCAGCTCCAAGATTTCTTGGGAGGCTTCGCAGACGCCCTATGCGCCCTTCATGGCTGTAGAGGATCTAAAGGCGTTCAGGAATAAAAAGAAAAATTCTAGGACACTCAGTTAGACCTTAATGATGTGTCCAAAAAATCTTTTAAGTGCAAAATCAATCGAGAGCCTGTTTAGATAGATTCTGACTGTTCTTAATATTAAGATTAGAATATTTCAATGGGACTGTCAATGTTTCTTTTTAAACTAATAATTAAAAAAAAAATCTCCGAAAAATAAGTTTTTCAAAGAAAAGTAAAGGCCATTTTAAACTTGAGCTCAGCAGATACAAATAACTGTTAAAATTCAAACTCAAAACGACAACAAACTACTATTAAAGAATAAATGAAACCCAAAACGAACATACAATCATAGAAAAAAACATATAGCAAGCAATAATATAAATAAATAAATAGATCTTAAAGCGAGTCATGATTCGATTGAATATTAAAATCAAGCTTATACCGAAGAAAAATATTTTGCTATTGAAGTATAAACAGGAGCGAATCTCCACCCCTTTTTTTGGGGGGGGGGGGCAAGAGTGGTCCCTATCTGGACAGTCAAAGGGCATGGGATGTATAATTTTTTTCTCCACATTATTGGGGGGGGGGGTGGGAATTGCCCCCCCCCCCCCCCCCCCCCCCCCCCCCAACGACGCCCCTGAGTATAAATGAAACTTAAAACGAACAGTAATTAAATAAACAATCAATGCAAACAAACATACAATAGATATTAATATAAATGAATAAATAAGTCTTAAAACGAGTAAAACTTAAATGTAAAATTAAAAATGTAAATCAAGCTTGAAACGAACAAAATCACTATAAACAATAGTTTGGGTATCGCCTCCTTCTCTCACTGTAAAAGTCTAAAACCTACTGCGTCTTTGGCGCTATACTGAAAACCAGCTTTACTACAAATATTTTCTTTTGTACTTAATATTGAAAATGAACATTAAAATTATAGTAAAATTTTGAACTGATGAGCTTTCAGCAATTAATATCATTATACACCATATATTCAGTTTAATTTATTAGTTCTTTCTAAAGTTGTTCAGGAGGAATATAGTTTCACTACAAACAAGAGTTTGGATACTGCCCTCTTCCTTAACTGTAAATAAAAACCAAAAGCCTACTGCGTCATTGGCGCTTCACTGGAAACGAATTATATTACAAATATTTTCTTTTCCAGTTCTTACAGCATTGAAAATAAAAATAAATTTAGAGTGAAATAAATTCTTGAGCTGATGGATCTTTCAACAACTAATATCATTATACATCAAATATTTAATTTATACTTTCCAAGACTGTTCAAGACGCATATAGTTTTCAGTAAAGCGCCAATAACGGAGTAGGCTTTAGACTTTTACAGTGAGAGAAGGAGGCGATACCCTAACCATTGTTTGAAGTGATTTTTGTTCGTTTCAAGATTGATTTACATGCAAATATAATCAATGCAAATAAACATACGATAGATATTAATGTGAATGAATAAATAAATATTAAAACGAGTGAAAGTTAAATTGAATATGCATATTCAATTTAAGTTTCACTCGTTTTAATATTTATTTATTCATTCACATGATTATCGATCGTATGTTTCTTTGCATTGATTATCTATTTAATTTCTGTTCGTTTTAAGTTTCATTTATACTTCAATAGCCAAACATTTTTTTTCGTTTTAAGCTTGATTTTCATATTCAATCGAAGCATTACTCGCTTTAAGATCTATTTAGTCATTTATATTATTACTTGTTATATGTTTTTTCCTATGATTGTTTATTTAATTTCTGTTCGTTTTGGGTTTCATTTATTGTTTAATAGTAGTTTCTGGTCGTTTTGAGTTTGAATTTTTACAGATATTTGTACCTTCTGAGCTTAAGTTTAAATTGGCTATTACTTTTTTTGAAAAACTTATTTTTCGGAAAGATTTTTTTAATTGATTTTTGTTCGTTTTGATTTAAAAAATTTTCAAGTTTTTAAAAATTCGTTATTTCAAAATCAAACTTTAAAAACAATCAAATCTTCATCAAAGTATCAAAACTGGTATCAAAGTAACAGTATCAAATTGAAAAAATGTTGCCCCCTTTGAAATGAGTCCTCTTTGAAGTTTATACGCCGACCCCTTCTATATGAAGTGCGTCTAGGAACAAAACAAATGGAGTGTGGGGGGAGGCTAGCTGCCCTCCGATCAGTTTTGAGTCTTAAAAAGTGAATTACAAGTTTCAGTTTCCAGTCAAATGAGCCCTCTATGAAGTTTATACGAGCATCCCTTCCATAACAACCATATATACCCCCAGGTCATAAATTATAACGCCTTCCCTCGGGCCCTGGGGGGCTGTGTCGACACCGGAATTTTTGTTTTTGTATTTTGTTTTTTATTGAACTATTTTTAAATAAATGTCTATCTCCAAATTTTTATCTGATGCATTTAGGGCGTGGAGGGGAGGGGGCTAGTTGTCCTCCAATCTCTTTTGAATCTTAAAAAGTGAACTGGGTATACTGGGTGTAACGGTACTTCGGTCCCATGGATGAAATCCTCACCAAATCTATATGTTACAAAATTGAACTTGGATGAGCTTTTGTTGAACAATCATTTAGAGAATGTGTATAAAGTTAATGAAAACCCATTCTACATTCTTTATCAAAATGCTACATTTTTTATCGAAGTTAGTGGTAAACCCGATTTATCATACAGACAAATATGTGCCGTTGAAGCTGCAGTTGCAGCACACATTGGCTATCCTGTGATTGTGTACATGACTGGGTATAACGGTACTTCGTTCCCATGGATGAAATCCTCACCAAATCTATATGTTACAAAATTGAACTTGGATGAGCTTTTGTTGAACAATCATTTAGAGAATGTTTATGGAGTTAATGATTTCAGAAAAACTCCTATAGTTGAGCATGTTGCAGGTTTATCGAGAATAGCCTTGTTAAAAAAGCATGGAGGCCTATACCTTGATATCGATATGATCCTTATGAAGTCAGCACTAGATTTTGGTTCGTCTATGTTGAAAAATCAGGGGAATGGTGTGCTCATATTTGATGAAACATCTCCCCTTGTAGCAAAAATCTATGAATTCCTTGGTAGTGTCAAATATAACCGCGGTGATTACACACTTCTTGGTGCAAAAATAATCAAAAAGGCCGTCAGTGAAGTGTGCTACTTGAATGATACTGATTTTAGAAAGGGCGAAGAAAAATGTCTTATAAATTTTGTTGATAATAAACTTTTTGCACCGGTTGCGTGGTCTGAATTTAAGAAACTATTTAAGGAAAATATAAATCTAGATAATTTCCGGCCAGAGATTATAAAGAAAGCTGTGACCTTTCATTTTGCCAGCCAGATGACAAAAAGCATTCCTGTGTATAAAAATGAATCCTCTTTGTTCAACGAAATTGCGAAAAAATTTTGCCCAAAGATCTATAAAAGTTTTCCTGAGGTATATTAGTCATCTATTTAAATTTTTAACCACCATATTAATTCATTTCCTTATTTATAATGAGCAAACACATTAAGAAGTTTGCACGAAGGGACTGCCTCTCCCAGAAACTACGGGTAAGGGAATCAGACTCCCTATTTAGCATTAAAACAAGGCTTGCATTTTCTTATTCAAAAATATCACTTTAAAACTACAATTAGGAATCATTCAAAACCTGGTTTAATATTCATAGAGAGTTATAACACTGGGTCCCATTTTAAACTGTAGCCTGAGAAATTGCAAATGCGTCTTTTTGACTAGCTCAGATTTTGTGTGCACAGATTTGATGAAACATCTCCCCTCTTAGCAAAAATCTATGAATTACTTGGTAATGTCAAATATAACCGCGGTGATTACACACTTCTTGGTGCAAAAATAATTAAAAAGGCCGTCAGTGAAGTGTGCTACTTGAATGATACTGATTTTAGAAAGGGCAAAGAAAAATGTCTTATAAATTTTGTTGATAATAAAATTTTTGCACCGGTTGCGTGGTCTGAATTTAAGAAACTATTTAAGGAAAATATAAATCTAGATAATTTCCGGCCAGAGATTATAAAGAAAGCTGTGGCCTTTCATTTTGCCAGCCATATGACAAAAAACATCCCTGTGTATAAAAATGAATCCTCTTTGTTCAACGAAATTGCGAAAAAATTCTGCCCAAAGATCTATAAAAGTTTTCCTGAGGTATATTAGTCATCTATTTAAATTTTTAACCATCATATTAATTCATTTCCTTATTTATAATGAGCAAACAAATTAAGAAGTTTGCACGAAGGGACTGCCTCTCCCAGAAACTACGGGTAAGGGAATCAGACTCTCTATTTAGCATTAAAACAAGGCTTGCATTTTCTTATTCAAAAATATCACTTTAAAACTACAATTAGGAATCATTCAAAGCCTGGTTTAATATTTATAGAGAGTTATAACACTGGATTCCATTTTAAACTGTAGCCCTATAGTCAAAGTGTGCTTAAAGAAAAACAAATTATGCATTTTAATGTTTGGAAGCATGTTCTTTAGTTTGTTGTTCTAGTGCTGAACTAAAGTGGCTTTAGTGACTCCTTATCGTGCATATTTTGATCCAAAAATCTTCGGCTAACACACACCTGAAAATCTCTTCAAGCAAAATTTCTCCCAAATGTGACTTCCCATCATGAAAACCTCCTCCACGCAGCTTTTCTTCACCATGCATCTTTTCGCATTACATCACAGACAAGCAATGGCTAGAGATCACTGCACCAGCGTTGCCAACTTGGTAATATTGTACGTTTTTGGTACAATTTAGAGGTGCTGAAAATGTGGTACATTTGAAAATGTTTATACAATACAAATTTCCCAGTACATTTTGGTCTTACATGCTTTATTCTGACTCGGATATCTCTTCAAGTTTTAGCTTATCGAAAATTTCCTTCTTGTTACGGCAAATGTCAGATGTTCAGATGGAACAAATTAATCTCTTGTGGAGCAATTTTAATGGGTAAACTGGTACAGTTTATTTCAAAGATTTGCCAGCACTGCACTTTATTATACGCTTATGATCGAGCAGCATAGCACTCTACCATCTGCCAAATCGTAACACCAGGGAGCGCTTAAGAGCTTGTGTCCTGAGACAAGTTCAAGCACAAGTAATTAAGTGACACCATATAAACGTTAACGACAAGACTCTCTGTTATGTAGTTGCCATTATTTACCTGTCTGCTCTATAAAGCATCCGGCTGAAAAGTTCGCCACACAAGATTGACTCAAAAACAATATTTCGGCTGTAAATTTCACACATTGCACATTTTCTCACATGCATAACCACGTGTGTACATAATTCGGTACGACACACCTCTCTAACAAACATTTTACATCACTAGCACCTTAGTATATTTTAACATATGCCCCGTTATACACCTTTATATTTTTTCGTATTTTAATTTATGTTTAGATAATTTATTCTTATTTTATTTTATCTCTTATTTTGACATAATTTTGTTTCCATTTTAGAATTAGTATTGTGTTTCAATAATGTTCCAGGTTTTCTTGATGACACGTAAAATGAATACTGCTCTTCAGAGCACGTGATAGTCCTTTGAAAATAAATATTATCTTTTCTTATCTTGTTAGCTGCAGACACCTCCTTACCGGCTTGACCAAGTTAGTCTCCATTAGACAATTTACGAATACAAGAACTCTACAGCTTACATGCTATGCAAACATCCTATTATAAAATAAAGTAAAAACCCTAAACATTTTTGTTTCAATTTGAAGTGAAGAGTGACATTAATAATTAACAGATTTTATTCCGCAAATAAGGTGGCTACCCTCTCCTTGCCCGTTCCTCTTTAAGCTAAAATTTTATAGTGTTTTTCTGAAAACATTTATGAGTGAACTTGTGCTTAAGTAGTTTTTCTTAAAGCGTTAGTGGCAAGAGGTTAAACCTTAGCGTAAAGAGCCGGAGTTTAAGCAGAGGGCTTCCCCCTTTCTATACAGAATGATTTCCTTTCGTTTCAATTTTTAGTGTCGCTCTTTACTTTCTTTTGAGAAATTTTTTTTTTATTTAATTTCTGTTCATTTTAATACCGCACCTGGGTTTCCCTGAATGTGAGGAGACCAGTCCCCCCCTCTCAAACCCAACTCTGACTATGGAAGAGGCGATAGTTCGTTTTGGGTTTCATTTATACTTCAGTAGCAAAATATTTTTGTTCTTTTTAAGCTTGACTTGCATATTCAACTTAAGCTTTACTCGTTTTAAGATTTATTTATTAATTTATATTAATACCTGTTGTTTGTGTTTTTGCTATGATTGTTTATTTAATTTCTGTTCGTTTTGGGTTTTATTTATTCTTTATTAGTAATTTCTGGTCTTTTTGAGCTTCAGTTATTGTAGGTTTCTATTTCTTTTGATCTTAAGTTTAATATGGCCTTTACTTTTCTTTAGAAAACTTCTTTTTTGGAAAGCGTTTTTAATTAATTTCTGTTCGTTTTTGATTGCCAGAGTTTCAAGTTTAAAAAAATTCCCTATTTAAAAATGTTTTTTTTTTATGCCAAAATAAATCAACAGTTTTGGCAACAACCAATAAAATTAAACTGAATATTTGATATATTATGATTTTAATTGCTGAAAGCTCACCAGCTCAAGATTTTGTTTCATCCAGGGCCGAATTTAAAGCTTTGACGCTTCTAGGCCCAAGCGTTTTGCCGCTCTGTTTTTGCTTCGAGGAAATCCTCAAAACTTCGGGAATAGGGAAAGCCGCAGGGCCAAGTGGACCTATTAGTAAATCCTGGTCTGGTTTCAGTGCAATTTTCATTGTATTTTCAATGTTGTAGTAAGTACAAAAGAGAATATTTGCAATATAAATCGTTTTAGTAAACCGCTTAATACGCAGTAAGCCTTATGCTTTTACCGTTAGGGAAACGGGCAGTAGCCATACTCCTGTTTGTAGTGAAGAAGTTTTGGAAAGAGCTATTGAAATTAAACTGAATTCCCATGATTTTTTGAATAGAATTTCGTTAATGATTTTTTTTGGCTTGGAGGGGGACATGGAGGGAGGGTAATGTGTCAGCGCCCATGATTTTTTGAACAAAATATCGTTAATAAGCTCTTTTTTCGAGAGGAGGGAGTAGAGCCATGGAGGGATGGCCAAGGGTGAGTTCTCATGATTTATCATTGATAATATTTTAGGGGAGGGTGTTGTATCGGGTCATAGAGGACCAGGGGTCAGCTCCAAGAGTCTTGGAATAAAATATTGTTGATAAGTTTTTTTTTGTGGGGGGGGGGCTGGTCCATGAATAGAAGGTCAGGGGTCAGCTCGTTTAAGTTATGGAATAATATATCGTTCGTAAGTTTTTTGAGTGGGGGTGTCATCTGATCTTTGAACTATTTTCAAACCCCTCACATAAGAGCCTTAGGCTATATGCCCCCCTGGACATAACATACAGCGCTTGCCTCAGGGCTCTGGGGGTTTTTGCTGACCCTGGAGTTTTGTTAACCGATTTCTCGATTTATTTTAACAAAATGGCTATCTAAAAAATTCGATCAGATGGATTTGAGGTAAAGAAGGCAGGAGGGCTAGTTACCCCCCGGTCCCTTTTGGCCCTTAAAAAGGGGGCTAGAGCTTAAAATTTCCAATAAAATGAGCCCCCAACGAAGTTATACGATCATTCCTTTCATAAAAACCTTTTATGCCCCAGGTTTCTGAGGGGCTGTGTAAACACCGGAGTCTTTACTATATGATTTTTGGTGTACTTTGGACAAAATGAAAATCTCAAAATTTTGACCGGACGTATTTGAGGAAAAGACGGTTGGTGAAGGGGGGGGGGGGAGCTAGTTGCCATCAGATGACTTTTGACTCTCAAAAGGGAAGTAGAACTTTAAATTTCTAGTCACTTAAGTCCCCTCCGAGGTTTACCTCTTTAATAAGAACATTATATGCCTCTGGGCATAATTTAAAATACTTTCCCCGGGCTGTGGGGGGATTATGTTGACCCTGGAAATTTTTGTTATCTAATTGTTGGACTAAAAAATGGCTATCGCAAATTTTGATTGAATACGTTTGGGGAAAAGAGGGTGTGTGCGAGGGGGGGCAGTTAGATGCCCTCCGTTCAGTTTTTACTCTGAAAAACGTAACTAGAACTTTCAATTTCCAATCAAATGAGCCATATCTGAAGTTTATGCGACCACCCCTTACGTAAGAACCTTATATGACCCGGTGCATAACTTACAACACTTTCCCACTGGCTCTGGGGGGTGGGGTTGTGTCAAACCCAGAGTTTTGTTATTTTATCTTTAATATATTTTGAAAAAAATGGCTATCTCAAAATTTTGATCGGATGCATTTGGAAAAAAGGACATTGGGGGGGGGGGGAGGAGGGCTCGTAGCCCTCCGATCACTTTTGACTCTTAAAAAAGGCACTAGAAATTCCGATTTATAATAGAATGAGCCCCCTCTGAAGTTTATACTACCGTCCCTTCCTTAAAAAACCTTATATGCCCCGCGGGCATAACTTACAACACTTTTACCTGGGTTCTGGGGGAGGGGCTGTGTTACTCGTGGAGTTTTTGTTATATGATTTTTGTTCAGTTTCGAACAAAATGACTATATAAATAATTCGATCGGGAAGGCATTTGGGAAGAAGAGGGATGGTGGGGGCGCCAGTTGCTATCGGATCACTTCTGACTCTTAAAAAAGGAACAGGGACCTTGAATTTATAACCCTTTGAGTCCCCTCCGAAGTTTATATTTCCACCCCGTGCATAAAATCTTATATACCCCCTGGGCATAAGTTACAACCCTTAGTTCCCCCGCGTTCGGGGGGGGGGTATGTTTGCTCTGAAGTTTTTGTTATTTAATTGCTGGACTATTTCAAAGAAAATGAATATCTTAAATCCATCGGATGCATTTAAAGAAAACAGGGTGAAGAGGGGGAGGGGGTAGATACCCTCCAATCACTTTTGTACAATTCCTAACCCTGGGCCCTGGGGGGGGGTGTCCACCCCCAAGTTTTTGTTATCTAATCTTTGAACTAAGATTAAAATTTTTATCGGATTAATTTGGGAAAAAAGGGCGTGGAGGCTGTTTGCCCTCCCATCACTTTGACTCCTAAAATGGGCAATATAACTTCTGATTTCGAATCGAACGAGGCCCTCTGAAGTTTATACGACTATTCCTTCAATGTGAAGTGCCTCTGGGGAAAAATCGGAGGCTTATGGTGTTGAGTTTGATGTTGGGGGGCTAGATGCCATCGGATCACTTGACTCTTAAGAAGGGAACTAGAACTTTCAATTTCAAATCATTTGAGTCCCCTCCGAAGTTTAGAAGACCACCTTTTCCGACTTTACTTTTTTTCATTTTCTAACTTTAAGAAATCAAAAATCCATTACGATTTTAAGAAATAAATACTAGCATATGTATATTAAACTGACACTGCAAAATACTTTTCAAGAAATTTATGTGATTTTTTTTTCAGTAAAGTACAAGTTAAATTCTGGCTTTTAGAAAGCATAGGGTTTAGAACCCTACGCTGATTGCTAAGCTTCACTATTGCTAAGCTTCAGCAGACAATTCGCATGATTGCTAGAATTTTGGCGTCAGTTTCCGACTGTAACAAATGAAACACGGTGTTTGGCCCAAGGTTCAATTCGCTCAGGGGAAGAACTACACTCTGGAGTGTCTGATCCTCCAGGGAGAGTTTCAAAACTTCCTCTTGTGCAACCCTTTTTATCTCAATGGTCTTCACAAACCCCTTCAATAGCAAGGTAGATGTAGCTCTGGTGCTACTCAGAATACTGTGAACACGAATAGCTCTGCTCTGAAACTATAGATTCAGCGCATTGATGTTCTTCAGGTGAAAGACAGAAAAAACAGATATGCTTTGCGGAAGGGATCGCCCATGAAACGATAAATTGGCCTTGCCTTCTTCCGACTAGCCCTATCAATGTCAGGGTTGTTAGATTGATCCCCCCTTAATAAAACCACGGCACTCCACTGTTCAAAAATTCTATTAACCTCTGCTTCAAAACATAATCATCGCGTTGCTTTGATGGACAGCAATCTGTGCTTGGCAACATTTGTAAACTCTTGGAACTGTTCATGCTCCTTGGCCCGTTTTGGATTAAAATTAACCAAAAAAACATTTTGTACAAAATTAGTTTTTCAAAAAAAGTAAAGAACTCCATTAAACCATAAATAGAATCAAATAATCTACCAAGCAAACTACTACCACAAATGAGTATCAATAAATTAATGAAACCAAAAACAAACAGAAATTAAAATAATTCAAACTCAAAACGAGCAGAAATTAATCTGAGTAGGGTTTTAAACCCTATGCTTTCTAAAAGCCAGAATATAATTTGTACTTTACTGAACAAAATTCGAAAGAATTTACTGAAAAAAATGTGCATTGTCAGTTTAATATAAATATGCTGATTTTTATTCCTTAAAATCTTAAATAATTTTGATTTCTTAAGGCTATAAAAGTGAAAACATTTAAAAGAGTTTTTTTAAATTCTTAAAAAAACAATTCTTTTTTTAACTACTCAAAATTTTAATTGGATGTGTTTGGGGAAATAGTGAGTATGGGAGGGGTGTTAGTTTTCTTCCCATAAGTTTTGACTATGAAAAAGGGCACTAGCCCTTTCAATTTCCAATTGATGAGCCTTTTTCGAAGTTTCTATGACAACGCTCTAAATAAAAAGCTTATATGCCCCCAGGGCATAAATTACAACCCTTGCCCTGAGGGGCGTGGGTTGTTTATGATCCTTAAAGACATAATATCCAGAACTTTCTACTTCGTTGAAAAAAATGGCTATCTCTAAGTTTTAATTGAATGGGTTTCGAGAAATGGTGGGTGTGAGAGGGGAGTTAGTTGCTCTCCAATCAGTTTCGACTAGCTATATAAAGGGCACTAGCCCTTTCAATTTCCAATTGAATGAGCCCTTTTTGAAGTTTCTACGACAATATTTTCTATAAAAAGCCTTATATGCCCCCAGGGCATAACTTACAACCATTGCCTTCAAGGCTGTGGGGGGGGGCATCCTCAAAGACCTAATTTTTGGAACTTTCAACTATGTTGAACAAAATGGCTATCTAAAAATTTTGATTGGATGTGTTTGGGGACATGGTGGGCGTGGGGGGGGGGGGGTTAGTTGGCCTCCATGGCCTCCAATCACATCCGACTATTAAAAAGGGCACTAGTCCTTTCAATTTCCAATAGAATAAACCTTTTTTGAAGTTTCTACGAAAAATCTTTCTATAAAAACATTATATGCTCCTAGGGCACAATTTACAACTTTTGCCCTGAGGGGTCTGTCCTCCTCAAAGACATAATTTCCAGAACTTTCAACTACGTTGAAGGAAATGAATATCTCAAAATTTTAATTGAATGTGTTTCGGGAACTGGTGGGCGTGAGAGGGGGGTTAGTTACTGTCCAATCACTTTTGACTATTAAAATGGGCACTAGCCCTTTCAATTTCCATCCAAATGAGCTTTTTTGAAGTTTCTACGACAACACTTTCTATAAAAACCTTATATGCCCCCAGGGCATAACTTATAACCATTGTCCTGAGGGCTGTGGAGGGAGTGTCATCCTCAAAGACATAATTTCAGGATCTTTCAACTACATTGAACAAAATATCTATTTCAAAATTTCGATTGGATATGTTCGGGGAAATGGTGGGTGTGAGAAGGGGAGTTAGTTGCCCTCGAATCACATTCGACTAATAAAAAGGCCACTAGCCCTTTGAATTTGCAATTGAATGAGCCCTTTTTGAAGTTTCTACGACAACGCTTTCTACAAGAACCTTATCTGCCCCCAGGGCATAACATACAACCCTTACTCTGAGGGCTGTGGGGGAGTGTCCTTCTCAAAAACATAATTTCCGGATCTTTCAACTACGTTGAAAAAATGTGTATCTCAAAATTTTGATTGATGTGTTTGGAGAAATGGTGGGCGTGAGAGGGGGCTTAGTTGCCCTCCAATCACTTTTGACTATTAAAAAGGCCACTACCCATTTGAATTTCCAATCGAATGAGACCTTTTTCAAGTTTCTACGACAACGCTTTCTATGCAAGCCTTATATGCCCCCAGGACATAACTTACATCCCTTGCCCTTGGGGCTGTTGGGGGAGTATCCTTCTCAAAAACATAATTTCCAGATCTTTTAACGACGTTGAACAAAATGGCTGTCTCAAAATTTTGATTGGATGTGTTTTGGGGAGATGTTGGGCGTGGAAGGGGTTTCAGTTGTCTTCCAATCACTTTCGGCTAGTAAAAAGGGCACTAGCCACTCCAATTTCCATTCGAATGAGCCCTTTTCGAGGTTTCTGCGATAACTCATTCGATACGAAGTGCCCTGGTCTAACCAAAAAAAAAAATAATACATTGTACCAACATTGTTCTTTACTTAGACAGTGCTATTGCGCTGCCTATGAAACCAATATAGTTGACTTGGTCTTTAATAAAGTCTTCCAGCCTTTCAGGTAAGAGTTAACGCTTCAGGTTTCAAAGCTTCATGCGATGTACTGATGAAGATGAAGAGGTGGGACTGAAACTGGAACCATAGAATAAAAATATCAATTCAGACAGAGAAAAATGTACAAATTTTGTTTAACAGAATGAAACTTGGCACAAAAATAATTTACAATATTTCGGTAAATTTACTAATAAAGCTTACTACGTTTATGTTTTCAAAAATTTACTAATTTTGACCTGGATTTACTAAATTTACTAACTCGGGTCCGTTTTTACTAAATTTAGTAGAATTCTACTAAGTTTGGCAACCATGACTAAGTTGAAACCTTCAAGGAAAGCTTAGAGAAGATGCAAATCTCAATCAAAGGACACCTTGTGCGTCCAGATTGTCCAAAAGGTGTACGTGCAATAGCTCAGACACAACCAAGGATATTACTTTGAAGCTATCAGGGTAAGATGTTAGGGATATTAAACTAAAAAAAAAAGTGTGTGCCTGTAGGTTGTCAAAAGGACCTATCTTCAATATTTCAAGCTAAGTAACCTATTTTAAGTTTAAACTTTCAGGGTATGGTGCATTAAATAAGATGAAAAAACACTATATGGGGTCCAGGTTATCGAAAAAGCCCATCTGTAGTACCTCAAAAAGGGTTAATCGTATTAACTTGAAAATTTCAGGGTATATTATGGGGAATGTTGAACTAAATCAAAATACACTACCTGAATTATCTCGGAAACGGTAAAGTAAATTAAGTTTGAACTGTCAGTGCACGTTAAACTAAATTAAAAGGCACTATATGCATCCAGGTTCTCAAAATGACGTGTCTGCAATATCTTAGAAACGGATGAGGCCATTAGCTTGAAGCTTTTCGGGAATGTTGAGAAGAAATGTTGACTACATCAGACGACGCTATGCGCATCCAGGTTGTCAATTTTCTTTGACGAATTATTTGATTTCTTGCTTTTTTCACGTTTTATGTTACAGTTATACTTCATATTTATGATACTTTAATCCTTACCATACCCAAACAGGGTATTTCCTTCTTTTAATTTATAGATCTGGCCTCAAGTTGAGCTGTGAAAATTAAAATTACTTGAGTTAAATTATCAAAGTGACTAATTATAATGAATTATAAATTCATTAGTGGTAAAAAGTAAAAACACCCGGAGATAAGTTGCAACATTTAAACCAAATAAAGTGGAAAAAATTGCCTAATTGTCCAGCTGCTACGACAAACAGTTAACTGCATTTTATAGCAAGCAAACTTTAATGTGTTCAAAATATTCATTTGAAAAACAGTTATTTGATTGTGTACTATTGGTAATATAAAAATGAAGCGTAAGTCTAATTGCACTTTATGTTTATCATTTTCAAAGTTTATTTCTTTTTTGTCTCCTCCAAAATTCATACACAATTTTATTATGAAGGTTTTCTAGGGGGGGGGGGGGGGAGGGGAGGGTCATAAAAAATGAATCTAGAAAAAATCTAATTCTGGGTAATTAGCAAACTAATGAAGCAATCTGTGTTGTGGCTATCCATTAGAACATAAATTTCATTTTATTTATATTTGCTATTGAAAATTTTAATTTTTGCTTTGTTCTCAAGAATTTTCTGGTTCTGTCCAAAGTCTTATGACAATTTTAAAAAACTGCTTTTGAATGGAAATGTATAATTCAGGACAGGAAAAATAGTTTCAATCAATTATTGGAACATGTTGAGGGAGGAAAAGGGTTTTAGGGTAAAATTTGAGCCATGTTCCTCTTCCAACAGGTAATAATTTAATGTAGATATAAAAATCTGCTAGGATAAGGTGAAAATGGTCCGAAAAGCAATGCTGGCTGTGCCACAGGAAGTTCAGTTTTGTATCTGCGCATCTTTACAGCTCCTTCTCCGGCGATATTTTATTTTTCTTGAACTCAGCATGAACGGATTTATAGGATAGAATTTTTTCTTAATATTTCAATAATGGATCCTCTCCCGAAAAAAAAAACAATAAAATTAGAATTCAAAAATATTTTGTTACAATGCTTGGAAGATAAAAGGATTATGGGATTTTATTCAATAAGACAATTTAAGGCATTCTTAAATGCTTTCAGAAAAGCACTAGGCATATTTTAGCGTAAATAGTAGGGTTCCAAGGTGAGACATCACTCCTCATATGCTGGATAATTTATTTAACATTTCACTTTTGACGCTGCTCTTTACTGTCGTTTGTCGTTTTGTTGTTGTTGTTAAAATAAATATAAGCTACACTTAAATCCAAATGATGCAATCGGGAATTCATTAAATAATGTACTGATATTGATGAGTTTCATAGCAACTATTAAAGGGGGCTGATGTAGGGGTCCCTGAAGTCTCAAAAACTAGATTTTTCACAACATTTGCTTAGCCTCCCAAAAGCCTTTTACTTGAAAGAAGTGAGAGAGAGAGAGAGAGAGAGAGAGAGAGAGAGAGAGAGAGAGAGAGGAGAGAGAAGAGAGAGAGAGAGAGAGAGAGAGAGAGAGAGAGAGAGAGAGAGAGAGAGAGAGAGAGAGAAGAGAGAGAGAGAGAGAGAAGAGAGAGAGAGAGAGAGAGAGAGAGAGAGAGAGAGAGAGAGAGAGAAGAGAGAGAGAGAGAGAGAGAGAGAGAGAGAGAGGAGAGAGAGAGAGAGAGAGAGAGAGAGAGAGAGAGAGAGAGAGAGAGAGAGAGAGAGAGAGAGAGAGAGAGAGAGAGGAGAGAGAGAGAGAGAGAGAGAGAGAGAGAGAGAGAGAGAGAGAGAGAGAGAGAGAGAGAGAGAGAGAGAGAGAGAGAGAGAGAGAGAGAGAGAGAGAGAGAGAGAGAGAGAGAGAGAGAGAGAGAGAGAGAGAGAGAGGAGAGAGAGAGAGAGAGAGAGAGAGAGAGAGAGAGAGAGAGAGAGAGAGAGAGAAGAGAGAGGAGAGAGAGAGAGAGAGAGAGAGAGAGAGAGAGAGAGAGAGAGAGAGAGAGAGAGAGAGGAGAGAGAGAGAGAGAGAGAGAGAGAGAGGAGAGAGAGAGAGAGAGAGAGAGAGAGAAGAGAGAGAGAGAGAGAGAGAGAGAGAGAGAGAGAGAGAGAGAGAGAGAGAGAGAGAGAGAGAGAGAGAGAGAGAGAGAGAGAGAGAGAGAGAGGAGAGAGAGAGAGAGAGAGAGAGGAGAGAGAGAGAGAGAGAGAGAGAGAGAGAGAGAGAGAGACAGAGAGAGACAGAGAGAGAGAGAATGATAGAGAGGAAGGAATAAGAGGGCAATATAACCCTTAACATTTTTTTATTTGAAGATATACATTTTTGAATAGCCAATCAATGTGCATAGTGACTGGGTGGTAGCTATCCTTTTACTGCAGTAAGATTTTGAGCATTGAAAGAGAGATTACATTAATAAGCTTACTCAGAGCAAGAGGAGTAAAAGGCGTCTCCCAAAAACAAAATTTCAGTCACCGTCGTCGTATATGACAAAAACATTATTTCCTTTTTTTCGTTAAATTTCTTCCTCCTTTAAAATTTATTTAATTTGTAATACATAGAAATTTAGTGGCTGAATAACAATTTAATTTAAGCTTTATGTGTAGTTCTTACCAAAGTGAAATTACCTTACCCTTCAGCCTTTCTTCCTCTTTTAGACTTTAGAAAGGTGTGTGGGGGGACGGAGACCTCGCACTTATTGTCGATAAGTGTGTTTAAACTCCAAAAAAGTTACCTTTTTTAGAGTTTAGAGTTTACACCTTGGAATCTTATAAGGAATGAAGCATGATCTAAATTCTACTTTTACACAGGTCTATACAAATTCCATTTCCCGTGATTTAAATCCACCAATATTGGCGCTTTTAAAGCACCATTAAATTTGCCGACTCCGGTATAAGATCATGGCTGATTCAATGGTAGCAACATTATTCCTGTCATGGTGGCAGCAGTAACTGTAGCGTTTGAATCTTGAAAAGTTCGAAATTCAGCCCCAACCAAAGGTTGAACACGAATTCTAGGAATGAGTGCTTAGTGTGAAAACAAATCTCTCATTGACACTGATTTGAAATTACTGTGTATTATCCAGTTTCAGCTTAATAGTAATTTGACAGTCTTTTTAGGAAATGGCTATAAATTTTTACAGGGTACAATTTTGTCCACAATGCGGAAAAAACAGGAAATGAAAACCAATGTGTAACTCTTGTCCAAATAATAAAGTGCTAGTAATGCACGAGTATCAAGGAACAACCAACGGGTTGTCCACTTTCTACAATCAAATAGTTCGTGGTAACGAACTGTATGTAAGGAGTGACCCGGCTCAATAGTAACCGAAACTCTAAAAAAAAGGAATTTTGATACCAATAGGTACACCAAAAGAATCAGATTTTAATACTGATTTCAAACATATAAGTTTTCATCAGGTTTAGTAATACCCATCAAAAGTTACGCGCCTGAGCAAATTTGCCTGATTTTCGAAAAAAGGGGGAAACACCCTCTAAAAAATATAGAATCTTAATGAGAATCACATAATCAGATTCAGCATATCAGAGAACCCTATTGTAGAGGTTTGAAGCTCCTACCTGCAAAAATGTGGAATTTGGTATTTTTTGCCAGAAGAAAGATCACGGATGCGAGCTTATTTGTTTTTTTTTGTGTTTTTTTTTCCCTGGGGTGATCGTATCAACCCATTGGTCCCAAATATCGTGGGAGGGTTCATTCTAACATAAATTAAACGTTCTAGTGCCATTTTTAAGTGACCAAAAACATGGAGAGAAACTAGACCCCCTCTCACGCTCATTTTCTCTCTAAGTCACCCGATCAAAATTTTGAGATAGCCATTTTGTTCAGCATGGTGGAAAATATAATAACTATGTCTCTTAGGTTGACTTAATCCACCAAAGTCCCGGGGAGAGGGCTGAAAGTTTGACTCTTTCTAACAACTCTATTTTTTGGAAAAATAAACAACTTTAGCGTAAAGAGCGAGGCGTTGAGGAGGTGACAGCCCCTTTCATATACGGAATAATTTCTGTTCGTTTTTAGTTTTAATATCGCTCCTTACTTTCAGTTACAAAAATTTTTTTTTTTTTAATTGAATCGTGTACACAAGTAGCGTTTGTAGAGGCGTATAACGATTCAAATCAAGTGTGACATGAGTGATTAAAAGAGACCTGGCGTGGCGGAGCTTGTCTCTCAAGGCATACTAAGTTGTGCTCCCAGATGTGCACCAGATGTGGATAGTAGATAAGCATTCGCAAAAGACGGTCACCAATTAGTGGTTAGGTATTTAATTGAACTTTTGTTTAGTGATGTTCAACTATGCAATATTCTTTACTAACTAGTCAAAGTTCCAATTGGGACAGTATTTGCAGGCCCTTTTAGTCTAGCATTTCTGTAAATATTAAGACCAGGGGCACATTGGAAGAAAACCCTAAAAAATCCAGAAGAAAACTTTAAAGCAATCATAAATACTTACTTGTCTCATTCATAAAGGCGCATTGCTTCACTGTGAAGCTCCACTGGGGCCAAGAGTGCCAAAACTATTAGGCAGATCAAATTCACACATTTTTTAGCCTCTAGTTCCCTTTCTCCTAACAAAAAATATGAAGTCCTCTTTTTATCACTACAAAAGTCTCAATTTCATTTACACAAACCGTTCACGAGATTTTGTAGATATGCCATTTTGATAACATGGGCAGATGGTTTCTCTCAATTCAGCTTTGCCTCTCCCCCCAAGTCACAATTCAAGGTTTAATTAACCCTCTGGCACCCCTGAACATTTCAACTCGATACTCTAAGCGGTTCCTGAAATAATGCATTTGCGTTAATTTGAAAATCTAGGTACACATGGTTACTTTTGTCCTATATTGCTACTTCATCCTTAAAGAATTCAGTTCAACAAGGACTCCAAGCGCAGAAAATTTCGAACTGATTTGAGACTAAAATGCTCACCCTGTTCCCCTCTACCCCCTTCCACATGTCGAGATTTAAAGCCTGCTTGATCCCCAGCCCCCTTACACTTCATGAATGTTCCATCTTGATCCCCAAAGCCGATCCCAGAATATTCCAGATACTCTATTTTTATTACCTGCCGCTACGGCCTCCTGCACTCCCAAAAAGTTTCAGCTCGGTACCTCAAGCAAAAAGTCGTTTTGATAGTCTGGTACCACATAGTGTCTTTACCTCGCCACTTAGATTTGAATATATTCTGATTCATATAGGGACTTAATGCGCAAAACATTTCAATGGATTGGATGCAAAACCTTTTTAGTTTTTAGTTCGTAAGTGATTATTTAAATTTTTTTCTTCTCTGAGTAAGTGACTCGTTTGTCTTCCCCCTTCCTTACAGGCCTGTGAGCCCTTGGGGGAATAGTAAAACATAATTTTGTATGTGTATTTCATGATGAATAAATATTATTTTATCAATCTTAGTTACCCCCCTCTCAAAAAAATAAAATGAAACTCTTCGTATAAATTTGTATAAACAAAACATATTTAAGGCAAATTTTGTTTCAGTCCTTCTCCACCACCCACCTTCAGATTAAATTTGAGACCCAAATGCCACCTCCCCTTTAAACCTTCGGCGTGTCAGAAATCTTCTGCGTGTCAGAAATCTAAGTTTTGGTTCCAAGTCTGGCTTGATTGTGACAGACCACGAACAGTCTGGGTTAACTGTGTCCGCAAAAACGCCAACCGTGTATTTGCCAAAGCTCTAAACAAGCAAAGGAGCGATTGCATAACTAATTTTTCTGAAAACATGAACCAAAATCCTAGTGCCCTGTAAAAACATGCCCTGCGACCCAAACATTATGCTACGCCGGATTCTGTTCCTGGTGAAGATCTCTCGGAAGACCACTACCGCCGAGAGTTTGCACCTCCCCCCTCGTATCTTAGTGCAGAAAGTGCTGAAAAGCTTAACTGCAGTTTACAATGCCATACAAACAGTGATTTTGTTGTGACACGAAGTATGGTTATCTCTGCTATAATGAAATTGAAAAAGAAATTCAGTAAGGGTACTGATGGTATCTGCGGGGCTTTTCTTGATTTTAGTAGTGATCTTCTGATTGACCACCTTACTGTACCTGTACCAATGATATTCTCATTTGTACTGTACCAAATGATATTCTCCTCTGGAATAGTGCCAAAAATTTTTTGCGAAGGTAAACGGATCCCCGTGTTAAAGCGAGGTAAACCTCCCCACCTTTGCAGTTGGTATAGACCCATTATTTTTATTTATTTATTTATTACCCGTCAAAAAAAGGTACAAAAGACAGAGTATCACTAAAAAAAGAAAAAACACACACAAAAAACAATTACAACACATTATACATAATCGAACAAATTACAAAAACGAGAAACAAAAACTCAATTATACACTGCACTGCAGGTACGTAAGAAATTTTACTTTTTAAACTCCCAAGTACTGAAGAAACATAAGCAATATGATTGATAACTCCAATTCAACTAACCTAACCTACAGCAAAATACTTGAAAACTTCTATTCAAAATCAACGGCCTCAATCAACTAGTCTAAATATGACAAGAGATGGTAAAAAGACTAAATATGACAAGATATGTGCAAATAAAATTAAATGGACAGCGATTTACTGCCTTAGCAAACGGTACCAAGAGTGGGAAGAAACTTTCTCGTTGTACCGTTTAATTTGTTCAATTATAGCTGCCGTTGGGTCCGCAATTTTAAAATTTTTAACAAGGTGGCGAATTTCTTGTCCACGGCGGGAGCCGCAACAAGAACTTCGCATACTTAAAAAACGCGGATCTGAGCTTTCTTTTCTCTGGCTCAGGAAAAATTCTCCAAACAAAGTTGTGAGACAGAGTCAAACTTTAGCGTAAAGAGCGAGGCGTTGACGAGGAAACAGCCCCTTTCATATACGGAGTAATTTCCGTTCGTTTTAAGTTTTTATGTCGCTCCTTACTTTCAGTTAAAAAAAACTTATTTTTTATAATTTAATTTCTGAACGTTTTTGAATTAATGCAGTTTTGATTTTGGCTCACCGTAAATGAATAATTAAAATGAAATTTGCCTATTAATTTTACTTTTTTTGGCTAAATGGCTTTCTCGAAATTTTGTTCTGACGTAGCTTACGAATTAACTTAGGTAACGAACTTCTATATTTGTATATTTTTATTACGTGTATTAGGGAGCTAGCCCCCTAGTCAATACCTCGCTCTTTACGCTAAGTTTAAATTTTTTTCCAATTTTTTAAGAATTACCCCTTAATCACAAAGGCCGTTAATTAGTATAAATAGCTCTGATGAAAGTACAAAAAAACTTTAGCGTAAAGAGCGAGGTAATGACTAGGGGGCGAACCCAATCATATACGTAACAATTTTTTTTCGTTTTAAGTTTAGATGTTGCTCCTTACTTTCAGTTGAAAAAATAGTCTTTTTTATTTAATTTCTGATTGTTTTTTTAAATAGTGCTGAGAAATCCGGTGCCCCCTTCATAGCAATGTCTCTTCCCCCATGAAAAGTTCCTTCATGGGAAAGATCCTCCCAAGTAAACTCAGACCCCCCCCCCCCCAAAACTACCAGAAAAAATCCACCCTGAAAACTTCTGTATACTTCCCAATAACCAATACTATATGTAAACATTGGGCGAAGTTCATAACTTGCAGCCCTTCCCCCGGGGATTGCGGGTGATTAAGTCATCCTCATAGACATAGTTATTGTATTTTCGACCATGCTGGAAAAAATGGCCATCTAAAAATTTTAATCGGGTGACTTTGGGAGAAAGTTGAGCGTGGGAGGGGGCCTAGTTGCCCTTCATTTTTTTGGTCACTTAAAAAGGGCACTAGAACTTTTAATTTCCGATCGAATAAGCCCTCCCACGATATTCCAGGACCACTGGGTCGATACGACCACCCCTGGGGAATAATTAACAAATAAACACGCATCCGTGATCTTTGTTCTGGCAAAAAATTCAAAATTCCACATTTTTGCAGATAGGATTTTGAAACCTCTACAGTAGAGTTCTCTGATCCGCTGAATCTGATGGTATGATTCTCATAAAGGTTCTATAATTTTTAGGGGATGTTTCTCCCTTTTTTCGAAAATCAGGCAAATTTTCTCAGGCACGTAACAATTCCAAGGCAACTTGCCACAACTGCTCAATTTACATTCGCTAAAACACTATTAAAACACCTGAACTGACTGCAAATAATGTAAGAAAAGAAATATCAGTGAAAAGGAGAGCAGAAGTAGAAAGGGGGGTGCTACTCCGACCCCTCACCTCTGCTGCCACCTACAACTTTTTTACATAATTTATGCATGTTTTTATGGTTTTTGTCAGTGAGAATGGAAAAACAGAATTTTTCTCACTTGAAAAACGAGGAATTTTCTCACATTTATGTCTGTTTTCATGGACGGTTATGTGTGTTGGTCAATTTATTTGATGTTTTTCATGGTTGTCATCATCAAATTATGGATGTTTTATGGTTTTTGTCAGTGAGAATGAAAAACAGGAACTTTCTCACATTTATGTCTGTTTTCATGGATGGTTATGTGTGTTGGTCGATTTATTTGATGTTTTTCATGGATGGTTATGGATGATTTATGTCTGTCCGTTGTCAGTGAGAATGGACATGCTCGACGCGAATGTTATGAGATTGTTTGGCGAACCTAACCTGAGAACTTGATTTACATAATCGGCGGGGAAATTATTGATTCACGAAGGGGGAATGAAGAAACATTATGGTTTCTTTGATCTTTAGGCGAACCTAACCTGAGAACTTGATTTACATAATCGCTAGGGGAAATTATTGATTCACGAAGGGGGAATTAAGAAACATTATGGTTTCTTTGATCTTTAGGCGAACCTAACCTGAGAACTTGATTTACATAATCGGCGGGGAAATTATTGATTCACGAAGGGGGAATTAAGAAACATTATGGTTTCTTTGATCTTTAGGCGAACCTAACCTGAGAACTTGATTTACATAATCGGCGGGGAAATTATTGATTCACGAAGGGGGAATTAAGAAACATTATGGTTTCTTTAATCTTTAGGCCTGAGGGATTTATTTATTATTGTTGTTTTGGACAAGTGCATGCTAGGGATGAATGTCAAGGTGTCCTGGAATAGGAAACCGGAAGTACATGCATCCTTCTCAGCCAATCAGCGAGTCGGATACATCCTCCTTCTCAGCCAATCAGAGAGCTGGTTACGAATGGTTTTCCCCCCGTTACATAACAATTCACCCTTGAGATTTCGTATATAACGGGCGTGCAATGTGATTAAATTATCAGAAAGTATTGTGACACAATTGAAACAACAATGAATGTTATTGATGAACTTGAAGCCTTGGCAGCCACAATTAGCAATGTGAGTACATTTTCATTTTTTATTTTCAAAATAAAATTGTTTTCCGTGGTTACCCTCTACTATATTTAGGTAAATCCCCCCCCCCCATACAATACAAACATCACTTTACAATCTTTATACTCGACTAGGAAAACGTAAATATATTCTTTTTACCCTCAAAACCTAACCCCCCCCTCACTGTTTTACAACCAAATTCTCGCAAATGGAAATAATTATCTTTTCGTTAAATTCCTGTTTTTTATTTTCAAATAAAATTATTTTCCTTGCTCACCCTCTAGTATATTCAGGTAAATCCCCCCCCATACAATACAAACATCACTATACAATCTTTATACTCGATGGAAAACGTAAATATATTCTTTTTACCCTCGAAACCTAACCCCCCCCCTCACTGTTTTACAACCAAATTCTCGCAAATGGAAATAATAATCTTTTCGTTAAATTTTAGCCTTTCTCTATTGTGATTTAAAGTGTCTACTGACTTCTGTCAATTTTTAATGAAAATGCCGCACTGTTTTGACACAATCTCCAGTGCGAGGTTAAAATTAGCTATCACCCCTTTTCCCTCTGTGTTTACGAACGCAGCGGCCAAAGTCAATGGAACTGTTCTTCCGTCAAAATTAAAACACTATGATGCAATAATTAAGCACAGACGTAATGCTCTATTTTGGAGAAGTGAAACAGATTATTTTCAAATTAAGGTCTAACAATATATTTAGGACATTATGTAAAGGGGGGGGAGAGGGGGCAATGCCTCGCTTCTAACAGCTTCGTTGTAAGTAAATTATGTAAAAGGGAGGGGGCAATGTCTCAATTCTACCGCCATCATTGTAAAATGAAAACAAACTGTGCAGGGATAGAAAAGTCTTTGGGAGTTGCATGAAGCTTATATTATGTGTAAATTGAATAGCATTTTAACCTATGTTTGCAAAATTTAGGTCTATAGGCCGCTGGGTTAACGATCTAATTTAAAGCCTATAGACTGGAACTTTAATATTTTTCTAAATGGTAAAAATAGAAACAGTGATTCCTATCCTATGGCTATAGACTACTGATTGTCTAATAAAAACGTTTGATTTCTAAGCCTAATATATTTCTCGCGAAATTTTTACTTTTTGCTTTACTGAAAAGAGATAAATGCTTTTCTAAACAAAATTATATGGATGATGATACTAATTTTCCTTCTTTTAAAAAAGGGGCAAATTATTTTGAAACTAATTTTTTCTCTTCTTTTCAAGGCAAATTGTGAAGAATGCCCGTCGCCACCACCCAGTAAGAGAGCAAGGGCTAATAATGCGGGCCCTGCGAAGGCTACTGTCATGCAATATGGTCGCTGGCCGAAGCCTCCTAAACAAGTGATGCCTACCCAAGCCGTATTGGAATGTGACATCGCTAGCACATCCGCTCTCCTTGGACCTCTAATAGCTGCCCCATCAACGCTAGGTCAGGAGGTTACCCTCCAGCATGCTATGTCAGATCCATCCGACATCCAAGTCCAGACGGATTTTGCAAATGTAAGCATTTTTTCCTACCTATCATATAGAAATATCTATCAATTTCTTCCAACTTTTTTAGGCCTTTTCTACATGCACCATTTTCGAACACTGTGTAAAAGTATATCTCAGCGGGATATTGAAAGATTTTTTCTCCCCAAAGGAAATATAATGTTCTCCCTTTTGAATCATGTCAAGTGCATGCATTCACCCTTTGCTAAATTAGATTAGTGAAGCCAAAAAAAAATGCTCTATATCCCGCTCATAATAAGTAGCAAAATCCATTGCATTATAAATTGCTTTATTAGCGAATGGTTCACCTTGCCTCTACAAATATTATAAAAAAAAAACTTTATCAAGGAGGCACACTTGTGCCTCTATAAAGAGGCGACCCACCACAATGTTAAGCGATTTCAGGTCCTAGAGGTCGCAGAGAGACGGCGGTAATCGCATTTTGTAGCCCAAGCTCAAACTAAGAAACTTGCAAAATTTCATCCTCCTCCAACTTTATCTTCATGGGGTAAACTGGGCCGGAAGTTTGGACCCTCCCACCACAGCCCCCCTTTAACGTTGTCCGATTGGGCGGAAATTTAGAGGTTAAGCTTTCCTAGGGCCCGGGAGCTTATCCTCGAAATTTCAGCTCAATCCGATCACTCCTTCCCTGTTTTCAAAAAAACCAAATATAGCCACTTAAAATTCATCATCATTTCTTTTTTTTTCTTATCCACGCCTACAGGCCACAGTTGGCAACGGATCCGGTTGAATGAGGACTCATTCGAAGCAGAATTCGACCTGTTAGGGCCTTTTGATATTTTCAGACCGAAAAAATTATCCCCCGAATTTACATTTACGAAAAACCTTAGTTTTTTTCAAATAATACAGACAAACAGGTTAGACATGCTTTGTTATGAAAATATCTGCGCGTCAATTTTCATAACAAAGCATGTCTAACCTGTTTATGTGTATTATTTGAAAAAACTACGTTTTCTAAAGAGTTAAAGAGGCTGAGTTACAAGGTCGAACCTTAAAACGTACAGGGATTAGGAGGCACAGTTGGGGGGGGGGGCTGTTAAAGAGGCTGAGTCACAAGTTCGAACCTTAAAACGTACAGGGATTAGGAGGCACCCTGTACGACGTGATTTGAGTATTCAGGAATTAAAAGCCTTAACACAAGAATGTTCAAGAGCGGGGGGTTAGGGGGGCGGCAGCCCCCCCCCCCCCCCAACTTTAACTCCTGACACGATCAGCTAACAGTTAGTCAAGCAATAATAAGTAATAAACTGTACAAAAACGTGCAGAAATTATTTGAAAAAAACTACTTCTGTTCGTTTTAAGTTTTAATGTCGCTCCTTACTTTCAGTTTAAAGAAATTTTTTTATATTTAAAGGCTGCGAAAGCGGGGGGTTTGGGGGGCGGTAGCCCCCAACTGTGCCTCCTAATTCCTGTACGTTTTAAGGTTCGACCTTGTAACTCAGCCTCTTTAACTCTTTAGAAAACGTAGTTTTTTTTCAAATAATATCTGAATGAATTGTGTATCATAAGAGGAGATGGCTATCCTTTTCAAATCATGTTTTTGTTGTTTTTTTTCCCCAGAGCAGATAAAGAGTATTAATATGAAATTTTATTTGGAGGGATTGTTTGAACAATATCAAATTGCCGCCTTCTATGTCATGCGACGTTTTAGACTGTAAATATCTTATACTAATATAAGATATGCTGCGGGCCGGGGAAACGCCACAGGAAGCACTGCGGGCCCGAGAAGCGCCGCAGGGATGCACCGCAAAGATGCGCCACGGGCCAGGAAAGCGCCGCAGGATGCGCTGTGGGCACCGAAAAGCGCCGAAAAAAAAAAAAAATTTGAACACTTTGAAAATAAACGAACAAATTGACGCCTTCTATGTCATATCTTAGATTATCTTAAGTTGGAACTTTCAGTTGAATTAACCAAATGTTATTAGGCAGTAATCCAAATTTTAACAGTAGGGATGATTTGAAGACTTTGAAAATAAGCTATTTTTCATTTATAGGTTGGTGCATTGGTCCCCTACTCACCATCGAGTGAAGAAGAGGAGGAAGAGGCAATGGAGTTTCAGGACATTCAGCCATCAGTGACTGGTACGGTATTATTAATTCCATTGATGTACCATCTAATATTGATGATTTTTTAAATAATTTTCTTTTCAATGTAGAACCTAGCACAGTTGAGCAGGCGGACTTGAGTCCAAATACCCTACAAATTTTAGAGGATTTTACAGGGAACCCTCCTCCCACTGATTACCTACTTCAAACAACTGGAGTGGAGCATACGCCAGATATTGTTGAACAACTTGGGGGAGGGGATAATATACAAGAGGGGGAGGGGGGTACAACTTTTCCCGATTTTCAATTGACCAACAGAATTTTAAATGCAATAGTTGTTTACACTGCGACTTTTGGAGACCCTTTAATACACTTATGGGGGGAAAATTTGTTTTTGACCCTGTAGAAATTGTACACAACTATGTAGATAAAATTCGTGCACTTCTGGAGAATCAAATTCAATTGTGGGGGAGGGAATCAATTAAGGTTTCTATTGTTTTAAAAGTGTTCTATTTAAATGAGGGGAAAAGTGAAGTTTATTATCATTATGTACATTCCGAGATGCGTTTGGTTTATTCGAATTTAGAAAATTTTGAGGGTGTTTTCATGGATTGGGTAGATCAAATTATAACGCATCTTGAGAACTTTAACGAAAACGGTAGTGGGTCTCTAGTTCTTTTTGATGAAAATGTAAGCTATAATATTTGTAAATTTAAGAAAGATTTTATTTTAAGAGGGGGGGGGGGGGCAGGCGGGGGATATGACAGGATACAGTTTTAAAATATAATCCAGATCTAGTAGGTTGTCAAGGTGTCCAGCGGATCTGTTTTGAAACAGGTCAAATGTGTTTCAGATATGCTTTCCTCATATCAGCATTTCAGCCTCTAGCAGATGACGCTACCAAGACGAATTTAGACAATTGGGCTGTACATGGGAAGAACGGGTCCGATTTCCCCATTGTAGATTTTTCTTATTTAGAGGGGAAATACCCAGTAACGCTTCGATCTATTGATATTTCTGAAAGGGCTAATGCCCACTTAAATATCGGCGTTACTGTGGTTCAGTATAAAACTGAATTTGAAGATGGGGTTTGTTTAAAAAAGAAGGGGGTGGTCTTCCCTGTAAGGGGCCCGTCAATTGATTTGGTCAGACACTGGGTTTGGTTGTTATACACACCACCTAGTGACCCTGCCAATTCAATTGGCCATTTTAATCCGATTACCGACATAAGTAGAGTTCTGGGGGGTGGTAAGCATAGTGGGGAACGTTTCTACTGTCCAACATGCCTGTCACAATTCCGTAGTGATATAAAACTACGGGATCACATGAGGCATTGTAGCCGACATGGCTACCAGACAATGGAAACGGTTTCAGGGGATAGGGCCATTCTACGATTCAAAAATTTCCAGATCACCCTTCTCCAGTGCAACGAAATATCTTTGGACTGTGAAGCTAAGCTGGTGGAGGTGAACGATCCCCAATTTCCAAACCGAGTCAAAGAACATCAGGCTATTGCAGTTTCCTATGCTCACGCGCAAAGAGACAGTTCTAACACCATGCGGTTGTTAGAAATAGTTGAAACATTGGATGAGAACGAGTGCATGGTCAAGGCACTGACTAAACTAATTGGCACGGCTAATGGTGCTATTTCTCGTTTGAGAAACACCCATTATCCAATGGTGTTGTCTGCAGAGGATCGTCTCGCGATTAAAAATTAAAAAAATATGTTGGGTTTGTAAGGGAGAGTTTGTAGAGGGGGATAAGGGGACTAAAGGGAAAAGAGGGGTCGGTGGGAGGGGGAAAGTCAGAGATCACAATCACTTGTGGCAGGAAATATCCTCGGGGGGTAGTAATTTTAGGGGGGTGCGCATCAATCGTGTAATTTAAATGTTAGCCAGCAGTTGTTTATCCCTGTTTTTATTCACAACTCTAATTGTGACTTAAAATTTATTTTACCAGCACTGGCACGTATGCAAGGGAGGGAGGGGGAGTAGATAGTCCATGGGTAAATAGTTCATTTACCTATAACATCATCCCCAAATCGGCCGAGAAGTTATTGCTTCTCGAACTGAAATGGCAGGCAGTGGATAATGGGCATACGTGCTGGAATAAAACCAGGTTTTTAGATTCCTTTAGTTTTTTCCCCAAGGCATTGAGTCAATTGATTCAAGTGCAAAAAAGCGACAATTTTAATAGCTTTCTCTTGCTTAAACAGCACTTTCCAGACAGTGAAATGTATGACCTGTTGACCTGCAAAGGTATATACACATACGACTATTACTGTTCTGGCGCTCGCTTAAGTGATGTGAAACTACCTCCAATTGAAGCTTTTTACAATTCACTGACCAACAGTGAATGCAGAGCCGAGGAGTATGAGTTTGCCAAGAAGGTGTGGTCCAAGGGGGATTGTAAAAATGGGTGGGATTATTGTAGACTGTACTTGGCCAGTGACGTTCTAAGTCTGTTGGATATAGTCTGTAAGAACACAGTCCAAATCTATTCAGAGTTCGGGTTAGATATAGGCTATTATTTTTCCACACCCCATTTAGTGATGGATTTAATTTTAAAAATTAGCAGGGAGGAAATAGGCCTAATCACCGATGTAGATCAACACGTTTTTGTAGAGCGTTCAATGAGGGGAGGGTATGTTTTTCATGGGGACCGCGTCTTATCAACCCATCCGAGCGGACAAAACAGCACCGGTGTAAAGTCAAATGCAGTGTTCTTGGACATGAACTCATTGTACCCCTCGGCAATGTCACACTACTCTTTGCCGTGTGGGAACTATCAATGGCTTGAGAATCCTTGTGAGTTCCCCGACATTACCACCGTCGAGGACAATGGGCCACAAGGATGGTTCTTTGAAGTTGACGGTCACATTCCGCTGGCGCTTCACGACTCAGTCAAAGATTTTGTCTTTCCTTGTATGAATCGACCCGTGAGCAGGGAATCTCTGAGCCCCTACAATCGTTCATTGGTTGAGGATATGGGGATGCACTGGACTCCCTCCAAACAGAAACTGATTGCTGATTTGGACCCTAAGGAGAATATCGTTGTTCACCATGTGCTTTTGCACTGGATGGTGAACAATGGTTTCAAGATCACCAAAATAGACTGGGTCCTGCAGTTCAATCAGCGACCATATTTGAAAACGTTTATCGACACCTTTGTCGATAAACGCTCTAGGGCAAATTCAAAGGTGGAGAAGGAAATGTATAAGCTCATTCTAAATTCAGCGTTTCGCAAAATGTGTGAAAGCGTTCGTAATAGATCTCGCTGCGACGTCGTGACTGACCCTCTAGAGTGTGCACGAATTATTGCCGACCCCAATTTTACATCGTTCACGAGC
Organism: Artemia sinica; assembly: GCA_027921565.1. Lineage (NCBI taxonomy): Eukaryota > Metazoa > Arthropoda > Branchiopoda > Anostraca > Artemiidae > Artemia > Artemia sinica. The sequence goes on along the minus strand of CM051258.1, from coordinate 1,962,143 downwards.
ATAGAGACTGGCATGGTTCTTCTACACAGGCGAAAGCGAAATGTGGTACTGAACAGGAATATAGCAGGCGGCAGTTCAGTACTGGAAATTTCAAAAAAGCTCATGTTGTCGTTCTTTTACAATGTGTGCAAGGTGCAATGGCCACGGGAGGGGGAGGTTCAAGTTTACTATGGGGATACAGATTCTCTGCTGTTAAAGGTAAATGGGACTGAAGATTTATTGGGTGATTTAGAAAAGGGGGAACACATCAGCTCGCGGATGGATTTCACCAACTGGAATCCATCACTCTACCCCGAGTTGGTGAAACGTCAAGCCCCCAACCAACTATTAATGTTAAAATCAGAGACGGGGAGTGATTTGATATCCAGGGGGGTGTTCCCGGGCCCCAAAGTTTATTGCGTTGAAACTCATAGTGGGGATGAAAAGAAGGCGTGTAAAGGGGTGCCTACACATTTTGTAAAGAGCAATTTCAACATGAGCGTGTACAGAGACTGTGCAGAAAGTAGCCTAGTGCCGAGAGCACAAGTGCTTGCAATTCGCTCTCTACAGTATAGAAATTATACTGTGAGAGTGGAAAAGAATGCAATGTCGTGTATATCCGACAAAGTCTATGTGCTCGAGAATGGTGTGAGTGTCCTACCTCATGGCCACTACCGTATTTCAGACCGAGTTGAATGCATTGACTATCGCAATCAACTTGGTCTGGATAAATTAACCTAATCTGACTAACCAACTAACCACTAACCACCACCACCAACCTGTTCATAAATTAACTAACCCAATCTAACCACCTTAACTCAACCTCATCTAACCTGACAATCTAACCACCTTAACTCAACCTCATCTAACTCGATCTAACCACCACCACCACTAACCCAACCACTAACCTAACCTGCCGCAGTGACCGGACATACTATTGTAGTGTTTTTCCACCGCTGCTCCCGGGGGGGGGGTCCCTTCCCACGGCCGCCCAGGGGGGGGGGGTCCCGCCCGCGGCCGGCCGGCCTTCGGCCCCGCGGTCCCCGGGGGGGGGGGGATCCCACCTTTAAATTCACTGTAATGTTCAACTGTGCTATCCAGTGATTTTCAAGTGTTTTCTGTTTCTTTTGTTTGTATAGAAAAGTGTTTTTTTTGTACAGAAATGTGTTTAAAGACAATAAGTGCTCTAAAAGATGGACAGAAAAGTGTTGTACAGAAAAGTGTTTTTTTTTTTTTTTAAAGACAATAAGTGCTGATTATGGACAAAAGTGTTTTTTTATTGTACATAGAGTGTTATCATATATAGAGTTTTCATGTTGACCATGAAATTTTGTCAACTGTTCTTGTTGAACAAGTGTTATTTTTATCGTTGCAGTTCATGTTGAACAAATATTTGTTTTCATGCAGTGCCGAAATAAATGCTGCCATGAAATATTGTTTTTTTTGTTGTTGTTGTTCTTGAATAGATAGATCTATGGGGAAAATTATTGCTACTACTTATTCATTGGACACGTATGATTTACAGTTAGTTGTAGTCCGACTGTTGTCAACAGCAGCATGTATCAATTTAAAACACCCTTCAGATCGTTTCTGTGTGGTCCGTCAATGTCGGGGAAAACAACACTTTTAGCTAAAATAATTCAAAATTGCGATAAAATGTTTTTGGAGAAGCCGAAAAAAATCTACTATTGCTATGGTATTTGGCAGGAGTCCTATGATAAAATAAAAGCTATTGCCACAACCATACCAATACAATTCATACAGGGACTTGATGTTTTCAATAGTATTGAATCGAACTCGTGGTTGATTATTGATGATTTGGCTGAATCCATTGAACAGTTCTCACAGGAAATGCTACAACTGTTCACTGTTCGCTCCCACCATGAACACATTTCCATAACCCTAGTTCTACACAATCTGTTTCATCAGAGCAAATGTACGCGAACCCTTGCTTTGAATTGCACCGTCTATATTATCTATCGAGTTGTTCGTGATTCTAGCTCACTCATAACTCTCAATAAGCAGATATTCCCCGGCGCCCCTAAATTTCTGTTGTCAGCGTACACTCAGGCGACTAGCAAGCCCTACGGTTACATTTTGCTGGATCTTAATCAGAGCACGCCCGAGGATCTACGTGTAGTCACCGACATTTTCAACAATGAAATTACAGTATATCTTCCGGTGAACAGTAGAAAAGGCTATTAGTTGCCATTATGATACTGAAGAAACTACACGAACAACGGCATTTATTTTCCGTTTTAAGCACTTCAAAACCCTTGCTTAGGAAGGCCATACTCAAACATGGGGTTGACAATGATTTCATTAATCCAATATCTGAACTTTGTTTAAATTTAACTGAGGGCAATGTTCAGCTGCCAGAAGGTGTTAGACAACAGACAAAGCAACATCGTTCCACTGTACGCGCCTTGGCTTGTAAAAACAAGGGAAAAAAATTTAAAAGAAAACGACTCCTTCAAGCGGGCGGTAGCTTTTTCACACTTTTACTGCCAATAATTGCAGGACTTGTAAACAGTTTTCTCTAGAGAATGGCAAAACCTTATAAATTGACACCATTTGAACTTGTCCTCTCGCCCGTCGAACATTTTGAAGACAATCTAAGCAAATTCATTAATGATGAGAATATTGCCGATGACAAAAAACTGCTTTTACTTCAAGATGCATTGCGACGTGTGGACAAACATAAACCTTATCGTGAGAGACCCACCGTCGCCGCCGCCGCCGCCACTGATCCCTCTAAACAGGAAACATCTCCTCAAGATTCAGCAGTGCAATCAAAGGAGAAGGAATTGAATTCAATTGTATCAAAAATTGGAAACCTATTGCCACTGACCTATCGAGAACAGAGTAAAAGAGTATTATCTTATCTCATGTTGGAAACTGCTGATGAACATCAAGTTCAAGTCGATAGCACAGGGAAACGAATTATAATTCAGGGAAAAAGTTATAATCTAGTTGATTTAATTTGTGATATGGTGACGAATCGTAAAGGACTTTTATCCTTTGACAATAATCTATACACCTTTCTGTGTGTATCAAACTTTCCCAAAAGTCTTATTGGCAATAAGCAAATTCTAAAGAAACTAAGAGAATATAGTCCTCCTCCAACACCAACATCATTTAAAAAAGAAGAAGAAGATTCAGTATTTGAAAATACTATCAGCGCCACTGATTTTACAACACGTGTGGCTGCTAGTCAAAAGCGAAGACGAATTGATTCACCCTCCAGTGTGCAAAAGGGGAGTGGACATTACACTACATGTTTACGCTCAAAATGGATGAAGTTCTGAAAGGTATCTATGAAAATATTGGTGAAGCGGGAAGTTTAAGTTCTCCCAAAACTCTTTCTAAAGCTGTCTCCGGCACCACCACCACACATTGAAAAAAGCAAAAGAGTATCTAGAGAATGAACCGAGTTACACACTGCATCGGAATCACAGGCTTCGCAGCAAACAATATCGACAAACTAAAGCCTTTTTCCCTCTGCATATAATGCAAATGGATCTTTTAACTTTAGACGCAATTCAACAGCGTCACAATGCGCCCTACAAATATATTCTGGTGGCAATCAGTGTCTTTAGTCGCTATGCCTATGCCATTCCACTGCGATCAAAGAGAGGTGTTGAAGTTGCTCGGGCCATTGAAAGTATTCTAGAACAGGATTCATATAGAAAAATTCAATCGGATCGTGGCAGTGAATTTGTTAATCCCCATGTGCAAAAGGTTCTTTTGAAATATAATACAACACTTTATCATTGTCACAGCCCGATAAAGGCTGCATTGACTGAACGATTAATAAGAACGATTTCAAGATAATGTACCCTGAAAAATACATCGGCTTTTATTCATGATTTAGATAAAATCATGCGGATATACAACCATCGACCCCATCGATCTCTGTCCAACTCAAGCCCTCGGGATGTTCACTACAATGAAAATACATTTGATGCTTTTCTAAAGCAATACTCCAATGGTGAAAAAGAGAAAAAAAATGTGAAGAAGAAATTCAATGTTGGTGATACTGTTCGAATTAATAGAACCACCAATATTTTTGAAAAAGGGAATTATTTATGGAGCACTGAACTTTTTAAAGTGTCCAAAATCCTGGACACCGAGCCCACGACATATCGACTGCGAGACACCAAAGATGACGAGATTCTCGGCGGTTTTTATGAATATGAACTGCAAAAAGTTAGAAACACTAGTGAAATTTATCAAATTGAAAAGATATTAAAGAGTCGTACACGCCATGGCAAGAGACAGTTGTTTGTTCGCTGGCTAGGATACAACTCAGATTTTGATTCTTGGGTCAGTGCTGAAGATATTGACAATGCCCAATGATTTCTATGTGACTTTCATGTCCAATGTTTCCGATCCTCTCTACAACGACTTGAATAGAACAAGTGATTTTTGGACGAAACTCTCCCCCACCATCAAATTCGACGACAATAGAAAGTATGAAGTGGCTCTTGTCGACTGTATTCTCAAAAATACCTACGACATCCTGAGAAAAGATCGTAAATATGATATAAAAATTAGACCCAATGATTGGCCGCCTCCACCATCCTCAAGTGATCAAGAACAAATTCAAAAAATCAATTGGATGAATTATCCATACATTGAATTACCCTACGAGGAACTCACCTGTATGAATGATTTATGTCGTTCCATTAATAAAAGAATTTCCGCTCGTAAAAAGGGAGCTTTTCATTTCAACTATTCAAAGGAGGAGGGTAAGATCTACATTAGTTCACCTATTGCCAGTGAAAAGGTTATTCTCAACGATAATCTAAAGGATGTTCTTGGCTTTAAGCTCAATATAATCAATGGTAAAAGTGCCGGAAACACTAATTTCATTTTTGCCGACTATCCGCCTGCCTTCACCACAGACACTTGTATATTTCTCTACGCTTCATTTGTGGAAACATCTCGGGTTGGTAATTCAAATGTTCCCCTCATACGAGTTCTTGAACGAAAAAACCAATCAAGAACATATTCACCACTACAATATAAAGCATCTTCAGTATATTCCCGTAAACACTTCCTATTTGGAACTCTGTCAGTTAACACTAAGAACCGAATTGGGTGATCCCATAGCAATTTCAAAGGGTTTGGCTGTGATTACATGCCATTTTCGACCCATCGTTCAACAACAATAGATGTCTAATAAAAAAGTGGTATTCACTTGTCCTGATATTGACTGCTATGTTAATACTCTTGGCCCAAGACAACAGGGCAATGGAATGGACTACTACAAAGGTCGCTCGTCAATGTCTGGCTACGGTCTTGGCAGTTGGTTTGCTAAGCTGTTTCGCTCTTCACTACCACTGCCTAGAAAATATCTTGTAGCGGCTGCGACAGATTTTGCATCCTCTACACTATACGATTGGGGCTCTGGCAAGGATTTTAAAAAAAGTGCTTCGGAAAATCTTAGGTCCAGTGCGCGAACCCTTGGCGAGGGATTAAAACAAAATGGTAAAGGCTTAAAAAGGTCAAGAAACAATGCATCACTCATCAGTCTCCACTCAGGTCGGAAACGAAAGACATCATCCCTCTTGTCAAAGAAAAGAAGGAAAAAGCCGACACGTGCCGTAAACAGAAGAAGAAGTCCCAGGAAGAAAATTGTTAGATCGAAACTAGATTTCTTCTCCTAAAATGTCCTATCTACCGCATAAGGATTCTCAACCTTCAATCACCGCCTCATTGAATCTATTCAATGCTGAAAATGTTGATGTGAGTGTCAAGCATGGATACTATGAACAATTTTATCCACAACAACCCCTCTCCGGTAATATCCACTTTCAAATTTATTCCAATGAAGACTACTTTATGGACATGTCTTCAACATTTATAGATTTGCAAATGAAAGTCCGGAAATCCGATAATACAATGCCAATTCGGGCCGATGGAATATCCTGTGAAAATTGTATATTACATAATTTATTTCGTCAAATTAGTGTCTACATCAATGGCACGCTGGTGAGCACAAGCAACAATCTCTCAAATTATACAAGCTATATGCAATTCATGCTGATGACACCCAAGTCATACAAGGAATTGAGAGGCACCTCCAATGGATATGAATATATTACTAATACTGATAGTACAGATGCACTTAAAAATGCTACAACTAGTGAATTACATCTAGTTGGAAAAATATATCATGAAACATTTAATATACCCCAATGGCTGCCGCCCAATGTTAAAGTGGATATAAAACTAACGCTTGCACCCTCCAATTTCATATTGAGAAAGGAACTTGCTGCCAATCCTGATGTAAGTCTCTCCCTCACTTCGGCAATACTTCATGTACGCAAACAACAGGTCATGAGTTCTGTTGCTTTGGCCGTGGAAAAACTGAGAGCCAATGGAAATAATATTAAACTACTTGTTCCTCATACAATCACCAATCAGCGTCATATTGCAATGGGCTCACGCAACTTCACCGATTCATCCTTTATCAATGGTGAAATTCCGTCAAAACTTGCTTTGGCATTTGTAAAAAGCGCCAGTGCAATAGGATCATGGACTGAATGCCCACATAAATTCGAGATGTTTGGACTTTCATCTCTTGTGTGCAAAGTAAACGGCATCCCACTCTACAATCTATCTTTTGATAAATCCTATAGAACATTGTACGAGTTGACCATGCAAACCCTAGATCATGACTCACAACTATTTGAAAATGGTATAACCGAAGATATGTTTGCTAAAACACATGGTATCATTGTACTGGATTTGTCAGGTACACAGGATATGAGTATAGTAGGTACGGGGAGTGTGCGTTTAGAGTGTACATTTACTGACCCATTGGCTGAGAGTATTGCACTAATCTCACTAAATCAATATGAAACCTATTGGGAAATCACTCCCGAAGGCAGTGTTCTACTAGACTTAGCGCCATGAGCACCGGTCAAATAATCAATGTATTTAATATGGACCCCTACATGTCCCAGTACAAATCCTATTGTCTGCCCTCGGACTTTCTTGGAAAAATTCAAAGTGTCAACAATACCTTGATTATTGTTAATAGCAGTCCGTCGACTGTGCTGACGTGTCATTGGCTGTGCATCTTTCAAACAATGAAGACGATTGAATTTTTGATCCTCTTGGTCTACCCTATACATTCTACACACCTTACATCAGCAACTATATTGAGAGCAGTGGGAAAACTATTATTCAAAATCGGAAGAGGGTTCAGGATCTAACGACTAAAAGCTGCGGCTTCCATGCACTACTATATTTTGTGTTCCGATGTCGCGGCTATACTTACAAGCAGTTTCTCCACATTTATGTTGACAATCCCCGTCTGAATGACTTTCTAGTGGAAAATATCCTCTCAGACCTATATAGTATTGATTTCAGTGCCCTAAGAGTAAAGTGCTTAAAAAATGTTTGTGAATTTGTTTATTAATAAAATGCATATACATACAACAATGTCTTTAAATCTTCACTTTAGATTTCTTCATCTTCGATGTATAGGCAACTGTCGTGAACCACTAATGCTGGTAAATCATTTGGATTCACTGTATATTGATTTTGATTGACTGCAAAGTCAGGGTCACATTTTCTACAGTACAATGTAACTTCACTCTTGTCATATCTCTTTGTATAGTCAACGATACTATTTGCATTCATATTATGAAGTTCACGAGTTTCAATCTGTCTATTTGAAGCAATATCACATACAGTGTTTTCAAATGGTGAATCACATTCGGTAACTGCCAAATAAAAATCACTTGGTTTATAGTCATAGTAGGTAGTGTCATCACAACGATGACGTAGAAACCAAATTGTCTTGTTACCCCAACAGTTGAGTCGTAGACCAGATTCCTCTTCCCAGAATAATTTAAATCCACGACGATACCAATCTCGTAGAAATAAACTAAAATCACGTTTGGGATTCTTTCCAATCATAGCGGGGTAAGTATTCTCCCACTGATCACATTTATCATAGTGACAATTGGAGCACAGGTGTCCTCTAGGATGAGAGTCACACACCTCCTCAAGACATGAATTACATCCTTTAATTTGTACTGCATAGCCTCTATGTAATTTACAAGGATTGCATAATTTACACTTTTCACTATAGTCATCTATAACTGTACAATTCTCACATTGAGTCCAACTGCCAAGAGTGTACATGCACAATGGACACATATAGAACATTTTTCGGTTTCCGATGTCAACTCGCTCACAGCTAAAACGAAACTGATCATCCTCGCTCCATAAATTCAATGAGAGGGAAATGGGGGAGAGGAGTAGCTCTGTAACGTTACCTCTTTCGAATGACGGGGGGAGCCATCTACATTGAATCCATTGGCAATATTTTCAAAAGTATATCCACAATATGATTCTGCTTTGTTCCAATTAATATATCAATAAATTGACTATAAGAATTTGAATCACATTTTAAAAGTTTCATACAATAGTCCAATGGGGGAGAATCACTCCTCATTATATTGTCAAGTGTTCCCTGACAAGAGAATATCCTTCGTTTAAGAGATAACTCGAGAAAATCATCATCCAAAATCAAATGTTTTTCCATAAACACTAGATTTGATCTAATTCTCTCTTTCTCAAATTTATTCATTTTTCAATCCTTTCACTCCGACTGCTGACTCTAGACTGACCCTGATTCGTTAGCCCCATAGCCTAACCAGAAAAGAAAAAAAACATTTTCGATTTCGAAACAATTTTATTGAATAATTACAACAACATCAATAATACAGAGCATGTACAATTAGCGATACTGTTTATTGTCTTCAATATGTTTCACCAATGCACTTAAAGCACATTGAAGTCTATTCACATGTGCTATATCAACTTTAGCGGCAAAACATAATTGATCCTCCATTTTAAATTTGCTCAAGGATATCACATATCTTGCATATACTGCATCCCATTCCAGACAAAGACGTGATCCTTTCGTGATTTCCACCGCAATGCTTGGTGCTCTTGTACTATTATCATCAACTCCACTATCAACTTCTAATAGGGTAAACATTCCACTCATCATCAACACACAAATATATATCCAAATGAGTAAAGTCAAACTGTTCTTCTTCTTCTCACTCCTTTGAATTCTATTCACAGACTAATAAAACTTTAGCAAAAAACCCTTTCCTTATATTCCCTCCGACGCTAATATGTAACCAGCCCTCTGATTGGCTGAGAAGGGGGATGTAACCGACTCGCTGATTGGCTGAGAAGGAAACACGTGATCTAACTGTTTCCTGGAAACTCATAACATTGGCGTCAAGCATGTACATTCTCACTGACAACGAACCATAAATCATCCATAATCATCCATGAAAAACATCAAATAAATCGACCAACACACATAACCATCCATGAAAACAGACATAAATGTGAGAAAGTTCCTGTTTTTCAAATTCTCACTGACAAAAACCATAAAACATCCATAATTTGATGATGAAAACCATGAAAAACATCAAATAAATTGACCAACACACATAACCGTCCATGAAAACAGACATAAATGTGAGAAAATTCCTGGTTTTTCAAGTGAGAAAAATTCTGTTTTTCCATTCTCACTGAAAAAAAACCATAAAAACATGCATAAATTATGTAAAAAAGTTGTAGGTGGCAGCAGAGGTGAGGGGTCGGAGTAGCACCCCCCTTTCTACTATCAGAGGAAGCGAGTGTAAAGAACCATTGAGCCAGGTTGACGTTCTCAAATGGCAACAATAATGGTCAACTCACTACTCTACACTCTACCATTTAACTATTTAACCTGGAAAGCGAATCTGTTGACACAAAACGCTCGTTGAAACTCTTTGGACGTGGACACTGAGCGACAGTTGACTCCGGATTGCACTAGGTAGTACACAAATAGACGCGACACACAAACTGTAAGGAGAGTTGGGGAGCTTATTGAAATTCTGGCTCACTAGGGATCCCGCAGCTCCCACCCTGCCAGTGGATGACCGCCTCACCAAAATTATGAGGGACTGATGGATCGAGGTGCCCTAACTCATTTAAAGCGGGTGACCGCCATGTTGTTTGTCTACAAAGATTACTCAAGACTACCAAGGCTATGTTAACTAATGCAAACCAGCATTCTCACGGCAGAGCCTGCAAGGCTGCCAACCTACCATTAAAATAATAGTTATTCCCTCTGTTTTCCTATTCAGGCAAGGAAAATAAAGAACAAATTCCTCAAATAGTATGTTAGTTAAACCCAGCGGTAGGCAAGCTCTCGCAAGATTAATTTCTCGATAGTGAAAATTATAACTTTAAGATACATGTTTCTTAAAATGTGGTTTTTGGAAGTGAAGGGTGCTATAACTTTAATAGAGCATTGGCGCACCAGGACTTGGCCTGGTGTTCCTCTGATCCAGCATGGTTCTGTTCATCAGGATATATATATATATATATATATATATATTTATTTATGCCCGCTTACAATGGAGAAATGGAGAAAAAAAAAGCGGAGTACAAAATGAAACAAAAAAAGAATAAAAACATGTTCAACACTAAAAATTAAATACAGGTATTTCATTCACTGAAACAGTTGAGTCAGCGGTGAGTCGTAGAGTTTACTGAGGGATCGTCTTGAGGCTCTCCGTTCTAGATCAATCACCTTGGTTGATGGATCAAGGATTCCATATATGGATGAGATCTCCGTGTTAGAAAATCTTAGTGGAAGTCCCAGCAAAAATTTTGCAAACCTGTAGTACGTGGTTCGTATTTTTCGACGCTCGGTGAGGGACAACATTTCCCACAAGGGTGATATATACCAGATGGCAGGAGAGACGACGGCGTTGAATAGTTTTGACTTAATAAATCGATTAAATGACCACTTGCATTTGACAGCTTTTCCATATGCTGAGCGAATAGATTTACAGACTGATTCAGCCAACAAGCCTCTAGTTGACCTAGGCGTCTGGCCATACGTGATACCAAGGTAATTTAGGGACTGGGACTGCTGGATTCCGATACCGTCAAGGACAAGATTGGAATTGGTCGAGTTGGTGCCGCTAAAAACGATAAATTCGGTTTTCTCTATGTTGACTCGTAGTCCTATTCTTCTGTATAGGGTCACTAAAAGACGAAGATTCTCTTGTAGACCCCTCAGCGTGCTGCTTAGGAGCAACAAGTCATCTGCATAAGAAATGAAACTTAGATCCAAGCCCTCCAAAAAGAAGGTCCCACGAACGAATCTAGTTACAGAGTAAATCGCAGAATTAAAGATGATAGGGCTTAGAGCAGATCCTTGCCGAACTCCTTTGAAGAGCCGAATGGGTTCAGAAAGCTTTGCTTGCGGTGACCGGCGATTGTTTCCCATCCCAAAGCTAGACGAATATGCGTGTGGGAGTACCAGTCATGGAGAACAAGGACAATGCGGGGGTTGACTCCTGAATCTAAGAGGCACCACAGTGCCTGCGATTGGACGACAGAATCGAACGCAAATATATATATATATATGTATATATATATATATATATATATATATATATATATATATATATATATATATATATATATGTATATATATATATATATATATATATATATATATATATATATATATATATATATATATATATATATATATATATATATATATATATATTATATATATATATATATATATATATATATATATATATATATATATATAAATTAAAGACCATATTTTACATAACCAAAAATTCAACCTAACTTTAGTGGGGGGGAGAAAGAGAGAGAGAGAGAGGAGAGAGAGAGAGAGGAGAGAGAGAGAGAGAGAGAGAGAGAGAGAGAGGAGAGAGAGAGAGAGAGAGAGAGAGAGAGAGAGAGAGAGAGAGAGAGAGAGAGAGAGAGAGGAGAGAGAGAGAGAGAGAGAGAGAGAGAGAGAGAGAGAGAGAGAGAGAGAGAGAGAGAGAGAGGAGGAGAGAGAGAGAGAGAGAGAGAGAGAGAGAGAGAGAGAGAGAGAGAGAGAGAGAGAGAGAGAGAGAGAGAGAGAGAGAGAGAGATGAGAGAGAGAGAGTGAGAGAGAGAGAGAGTGACCCATAAAATTTGTTACATGTACGATCTGCCTTGAAAAATTATTAAAAGTCTTTTTTTGAATCCAATTTGGATTTTTAATCCAATTGATTTTGAAAATCAAGTATTTTGCAGTAGGCATCAAGACATGGCTAATTGTAGAAAGAAAAAGCCAAAACAGATAGTCCAAGTAATTGAGAGGCAAATGTTTAAATGGCTGCACGGGTAAATGGCGGGAGTAAGTATGACTCTCTTATTGGACAAATACTTGTTTGTTAGCTTTTGGAAAAGCATGCCTGCCTAGAGTCTCAGGCAGGTTGACCAAGAATTTAAAATTGACATAGGACCGTTAGATTGCCTGAAATGAGAGGCAAACAAGGCACGCCCGCCTATGGTCTTAAGAAGGTTGACCAAGAATTTTGAATTGACACCGGACCATTATCTGCTTGAAATAACAGGCAAACATTCGTTTAAAGCCATTTTTATCTTCCAAATAGTACCTATTCATTGTCTAAGCTCAGCCCCGCATTCTGAGAAAATTTCAATTTTTCACAGTCTGTGGTTGGACTAAATTTGACGTTACTTATACACTTGAAATCAGCATAAAAATCCGATTCTTTTGATGTATCTACCGGTATCAAAATTCTATTTTTTAGAATTTTGGTTACTATTGAGCCAGGTCGCTCCTTACTTACAGTTTGTTACCACGAACTGTTTGAAAACAGTTTTTTTTAGGTTTATTCGGTCTATAGACTAAGTATTCATAAATTGAAGGCCTTTTTTATTGAATTTTCGTTAGACGCTTTAATTCAAATTAAAATTATTTATTCAACTTATAGGTCACTGGAAGCAGAATTGTAAAGTTGCTGTCGGATTATTTATATATATCTCCAGTATGCTGAAAAATTGCAGTTCTGGTTAGAGTTCAGGAAATCCTAAGAACCATGTTTGTCAAGAGGTGGCAAGCCCTTACTGCTGTATTATCTTTCCTCTTCTTCAGCAGTGTACATTACAGCAGATTTGAAACAAAGTTTTTTTCTGATTCCGAAATTGTTTCATCACCCCTTGATATTACTCCAACAAAATCGACAAGCAAATTAAGAGATAGAAAATTGACGGAAGCAATACCCTTCTCAAATATCAGCTATGTAAATGCTACATTCTTTATTGAAGTTAGTGGTAAACCAGATTTATCATACAGACAGATATGTGCTGTTGAAGCTGCAGTTGCGGCACATAGTGACTACCCTGTGATAGTGTATATGACCGGGTTTAATGGCACCTTTTCCCCATGGATGGAAACCTCACCAAATTTATACATTAGAAAATTGAACCTAGATGAGCTTATGTTGAACACTCATCTAGAGAATGTTTATGCAGATAAGAGTTTTACGGTCAGTCCTATAGTTGAGCATGTTTCAGATTTGTCAAGGATAGCCTTATTAAAAGAACATGGAGGCCTATACATGGATATTGATATGATTCTTATGAAATCAGCACTGAATTTTGGGCCATTTATGGTGAAGAATCAGGGGAATGGTGTGCTCAGATTTGATGAGACCTCTCCTCTTTTAGCAAAAGTTTACGAGCTACTGGGAAATATTAAGTATAACCGTGAGGATTATAACCTTCTCGGCGCAAAAATTATAAAAAAGGCTGTAAAAGAAGTGTGCTACTCAAATGATTGTGCTTTAGATTATGAAAAAGCTGGTGAAATTTGTTATATAAACTTTGTTGATAATGAACTCTTTTCACCAGTTCCTTGGTTTGAGTTTAAAAAACTGTTTACAAGAAATATAAATCTAGATAATTTTCGACCAAAGGCTGTGAAGAAAGCTGTGGCCTTTCATTTTGCAGGCCATGTGACAAATAGCATTCCTGTGTTTAAAAATAGCTCTTCACTATTCAATGAAATTGCAAAAAAGTATTGCCCAAACATATATAGAAGTTTTCCTGATATTTATTAATTTTTGTTAAAAATGTATAAGATAATTATATTTTTGTTCGATAATGCATATATTTAATTAATAATATGAATACAGACAGACTATTTCATAATAAACATAGGTTTGATAGGGCGAGGCCAATTCTAATACAAAAACAGTCAATTTGTGGATGAAAAATGTTAATTTTAGGTTAAAACTTAGATTAAAACATAATTAAAAAATCAGTCTAAAAGAAAATTGAGGAGGTCCTTCCAGAATTATCTCCTCTTAAGTGATATCCCTTTAGCCTAGACGATTTGAACGAAGGTTCGGAAAGTGCCATTTTTCCAGTTCCGCACCCTATAGCCTAATCACGAGCATTATGGCTAAATTTTACACAAGTCACCACCAAAACAACTTTCTATCTCAGAGCTATCAGCCTAAAAGTCTTTCTACCATAAAACTTCCTATTGAAACAACCCCTTGTCATAAAAAGTCTTCCCAGCTTCCCATTCCCGTAACATAAATTTTTACAGCCATGCCTGTCAGTCAAACAACTTGCCATCCAGACATTTTTCACTCCAAAAGTTAATACTTACATAAATTTTTATCATGCAACTCTATCGTTCCGTCTTAAAAAATTCATCACCAGCATATCTACTCTTCAAAAGACCTCCAGCCCAATAGTCTTTTCACCGTCAAGTATCCTAATGGTATAACTCCCCACAATGAAACTACTCATCAAATTCGTATCCTAGCAACACATATACTCAGAGCTAACCATCAAACTGCTCGCCATCCAGAGGTCTGTTCAACCTAAAATAAAACTTACACAAACCTCCATCATGAAACGCAATGGCTCCATTTTTCAAAAGTCACTACCAAGCCAGCTTTCCGTCACTCAACTAACAGATCAAACGTCCTTCCATAACGAAGCTTTCTACTGACAAAACTCCATACAATGGAAATCATTACCAGCTTTTTATTAGCGCTGCAACAAAGACCCGCTGTTATAACTCTCAATCAAACACCTCACCATCCAGATATCTTTCCAGCTCAAAAATCAACACTTACACACATGTCCAGCATGAAACCAAAGAAAAACAAGAGATACTGCATTCCTATTACTCCGTGGTAAAAAGCATGCTTTAGTTCCATTGATTTAAAAGTCATTCATGTCTTTTGTAAGCCAATCGTATCATTCCTTACAACTACTACTACTGCTAGTAACACTGAAACACCAAGTCACCTAAGGCAAACAGAGTCCTCCAATCCTATTTGGGGACGACAGTCCAAATAACCCAAATTTTATAGAGCCTGATTGGTTCTCTTATGCAAAATTCTAAGCCAGCAAAAGAATGAAAAGTTTCTGAGTCAAAAGCTTTTTTTAAATTTCTATGATGAAATTCTGCACTTTCCAGCTCTTTGACAATCAAACATCCCACATATGAAGCCTTCACCCCGCAGCTTCTCGAGCACATAATTACATATCTATACAAATTCCTCCAATATAACTCTCCATCTGCGCTGTCAGCTTTACACCGCTCCAAAATCTAATGCGCTGCTGCAGTCATAGAACGTGTGAAGAAACGTTTATTACTTAAGGACATGATACATTTATTTTTCTTTTTGATGTAGTCGATCCAATAAATAAATTTAAAAAGAAAATTTAAATAGGATTTTCTCGGTAAATAAACGTCCAAAATAAAACTCTATGAAAGGATATAATGGTGTGCTGGTTAATCTATAGGTAAGGGCTTGGGCTATTTGCCAGCGGCTTCTCGAATGAAGTACCCCACAAACGGCAATTATTCTTGGCTTTTCCCTTCTATTTGCTGTTGTCACGAATCTGATGGCACTACCATTACCAATAATATATACCCTATTGAAATGATACAATGTATAAATAGTTGACCATTTGCTAGCAGAGTGGATTGATGATCTACTTGGCATTACAGAGCCCAGGGATCGATTCCCGCTGCAGCAAGGTGGGGCGACAGGCTTGCTACTTGTCCCTAAAAAAAAGATAACTAGCCACTGGAACATCAATTCGATACCCTATGCGGCAGCAATGACTCTGAATGATCTATATTATTTTTACATATTTTATAAATCGTTGTTGATTAACCAAAAAAAAAAAAAAAAAAAAAAAAAAAAAAAAAAAAAAAAAAAAAAAAAAAAAAAAAAAAAAAAAAAAAAAAAAAAAAGAGCTATGCTTTTGAACATAGTAGCAAATTTACAAGATTTGCTGTTCAACATCAATGGGTGGACTAATGTTTTTTCTTTTGTCTTATATGAGGTTCTATAAGCCCAATTTTACCGCTGGGTTCCATTAAACGGAAAGGAAGTTGCCCCTAGTAAATATCCTTGAGCATCCAATGTATTTTGGCTACTTTGTATAGAAATTTTGGTCGTAGAAACTTGGTAAGGGGGCTCATTCGATTAAGAATTGAAACTTTTAGTACTTTTAAAGGGCCGAAAGAGATAGGAGGAAAACCAGCCCCCATATCCTGTGCCCTCTTTGCTACCCAGCACCTGTAGCTTCCATAATATCTGATAAGATTTTTGGATAGTTGTTTTGTTCAAAATAATTGAAAAGTTCATTAAATATGGCACTAGGGACGAGATAATCCCCACAGCCTCAGGGGACCAGAACCATAAATTACAAAAATTACCACTTGTTTGAGATGGGTTTTATAGCAGAATAGTGGAGAGAGGATATCGTTGAGCTTTTGTGTCCGATTGGCTCAATACTTACAGAGATCGTGCTTTGGGAGGAGAGGAAAAAACCAACAGAGAGAAAAAAAATCTCAGTGAAAAAAAAAAAAACAAGAAACCAGACTGCGGCCAGTGGAGAGAAAAGACGAAAAATGTAAAACAACGCGGATATTTCGCCTGTATCAAAACAAAGCGTCTTCAGCTTCAAACGCAAGAAGAACAAGATAAAAAACCAAACTAAAACTAAAAACAAATAAAACCACCGCCAAAAAATATTCAATTGGCGCAAACTAATCCACGTAGGGAAAAGATGCTATTAGAGTTACATTAGTGAGAACACCAGAGTAACTGAGGTAAAATAAAAATAAAAACTGGAAATTAAATTAATTATTCTTGATTAATAAAGAATAATAAATTATTTATTCTGTTGCGAAATAATCCTCTTGTTGGCTATTACTGAAGCAAATCGTTTTGTCTAGCATGTAAAATAGTCCCCTGGTGATTACTTAAGTTCTTAACTCCCTTATTGACTGTTGATTCACTTTTTAGAAGGTTATATTAAATTGAAGCAATACTTAAATTACCTGTGTCCCTATTTATCGAAAGGTTAGCAAACATATGTTTTTTAATTTCTATGGCTTCTCTCGCCCATTGAGTGTACCCCTTATCATTTAAAATAGCTAAGGCTTCGTCAAATTTTACAAAGTGATCTGGTTGAAACCGAATATGTTCTGCTAAGGCTGAAGCAAAAGTTTCCAGAGGCTTGCTTAATTGTAGGGTTTTTTCTATTGAATTTCGATTCTCTGTAGGTTTTTTTTTTGTCATGGCCGGCCAGTTCGGCTTAAGATCTGTAATGGGAGGAGAGGATCACATATTTGGTTGGGGTTTCGGGTTGTTAGTGCGGAGGGGTCCAGAAATGGCTAAAAATCTTTATTTTATCCCGGTTCAGTTTGAGAACGGTATACACAATTTCCTGGATAAAGAGAAACCTGGTATACAAAAAAAATGTTTGGGGGCACACGCCTCCTTAAATAAAGTTCAAAACTGGCTAGAATTTTTTTTCCTACCGGCAAGAAATTTATGCATCTAATTCTTTGTGCTAAGGAGACCTCAAAAATGAAGAAAAAATGACAAAATAATGGGTCCCTCAGAAACAAAGAGTCCAAAAAGTATGGGTCCGATAAAGAGCCAAAAACCACAAAATATTTTTTTTCTGAATTGAGTAAAGCGAAAGCGCTAGAATAACAATTTTAGTTTGGGGGTAACGAAGCCAGGGCCAATTCATATCTTTAACTTATAACTTTCGGTCTTTGGGGCATGAAGACCCAAATGTAAAAGAAAAAATCGGGGCCTGTAAAAGACTCAAAAATGTTTCTTTTTTTAAGGTGTGACTTGGTCTCCTAAATATGAAACCCAAAAACGATCGAAAAACTTTGTCTATTTTGACTGGAATTTTTCACAAATCGTTGTCTTGGGCAAGGGGACAAAGAATTTATAGGCAGGGAGGGTGATTTTAGGGAAATGATCCAAAAAACGTCCTGTCTCTTGTCACTTTGAATCTTAGAGACCCAAATCCTTGGCCCAAGGGGAAAATGTAAAAAAAAGAAAATTGGGTTACGCTCTTTCCAAATATGGGGTCCAAAAAGGACCTAGAACTTATCTTCTGATTGGGCTCGAGCAGATAGACCCTTATGTTTAAGTCCTTGAGTTGGGTCAAGAATACCCCAATGCACGAAAAAAGGAAAAAAACTTTGGCTCCAAAAAGGGCCTGTTTTCCGAACCACTTGAACTTGTACGTGCAAGTTCCTAGGGTAAGGGTACCTTCAAGCACGAACACAAAGTAGGCTGAAAACTTTTTTCCCTGGTCTGTTTGTAACTTGTAGTCACATATTCTCTAACCAAGAGGAACCTAATATGAAAAATTTGTCTTTGGTCATCGTCCCCCCAAAAATGTAACCGGTAAGGGCAATTTATTTTCTGATCAGATCAAAACTTTTCTTGTCAAATCCTTGATCCAAGAGGACCCCTATGCAAAAAGAAAAATAGGAGCAATTATTTGTTCTTCTGAAAAAGGGCCAAAAACTCGGCCAAGTATTTTTTTTTCAAATGCCTTTAAGCTTACACCGATAAATCTCTGGACCAAAATAAGACCCAAATTCACACAAAAGATTACATTAGGGAAATAAGGGGACTTAAAATCGTCACAAAAACTTTATTCTCATAGGATTGAAACTCTTACCTGAGAATCCTTGGGCCAAGGGAACCCCAATTCACAAAAGATTTTGGTTCGTCTGAATCTTTGGCTCTAAAGAGGGCTATCAGTCTCTTATTTTGAACAGATTGAACTTAAATCCTGCAAGTCGCTCGGCCAATTAAACATTAATCTTAATATACAAGAAAAATTTTAGTTTTGGAGAATAGCTTTCTCCAAAAATGACAAATTTATTGCCCTTGATAGTTAGAAACTTACGGCCGTAAGTCCCGAGTGTAAAAAATATGTATTGGGACAAAAAAGGAAAATATTTCTATTTTCCCGAACACAGATTTGGAAAACGACAAGTAGGGACTTCTTGATTTCCTTTAGAACTATATGAAAACAAGGCCCAGAGAGCCTTAGTGAAGAGGAAAAAAGCAAACTAGATTGTATCGATTCATTATGGCAGACAATAGGCGCATTGTTTCTCTTTGTCTCTCCTCTAGTCTATCACCCTATTAAATAAAAAAACAAGTTTTTCTTAAATAACAGTAAGGAGCGACATTAAAACTTAAACCAACAGAAATTATTCCGTACGTGAAAGATTATCGTCGGAGCCCTGTTTTTAGCTGGCAAGATTCCCGCCCTGTTAAATCACGCGACACACCCGTGTATTTTTCTTAGACAGCCCTCTGACGCCACGGCACAGGTAGGAAAGATAGCATTGAGTTTCTACCGGAGGCATCTGACGTCACGGCATCCCTGTTTCTAGCGGTCGGCTGGCAAGATTCCCACCCATGGCAAGATTCCCAGCCCTGGCAAGATTCCCGTGAGAGCCCTGGCAAGATTCCTGCCCTGGCAAGATTACGAGTACACCCTGTTTCTAGCAAGATTCTGAGCGCATACCCTAATTCTAGGTGAAATTCCTAGGCGAACAAATAAACTTTTGAACTTCCGGAACGATTCGGAAGTTCATTATTTTGTGAATGACCTGAAAAGTTATTTATTTTGTTGTATATAAATATGCTAGTTTCAATTTTATTATTTTAGTATTTCTACTAAAGACGGTCACTGTATATTTGATCGAAATATCTGGACATTTTTACCTGTTTTTTTCACTGTCTAAATAAATGTATTTATCCCAATTTGAAAGATTATTTGTTCGTCTTAGAACGGCAGTGTGGTCTAAGAAAACAACACCTAATTTACAATTGTTACGTCAGAAATTCCCAGGTGTTTCAATTCCTTGGAACGTGGTCGGGATAATACACAAGATCAATTAATAAGAGGAGCTCTTAACCCCTAACAGCTGTACAACACAGTTAGCTATTCTATTAAAGGGAGCACACTAGGCAAGACTCGACGATACACCCCTCTGGACTGCAATGAGGTCACACGACTTACACCGTTTCAAACAGTCAGGTGCATTATGCTTGACGCAATTTTATGTAACCCTGTGTCAGGAACCCATGGAGAAACCCCCGCTTATAGCTTAACGACAACTCACACCTTACGTAATGATTATGCAGCACTGTCACGTAGTACTTTTTTTCTCCCATGACTTTTTAATTTTTTTCGCTCAAAACGCACATCACATTTCCTTTCTTTCATTCTTTTTCCATAGTTCTTGACCCCGCCAGGACTCGAAAGGCCAATTTTCTTCCAAGGGGAACGCGCTCTAACCGAGTGGACTAAACTGCTATTCCCAGTATTTTGTCCTACTCTCAATATTTTAAAATTAACCTAATACGTGACACGAGCGGGAAAAAAAGCGATTCGAGCGAAAAAAAAATAAAAAAAGTCAAAAGGAGGAAAAATACGTTGAGAGTTCGGGCAAAAAATGTCAAAATGGTATTATATGGCAGTGATGATGGCGCATTCATTACGTGACCTTACATAAAGAGTCTGCCGTCATTAAGTTAAAGAAAAAAAAAACACTTTGAGCGTTTCGGGAGAAAAAAAGTATTATATGACAGTGTTGCATAGTTATTCGTAAGGTGTGAGCAGTCGTTAAGCAATGAGCGGGGGTTCCCCCATGGGTTTTTGACGTAGGGTTACATAAAATTGCGTCAAGCATAATACACCTGACTGTTAGAAACGGCGTAAGTCGGGTGACCTCATTGGAGTCCAGAGGGGTGTGTCATGGAGTGTTTTCAAGTGTGATCCCTTTAATAGAATACTGACTACGTTGTACAGGCGTGAGGGGTTAAGAGCTCCCATTGTTCATTGATCTTGTGTATTATCCCGACCACATTCCAAGTAATTAAAACACCTGGGAACTTCACCTAGAAACAAGGCATGCGCTCTGAATCTTGCCAGCTAGAAACAAGCGTGTGCTCGGAATCTTGAAAGGGTAGGAATCTTGCCATGGCTTTTACGGGAATCTTGCCAGGGGTGGGAATCTTGCCAGGGATAAGAATTTTGCCAGCCGACCCCCTAGAAACAGGGAGGCCGGGATGTCAGAGGGCTGCGGTATAAATCCAATGCTATCTTTCCTGCCTGTGCCGTTACGTCATACGGCTGTCACAGAAAAACACAAGGGTGTATCGCATTATGTAATAGGGCGGGAATCTTGCCAACTAGAAACAGGGCTCTCACGGAAATCTTGCCAGGGCTTCCACAGTAATCTTGCCAGGGGTGGTATCTGGCCAGGGCTCTGCTTAAAATCCTAAGTAAAAGGGATAGGGCTCTGCTTGAAGTAATCAGGGCCCCACTACTAACACCCCGCTCTTTACGCTAAAGCTTTTTATTGTCTTACAAAGTATAGTTGTGATAAAGACTCAAATTTTAGCATAAAGAGCGGGGCGATGAGGAGGGGACAGCCCCTTTCATATACGGAATAATTTCTGTTCGTTTTAAGTTTCAATGTCGCTCCTTACTTTCAGTTAATTTTTTTTTATTTAGTTTCTTAACATTTTTGAGTTAATACAGGTTTTGAATTTGGCTCACCGTACATGAATAATTAAAACAAAATTTGCATATTAATTTTACTTTTTTTTAAACTAATAATAACCTTATTATAACCTAAGTTTGATTTTTGTTCCAGTTGTTTAACAACGACTCCTGAATCACAAAGGCTGTTTAATTAAAATAATAGCCTCTTTTAAAAGTCAAAAAAGAAACTTTAGCGTAAGAGTGAGCTATTGGGGAGAGACAACCCATCTCATATAGGTAACATGTTCTGCTCGTTTTAAGTTTTAATACTGCTTCTTACTTTCAGTTGAAAAAACTTATTTTTGTTTAATTGCTGACCGCTTTTTAAATACTGTCAGGAAATTCAGCTCCCCCTCCATGGAAATTTTCCTTCCCCCACGAGAAATTTATCCATTGAAAGATTCTCCGACGTAACTTAAATTAGCGATATTTGCGGAAATACTTTTGTACGGCGTAGTAACAAAACGCCCAATAAGGTTGAAACTATTCTTATGAAAATGAGTCAGAAGTTGAGCAATTCTCAAATGAGTGAAGGAAAAGATCTTTAAAAGAAATATGTATATTTTATGTTCGTTTTAAGTTTTAATGTTATTCCTTACTTTCAGTTGGAAAAAAACTTATTTTTTTATTTAATAACAACCACAAGTCGAAGACAAAATACCTTTGGTTTATTATCACATAAAAATAATAATTATGAAGCTGCTTAAGGTAAAATTAAAGGCTAAGATTGGCCGAAAAATAACACAAACAAATTATTGCGTATTTTGGCCATTATTTTACAAAATTCGAACTTCAGCATAAAGAGCGAGGTACTGACGAGGGAGCAAACTTCCTCATATACGTAATATGAGGGGGTTGGCCCCCCGTCAATACCTCGCTCCTTACGCTAGAATTCAAATTTAGTTCCAATTCTCTAAGAACGACCCCTGAATCACAAAGGCCGTTTAATTAGAATAAATAGCAGTAGAAAGGGGGGTGCCACTCCGAACATTACCACGTGGTTTATGGTTTTCTCACTGAGAATGAAAAAACAGAATTTTTCTCACTTGAAAAAACAGGAATTTTCTCACTTTTATGGATGTTTCATGGACGGTTATGTGTGTTGGTCAATTTATTTGATGTTTTTCATGGATGTCAACATCAATTTATGTCTGTTTTATGGTTTTTGTCAGTGAGAATGAAAAAACAGGAACTTTCTCACTTTAATGGATGTTTTCTGGATTATTGAGTCTAACGGGTACCGGAGTCAATGACCTAAATTTCCAAAGGTCGATTTATTTCTGGATCACGTGTTTCTAACAGATGATGTCATGATTGATTGATCTGTCACGAAAGGGGAATTAATTTGTTGTTTCTAAGGGGAATTATTGATTCACGAAAGGGGAATTAATTTATTGTTTCCAAGGAGAATTGTCTCCGAGACGAAGTTTATTAATATCTTTGGAGTTCGACCAGAATTGTTTCCGGGGCAAAGTTTATAAATAACTGACAGGTGATGGCAAGGTTAATTGTAACTCCGGCGAATGTTTTGATCTTAGAGTTTAACGCGGGAAAAGGTTTCTTAGTAATTTCAAATGTGACAGCGCAGGGATGCCAAAAACAAAGGGAACACGATGAAATTACGTTTAGAGATTATTTGGGCAAAATCGTTTTAGACATTTTAGGGAATTATTTCGGCGAAACAGTTAGAGACATTTTAAAAGATGATTTTAGAAAATGTTTTAGAAGAGGTTTTGAGTGTGGTCGCTATAATACACAAGTTCTATTTAAACAGTGTCGTGAGGTCCCATACCCCAACCCCAAAGGGCCCCGACCCTTCTACCCCAACCCCAAAGGGCCCCGATCCCCCTACCCCGAACCAAAAGGCTCCGATCCCCCTACCCCGACCCAAAGGGCTCCGATCCCCCTACCCCCACCCCGAAGGAAGCCCCCGGTCCCCAAAGGGCCCCCGGGCTCCCAAAGGGACACCCGCCCCCCCCCCCAGACCCCCAAAGGCCCTCCCCAGGCCCCAAAGGAGTCCCCTCCATATTTTTCAATACTTTTTTAAGGCTTTATTATATCATTTCAGAACAAGTTCCTTTCTTAATGTCCATCCTAAACCCATTTTTCAACTTGAAGTACTTATCTTTTTCACCCACAACTATACTTTACAGCTTTTTGGATCCCTCAACACCAAGAAATACTTTTCAAAGACCATTTCAGAGCAAGTTACTTTCTTAATGTCCCTCCTAAACCCATTTTCCAACTTGAAGTACTTATCTTTTTCACCTACAACTATACTTTACAGCTTTTTGGTTACCTCAACACCAAGAAATACTTTTCAAAGACCATTTCAGAACAAGTTACTTTCTTAATGTCCCTCCTAAACCCTTTTTTCAACTTGAAGTACTTATCTTTTTCATCCACAACTATACTTTACAGCTTTTTGGATACCTCAACACCAAGAAATACTTTTCAAAGACCATTTCAGAGCAGGTTACTTTCTTAATGTCCCTCCTAAACCCATTTTCCAACTTGAAGTACTTATCTTTTACACCTACAACTATACTTTACAGCTTTTTGGTTACCTCAACAAAAAGAAATACGTTTCAAAGACCATTTCAGAGCAAGTTCCTTTCTTAATGTCCCTCCTAAACCCTTTTTTCAACTTGAAGTACTTATCTTTTTCATCCACAACTATACTTTACGGCTTTTTGGATACCTCAACACCAAGAAATACTTTTCAAAGACCATTTCAGAGCAAGTTACTTTCTTAATGTCCCTCCTAAACCCATTTTCCAACATGAAGTACTTATCTTTTTCACCCACAACTATACTTTACAGCTTTTTGGATACCTCAACACCAAGAAATACTTTTCAATGACCATTTCAGAGCAAGTTACTTTCTTAATGTCCCTTCTAAACCCATTTTCCAACTTGAAGTACTTATCTTTTTCACCCACAACTATACTTTACAGCTTTTTGGATACCTCAACACCAAGAAATACTTTTCAAAGACCATTTCAGAGCAAGTTACTTTCTTAATGTCCCTCCTAAACCCATGTTCCAACTTGAAGTACTTATCTTTTTCACCCACAACTATGCTTTACAGCTTTTTGGATATCTCAACACCAAGAAATACTTTTCAAAGACCATTTCAGAGCAAGTTACTTTCTTAATGTCCCTCCTAAACCCATTTTCCAACTTGAAGTACTTATCTTTTTCACCCACAACTATACTTTACAGCTTTTTGGATACCTCAACACCAAGAAATACTTTTCAAAGACCATTTCAGAGCAAGTTACTTTCTTAATGTCCCTTCTAAACCCATTTTTCAACTTGAAGTACTTATCTTTTTCACCCACAACTATACTTTACAGCTTTTTGGATACCTCAACACCAAGAAACACTTTTCAAAGACCATTTCAGAGCAAGTTACTTTCTTAATGTCCCTCCTAAACCCATTTTCCAACTTGAAGTACTTATCTTTTTCACCCACAACTATACTTTACAGCTTTTTGGTTACATCAACACCAAGAAATACTTTTCAAAGACCATTTCAGAGCAAGTTACTTTCTTAATGTCCCTCCTAAACCCCTTTTTTCAACTTGAAGTACTTATCTTTTTCACCCACAAACTATACTTTACAGCTTTTTGGATACCTCGACACCAAGAAATACAAGATCATTTCAGAGCAAGTTGCTTTCTTAATGTCCCTCCTAAACCCATTTTCCAACTTGAAGTACTTATCTTTTTCACACACAACTATACTTTACAGCTTTTTGGATACCTTAACACCAAGAAATACTCTTCAAAGACCATTTCAGAGCAAGTTACTTTCTTAATGTCCCTTCTAAACCTATTTTCCAACTTGAAGTACTTATCTTTTTCACCCACAACTATACTTTACAGCTTTTTGGATACCTCAACACCAAGAAATACTTTTCAAAGACCATTTCAGAGCAAGTTACTTTCTTAATGTCCCTCCTAAACCCATTTTCAGCTTGAAGTACTTATCTTTTTCCCCTAAAACTATACTTTACAGCTTTTTGGATACCTCAACACCAAGAAATACTTTTCAAAGACCATTTCAGACCAAGTTCTTTTCTTAATGTCCCTCCTAAACCCAATTTCCAACTTGAAGTACTTATCTTTTTCACCCACAACTATACTTTACAGCTTTTTGGATACCTCAACACCAAGAAATACTTTTCAAAAGACATTTCAGAGCAAGTTACTTTCTTAATGTCCCTCCTAAACCCATTTTCCAACTTGAGAAAAAATTTAAAGTTCTGTTCCAAATATTTCACCGGAAGAAGAAAAGTTCAACCTCGATTCTGAATTTTCTCAATGAAAATGAAATAAGTTATTGATCAATTCTATTTTCCCAAAATAATATAAAAATTTTCCACTTCAGTTCAGATTTTTCTCAAAGAGATGAAAAATTTAAAATACTTCCAAATTTTTCATAGAAGAAAGAAAAGTTCAAGTTCTCTTCTGAATTTTACCAACGAACACAATTCAATTCTAATTTCTCCAGAGAAAATAAAAAGCTTCCACTTCAGTTTTAAGTTCACCAAGACATAAAAAATTTAAAGTTCTGTTCCAAATTTTTCATAGAAGATTGGAAAAGTTATACTTTGATCGTGAATATTCAAGTTCTCTTCTGAATTTTACCAAAGAATACAATTCAATTCTAATTTCTCCAGAGAAAATAAAAAGCTTCCACTTCAGTTTTAAGTTCACCATGACATAAAAAATTTAAAGTTCAGTTCTAAATTTTTACATAGAAGATAGGAAAAGTTATACTATGATTGTGATTATTTCCTATTAAGATTAAAAGTTTCACTTCAATTTTAAATTTTCTCAAAGAAGTGAAGAAAAGTTCAACTTCGATTCTGAATTTTCTCAATGAAAATGAAATAAGTTATTGATCATTTCTATTTTCCCAAAATAATATAAAAATTTTCCACTTCAGTTCAGATTTTTCTCAAACAGATGAAAAAATTTAAAATACTGTTCCAAATTTTCCATAGAAGATAGAAAAGTTCAAGTTCTCTTCTGAATTTTACCAAAGAACATAATTCAATTCTAGTTTCTCCAGAGAAAATAAAAAGCTTCCACTTCAGTTTTAAGTTCACCAAGACATAAAAAATTTAAAGTTCAGTTCTAAATTTTCCCATAGAAGATAGGAAAAGTTTTACTATGATTGTGATTATTTTCCATGCAGATAAAAAGTTTCATTTTAATTCTAAATTTTCTTAAATTCAATTCCGACCTTTCTCAAGGAGATGAAAAATTTAAAATTCTGTTCCAAATATTTTCCCGGAAAAGAAAAGTTCAACTTCGATTCTGAATTTTCTCAATGAAAATGAAATAAGTTATTGATCAATTCTATTTTCCCAAAATAATATAAAAATTTCCACTTCAATTCAGATTTTTCTCAAAGAGATGACAAAATTTAAAATATTGTTCCAAATTTTTCATAGAAGATAGAAAAAGTTATACTTTGATTGTGAATATTCTTCATGAAGATATGGAGCTCCACTTTAATTCTAAGTTTTCTCGAAGAAGTGCAAAATGTATAAATTCTCTTCTGAATTTTCTTAGAGAGAAGAAAAAAAAGTTAGCTCAATTCTGAAATTTACCAATGAAAATGAAAAAGCTTCCATTTCACTTCATAATTTCTCAAAGACATAAAAATTTAAAGTTCAATTCTAAATTTTTCCATAGAAGATAGGAATGGCTATACTATGATTGTGATTATTAACCATGAAGATAAAAAGTTTCACTCTATTTCTAATTTTTCTTAAATTCAGTTCATTCATCTAACCACCAAAAACAATAGGATAGGTTAGGTATAAATAAATATTAATAAATAATTAGAAACATTTCTCCATGTTTAAGTTAGGCTAGATTAGGTTAACTTATCATGAGCGCTCATGATAAGCTAACCTAATCTAGCCTAACTTAAACATGGTAAAAAGATTAAATTAGGTTAGGTTAGCCTACGTACGCGTGCGTACGTAGGCTAACCTAACCTAACTTAACTTAACCTGACCTAACTTAATCTAGTCTAACCTAACCTAATTTAATCTTTTTACCATGTTTAAGTTAGGTTAGGTTAGCTTATCATGAGCGCTCATGATAAGTTAACCTAATCTAGCCTAACTTAAACATGGAAAAATGTTTATAATTATTTATTAATGTTTATTTATACCTAACCTAACCTAACCTAACCCATTGTTTTTGGTGGTTAGATGAATGAACTGAATTTAAGAAAAATTAGAAATAGAGTGAAACTTTTTATCTTCATGGTAAATAATCACAATCATAGTATAGCCATTCCTATCTTCTATGGAAAAATTTAGAATTGAACTTTAAATTTTTTTGTCTTTGAGAAATTATGAAGTGAAATGGAAGCTTTTTCATTTTCATTGGTAAATTTCAGAATTGAGCTAACTTTTTTTTCTCCTCTCTAAGAAAATTCAGAAGAGAACTTGTACATTTTGCACTTCTTCGAGAAAACTTAGAATTAAAGTGGAGCTCCATATCTTCATGAAGAATATTCACAATCAAAGTATAACTTTTTCTATCTTCTATGATAAATTTGGAACAATATTTTAAATTTTGTCATCTCTTTCAGAAAAATCTGAATTGAAGTGGAAAATTTTATATTATTTTAGGAAAATAGAATTGATCAATAACTTATTTCATTTTCATTGAGAAAATTCAGAATCGAAGTTGAACTTTTCTTTTCCGGGAAAATATTTGGAACAGAACTTTAAATTTTTTCATCTCTTTGAGAAAGGTCGGAATTGAATTTAAGAAAATTTAGAATTAAAATGAAACTTTTTATCTTCATGGAAAATAATCACAATCATAGTATAACTTTTCCTATCTTCTATGGAACAATTTAGAACTGAACTTTAAATTTTTATGTCTTGGTGAACTTAAAACTGATGTGGAAGCTTTTTATTTTCTCTGGAGAAATTAGAATTGAATTATGTTCTTTGGTAAAATTCAGAAGAGAACTTGAACTTTTCTATCTTCTATGGAAAATTTGGAACAGTATTTTAAATTTTTTCATCTGTTTGAGAAAAATCTGAACTGAAGTGGAAACTTTTTATATTATTTGGAAAAATAGAATTGATCAATAACTTATTTCATTTTCATTAAGAAAATTCAGAACTTGAACTTTTCTATCTTCTAAGAAAAATTTGGAACAGAACTTTAAATTTTTTCATCTCTATGTGAAAAGTCGGAACTGAATTTAAGAAAATTTAGAATTAAAGTGAAACTTTTTATCTTCATGGAAAATAATCATAGTCATAGTATAACTTTTCCTATCTTCTATGTAAAAATTTAGAACTGAACTTTAAATTTTTTATGTCTTGGTGAACTTAAAACTGAAGTGGAACCTTTTTATTTTCTCTGGAGAAATTAGAATTGAATTGTGTTCGTTGGTAAAATTCAGAAGAGAACTTGAACTTTTCTATCTTCTATGAAAAATTTGGAAGTATTTTAAATTTTTCATCTCTTTGAGAAAAATCTGAACTGAAGTGGAAAATTTTTATATTATTTTGGGAAAATAGAATTGATCAATAACTTATTTCATTTTCATTAAGAAAATTCAGAATCGAAGTTGAAATTTTCTTCTTCCGGGAAAATATTTGGAACAGAACTTTAAATTTTTTCATCTCTTTGAGAAAGGTCGGAACTGAATTTAAGAAAATTTAGAATTAAAGTGAAACTTTATATCTTCATTGAAAATAGTCACAATCATAGTATAACTTTTCCTATCTTCTATGGAAAAATTTAGACCTGAACTTAAATTTTTTATGTCTTGGTGAACTTAAAACTGACGTGGAAGCTTTTTATTTTCTCTGGAGAAATTAGAATTGAATTATGTTCTTTGGTAAAATTCAGAGGAGAACTTGAACTTTTCTATCTTCTATAAAAAATTTGGAACAGTATTTTAAATTTTTTCATCTGTTTGAAAAAAATCTGAACTGAAGTGGAAACTTTTTATATTATTTGGAAAAATAGAATTGATCAATAACTTATTTCATTTTCATTAAGAAAATTCAGAACTTGAACTTTTCTATCTTCTAAGAAAAATTTGGAACAGAACTTTAAATTTTTTCATCTCTATGTGAAAAGTCGGAACTGAATTTAAGAAAATTTAGAATTAAAGTGAAACTTTTTATCTTCATGGAAAATAATCATAGTCACAGCATAACTTTTCCTATCTTCTATGTAAAAATTTAGAACTGAACTTTAAATTTTTTATGTCTTGGTGAACTTAAAACTGAAGTGAAAGCTTTTTATTTTCTCTGGAAAAATTAGAATTGAATTATGTTCTTTGGTAAAATTCAGATTAGAACTTGAACTTTTCTATCTTCTAAGAAAAATTTGGAACAATATTTTAAATTTTTTCATCTCTTTGAGAAAAATCTGAATTGAAGTGGAAAATTTTATAATATTTTGAGAAAATAGAATTGATCAATAACTTATTTCATTTTCACTGAGAAAATTCAGAATCGAAGTTGAACTTTTCTTCTTCCGGGGAAATATTTGGAACAGAACTTTAAATTTTTTCTCAAGTTGGAAAATGGGTTTAGGAGGGACATTAAGAAAGTAACTTGCTCTGAAATGTCTTTTGAAAAGTATTTCTTGGTTTTGAGGTATCCAAAAAGCTGTAAAGTATAGTTGTGGGTGAAAAAGATAAGTACTTCAAGTTGGAAAATGGGTTTAGGAGGGACATTAAGAAAGTAACTTGCTCTGAAATGGTCTTTGAAAAGTATTTCTTGGTGTTGAGGTATCCAAAAAGCTGTAAAGTATAGTTGTGGGTGAAAAAGATAAGTACTTCAAGTTGGAAAATGGGTTTAGGAGGGACATTAAGAAAGTAACTTGCTCTGAAATGGTCTTTGAAAAGTATTTCTTGGTGTTGATGTATCCAAAAAGCTGTAAAGTATAGTTGTGGGTGAAAAAGATAAGTACTTCGAGTTGGAAAATAGGTTTAGAAGGGACATTAAGAAAGTAACTTGCTCTGAAATGGTCCTTGAAGAGTATTTCTTGGTGTTGAGGTATCCAAAAAGCTGTAAAGTATAGTTGTGGGTGAAAAAGATAAGTACTTCAAGTTGGAAAATGGGTTTAGGAGGGACATTAAGAAAGTAACTTGCTCTGAAATGATCTTTGAAAAGTATTTCTTGGTGTTGAGGTATCCAAAAAGCTGTAAAGTATAGTTGTGGGTGAAAAAGATAAGTACTTCAAGTTGAAAAAAGGGTTTAGGAGGGACATTAAGAAAGTAACTTGCTCTGAAATGGTCTTTGAAAAGTATTTCTTGGTGTTGAGGTAACCAAAAAGCTGTAAAGTATAGTTGTGGGTGAAAAAGATAAGTACTTCAAGTTGGAAAATGGGTTTAGGAGGGACATTAAGAAAGTAACTTGCTCTGAAATGGTCTTTGAAAAGTATTTCTTGGTGTTGAGGTATCCAAAAAGCTGTAAAGTATAGTTGTGGGTGAAAAAGATAAGTACTTCAAGTTGAAAAATGGGTTTAGAAGGGACATTAAGAAAGTAACCTGCTCTGAAATGGTCTTTGAAAAGTATTTCTTGGTGTTGAGGCATCCAAAAAGCTGTAAAGTATAGTTGTGGGTGAAAAAGATAAGTACTTCAAGTTGGAAAATGGGTTTAGGAGGGACATTAAGAAAGTAACTTGCTCTGAAATGGTATTTGAAAAGTATTTCTTGGTGTTGAGGTATCCAAAAAGCTGTAAAGTACTCGTATAGTTGTGGGTGAAAAAGATAAGTACTTCAAGTTGGAAAATGGGTTTAAGAGGGACATTAAGAAAGTAACTTGCTCTGAAATGGTCTTTGAAAAGTATTTCTTGGTGTTGAGGTATCCAAAAAGCTGTAAAGTATAGTTGTGGATGAAAAAGATAAGTACTTCAAGTTGGAAAATGGGTTTAGGAGGGACATTAAGAAAGTAACTTGCTCTGAAATGGTCTTTGAAAAGTATTTCTTGGTGTTGAGGTAACCAAAAAGCTGTAAAGTATAGTTGTGGGTGAAAAAGATAAGTACTTCAAGTTGAAAAATGGGTTTAGGAGGGACATTAAGAAAGTAACTTGCTCTGAAATGGTCTTTGAAAAGTATTTCTTGGTGTTGAGGTAACCAAAAAGCTGTAAAGTATAGTTGTGGGTGAAAAAGATAAGTACTTCATGTTGGAAAATGGGTTTAGGAGGGACATTAAGAAAGTAACTTGCTCTGAAATGGTCTTTGAAAAGTATTTCTTGGTGTTGAGGTATCCAAAAGGCTGTAAAGTATAGTTGTGGATGAAAAAGATAAGTACTTCAAGTTGGAAAATGGGTTTAGGAGGGACATTAAGAAAGTAACTTGCTCTGAAATGGTCTTTGAAAAGTATTTCTTGGTGTTGAGGTAACCAAAAAGCTGTAAAGTATAGTTGTGGGTGAAAAAGATAAGTACTTCAAGTTGGAAAATGGGTTTAGGAGGGACATTAAGAAAGTAACTTGCTCTGAAATGGTCTTTGAAAAGTATTTCTTGGTGTTGAGGTATCCAAAAAGCTGTAAAGCATAGTTGTGGGTGAAAAAGATAAGTACTTCAACTTGTAAAATAGGTTTAGAAGGGACATTAAGAAAGTAACTTGCTCTGAAATGATCTTTGAAAAGTATTTTTTGGTGTTTAGGTATCCAAAAAGCTGTAAAGTATAGTTGTAGGTGAAAAAGATAAGTACTTCAAGTTGGAAAATGGGTTTAGGAGGGACATTAAGAAAGTAACTTGCTCTGAAATGGTCTTTGAAAAGTATTTCTTGGTGTTGAGGTATTCAAAAAGCTGTAAAGTATAGTTGTGGGTGAAAAAGATAAGTACTTCAACTTGTAAAATAGGTTTAGAAGGGACATTAAGAAAGTAACCTGCTCTAAAATGGTCTTTGAAAAGTATTTCTTGGTGTTGAGGTATCCAAAAAGCTGTAAAGTATAGTTGTGGGTGAAAAAGATAAGTACTTCAAGTTTGAAAATGGGTTTAGGAGGGACGTTAAGAAAGTAACTTGCTCTGAAATGGTCTTTGAAAAGTATTTCTTGGTGTTGAGGTATCCAAAAAGCTGTAAAGTATAGTTGTGGGTGAAAAAGATAAGTACTTCAAATTGGAAAATTGGTTTAGGAGGGACATTAAGAAAGTAACTTGGTCTGAAATGGTCTTTGAAAAGTATTTCTTGGTGTTGAGGTATCCAAAAAGCTGTAAAGTATAGTTGCGGATGAAAAAGATAAGTACTTCAAGTTGGAAAATGGGTTTAGGAGGGACATTAAGAAAGTAACTTGCTCTGAAATGGTCTTTGAAAAGTATTTCTTGGTGTTGAGGTAACCAAAAAGCTGTAAAGTATAGTTGTGGGTGAAAAAGATAAGTACTTCAAGTTGGAAAATGGGTTTAGGAGGGACATTAAGAAAGTAACTTGCTCTGAAATGGTCATTGAAAAGTATTTCTTGGTGTTGAGGTATCCAAAAAGCTGTAAAGTATAGTTGTGGATGAAAAAGATAAGTACTTCAAGTTGAAAAAAGGGTTTAGGAGGGACATTAAGAAAGTAACTTGCTCTGAAATGGTCTTTGAAAAGTATTTCTTGGTGTTGAGGTAACCAAAAAGCTGTAAAGTATAGTTGTAGGTGAAAAAGATAAGTACTTCAAGTTGGAAAATGGGTTTAGGAGGGACATTAAGAAAGTAACTTGCTCTAAATGGTCTTTGAAAAGTATTTCTTGGTGTTGAGGTATCCAAAAAGCTGTAAAGTATAGTTGTGGATGAAAAAGATAAGTACTTCAAGTTGAAAAAAGGGTTTAGGAGGGACATTAAGAAAGTAACTTGCTCTGAAATGGTCTTTGAAAAGTATTTCTTGGTGTTGAGGTAACCAAAAAGCTGTAAAGTATAGTTGTAGGTGAAAAAGATAAGTACTTCAAGTTGGAAAATGGGTTTAGGAGGGACATTAAGAAAGTAACTTGCTCTGAAATGGTCTTTGAAAAGTATTTCTTGGTGTTGAGGTATCCAAAAAGCTGTAAAGTATAGTTGTGGGTGAAAAAGATAAGTACTTCAAGTTGAAAAATGGGTTTAGGATGGACATTAAGAAAGGAACTTGTTCTGAAATGATATAATAAAGCCTTAAAAAAGTATTTAAAAATATGGTGGGGACTCTTTGGGGGCCTGGGGAGGGCCTTTGGGGGCCGGGGGGGGGGGGGCGTTTGTCCCTTTGGGAGCCCGGGGGCCCTTTGGGGACCGGGGGCTTCTTTCGGGGTTGGGGTAGGGGGATCGGAGCCCTTTGGGTCGGGATAGGGGGATCGGAGCCCTTTGGGTAAGGGTAGGGGGATCGGGGCCCTTTGGGGTTGGGGTAGGGGGGTCGGGGCCGTTTGGGGTTGGGGTATGGGACCTCACGACACTGTTTAAATAGAACTTGTGTATTATAACGACCACACTCAAAACCTCTTCTAAAACATCTTCTAAAATCATCTTTTAAAATGTCTCTAACTGTTTCGCCGAAATAATTCCCTAAAATGTCTAAAACGGTTTCGCCCAAATAATCTCTAAACGCAATTTCATCGTGTTCCCTTTGTTTTTGGCATCCCTGCGCTGTCACATTTGAAATTACTAAGAAACCTTTTCCTGTGTTAAACTCTAAGATCAAAACATTCGCCGGAGTTACAATTAACCTTGCCATCATTTGTCAGTTATTTATAAACTTTGCCCCGGAAACCATTCTGGTCGAACTCCAAAGATATTAATAAACTTCGTCTCGGAGACAATTCTCCTTGGAAACAATAAATTAATTCCCCTTTCGTGAATCAATAATTCCCCTTAGAAACAACAAATTAATTCCCCTTTCGTGACAGATCAATCAATCATGACATCATCTGTTAGAAACACGTGATCCAGAAATAAATCGACCTTTGGAAATTTAGGTCATTGACTCCGGTACCCGTTAGACTCAATAATCCAGAAAACATCCATTAAAGTGAGAAAGTTCCTGGTTTTTCATTCTCACTGACAAAAACCATAAAACAGACATAAATTGATGTTGACATCCATGAAAAACATCAAATAAATTGACCAACACACATAACCGTCCATGAAACATCCATAAAAGTGAGAAAATTCCTGTTTTTTCAAGTGAGAAAAATTCTGTTTTTTCATTCTCAGTGGGAAAACCATAAACCACGTGGTAATGTTCGGAGTAGCACCCCCCTTTCTACTAATAGCTCTTTTGAATTTATTAAAATACTTCAGCTTAAAGAGAGAGATATTGACGGGGGGATGAACCCCGTCATATACGTAATAATTATCGTTCGTTTTAAGTTTTAATGTTACTCCTTACTTTCAGTTGAAGAAACTTTTTTTTAATTTAATTTCTGATCGTTTTTTAAATAATGCTGGGACATCCAGAGCCCCCTTCACGGAACTTATCTTCTCCCCATGAAAAAGTATGCCATGGAAAGATCCTTTCACGTAAAACAATTCCCCCGACCCCCAACCCCCCCTCCCCCCATAAAAAAATCCACTGAGAACGTCTGTATACTTACCGATAACCAATACTATATGTAAAAAATGGGCAAAGTTCATAGTTTGAAGCCTTTCCCCCGGGAACTTGGGGGATTAATTCATCCTCAAGGACATAGTTATTAAATATTTTGACTACGCTGAACAAAATGGCTATCTCAAAACTTTGATCTTTGCCTAGTTGCCCTCCAATTTTCTTGGTCACTTAAAAACGGCACTAGAACTTTTAGTTTCAGTTCGAATGGGACTCTCACGAAATTCTTGACCACTGGGTCGATACAATCACCCCTGAAAAAAAAAAACAAAACAAATAAATCATTCTTCTGGTAAAAATTTTATAAAATTCCACATTGGTGCAGATAGGAGCTTGAAAACCCTAAATAATGGTTTTCTGATGCTCTGAATCTGATGGTGTGATTTTCATTAAGATTCTATAATTTTAGGGGGTGTGTTTGCCCTTTTTTCGAAAATAAGGAAAATTTTCTCAGGCTCGTAACTTTTGATGGGTGGATGATCAGGCTCGTAACTTGATGAAACTTACATATTTAAAATCAGCATAAAAACTTAATTCTTTTGATGTATCTATAGGTATCTCTGTTTTTTAGAGTTTTGGTTACGATTGAGCCGGGTCACTCCTTACTTACAGTTCATTACCACGAACTGCTTGATATAATACATCCGTATGATCAAATGTGACCAGCTCTTAAAATATATGATTTAGACGATTTACTTTCGATGAAATCTATAATGAAAGCTGTAAAATTTTCCATTGGTGTAAAGATAACAGGTGAAGATAAAAAGTTAATTTAGAGCACTCTAGGTTCAGAGGATTAAACTTAGTTTGCCCGGTGTTTAATGTTGAAGAGCTTAGAGTACTCAAGCAACAGTGATTTGAATTTACTGATGATGAAAACCGAAATTATTCCATACTCCTTATCATAATTTTTTATTGTTTAGAAAAAAAAAAAAAAAACAGTACAGCAAGTAATGAAAACGTAATTTTAGTTAAAGAAAGTTAACATAATTTATAAAGACAAATACTGGAAACTAATTTTGGCTGTATCGATCTGAGTACGAAAACGGGCCTAAAACTTTTTTCATCTCATTGAGACTTAAGATTTACAGGACATGATGACAAGACTAGGTAGGGTATACCACAGTGAACACAGAAAATTTTGATGTTAGGTTGAATAGATATATGTATAAAAATTAAAAAAAGCGGAGTAACAAATGAAAGAAAAGGAAGGAAAAATATAACTAACGCTAAAACTTCATTCACATGATAAACATAAACACAAACACAATCACATAAATAGTTGAGTTAGCGGTGAATCGCATAGCTGGCTGAGAGATCGCACGGAAGTTCTCCGCTATAGGTCAATCACCTTATGTTGATGAATTGAACATTTCGTATATCGATAAGATCTCCATGTTAGAGAACCTAAGTAAAAGGCCCATCAAAAATTTTTCATATCGGTAATAAGTGCTCGATAGTTTGTGACGCTCGGTGAAAGACAACATTTCCCACAAGAATGATTTGTGCCAGATTATGGGAGAGACGATGGCACTGAAAGTTTTGAAATAAATAAACAAGTGATTGCCAACTTGCATTTGACAGCTTTTCCATAAGCCGAGTGGATAGATCTACAAATAGATTCAATTAACAAGCCCGTAGTTGATCTAAGCGTCTAGCCACAAATGATAACAAGGTATTTCAGAGACTGGGACTGCTGGATTCTGATACCACCAATGACGAGATTAGCATCTGCCGGACTAGCACTGTTAAAAACAACAAATTCTGTTTTTTTCTGTGTTGACTCGCAGTCATATTCTTCTGTATAGGGTCACTAGTTGGTGAAAATTGTCTTGTAGACTCTTTGGTGTGTTGCTTAGGAGAAACAGATCATTTGCATACGAAATAAAACTGAGATCCTGGCCATCCAGAAAAAATGCCCGTCGATTGAGTTTAGTTACGGAATAAACTGTAAAATTGAAGATGACGGGGCTTAGAGCATACCCCTATCGTATTCCCTTAGAAAGTCCTATGGGTTCATAAATGTCTTGACTACGCTGTTCAGTGATGTTTTTCCATGCCAAAACAAGACGGATTTGTGTGCGGAAGTACCAGGAAAACTAGGACAATCTTAGGACTACTAACACTAGGACTACTCCTGGACTAGGACTACTACAAACACTAGGAAAACTAGGACTACTCCTGAACCTAAGAGGCACAGTTCTTCCGAGCGGACGATTGAGTCGAAGGCAGCAGAAATGTCGACGCTGCAGACAAACAGTGGTCTTTTGACCAAAGATATTGTTTTATTAGTCTCCTTAGCAGTGGGCGGGCATGTCCACAGTCCAGCCCAGTCCTGAACCCAAGCTGTTTTCCCCCATCAGAGCATGTGACATAATATGAGTCAGTAGTACTTTCTCAAATATCTTGCTAATAACCGACTAAACTGTGGCCTGTAATTGGCCTCTAGCTTTTACAAAGCAAAGAATATTGATTTCATTTCAGAATATTTGACGTGCAGCCACTGGGAAAGTTGGCAAGCATAAGTCCTTGCTCGATGCATGTTTGGAAGAGTAGGTATAATTGCTCATGTAGAAGTTATGGACCATAATGTAAATGTCTCGGTCTGATTCCGTCGAGCCCCGGACCTTTGTTCTTTTTCAATTTCTTCACAATTCTTTCAACATACCATTTAGAAACAAGGAAACCAGAACGGGGAAGTTTTCTGTCTTTCTCGATCAGATTTGAATGTGGAGAACGGCTCATTGGGTGGCGGCGGAAACACGTGCCTGTAATGGCTTATCTAAATTTCATCAGAAATGGGACTTGGTTCATAAGCGCCGGCCCTGTTTGATTAGAATTGCTTCCACAGGTAATTTTTACAGTTATTTGGTAATTCCTCCACTTGTTGTGCTTGTATATTCTCGACAGTACGTTAGGATTGTTTTTTGGTATTTCAAAAGCATTAAAAAACTACTCCAGAGAGGGGATTGTCGCAATACTTCCTTAAATAGTTCCAGAATTTTGATATCTTCCTCGCGAACTTGACATGTGGGTTATCCAATCCTTTTTACGAGTGTTAGGGTATACTTTTCTACTGGCATAGAGGCTGATTCCGTGAACTTCAGTGTGTGTAGTGCTTCTGAGCATAAGAAATTCAGAGCTAGTCAGTCTTCACTTTGACCATGAGGAAGCAGGTGGAACGGTACTTTGATTTTGGTAAGAGTCGAGTCAAGGATTTGGAAATTGGGTAATTTACAAATTTTGGAAATTTACAAATAAGTGATCAATATCTGATATGGCCAGAGATGCGCTGGGACTGGGATTTTAGGGCTGGAGTCATAGCGTTTGGCAGACGCTAAGTATAGAGAAGAAACGGTCATCATCTAAAAGCTAGCAATTAAAGTCCCCACAAATAATAATTATTTCTGGCTTGTATTGTTCAGCCAGCCTTCAAAGTCTCGAATAAGCCTTCGTATATCGCCTTTCTTTGCGACCATATTTTGTGGAGATGTACACTAATACGACGATAAAACCACTAGGGTCAGGGTCACCAATTGATGTGAAAGAATCGTAATGTGGTGACAATCAGCCCCAGTGGCATATATGTTATCTGACTTGTTCTTGTGTATGTTAGCTGAATAAAAGTATTGTGTTATAGCCAACCTCTCTATAATCTAAATTTAGTCCCTCGAATATTCCCAGCTGGTACGCCTCATTAGTCAGGTCATAGCCTAAGGCACGCTTCCAAAGTTTATTTACCTTAGGAACACAAGTATCTTCCCTATAAAGGGAGAAATAAGGCAACAACCACAACCTCACCTAACAACTTAAAACCACTTTACCACAGTAATACCGACTCTAGTAATAACCGACATAAATACCCCATGTCAGTACTTTTTCAAGAGCATCTTTGTCTCAGAATCTTTGCTTCACTGACTTGCTAGTGCCACAGTTTTTTGCCTCTTGGATCCCTTCCATAGCAGACTCAATCTCCTCGTTTGTAGTATCCCCAGGAACAAATTTCGCCACAGCCAGGAATTTTGGTTTTTGAACTTTAGTTAGAGCTGTAGATTCAGTTTTATGCAATAAGCTTTTTCTTCCGCATCTGTCTCGACTCTAGCATACAATACCAGCGTATTGCTTCTCTTGACTACCTTCGGAACTTTCCCGGACGAACCATTCTTGTCAAAACATCCGTTTTGCTTTTGACAAGATTTATAAATTTCGGTTGGTGCTTCTTTCACATGAATCGGGATACTTAAAAATTTTCTGGGATTGGGCCATGTTTTAGTTTCGAGACCTGCGTGCTATTGGTCTTGCCAAGCATTCACTTTTTTCCACATTCATTTAATTTGCATGCTAATGAGATAAATACATCATGAGGTGTGGTAGGAGTCTCAGATGGGTCACATATGGTGTAATCTAAATGGTAAATCGCCCTTTCCGTTTAATTATTTCATAGCAGGAATCGCATCTTCTGCAAGCACAGATGCACTAATTGTGTTTCTGTGCCCTTTCAATATAGTCAATTCTTTGTCTAACTGTTCCCGTAAAAATTTTATGGCTGATCCGAAAGATTCCTTGTCAAAAAATCTCACGGCAGTACCTATAACTGATTCATGGGGAATATCTTTGAAACCCAGCGAACACTGAAGGAAATTTAACAAATGAAATTTAACATTTAACAAACATATAAATGCTTGATGCTTGCCATTCATCTCACTCCCACTCTACCAAAGTTTAGCCCAATTAAATTTATTTTGGACCAGCAAATTTATTATTTTCCTATTGGCATAAACTTACAGGACATGCAGAATAAGACAAAGGACCCTCAATGAAGAGAAATGCTTTTGAAAGAAAAATTTTTTGGAATTGTTTCATGACACCCAACAAAGGTGTAACTTTTTTGGAAGGAAATTTTAGTTGCATCAATTTCTAGCGCGAAACAACAACTCTTTCAAATTTCAGGACACATACACATACATACAGACACAGGACACATATACAGAAATTTCAGGGCAGCACATATATAGGGCCGAGTGAACATACAATGAGACAAACCTGACGAATGGAGATGGACCGATTCTTCCCTAAGGACATCCGCTCAAAATTTAGAGATAACCATTTGTTAATTATGATTAAGGTAATTAAGATAACCATGCTTGGTCTAATAACCATGCCTTTGGAGATGACAAAACCCCAAGAGCTCCTGGGCGAAGGGCTGTAAGTTAAGCAATTTCTCTATCGTTCATACATAGTGTTTGTTACTGGGAAACACACAGATTTCTTAGAGAGGGGTATTTTTTAAGGGGAGGATTTTGCACTGGGGGAATATCCCGTGGGGGGGGGGGGAGTTTAAGACGAAAAATTAAGGAAACAAATTGCCCTGCACGGATTGCATGGTGGCTTTTTTATAAGCCACCTTGACACGCATTTATTTAAACAAAAAACAGTTCCAACAAAATAGGAGTTGGAAAATTTCTTTCTACAAAATGGCAGACTAAGGCATTTTATTCAAGGACGTCTATAGAGAGGAGTCAGTCCTATAGAAGACTAAAAATTACACAGATTTTCAATACCTACGAATGAAACTCTCCTTCTTATCATACAACCACTAAATGTACATATCCAACAGTTCGTGGTAACGAACTGTAAGTAAGGGGTGACCCAGCCCAGTAAGAACCGAAAATCTAAAAAATGAAATTTTGATACCAATAGATACTATCAAAACAATCGGAGCTTTATTTTAAGTATATAAGTTTCATCCAGCTTAGTCTTACCCATTAAAAGGTAGGAGCCTAAGAAAATTTGCCTTGTTTTTGGAAAAAGGGGAAAACACCCCCTAGGAGTCATAGAATCTTAATGAAAATCAAACCATCAGATTCAGTGTATAAAAGAGCCCTACTGTAGAGGTTTCAAGCTACTATCTGCAAAGATGTGGAATTTTGTGTTTTTTTTTTTGCTAGAAAAAAGATCCCGGATGCGTGTTCATCTGTTGTTGTTTTTTTTTTCTCAGGGTTGCTCGTATCAACCCAGTTGTCCTTGAATACCGCAAGAGGGCTTATTCGAACGGAAAACAAAGTTTCTAGTGCCCTTTATAAGTGACCAAAAAATTGGAGGGCAACTAGGCCCCTCCCACGCTCTTTTTTCACCAAAGTTACCCGATCAAAATTTTGAGATAGCCATTTTGTTCTGCATAGTCGAAAAATCTAATAACTATGTCATTGAGGATGACTTAATCCCTCACAGTCCCCGGGAGAAGGGCAGCAAGTTATAAACTTTGCCCATTGTTTACAGGTTATTGGAAAGTATAGAGATGTTTTCAGGGAGGATTTTTCCCTGGTGGGGAGGGGGTTACGCGGGAGGATCTTTCCATGGAGGAAGTTTCCATCGGGGAAGGCACATTTCTATGAAGGGGGTGCCGGATTTCAAAGCATTATTTAAAAAACGATAAGAAATTAAATAAAAAAACAAGTTTTTTCAACTGAAAGTAAGGAGTAGCATTAAAACTTAAAAGGAACTTAACTTATTATGTATATGAGGGGGTTCGCCCCCTAGTCAATACCTAGCTCTTTACACTAATTTTTTTTGTACTTTCAAAAGAGCTATTTATCACAGGCACGCAATAGCAGAGGATCTTTCCATGGCTGAAATTTTCATGTGGGAAGGGACATTTCTATGAAAAGGGCGCCGGATTTCCCAGCATTGTTTAAAAAACGTTCAGAAATTAAATAAAAAAACAAGTTTTTTCAACTGAAAGTAAGGAGTAGCATTAAAACTTAAAAGGAACTTAACTTATTATGTATATGAGGGGGTTAGCCCCCTAGTCAATGCCTTTCTCTTTACGCTTAAGTTTTTTTGTACTTTCAAAAGAGCTATTTATTATAGATAGCGCAATAGCGCTGCCTAAGTAAAGAAAGATGTTGGCACAATGAATTTTTTTTTTCCTTTAGACCAGGGCACTTCGTATCGAAGGAGTTGTCGTAGAAACTTTAAAAAGGGTTCACTCGATTGGAAATATGAATGGTTAGTGCAATTTTGTATAGTCGAAAGTGATTGGAAGGCAACTAATACCCCTTTCATGCTCACCATTTCCCCAAACACATACAAACAAATGTTTAGATAGTTGAGATGTAGTAGAAACTTCAAAAAGGGCTGATTTGATTAGAAATTGCAAAGGCTAGTGCCCTTTTTAATAGTCGAAAGTGATGAAGGGCAGGAGAATTTGAAGATGGGGAAGTTAGTGACAAGAAAGGGATAATTCGTTCTGTAAGGGCACCGGCCACTGACTCAGTGAAACACTGGGCATGGCTTCTGTACGAATCTGCCAAAGATCCTGAATCAATTGGACATCTCTTTCCTATTCCAAATATTAGCAGGGTTTTAAGTGAGGGTAAAAGGGGGAAGGGTACCTGCTATTACTGCCCAATGTGTATTTCTTGATTTTATAGTGAATTAAAATTAAATAATCACTTGAGACACTGCAAGCGTCATGGGTACCAGTCTGTGGAAACGGTTTCAGGGGACAATGCCACCTTGAGATTCAAAAGCTTACAGAAAACATTGTTGCAGAGCAGCAAGGTATCATTGGACATTGAGAATGCTCTCATGGATATGTCGGATCCGTCAAATTTGAATAATGTGAAAAAATAGAAGATATTGCGATCTCTTTTGCGCACGCGCGGGGAGATTCAAGTTATACCATGCAATTTGAAGATTTTTGTTAGACGTTGGGTGGAAACGATTATGCTGGAACAGCTATGGTTGCTCTTATTAAAACAGCATATGAGGTGATTTCACGGCTGCGCCATACACACTATCCAAAGAATCTATCGCCAGAGGACGAATTGACTATTAAAAATCAAGACATTTGTTGGGTTTGTAAGAAAAAAATAAATGAGGGAGATATGAAAACCCGCGATCATGATCATTTATACCAAGAAATTTCATCAAGGGGAAGTGACTTTCGGGGGGTCACTCATAAATCGTGTAATTTAAATGTTAGGCAACATTACTTTTTACCGGTTTACATGCACAATTCCAACTATGATTTGAAATTCATATTACA
This sequence comes from Artemia sinica, assembly GCA_027921565.1. Taxonomy (NCBI): domain Eukaryota; kingdom Metazoa; phylum Arthropoda; class Branchiopoda; order Anostraca; family Artemiidae; genus Artemia; species Artemia sinica. Next base: position 1,918,772 of record CM051258.1, on the reverse strand, counting down.
AGCGTTGGTACCATTACAGAAAGGTGAAGTTATAGATGGTGCATGGGTAGATGTTTTTTTTTTATATAACATCATACCGAAATCATGCGAAAAGCTGCTAGTCTTAGAATTTAAACAGCAAACAATTAATAATGGTAATACTTGTTGGAATAAAATCCGTTTCCTTGATTCTTTTAGTTTCTTTCCTAAATCCCTATTTCAATTAATTCAAGTACAGAAAAGCGGCGATTTTAATAGTTAACCCCTCCTTAAATAGCACTTTCCAGATGAGGAACTGTATGATTTATTAACGTGTAAGGATATATACCCGTACGAGTACTACAACTCCGCCTCGAAGCTAAGTTAGGAAAAATAACCGCCCATCGCAGAGTTTTACGATTCACTTCATGATCGCCAATGCACCACTGCCGATTATGAATTTGCCATGCGAGTTTGGGAATTGGGAGGGTGGAAAATGGGTGGGATTATTGTAAAGTGTACCTGGAAAGTGATGCATTGACGTTGTTGGATATTGTCTGTAAAAACACTGAAAAAATTCATGAAGAATTCGGGTTGAATATGGGGTATTCTTTTACCACTCCTCATTTGGTGATGGATTTAATTCTTAAAATCAGTGGAGCAGAAGTAGGTCTGATCGCCAACGTTGATCAGCTTCTGTTTGAAGAAAGATCTATGGATTGAGGGTATGTTATTCACGGGGATCGTATCCTTGAAACCGACCCGACTGGACAACACACCGGTGAAAAGTCGGATGCCGTTTTCTTGAATACGAATTCCCTTTATCCGTCGGCAATGTCTCACTTTTATTTGCCGTGTGGGAATTACCAATGGCTTGACAATCCTTCTGCTCCAGATTTCCCCAATATTCACACTGTTGAGGAAAATTGACCACAAGGATGGTTTTTCAAAATTGATGGTGAAATTCCTCTGGAACCTTATGACTCAGAAAAAGACTTTGTTTTCCTGTGCATTGATAGACCGGTGCAGAGTGACTCGCTGAGTCCCCAAAATTTATCATTGGTAGAGAATAAAGGCATGCATTGGACACCTTTAAAACAAAAGCTTATTGCCGACCTGGAAAAAGAGACCTTTAAACTCATTTTAAATTCGGCCTTTCGTAATATTTGTGAGAGTTTGCGAAGCAGGGGTCGTTGTGACGTTGTGACCGACCCGACAGAATTTGCCCGAATCATTGCGGATCCAAACTTCACATCATTCACGATCATAGACTCCAATATGGTCCTTTTACATAGGAAAAAAAGAAGCGTAATTTTAAACAAAAACATCGCCGAAGGCATTGCTATTATAGAAATTTCAAAAAAACTCATGTTGGAGTTTTATTACAATGTATATAAGTGCCAGTGGCCGAGGGAGGGACAAGTTCAAGTTTTTTTATGGAGATACCGATTCTATATTGTTATAGTTAAAACAGATAATTATTAGACGATTTGGAAAATAAAGAGTACATTAGCTCTCGGATGGACTACACAAACTGGGATGAGCCCTACTATCCGGAGCTGGTGAAACGCGAGGCCCCAAATCAATTATTAAAATTAAAATCAGGAACGGGAAGTGATTTGGTATCGCATGGTGTATTTTTACCGAGTCCAAAGGTGTACTGCGTAAAAACTCACAATGAGACTACCAAAAAAGTTTTGAAAGGGGTGCCTGCATACTGTGTAAAGGAAAATTTCACGATGAGTGTTTATAGGAACTCTATAGAACAAAACTTAGTTCCAATAGCGAGTGGCATGGAAATTCACTCTTTAAAATATAAAAACTATACAGTTCGAGTCGAAAAAATACCATGTCCACTATATCGGATAAAGTCTATGTATTCGAGGGTGGTGTGAGAGTACTACCACATGGCCACTACCTGACTTCAGATCGAGTTGAATGTGTAAATTATAGAAAGCAACTCGGTTCTGGAGAAAGCTCTATAGTTGTCGGAGGGGGGGGGGCCGTTTTTCCGTCAACTGCTCATCACTGCCTTTTTTCATCTAGTAATTTTTTCGTCACAAGTTCGGCACTGCCCTTTGTTTTATCGTTGAGCAAAGTGGTAATTTTCAAGTGTTTGTGTAAAGTTTTATTTTTAAGTGTTTATTTTATCTTGCCATTGCCAACGTAGGTACCAGCTCGACCGTCTTTATCGCTGGCTGCCACGAGTGCCGGCCTGGCCACTGTTGTCGCTGGCCTCCACGGGTGCCTGCCCGGCCGCTGTTTTTGCTGAACACCACAGGTGCCAGTCTGGCCACTAACGTTCGATGGCCGCCCGATCGTGATAAAGTACTTATTTTTTAAAGTTGTAAATATATTTTTATGAGGTTGTATATATGTGAATTAAAGAAACCATGTATTCTGTTTCCTCTTGCATATTTATTCAACAGATTAAGGTTAGATTAGGTTAGTTGAATTTTGGCATTGGAAGAGTATGTATCAATTTAAAACATTCTCCAGATCGTTTCTTTGCGGACCGTCAATGTCTGAGAAAACGACACTTTTAACGAAAATCATTCAAAACCATGATAAAATGTTTTTAGAGAACCCGAAAAATCCGGACTTCTCTATCATGGTCAGAGTCCTATAAAGGTTGTATTGGCTGAACGATTAATACGAGCGATTCAACTTTCAATTTCAAGATATTGTACATTGAAAAATACGGCTGCTTTTATTCATGATTTAGATAAATTCATGCAAATATACAACCAACGTCCCCAAAGATACTTCTTTAATAGTAGACCTCAGGAAGTTCATCATACTGACAATACACGTTTCCTTAAACAATATTCTAATGAAAAGGCAGGAAATAAAAAATTCAATGTTGATGATACTGTTTAAATCAATCGTACAAGAAATATTTTTGAAAAGGCAAATTACTTGTGGTCTACTGAACTTTTTAAAGTGTCAAAAATCCTAGATACTAAACCTATAACATATCGGCTCCGTGATATGAAAGATGAAGAGATTCTTGGTGGATGTTATAATTATGAATTACAAAAAGTTAAAAACACTGGAATGCATCAATTTGAAAAGGTATTAGAGACTTGTACATATAAGGGCAAGAAACAGTTGCTTGTTCGCTGGCTAGAATACAACTCTGATTTTTAGCCGTGGATACCTGCTGAAGACGCTCATAATGTCTGAAGGTTTTTATGTGACAGTTGGTGTAGGAAAAGAAAACAGTAATGGATAAAGAATTTTGCAATTTTGTAGGTATAACAATCTAGTTATAACCAATACTGTGTTTGGTCATGAAATGGCTCATACGTTAATATGGTATTCACGTGATGGTAAGACAGCAAATCTTATTGATTATGTTATAGTAAACCGAAGACTGGCAGGATCAATACAAGATACTAGGGTATATAGGAGTGCTGTTATTGTCGTTAAAAGTAAAGATCACCATCTAGTAGTGTCAAGGGTTAATTTAAAGCTGAAATATCGAAAGGATAACTACCTCCCCGGAAGTTATGATGTTCGTAGACTCCCGGATAAGAATTTGAGAGAAAACTTTCCAGGAACAGTTGCATTTTAAACGCGAGAGTTTAAAATTTGGTAATATGGAAGATAGTTCGAATAATTTTAGAAAAAATAATTTGTGAAGTTGCTGAAGGTGTATTAGGAAAGAAAGCTAGAACTGCAGCTAAGAATATTAGTGAAAAAGTTTTACGTTTAATAGAAATGAGAAAGGACTTGTACAAGAATTATCTGAGTGATAGATCGTATGAAAACAAAAGAAATGCAAAGAAAGTGGAGAAAGCATTAAAATATGAACTAAGGAGGTGTGAAGTGGAGGCCATGGATAAAATTGCCGAGGATCTGGAAGATGCAGCTAGACGGCATAATAGTAAAATATTGTACTGGCACGTTAACAAACTGAGAGGGAGTAGTCAATCTGGACTCGGCCCAGTTAAAGATAGGAATGGGGCCGCAATTAGCGATAAAGAAAAAACTAAAGAGAGATGGGCCGAACATTTTGAGAATTTGTTTATCCGAGCTAGAGTTGCAGGAAAAATATAGAGGAAAATGAAAAAGTTTGTGATACCTTGGATGTGAAGGAAGATTTGTTTTGTGAGGAGGAATTAGCAACAGTACTAAACGGATTAAAGAATAATGAGGCTCCAGGTGCTGATAGGGTGGTAAATGAGTTTCTTAAATATGGTGGCTCTGAGGTTAGAAATAAGTTACTGAAGATTATGAATATGATTTTTGAAAAAGGGGAAGTACCTAACGATTTTAGGAAAACCTTAATTAAGCCACTTTATAAGAAAGGTGATAAAAGTGAGTGTGGTAATTATCGAGGCATTAGTCTGGTCTCTGTAGGTAGTAAATTACTTAGTAATATGATACTTTTTAGACTGAGAGATGCCGTAGACAAAGTTTTAAGAGAAGACCAGTGCGGTTTTAGAAAAGGCAGAGGATGTGTCGACCGAATTTTCACTCTTAGGCTAATAATTGAGAAGTGCCTGAGTTTTCAAACACCTTTGGTCCTCAGTTTTATAGATTATGAGCAAGCATTCGATTCTGTTGATAGATGAATTTAAGTAAAGGTTTTATCCTTGTATGGTATACCAGACAAATACATTAGAGTGATTAGTGCTACGTACGAGAATAACACTGCTGCGGTTAAAACAGGAAACGAGGTTAGTAGCTGGTTTTGTATTAAATCAGGAGTTAAGCAGGGTTGTGTTCTATCCCCCTTTTGTATGGATTATTTTGATGGACTTTGTTTTAAGGAGCACAGGAAAGGCAACAGGAGACCACGGAATCAAATGGGTAGGAAAAAGTCTCCTGGACTTGGATTATGCTGATGATTTAAGCATCCTAGATGAAAGTGTGAGCAAAATGAATGAAGTTTTAGAGGTTTCGCGAGTTCAGGGTGCTAGAATTGGTTTGAAAATTAATGTTAGGAAGACTAAGTCACTAAGGCTAGGAATAAGTGAAGATGAAAAGGTGACGTTGGGTAATGAAAAGATTGATAAGGTGGGCAGCTTCACTTACCTTGGTAGTATTATTAGTAAAGATGGTGGGAGCAGTTAAGATGTTAAATATAGAATAGCCAAGGTTCAGGGTGTTTTTTCACAGTTAAAAAAAGTCTGGAAGAATAGGAAGATAAGTCTGCAAACCAAAATTCGAATATTAGAAGCTACAGTGATGCCAGTGGTCAAATATGGCTCTGAAGCACGGACGCTCCGAAAAGCGGATGAAGATTTGCTAGATGTTTTCCAGAGAAATTGCTTAAGGATTGTTCTGGGTACCCGGCTGACTGACCGTATTTCAAACAATAGGCTATACTAAAAATGTGGATCAATACCGCTCTCTAGGGCTATAATGAAAGAAAGGTGGAGGTGGCTAGGGCACGTTATGCGGATGAAGTATGACAGATTGCCGAAGATTGTTCTTTTCGGCCAACCATCTAGGGCTAAATGGAAAGCAGGTCGTCCCCGTCTGGGTCGGGAGGACGTCATAAAGAAAGATTTAAAGGAAATGGAAACTTCGTGGGCGGGTGTGAAAAGGGAGGCTTTGAATAGATTGGGGTGGAAGAGGAGCATGCGCAGCTGTGTTGGCCTCAGGCAGCTTGGTGCTGCGGTAAGTTGTTAGTAGTAGTAGTAGCATGTCCAATGTTTCCCATCCTCTTTATGACAATTTGAATAAGACTAGCGATTTTTGGACAAACTTTGCCCTGCCATTAAATTTTGGGGGAAGGTATGAAGTGGCTTTTTTCGATTGTATTCTTAAAAACAGATATGATATACTAAGAAAGGATCATACATATGATACAAAAATTAGACCCCATGATGGGCCTATTTTTGACGATCAATATGTGGTTGAAAATATGAATTCATTTGAATACCCTTTTGCCACATTTGCATAAAAGGAGTTTTGGAGTATGAACGAATTATGTCATGGAATCAACAAAAAATTTCTGCTGGGAAAAATGGTGCCTTTCAATTCAATTATTCAAATGAAGAGGGAAAAATCTACATTAGTTCGCCCATTGGCAATGAAAAGGTTATTCTCAATGATGATCTAAGAGAATTGCTTGGTTTTAAACATTATGTAATCAACGGTAAAAGTGAAAGAAGCGCTAGTGGCATGAATCGTGTCATTTTCGCAGAGTAACCACCCGCCTTCTCTCTGGACAGTTGTATATTTCTTTATGCACCCTTTGTCGAGAGGTCAAGAGTTGGTAATACCAATGTCCCCCTCCTACGCGTTCTTGAACAAAAAAACCTGAACGAAATTCACCACTACAATATAAAGAACCTTCAATACGTTCCAGTCAACACTTCGTATTTGGAGCTCTGTCAGTTAACATTATGAAGCGAATTGGGTGATCCTCTCGCAATAACAAAAGGTTTGGCTATAATTACATGTCATTTTCGACCCATTAGGTGAAATGGCTAATAGAACTCAGTTTGTATGTCCTGATATTGATTTCTATGTTGCTACTCTTGGACCACGCCAGTTGGGACACGGAATGGACTATAATACTGGTCATTCGTCAATGTCCGGGTACGGTCTCGGCAGTTTTTTGCTAAGCTTTTTCGCTCTGCACTACCCTTGGCTAGAACATTTATTGCACCGGTTGTAGCGGATTTTTTGTCCTTTTCGTTATATGATTGGGGCTCTAGGAAAGATATTAAAGAAAGTGTTTTGCAAAATCTCAGGTCGAGCGCACGATCCCTAGGTGAGCGATTGAAACAACGGGGAAAAGGTGTAAAAACAGTTTGAAAGACCTCATCACTCATCAGTCTCAAGTCAACCGGGAAGCGTAAAGCATCAAATAAAGTAAAAGCATCCCAAAAGGAATTTCTTTTCCGAAGATGGCATATCTACCACATAAAGGTTCTCACCCTTCAGTCACCTCATCTCTAAATCTTTTCAACGCGAAAAATGTATATGTCAGTGTAAACCATGGATACTATGAGCAATTTAACTGCAATAACCCCTCTTTGAAAATTTCCATTTTCAAATTTATTCTAATGAAGACTACTTTATCGATTTGAATTCGACATTTATAGATTTAAATGTCATTGTTAAATAATCGAACAATGAAAAACCAAGTACCGCCGAGGGGTTGTCCTACGAAAATTGTGTACTACAAAATTTATTTCAACAAATAAGTGTTTATATAAACGGGACATTGGTGAGCAAGAGCAATAATCTTGATGACATCAATGACCTATAAGCAGTTGAGGGGTATGACTATTGGATATGAATATATGCATATTTCCTGGAGCATATTCAACATATTGACAATACTCTAATCAGTGTTAATAGCAGTCCGGCGAGTGTAAAGACGGGGCATTGGTTATGCATCTTTTAAACAAGAAGCAATATAGAATTTTTTGATCCACTTGGCTTGCCGTATACATTCTACACACCTCATATTAAAAATTTTCTCGAGCAGAGCGGAAAATCTATTATTGAAAATCAGAAGCGGGTACAAGATTTATCAACGAAAAGCTGTGGTTTTCTTGCCCTATTATATTTTATTTTTCGAAGTTGTGGACATACGTACGTGGAATTTATCAAGATTTATGGTGACAATCCTCGATTGAACGAATTTCTAGTTGAAAATACTCTTTCTTACCTCTATAATATAACTTTAGGTCCCTAAAAGTGAAATACTTGAAAAATGTATGTGGATTTGTTTATTAATAAAATTTTGTACAAAACACTGTGTCCTTTAGATTTCTTCTTCTACGTATAGGTAATCATCTAAAACGATGAGTGCTGATTGCTCGTCAGGATTTAACTTGTATTTGTCTTGACATGTAAAGTCAGGATTAAATTTTCTACAATATAGGGTAACTTCATTTTTATTAAATATCTTTGTAAAGTCAATAATACTACTCTGATTCATATGACAAAATTCATGTGTTTCAATTTGCTTAATTGAAGCAATTTCACATACGAAATTCTCATGTGAAGAATCACTTTCTGTAACAGCCAAATAAAAGTCTGTAGGCTTATAATCAAAGTAGCCAGTATCTTCACAGCGGTGTCGTAAAAGCCAAACTCTTTTATTATTCCGGCAATTGAAGCGTAGACCAGGTTCTTCTTCCCAAAATAATTTAAAGCCACGACGATACCACTCTCTTAAAAATAAACTGAACTCACGTTTAGGGTTTTTAACAATCAGGACTGGGTAAGTATTTTCCCACTGATCACATTTATCATATTGAAAATTGGAGCATAAGAATCCTCTATTGTGAGAGTCACAAATCTTTTCAAGACAAGAGTTATAGCCTTTAGTTTGCACAGCATATCCTATGTGCAATTTACATGGATTGCATAATTTACACTTTTTATTATAGACATCAGCACTGACTATTGGATGCCGTGACGTCAGAGGGCATGCCGCAGAAATTCAATGGAAAAGGGAGGGCATGTCCTAGAAACTGGGGAAGGCATGTCCTGGAAAATAGTAAGGCTGTCAAGTGTTCCCTGTGAGAATAGCTTTTGTTGAAGGGATAACTCGAGAAAATCATAATCCAAAATCAAATGTTTTTCCATAATCACCAGATTCGATCTAATTCTCTCTTTCTCAAATTTATTCATTTTTCAATCCTATCACTCTGACTTCTGACTCTAGACTGACCATGATTCGTTAGCCTAACATTCTAACAATAAAAAGGGAACATTTTTGATTTCGAAACAATTTTATTGTATAATTACAACAATAATAGTACACATGTACAATTAGCGATAGAGCTTATTGTCTTCGATATGCTTCACTAATGCACTTAAAGCACTTTGAAGTCTATTCACATGTGCTATATCAACTTTTGCAGCGAAGCATAATTGATCCTCCATTTTAAATTTGTTCAAAGATATCACATATCTTGCATATACTTCATCCCATTCCAGAAAAAGCCGTGATCCTCTCTGATTTCCACCGCAATATTTGGTGCTCTTGTATCATTGCTACCAACTCCACTATAAACTTTGAATAGTGTAAACATTCCACTCATTATTATTACAAATATATCCAAATGAGTAAAGTCAAACTGCTCTCACTCCTTGAATTCTATTCACACACTAATAACAAATATAGCAAAAATGCTTTCCTTACATTCTCTGCAATCCCGTCCCGCTAATATTTCCGACTCCCTGATTGGCTTAGAAAGAGACATGTGATTCTGTCCTGTTTTCGGATCAATAATTGACCGTCAGATTATGTAATCAATTTCCCAGAAATCCAGTTCCCCTCTTGTCCTAGTCGATTATGCAATCAATTTCTCAGAAATCTGTCCCCCTTCGTGGATCAATAATTCTTGAATAAATTATGTATCAGTGGGAGTAATACCTGATTCCCTACTATCATATCATATTTATCTCAAATACAAGGTGTATACGTGGTCGACACTCAGAAGGTCTGGGGTGTGTAATCAGGCGTAAACTCTGCCATTTCCCCCCTAAGTGTTATGGTTCTGATAATCATTATCTCGCGATCAGATTTGGCAATACTGTTATAATTAACGTTTACCTGCCGCATAACAAGAACAATATGCTTTTACTGTATTTACTAAGACACGTGTCAAGTTGAAGAATTTAATCGATGGGATCTGTGCGAATGGATATGATTGGTTATTAATTGGTGATTTGAATTGTGATATAAATTCGACGTCTCCCCGATCCGAAACCCTCTTAAATAGCCTTCCCCCTGGCTTTCGGATTATAAATAAAGATTTGCCTTGTAAATATATTCTTAATACTGGTTCTCGATCTAACCTTGGCGATTGTGTCTGCTCAGCCGATCTACCAATATCTAGTGTTCACGTTGACGAAGAAGAGAGGGACTATGACCACCTTACCTTATCGTTACAAGTGTCTGTTTCTGCTAATTTGGTGATTGACTCTCCTCGTGTAAATAATTCCAAGTGGTTGAAAAATTGTAATTGGAATCGTACAAATTGGCCTTTATATTTGGCTACTCTAGCCTCCCTGTTGCACAGTATTAAAGTACCATATAACCTGTTATGTTGCAGAGTTTTTTCATCAATTGCTCGAGCCCAATTAACCATGTATCATTATGGCATTGTTGACTGCATGACGAAGACTGAAGACTGGAGGCTGTTAACGGACGCCCTGTGTGCCTATGGACGTACAGGAGGAGCTAAGGTAAGGTTTAATATAAAAAATATTACCACTAGACGGACGCCTGCAGGCAATCCAAATTCGGAGCCACAATTTTGCTTGATCTTTAATTTTCTTTAACTCAGGGTTAATGTTCCACATAGGTCTACGAGTACCGCAACGAACCATTTCACTAGGAGCTGCGACTTCTTCAGTCTTCGTCATGCAGTCAACAATGCCATAATAATACATGGTTAATTGGGCTGGAGCATTTGATGAAAAAACACTGCAACATAATAGGTTATATGGCACTTTAATACTGTGCAACAGGGAGGCTAGAGTAGCCAGATATAAAGGCCAATTTGTACGATTCCAATTACAATTTTTCAACCACTTGGAATTATTTACACGAGGAGAGATAATCACCAAATTAGCAGAAACAGAAACTTGTAATGATAAGGGTAGGTGGTCATAGTCCCTCTCTTCTTCATCAACGTGAACACTAGATGTTGGTAGATTGGCTGAGCAGACACAATCGCCAAGGTTAGAGCGAGAACCAGTATTATGAATATATGTACAAGGCAAATCTTTATTTATAATCCGAAAGCCAGGGGGAAGGCTATTTAAGAGGGTTTCGGATTGGGGAGACGTCAAATTTATATCACAATTCAAATCACCAATTAATAACCAATCATATCCATTCGCACATATCCCATCGATTAAATTCTTCAAATTGACACATGTCTTAGTAAATACAGTAAAAGCATATTGTTCTTATTATGCGGCAGGTAAATGTTAATTAGAACAGTATTGCCAAATCTGATCGCGAGATAATGATTATCAGAACCATTTCACTTAGGGGGGAAATGGCAGAGTTGACGCCTGATGATACACGCCAGACCTCCTGAGGGTCGACCACGTGTACACCGTGTATTTGTGGTAAATATGATATGATAGTAGGGAATCAGGTATTACTCCCACTGATACATAATTTATTCAAGGATTATTGATCCACGAAGGGGGACAGATTTCTGAGAAATTGATAGCATAATCGACTAGGACAAGAGGGGAACTGGATTTCTGGGAAATTGATTACATAATCTGACTGTGAATTATTGATCCGAAAACAGGACAGAATCACATGTCTCTTTCTAAGCCATTCAGGGAGTCGAAAATATTCGCGGGATGGGATTGCAGAGAATATAAGGAAAGGATTTTTGTTATAGTTGTTATTAGTGTGTGAATAGAATGCAAGGAGTGAGAACAGTTTGACTTTACTCATTTGGATATATTTGTAATAATAATAATTGGAATGTTTACACTATTAGAAGTTGATAGTGGAGTTGGTAGCAATGATACTAGAGCATCAAATATTGCGGTGGAAATCACGAGAGGATCAAGGCTTTGTCTGGAATGGATGAAGTATATGCAAGCTATGTGATATCTTTGAGCAAATTTAAAATGGAGGATCAATTACGCTTCGCTGCAAAAGTTGATATAGCACATTTGAATAGACTTCAAAGTGCTTTAAGTGTATTAGTGAAGCATATCGAAGATAATAAGCTGTATCGCTAATTGTACATGTGCACTATTATTGTTGTAATTATACAATAAAATTGTTTCGAAATCAAAAATGTTCCCTTTCTTTTTGTTAGAATGTTAGGCTAACGAATCATGGTCAGTCTAGAGTCAGCAATCAGAGTGATAGGATTGAAAAATGAATAAATTTGAGAAAGAGAGAATTAGATCGAATCTGGTGATTATAAAAAACATTTGATTTTGGATGATGATTTTCTCGAGTTATCCCTCCAACGAAAGATATTCTCACAGGGAACACTTGACAATATAATGAAAACTGATTCCCCCCCATTGGACTATTGTATAAAACTTTGTCAATATGACTCAAATGCTTATACTCAATTTATTGATATATTAATTGGAACAAAGCAGAATAATATCATGGATATACTTTTGAAAACATTGCCTTAGATTCAATGTAGATGGCTCCGCCTTCGAAAGAGGTAGCATCACAGAGTTACTCCTCTCACCATTCCTCCCTATGAATTTATCGAACGAGGATCAGTTTCGTTTTAGCTATGAGAGAGTTGACATTGGAAACCAAAAAAAATGTTCTATACATGTCCACTATGCATGTACACTCTTGGCAGTTGGACATCCTGTGAGAATTGTACAATTATTGACGACTATAATGAAAAGCACAAATTATGCAATCCTTGTAAATTACATAAAGGATATGCAGTACAAATTAAAGGATGTATTTCATGTCTTGAAGAGATTTGTGACTCTCACCCTGGAGGACATCTGTGCTGCAATTGTCACTATGACAAATGTGATCAGTGGGAGAATACTTACCCCGGTATGATTGGAAAGAATCCCAAACGTGATTTTAGTTTATTTCTACGAGATTGGTATCGTCTTGGATTTAAATTATTCTGGGAGGAAGAATCTGGTCTACGATCCAACTGTTGGGGTAACAAAACAATTTGGTTTCTACGTCATCGTTGTGACGACACTGCCTATTATGACTATAAACCAGGTGATTTTTATTTGGCAGTTACTGAATATGATTCACTGTTTGAAAACACTGTATGTGATATTGTTTCAAATAGACAGATTGAAACTCGTGAATTTCATAATATGAATGCAAATAGTATCATTGTTTATACAAAGAGATATGACAATAGTGAAGTTACATTGTACTTTAGAAAATGCGACCCTGACTTTGCGGCCAATCAAGATCAATAAACAGTGAATCCAAATGATTTACCGGCATTAGTGGTTCACGACAGTTGCCTATACACCGAAGAAGAAGAAATCTAAAGTGAAGAATAAAGACATTGTTGTATATACATTTTTCATTTATTAATAAACAAATTCACATACATTTTTTAAGCACTTTACTCGCAGGGCACTTCAATATTATACAGGTCTGAGAAGATATTTTCCACCATAAAGTCGTTCAGACATGGATTGTCGACATAAATGTTGAGAAACTGCTTGTAAGTATAGCCGCGACATCGGAACACAAAATATAGTAATGCATGGAAGCCACAGCTTTTAGTCGTCAGATCCTGCACTGTCTTCCGATTTTGAATAATAGTTTTCCCACTGCTCTCAACATAGTTGCTGATGTGTGGTTTGTAGAATGTATAGGGTAGACCAAGAGGATCAAAAAATTCAATCGTCTTCATTGTTTGAAAGATGCACAACCAATGACCCGTCTGCACAGTCGATGGACTGCTATTAATAATAATTAGGGTATTGTTGGCACTTTGAATTTTTCCAAGAAAATCCGAGGGCAGACAATGGGATCTGTATTTGGACATGTAGGGGTCCATATTAAATACATTGATTATTTGACTGGTGTTCATGGTGCCAAGTCTAGTAGAACACTGCCTTCGGGAGTGATTTCCCAATAGGTTTCATATTGATTTAGCGAGTTTAGTGCAATACTCTCAGCTAACGGATCGGCAAATGTACACTCTAAACGCACACCCCGTACGAACTATACTCATATCCTGCGTGCCAGACAAATCCAATACAATGATACCATGTGGTTTAGCAAACATTTCTTCGGTTATACCATTTTCAAATAGTTGTGAATCATGATCTAGGGTTTGTATGGTCAACTCATACAATATTCTATAGGATTTATAAAAAGATAGATTGTAGAGTGGGATTCCATTTACTTTGCAGACAAGAGATGAAAGCCCAAACATTTCAAATTTATGTGGGCATCCAGTCCACGATCCTATTTCACTAGGGCTTTTTACAAATGCCAAGGCCAGTTTTGATGGAATTTCGCCATTGATAAAAGAATGAGTCAGTGAAGGTGCGTGACCCTGTGGCAGTATGAAGTTGACTAGTGATTGTATGAGGAACAAGTAGTTTAATATTATTTCCACTGGCTCTCAGTTTTTCCACTGCCAAAGCAACAGAACTCATAACCTGTTGTTTAACCTGTAACCTGTTGTCATAACATGTAGTATTGCCGAGGTGAGAGAGAGAGTTATATCAGGATTGGCAGCAAGTTCTTTTCTCAATATGAAATTGGATGGTGCAAGTGTCAATTTTATATCCACTTTAATATTGGGTGGTAGCCATTGGGGTATATTAAATATTTCATGATATATTTTTCCAACTAGTTGTAATTCACTAGTTGTCGCATTTTAAAGTGCATCTGTACTATCAATATTAGTAATATATTCATATCCCTTGGAGGTGCCTCTCAATTCCTTGTATGACTTGGGTGTCATCAGAATGAATTGCATATAGCTTGTATAATTTGAGAGATTGTTGCTTGTACTCACCAATGTGCCATTGATGTAGACACTGATTTGACGAAATAAATTATGTAATATACAATTTTCATAGGATATTCCATCGGCAAGAATTGGCAATGTATTATCGGATTTACGGACTTTCATTCGTAAATCTATAAATGTCGAAGACATGTCCATAAAGTAGTCTTCATTGGAATAAATTTGAAAGTGGATATTATCGGAGAGGGGATGTTGTGGATAAAATTGTTCATAGTATCCGTGTTTTACGCTCACATCAACATTTTCTGTATTGAATAGATTCAATGAGGAGGTGATTGAAGGTTGGGAATCCTTATGCGGTAGATATGACATCTTAGGTAAAGAAATCTAGTTTCGATCTAAAGATTCTCTTCCTGGGGCTTCTTCTTCTACTGTTTACAGTGCGTGTCGACTTTTTCCTTCTTTTCTTTGACAGGGGTGATGTCTTACGTTTCTGACCTGAGTAGAGACTGATGAGTGGTGCACTGTTTCTCGACCTTTTTAAACCTTTTCCATTTTGTTTTAATCTCTCGCCAAGGGTTCGCGCACTGGACCTAAGATTTTCCGAAGCACTTTTTTAAAAATCCTTGCCAGAGCCCCAATCGTATAGTGTAGAGGATGCAAAATCTGTTGCAGCTGGTACAATATATTCTACAGCCAGAGGTAGTGCAGAGCGAAACAGCTTAGCAAACCAACTGCCAAGACCGTAGCCAGAAATTGACGAGCGACCTTTGTAATAGTCCATTCCATTGCCCTGTTGCCTTGGGCCAAGAGTACTAACATAGCAGTCAATATCAGGACAAATGAATACCACTTTTCTATTAGACATCTTGTTGAACGATGGGTCGAAAATGGCATGTAATCACAGCCAAACCTTTTGATATTGCTAGGGGATCACCTAATTCAGTTCTTAGTGTTAACTGACAGAGTTCCAAATAGGAAGTGCTTACGAGAATATACTGAAGATGCTTTATATTGTAGTGGTGAATATGTTCTTGATTGATTTTTCGTTCAAGAACTCGTAGGAGGGGAACATTGCTATTGCCAACCCGGGATTTTTCCACAAATGAAGCGTAGAGAAAACCAATCAGTTTTTCTCCACGGAAGGCAACCGCCTGCATTCTCCACATAAGTGTCTGTGGAGACGGCAGGCGGCTAGTCAGCAAAAATAAAATTAGTGTTTCCAGCACCTTTACCATTGATTATATTGAGCTTAAAGCCAAGAACATCCTTTAAATTATCATTGTGAATAACCTTTTCATCGGCAATAGATGAACTAATGTAGATCTTGCCGTCCTCCTTTGAATAGTTGAAATGAAAAGCTCCTTTTTTACGACCGGAAATTCTTTTATTAATCGAACGACATAAATCATTCATACATGTGAGTTCTTCATAAGGTAATTCAATATATGGATAATTCATCCAATTGATCTTTTGAATTTGTTCTTGATCACCTGAGGGTGGCGGCCAATCAGAGGGTCTAATTTTTATATCATATTTACGATATTTTCTCAGGATATCATATGTATTTTTGAGAATACAGTCGACAAGAGCCACTTCATACTTTCCATCGTCGAATTTGATGGTGGGAGGGAGTTTCATCCAAAAATCACTTGTTCTATTCAAATCATTGTAGAGAGGATCAGAAACATTGGACATGAAAGTCACATAAAAATCATTGGGCATTGTTAATATCTTCAGCACTGATTCAAGAATCAAAATCAGAGTTGTATCCTAGCCAGCGAACAAGCAACTGTCACTTGCCCCTGCGAGTGCGACTCTTTAATATCTTTTCAATTTGATAGATTTCACTAGTGTTTCTAACTTTTTGCAGTTCATATTCATGTATCGCCTAAACGATAAGTTACGGGTTTAGTGTCTAGGATTTTGGACACTTTAAAAAGTTCAGTGCTCCATAAATAATTCCCCTTTTGAAAAATATTGGTGGTTCTACAAATTCGAACAGTATCACTAACATTGAATTTCTTCTTTTTCTTCTCATTGCCATTGGAATATTGTTTAAGAAAAACATGAAATGTAATTTCACTGCAATGAACTTCCCGAGGGCTTAAGTTGGACAGGGATCGATGGGGTCGATAGTTAAATATTTGCATGATTTTATCTAAATCACGAATAAAAGCAGCAGTATTTTTCAGTATACAATATCTTGAAATTAATAGACGAATCGTTCTTATCAATCGTTCAGACAATGCAGCCTTTATCGGGCTCTGACTATGATAAAGTGTTGTATTATATTTCAATAGAACCTTTGGCACATGAGGATTACCAAATTCACTACCGTGATCTGATTTAATTTTTCCATAGCAATCCTGTTCAAGAATACTTTCTAAAGAATGAGCAACTTCAACAGCTCTCTTTGATTGCAATGGAATACCATAGGCATAGCGACGAAAGACACTTATTGCCACTAGAATATATTTGTAGGGTGCATTGTGACGTCGTTGAATCATGTCTAAAGTTAAAAGCTCAGTTTGCATTACATGCAGAGGGAAAAATGCTTTAGTTTGTCGATATTGTTTACCACGAAGCCTGCGATTCCGATGCAGTGTTTAGCTCTTTTCATTTTCTAGATACTCTCTTGCTTTTTTTAATGTGCTGCCATTTATGTCAGAGGCAAGTTTAGAAAGCGTTGTGGGGGAACTTCAACTTCCCGCTTCACCAATGTTTTCACAGACATGCTTCCAAACTTCAACCATTTTGAACGCAAACACGTAGTGTAATGTCCACTCGCCTTTTGCAAACTGGAGTGTGAATCAATCTGTCTTTGCTTTTGACTAGCAGCCACAGGTGTTATAAAAATCATTGCTGCTGCTGCTAGTATTTTCCAATACTGAATATTCTTCTTTCTTAAATGGTGGTGTTGGTGTTGTTGGAAGACTATATTCTCTTAGTTTCTTTAGAATTTGCTTATTGCCAACAAGACTTTTGGGGAAGTTTGATGCATTTAGAAAGGTGTATAGATTATTGTCAAATGATAAAAGTCCTTTACAATTTGTCACCATATCACAAATTA
The DNA here is from genome assembly GCA_027921565.1 of Artemia sinica. Lineage (NCBI taxonomy): Eukaryota > Metazoa > Arthropoda > Branchiopoda > Anostraca > Artemiidae > Artemia > Artemia sinica. Next base: position 1,901,330 of record CM051258.1, on the reverse strand, counting down.
AATCAACTAGATTATAACTTTTTCCCTGAATTATAATTCGTTTCCCTGTGCTATCGACCTGAACTTGATCATCAATTTCCAACATGAGATATGATAATACTCTTTTACTCTGTTCTCGATAGGTCACTGGCAATAGGTTTCCAATTGTACACACCATGGAATTCAATTCCTTCTCCTTTGATTGCACTGCTGAATCTTGAGGATATGTTTCCCATGTAGAGGAATCTGTGACGGTGACGACGGGTCTCTCACGATACGGTCTGTATTTGTCCACACGTCGCAATGCATCTTGAAGTAAAACTAACTTTTTGTCATCGGCAATATTTTCATCATTAATGAATTTGCTTAGATTGTCTTCAAAATGTTCCACGGGTTTAGCCATTCTCTAGAGAAAACTGTTTACAAGTCCTGCAATTATTGGCAGTAAAAGTGTAAAAAAGCTACCGCCCGCTTGACGGAGACGTTTTCTTTTAAAAAATTTTTCCTTGTTTTTGCAAGCCAAGGCACGTCCAGTAGAACGATGTTGCTTTGTCTGTTGTCTAACACCTTCTGGCAAGAGTTTATTGCTCTCAGTTAAATTTAAAGAAAATTCAGATATTAGATTAATGAAATCAATGTCAACACCATGTTTGAGTATGGCCTTCCTGAGTGGGGGTTTTGAAGTGCCTAAAACGTAAAATAAATTCCGTTGTTCGTGTAGTTTCTTCAGTGTCATAGTGGCAACTAATAGCTTTCTCTACTGTTCACCGGAAGATATATAGTAATTTCTTTGTCGAAAATAAGTGTGACTACACGTGGATCCTCGGGTGTGCTCTGTTTAAGGTCTAGCAAAATGTAGCCGTAGGGCTTATTTGTCGCCTGATTGTACGCTGACAGCAGAAATTTGGGAGCGCCGGGGTATATATGCTTATTGAGAGTTATTAGCGAGCTAGAATCATGAACAACTCGGTAGATAATATAGATGGTGCAATTCAAAGCAAGGGTTCTCATACATTTGCTCTGATGAAACAGATTTTGTAGAGCTAGGGCTATGGAAATGTTTTCATGATGAGAGCGAACAGTAAAAAGCTGTAGCATTTCCTGTGAGAACTGTTCAATGGATTCAGCCAAATCATCAATAATCAGCCACGAGTTTGGTTCAATACTATTGAAAACATCAAGTCCCCGTATGAATTGTATTGGTATAGTTATGGCAATAGCTTTTATTTGATCGTAGGACTCTTGCCAAATATTATAGCAATAATACATTTTCTTTGGTTTTTCCAAAAACATTTTATTACAATTTTGAATTATTTTAGCTAAAAGTGTCGTTTTCCCCAACATTCATGGACCAAACAGAAACGACCTGAATGGTGTTTTAAATTGATACACTCTGCTGTTGACAACAGTCAGCCTACAACTAACTGTAAGCCATACTTGTCCAATGAATAAGTAGTAATAATAATTTTCCCATAGATCTATCTAGTACGTTAACAAGAACAACAAAAACAATATTTCATTCATTTTTTAACATAAAAACACTTGTTCAACAAGAACAACATTTATTGAACAAAAACACTTGTTCAACAAGAACAAAAACTCTATTTGTTCAACATGAACAACAATAATATTTATTAACATGAACAACAATAATATTTATTAACATGAACAACATTTATTAACATAAAAACACTTTTATGTTCTAGAAGAACAACATTTATTATCAAAAACATCTTTTTGTTCAACAAGAACAACAACACTATATGTACAATAACATTTATTGTCATAAAAACACTTTTTGTCCTGCAAGAACACCAACACTATTGGTGCACACAAACACACACATTTTTTTGTATAATAGCACTATTTGTACAACACATAAAAAAAACGAACATGAATAGCACAGTTGAACACTATGAATTAAAAGGATACCCCCCACTCCCTCTCGGGCCAAAGGCCGGCCGCGGGCGGGACCCCACCCCCCGGGAGCCGCGGGCCGAAAGCCAGCCACGGGCAGGACCCCCCACCCCCCGGGAGTCACTGTGGATCGAAACAGTATACAATAGTCGTCGTCACTGCTGCTGCTGTAGGTTAGGTTTGAGCATTTAAGTTAATTCATGAAAGGTTGGGTTGGGTTAGAGCATTTAAGTTATTTCATGAAAGGTTAGGTTAGGTTTGAGTTAGGTTAGGTTAGGTTAATTTATCCAGACCAAGTTGATTGCGATAGTCTACACATTCAACCCGGTCTGAAATTCTATAGTGGCCGTGGGGGAGTACATTAACACCATTCTCGAGCACAAAGACTTTGTCGGATATACATGACATTGCATTCTTTTCCACTCCAACAGTATAATTTTTATACTGTAGAGAGCGAATTTCAAGCACTTGTGCTCTCGGCACTAGGCTACTCTCTACACAGTTTCTGTACACACTCATGTTGAAATTGTTCCTTACAAAAAGTGCAGGCACCCCTTTACACGCCTGCTTTACATCCCTGTTATGAGTTTCAACGCAATAAACTTTAGGACCTGGGAACACCCCATTGGATATCAAATCACTCCCCGTCTCTGATTTTAACATGAGTAGTTGATTGGGGACCTGACGTTTTACCAACTCGGTTAGAGGGACGGATTCCAGTTAGTGAAATCCATCCGCGAGCTGATGTGTTCCCCATTTTCTAAATCCCCCAATAAATCCCCGGTTTTTACTTTTAACAACAGAGAATCTGTGTCCCCATAATAAACTTGAACCTCCCCCTCCCTTGGCCATTGTACCTTGCACACATTGTAAAAACACGACAGCATGAGCTTTTTGTAAATTTCAAGTACTGAACTACCTCCTGCTATATTCTTGTTCAGTACGACATTTCTCTTTTTCCTGTATAGAAGAACCGTGCTTGTCTCAATGTTCGTGAACGATTTAAAACTGGGGTCTGCAATAATTTGTGCCCATTCTTTGGGTCAGTACGACGTCACAACGAGATCTGTTCCGTACGCTTTCGCACATTTTTCCAATGGCTGAATTTAGAATGAGCTTGTACATTTCATTTTCTACTTTACTGTTTGCCCAAGAGCGTTTATCGACAAAGGTGTCGATAAACGTCTTTAAATAAGTTTTTGATTGAATTGCAGGACCCTATGTATTTTGGTGATCTTGAAACCATTGTTCACCATCCAGTGCAAAAGCACATGGTGAACAACAATATTCTCCTTAGGGTCCAGATCTGCAATCAGTTTCTGCTTGGAGGGGGTCCAGTGCATCCCCATATCCTCAATCAATGATCGTTTGTATGGACTCAGTGAGTCCTTTGCCAGTGGTAATTTGATACAGGGGAAAACAAAATCTCTGACTGAATCATGAAGCACCAATGGAATTTGTCCGTCAATTTCAAATAACCATCCTTTTGGCCCATTGTCCTCGACGGTGTTAATGTCGGAGAACTCACAAGGATTCTCAAGCCATTTATAGTTCCCACACGGCAAAGAGTAGTGAGACATTTTCGAGGGATACGACGAGTTCATGTGCAAGATAACTAAATTTGACTTTACACCAGTGTCTTGCCCGCTTGTATCTGTTGTCAAAACGCGATCTCCATGAGAAACAAACCCACCCCTCGTTGACCTTTCAACAAAAAGGTGTGAATCTACATCAGTTATCAAGCCTATTTCTTCCCTAATAATTTTTAAAATCATTTCCATCACCAAATGTGGCGTGGAAAAATAATATCCTATATCTAGTCCAAACTCTGAAAAGATTTGATCTGTGTTTTTACAGACAATATCTAACAGAGTTAAAACGTCACTGGCCAAGTACAGTCTACAATAATCCCACCCATTTTTACAATTACCCTTAGCCCAGACCTTCGTTGCAAATTCATATTCCTAGGCAGTGCATTCACTGTTGGTGAGTGAACTAAAGAAAGCTTCAAATGGAGGTAGTTTCACCTCGCTTAAACGAGCGCCTGAACAGTAATAGTCGTATGCATATACACCTTTACAGGTCAATAGGTCATATATTTCACTGTCTGGAAAGTGCTGTTTAGGCAAAGGAAAACTATCAAAATTGTGACTTTTCTGCACTTGAATCAATTGACTCAATGCCTTGGGGAAAAAACTAAAAGAATCTAAAAACCTGATTTTATTCAGGCACGTATGCCCATTATTCAACACCTGCCATTTCAACTCGAGATGCACTAGCTTCTCTACTTATTTGGGGATGATGTTATAGGTAAATGAATTGTTTACCCATGGAATATCTACTTCCCCTCCCTCCCTATGAATACGCGCCAAATCCGGTAAAATAAATTTTAAATCATAATTTGCGTTGTGAATGAAAACTGGTATAAAAACTGTTGGCTTACATTCACATTGCATGATTGATGTGCTACCCCTCTAAAATTACTACCCCCTGATGATATTTCCTGCCACAAGTGATTGTGGTCTCTGACTTTCCCCTCCCCCCTCTTTTCCCCTTAGTCCCTTTCCTCTTATCCCCCTCTTCAAACTCCCCCTTACAAACCCAGCATAATTTTTGATTTTTAATCGCGAGACGATCCTCTGCAGACAACAACATTGGGTAATGTGTATTTCTCAACCGAGAAATAGCGTCATTTGCAGTGCCAATTAATTTGGTCAGTGCCTTGACCATGCACTCACCATGATCCAAAGTTTCAACTATTTTAAACAACTGTATAGTGTTAGAACTGTCTCTTTGTGCGTGGGCGTAGGAGACTGCAATGGCTCGATGTTCTTTGGCTCGATTCGGAAATCAAGGATCGTTCACTTCCACTAACTTCGCTTCAAAATCCAAAGAGATTTTATTGCTTTGGAGGAGGATCTTTTTGAAAATTTTTAAAACGTAAAATAGCCCAATCACCTGAAACCGTTTCTAGTGACTGGTAACCATGCCGTCTACAATGCTTCATGTGATTCTGTAGTTTTAAATTGCTACGAAATTGTGACAGGCATGTCGGAGAGTAGAAACGAACACCCCCCGCCCCTTTTTACCCTCCCCCAGAACTGTACTGATGTCTGTAATTGGGTTGAAAAGGCCAATTGCATTAGGTTCACTAGGTGGTGTGTACAACAACCAAACCCAGTGCTTCACCAATTCAATCGACGGGCCCCTTACTGGGAACACCACCCCCTTCTTATTAGAACGAACCCAATCCTCAAATTTAGTTTCATATTGAACCACAGTAACGCCGATATTTAAATGGGCATTGGCCCTTTCAAAAATATCAATGGACCTGAGTGTTACTGGGTATTTTCCCTCTAAACAAATGAAATCTATAATGGGAAAATCGGACCCTACCTTCCCATACACGGCCCAATATTCTAAATTTTTCTTTGTAGCAAAATCTGCTAGAGGCTCGAATGCTGATATTAGGAAAGCGTACATGAAATATTTTTGACTTGTTTCAAAACAGTTTTGTTGAACGCCTCTGCAACCCTCTAAATCTGGATTATGTTTTAAAACTATTGCCATTTCCCCTCCAACCCCTCTTAAAATAAAATCTTTTTTAAATTTACAAATATTAACACTTAAATTTTCAACAAACGAAACCACAGACCCACTCCCATTTTCACTATAATTTTCGAGATGCGTAATAATGTGGTCTATTCAATCCATAAAAACTGTTGCATAATTTTCTAAATGCGGATAGACCACTTGCATCTCGGTATGTACATAATGATCATAAACTTCGCTTTTACCCTCATTTAAATAGAATACCCTTAAAACAATTGAAACCTTAATTGAATCCCTACCCCTCCCCCCACAACTGAATCTGGTTTCCTAACAGTGCATGAATTCTATCTACATATTCAGGGACAAATTCTATAGGGTCAAATACAAAATTACCCCCCATAAGCGAATTAAAAGGATCCCCAAAAGTCGCAGTGTAGACAACTATTGTATTTAAAATTGAATTTGAGAGCTGAAAGTCAGGAAAAGTCATAAATTGGGTATTGTCACCCTCCCCCTCCCCCCTTGTATATTATCACCACCCCTCCCCCACATTGTTGATCAATATTGTTGTTCGAAGCAATTTCATTAGTTTGAAGTAGAATTATGTAATCAGTGGGGGGAGGGTTCCCTGTTAATTCATTGGCAAAATACTCTAAAAGCTATAAAGTATTCGGACTTAGCAAAGGTAAGTCCACCTGCCCAACTGTGCTATTATCTACATTAAAATAATCAGTTAAAAATCATCAGTATTAAACGGTATTTCAAGTGAATTACCATACCATTCATTTATATGTGAATTGTTTCAGAACTCCACCGGCGCGTCTTCTTCTCCAACTGACGAGCAGGGGGAGAAGGCGAATATGGAACCAATGCAATCTATAAAAGAAAATAGCTTATTTTCAAAGTGTCTAAATCACCCTATTTTTAAAATTGGATTATTATTTACGTATTATTTAAAACGCGCTTAGTAGTAGTAGCAGTATGCACATAGTAGCATTTGGTTAATTCACAGTTCCCTACTCTATATATTCTGAAAGTTCCAACTTAATTTAAGATATTTACAATCTAAAAGATGACATAGTTGGTTTTGATTTTGTTCAAACAACCCCTCAAAAAAATTCATATTAATACTCTATCTGCTATGGAAAAAAAACCGGTCCCTTTACTTGATTTGAAATGCATAGCCTATCCCTTTCAGCCCATATCCTCTCATGATACACAACTCATTCCGATAGAAAATTGTTTTTATAATATTTGTAGAGGCAAGATTAAGCATTCGTTAATAAAGCAGTTTATATCGCAAAGATTTTGCTACTTACTATGGGGAAATTATGACCTGAATATTGTGCTGTTTTTGGCTTCGCTAAGAGAATTCAGCATTCTGAATGCAATAATTAAACAATTCAAAGGCAGAACGTTATGTTTCATCAGGTTGAAAAAATAGCGAAAAATGTCTTTTACTGTGTTGAAAAATGGCGAAAATGCTTACATTTTTATACTCCGGCTGCAGTTGAGTGCAGGATGGTCCTGGCAAAGCATGATGGGGGATAGATGGGACGATGACTTCCGTTTTTTGCATAGATGTGGTGGCGGTGGCGATGTCACTGGCTTGTACAGCGGGGTCCACCATCCTTGTGGCCCATTGTCTTTTCAGTTTTTGACCAGACTGTATAGCTGTCTGCATGGAGGACACAGGGGGCTGGTAAAGCGTGGCCCTGGATGGCTCAGCTATCTCCAGTTGTTTCATTGGAGTAGCGCCATTAGCCTTAGCTATCTTTTGAGGGGGAGGCACACATTCTTCAAAATTGTCCTTAAACAGAAGAAAAAAATTAGTATGGAAAAACGATTCCCCTTTTTACAGAAATACCCCCGCTCTTGACCAGAATTTATTGTCAGGCATAATTTTGTCTAGAAAGCATTTATCTCCCTTTTCAGTAAAGCAAAAAGTAAAAATTTACGATGAAGAAGCTAGGCTTAGAAATCAAACGTTTTTATTACACAACTTGTGAAAAATAAACCTTGGCAATCAGTAGTCTGTAGCCTTAGGATAAATTCAATGTTTCTATTTTTAACATTTAGAAGATAATTAAAAAAACATTATTCTTTAGAGCCAACATCTGCATCAAATCCAACACAATAATTTAAAATATAGATCCCAAAATAGTCATCCATAAATATGATATAATTAAAAGCTAACCAAACACTAAACTTCAGTGTTGCGTGTCGGAATGATCACATTAGTTTTCTTGTCAATGGGTGTACAAGTCTGCACAAAGAATCCCCCTCACTTTTCGAGCGAAAGAAACAGTTTGTTTTCACCTTACAGCGAAGGTGTTAGAAGCGAGGCATTGCCCCTTCCTCCTATATAAACATTGAGTACTCAAAATGGAAGATAATAATTTAGATAGTTCCGTAGGCTACAAACCCATAGCATAACTTTTGAAGTTTTATAAGCTCAAGAAACAGGGGGTATTTAGATATAGACTTGTTAATACAGTTCTAGTCTATAGGCTTTAAATGAGATAAAAAGATCGTTAACCCAGCGAATAGGCCTAAAATTTGCGATCATAGGTAAAAATGTTATTCAATTTACACTCAATATAGTCTTTATGCAACTCCTAAATACTTTTCTTTCTAGCCTTGTGTATCAAAGCTAAAAAACCATAGTTTTCACGCTCCCTCCTGAGAAAATAAAATAAGCTTTATCGAAAGAAAGCTAGAAAAAAATTAAAAACATGCCTAGAGACGCAACGCATATATTTACACATTATTCCTCTATGGTCGAAGGTTTATATACTTTAAAAGGGCCTGCGCTTCAGTAAATCTTCTCATTGTAGCTATGTATATTTTTCTTAACCCCCCCCCCATATAACACTGAGTAATCAAAATGGAAAACGAATACTACATGAAACTAACACCCATCCCTTCTTAGCAATCCCCCTTTTTACAGAAGAAAAATTAGTACCCTCGCTCCTAACCAGAATTTATTGCCAGGCATAACTTTGTCCAGAAATCATTTATCTCCCTTTTCAGCAAAGCAAAAAGTAAAATTTGCGATAAAGAAGCTATGTCGCTAATTTGACCAAAAAGTATCTTTCTCAGTGAAACCACTGTAATGAAAATTTATAAGGATTAAGAAGCAGGATGTATACTTGACATGAAGCAATAATTAAGGTTTTAAATCTTTGCGGAAATGCTTAAGTCATGTTAGCGGCATAAATGGAAACAGTATATTAAAGGTTGACGCAAAGTTGGCTGTCTCTTTTAGATAGGATACAGAAAGAATAAATTTATCAAAAAACAGAAAAATTTCCAATGAAAGAATCAAAGTCGCAAACAGGGGGGAGGGGGTGCGGTTTACATGGTAAAAAGAGTGTATTTTACGCTTTCTATCGACTATGAACATCATATAGTGGAGTTTGTATTGTTGCGGGAGGGGGTATGCCCTGAACTTGAATTTACTGGAGTAGGACTATGTAAAGTGATTTTATTTGGAAATAAACTAGGAAAATTTACTAAACAGAACTCACATTATAAATCGATGTATCCAAAGTTTCCAACTCATCAATATTCAATGCCTTGTCCATGGTGTCTTATAACTTTATGATAATTTAACCACAACGCATGCCCGTAATATACAAAATCTCAAGGGCAAATTGTGAGGTAATGGGAAACCTTACGTAACTTCTCTGATTGGCTTAGAAAGAGACACGTGATTCTGCCCTGTTAGCGCATCAATAGTTCACCGTCAGATTATGTAATCACTTTCTCAGAAATCCAGTTCCCCTCTTGTCCTAGTCGATTATGCAATCAATTTCTCAGAAATCTGTCCCCCTTCGTGGATCAATAATCCTTGAATAAATTGTGTATCAGTGGGAGTAATACCTGATTCCCTACTTATAATCAGGACTTCTACGCATAAAATTAACGCTGGCACCGGTCAATAAATGTTCTTGAAGTAAGACTATATCAAAAGAGCTCAACAAACTGTCAATGCAAATATCTTTGTCCTTGGTTCTATTAATATTAAAAGAGCATATACTAGTATATTTTAAATTCATTTATGATCAGATTTTGCAACAATTTCATGAAGCTTAGGAAATTTAAGGCTATAAGATACATGATCGCCTGCAAAATTCGAAGATTTGGGGGGCAGGTTGCAAGACGAGTCTTGGGTTGACTCATGAGGACCTGAGCATCTCGTACATTTTAGAAAAGGGCTCTTGCAGGTAGCTAAAAGGTGGCCAGGAGACCGGCACTTTTGGCAGCAGCGAGGAATAGCTTTTAACTCCACAACACGTAGAAATTTATAATCAATTTTAAACCAAATCTAAGCACATATTTAAGTGCAGCATATTCCCAAAAAGCGAGCTTAACCGTCTTAGAATTATTAATTCTAGTGGCATCAGTGACTCCATCACAATCTAATATATTCGATAAGTCATAATCATCCTCAATTCCTCTAAGGAGACCGTAGAACTTTTTTTCTATCAATTTAGCCTTCGAATTATCAAGAACAGACGAAACGGATTTGCAGAAATCTTTTGCAGCCAGATCATGAATTTTCACATCTAGTTTATCACCCACAGGTCGTAAATTGACAACAGATTCATGCCCATGAATTTTATCGATCAATTCTTTACGATTAGCTGGATTATTCACATTTGGAGGCACATTTTAGATTATAACGGCGGTGAAACCATCAGGGGCACCACTTGCCAGAGCAATTTGTGGGAAATTTATCTCATAAGGTGTTAACTTTCCATTTATAACATCAAGAGTTGGTTGAATTTTATTTACTTTAGTAGCTAAACGGGAATAGGCTATTGCTGGTATAACAGGAACTTCAGTAGGGACGTGAATCAGGTAGATCGGAGCTTGTAATGCGTCAGAATCACTTTTTAGGAAAATCACAATAATATCCTTGAGGTGGTTAACTAAAGCTTTTTGGCCTGTACGCTTCGGGCAAGACCCAGACGGAGAAACAGAGGCATAGAGAGATTTCTTAGCATTACACACACTGGAAATGTCGAAAAAGTCAGCAGCGATGTTTTATAACTATTTCATCCTCAATGCCTGCTTCAACGTTTATTTGAACAAAATTCAAAACAAGTGAATAAATATATTGCTTTTCATCAGTCGAGAGCACGTTCGATATATCAGACGTAATTTCAGATATGAACAAGTTAATCTTTTAGTAGCATGACATCACACATAAATAAACGAGTCCATAATTCCTTCTTTTGTTATTTCAGGTAGTCAAGATACGCTAGGCAATTCTCTCAGAATCTTAATCCTTTGACGAAATCTGAAAATATTGCAAAATCTAAACTAGCTTCACTGAGATTAGAATTCACTGAAAAGCTTACTGGTTAAAACTATCCAATTTAAGATACAACGAAAACTTTACGAAAAATAAAGTTCTTTTTAAAGATAAGTAAAGGCCATATTAAACTTAAGATCAGTAGAAATAGAAGCCTACAATAACTCAAACTGAAAACGACAAGAAATTATTATTAAAGAATAAAAAAGGAAAGGAGAATAATTGATATGGCTGTAACACTGCATATAAATTTATGTAAATGTATGTACAGTGGGCTGTAATAATGCAAAGGGTAAATATAACATTGGTTTAAGAATGGAAAGAAAAACAAAGAATGAGTTTAAAACGATAATCAAGTTAAAAATAAGTTTTATTTGAACAATGCTTTAACGTTATGACATTTGATTATGAAATCTGGCGCTTCGCATTGATATTTCAGTTGAAATTCCGGTTATTTCCCTGTTGCAGTTTTGATTAGAAGTTAACACTAAAAATTTCCTTATTTTCACAAATTTAATCAACCCCCCGCCTTCTTCTTAGAAATCGTACATAGGCCAATCATTTAAGTACACTGTATATAAATAATAGATTATGTCATAATTTGTATATAAATTAAGTCATACCTGTAAGATGGGACAGTTGCAAACCACTTCACCGGCTCACCAAGTTTCTATCTGCTTTTGCTATTGCGAATAATACAATTTCGAACCATTTTTCAGTGACTGACAAATACATACTAACCCGCTAATGAAAGAGTAGGTGGGAGGAGCTGTTTGTAGGCACCGAGAATGAAGCGCCAAAAATCATCAGCCTTAAACTTACTGCTATACTATATTTATACACTGCTAATCCCAAACCAAGATCAAACAAGCGTAAAATGTCATCAATTTGAATAAATTGATGACTCTCTCTCCAGGAGTTGTGGGAATCATGTCATCGGCGGCATTTTTATTGAACCTTTCAAATATTTAAAGAGACACGGCTTTATCAAAGTTTTGATTGATGTCGTAGGTGATACACAGGCCGGGTAGAAGAAAAAGCACGGAAGGGTTAGTGGTTTTCTTCAAATTACTCTTTACTACTCAAAAGGGCACTGAAACTTCCCATTTCCAATCAAATAAGCTCCTCCCAAGTATATTTGAATACCTCTTACACACAAATTGGTTGGGCAACTAACACATTGAAGGAACATAGTTCATAACAAGAGCAAAACAAGGGCATTGTCAAACACCAAACAGTTCGTGGCAACGAACTGTAAATAGCGAGCGACCCGGCTCAATAGTAACCGAAACTCTAAAAAACGGAATTTTTATGCCAATATATACATCAAAAGAATCAGATTTTATTGCTGATTTAAAATATATAAGTTCCATTAAGTTTAGTCCGACCCATCAAAAGTTACACGCCTGAGAAAACTGGCCTGATTTTCAAAAAAGGGGGAAATACCACCTAAAAGCTATAGAATTTTCATGAAAATCACACCATCTGATTCAACGTATCAGAGAACCCTACTGCTGAGATTTCATATTCCTATCAGCAAAAATATGGAATTTTGTATTTTTTGCCAGAAGAAAGATCACGGATGTGTGTTTATTTGTTTTTGTTCCTCACAGGTGATCTTATCGACCCAATGATCCTAAAATATCGTGAGAGGGCTCTTTCGAACGGAAAATAAAAGTTTTAGTGCCCTTTTAAAGTGAACAAAAAATGGAGGGCAACTAGGCCCCCTCCCACGCTCATTTGTTTCCCAATGTCACCCGATCAAAATTTTTAAATAGCCATTTTGTTCAGTATGGTCGAAAATATAATAACTATGTCTTTTAGGATGACTTGATTCCCCAAAGTATCCAGGGGGAGGGCTGAAATATATTAGCTTTACCCAATGTTTACATATAGCATTGGTTATTGGGAAGCATACAGACGTTTTCAGGGGGAAATTTTTACAGGTAGGGGGGGTCAGGGTTATGTGGGAGGATCTTTCCATGGACGAAGTTTTCATGGGGGAAAAGACATTGCTATGAAGGGGGTGTCGGATTTCACAGCAGTATTTAAAATAAGATCAGAAATTAAATTTAAAAATACAAATTTTCCAACTGAAAGTAAGGAGTAACATCAAAACTCAAAACGAACATAAATTATTATGTATACGTTTGGGTTCGCCTCCTAGTCAATATCTCGCTCTTTAAGCCAACTATTTTTTAGTACCTTCATAAAAGCTATTTATGCTAATTAACGGTTTTTGTGATTAAGGGGTCATTTTCAAAGAATTGGAACACAATTTGTACTTTAGCGTAAAAATCAAGGTAATGGCTGGTGGGCGAACTCCCTAATATACGTATTAGAAATATATGAATATAGAAGTTCGTTACGTAAGTTAGTTCGTAAGTTACGTATATTTATTACTAATAAAAGTGCTCGTAAATAAAATTAAGCAACTTTCGAGAATGCCATTTAACCAAATAAAGGTAAATTAATCTGCAAATTTTGTTTTAATTATTCATATACGGTGACCCAAAATCAAAACCTGCATTAATTCAAAAACGTTAAAAAATTAAATAAAAAAAAACTAGTTCCTATCTTACTGAAAGTAAGGAGCGACATTAAAACTCAAAACGAACAAAAATTATTCCGTATATGAAAGGGGCTGTCCCCTCCTCAAGGCCTCGCTCTTTACGCTAAAGATAGACTCTTTCTCACAACGCTATTTTTAAAACAATAAAAAACTTTAGCGTAAAGAGTGAGGCGTTGAGGAGGGGACAGCCCCTTTTATGTACGGAATAATTTTTTTTCGTTTTAAATTTTAATGTTGCTCCTTACTTTCAGTTAAAAAACTTGTTTTTTATTTTATTTTTGTCTGATAAAATCTATCCAAGCTCAATGGCCGATTCACAAGACGTGGGATTCTTGCCTTTGGGGCTACAGGTTCTTATTTTATCCTGGTTTTAATTTTATAGGACCTTTCGACTTTTATCAGCAACACAGCTATATAGAAATTTGGTCTGAACTGGGGTCACCATGCACAGGGTGGAGAAAAGGGGCTGAAGAAGGGGCTCATTGCGTTCTAGCCACCTATTGATTTTTCAAACTGACACAAGAAACTTCAATTTAGGATCAAATGAGCCACCTCTAAGGTTATCATGATCATGAAAAGTGAAAAAGATTAGGAGACACATCACTCTTTACTAAGCCAACACTAATACTTTTGATTTGATCGAGAATCTGAAACTTGAAAGAATCTGAGACTTTTCCAGTCAGCACCGTCTTAACAGAGTTGATAGACCTCCCTACATTTAGTAAAAAATACAATACATCATAATTCCTATAAATGTTGACTTATATCAGAGAGTTAAAATAAACAAAAGGGTGTATTTACGAACTCAACCATTAATAGGGACATGATGAAAAAACAATAGCTTTATTTGTGATAGAATTCATACTATTTTTAAAAACGTCACTCAATCAACTCTTGGTATTGGTTCATGTCTAAACAGAAAAACAGCAATATTAGGTGGCAGTAAGAGCAATGCTGAGTTTCCATCATAGCCACACTTGTAGATCATGTCAAAGTTGTGCAAGACTCCGCCAAAACAGATCTGGCAATGCAATGCTAAATACAGACTTTCTTTCATAATTTGATGAGTTGAGCAATATTCAATTGTCAAGCGTAATCTTAATGATTGACCAATCAGAGTGAAGATGAAGCTTGGAGGAGAATTACCTAGCGTATTTGTAACATGAGTGTGCCCAATTAGTGTCGATAATTGCTTTTAATTTTAAACAGTTGTGTTTGGTTTCTTCTCGAGTAAGCACATGACTGCATATCATCGATTGTATATCTTATGCTTTGGAAATTTTTATAACAATCACGTAAGCTTTTATTATTTATACTTTATTAATTATATTTATTGTTTATAAGAAATATCACCCAAAAATATATACCACTCTTGTTATTTTTTTGTTACTTTAAATCATTCTCGTTAGAGCCACTGACCCATTTTTCTTCCTTATGTGCGGTAAACACGGTCTCAAAACACCTCATAAAAATTGAAAATGCAAAATACGAAAGAACTGATTCTTAAATTAAAGACAGAGAGAATAAGAACCTCATTGAGGATGCTGATAAGTGGATAAGAACTTTTTTTTTGATTTTTCAATTAATTTGCTAGTCAAAAGACAAACGCACCAGCCGATGCCCCTTTTCACACACTTTTCAAATATATTGGTTTAAGTCAAAAGACAAGACACCACCTGATGCCCCTTTTCACACACATTTCAAATATATTGGTTTAAGTTAATGGTCTAATATATTGGTCTAAGTCAAAAGGCAAACACACCAGCCGATGCCCCTTTTCACACACTTTTCAAATATATTGGTCTAATTTATTGGTCTAAGTCAAAAGACAAGACACCATCTGATGCCCCTTTTCACACACTTTTAAAATATATTGGTTTAAGTTAATGGTCTAATATATTGGTCTAAGTCAAAAGGCAAACACACCAGCCGATGCCCCTTTTCACACACTTTTCAAATATATTGGTCTAAGTCAAAAGACAAGACACCACCTGATGCCCCTTTTCACACACTTTTAAAATATATTGGTTTAAGTTAATGGTCTAAAATATATTGGTCTAAGTCAAAAGGCAAACACACCAGCCGATGCCCCTTTTCACACACTTTTCAAATATATTGGTTTAAGTTAATGGTCTAATATATTGGTCTAAGTCAAAAGGCAAACACACCAGCCGATGCCCCTTTTCACACACTTTTCAAATATATTGGTCTAAGTCAAAAGACAAGACACCACCTGATGCCCCTTTTCACACACTTTTAAAATATATTGGTTTAAGTTAATGGTCTAAAATATATTGGTCTAAGTCAAAAGGCAAACACACCAGCCGATGCCCCTTTTCACACACTTTTAAAATATATTGGTCTAAGTTATTGGTCTAAGTCAAAAGACAAGACACCACCTGATGCCCCTTTTCACACACTTTTAAAATATATTGGTTTAAGTTAATGGTCTAAAATATATTGGTCTAAGTCAAAAGGCAAACACACCAGCCGATGCCCCTTTTCACACACTTTTCAAATATATTGGTCTAAAATATATTGGTCTAAGTCAAAAGGCAAACACACCAGCCGATGCCCCTTTTCACACACTTTTAAAATATATTGGTCTAAAATATATTGGTCTAAGTCAAAAGGCAAACACACCAGCCGATGCCCCTTTTCACACACTCTTAAAATATATTGGTCTAAGTTATTGGTCTAATATATTGGTCTAAGTCAAAAGGCAAACACACCAGCCGATGCCCCTTTTCACACACTTTTAAAATATATTGGTCTAAGTTATTGGTCTAATATATTGGTCTAAGTCAAAAGGCAAACACACCAGCCGATGCCCCTTTTCACACACTTTTAAAATATATTGGTCTAAGTTATTGGTCTAATATATTGGTCTAAGTCAAAAGGCAAACACACCAGCCGATGCCCCTTTTCACACACTTTTCAAATATATTGGTCTAAAATATATTGGTCTAAGTCAAAAGGCAAACACACCAGCCGATGCCCCTTTTCACACACTTTTCAAATATATTGGTCTAAAATATATTGGTCTAAGTCAAAAGGCAAACACACCAGCCGATGCCCCTTTTCACACACTTTTCAAATATATTGGTCTAAAATATATTGGTCTAAGTCAAAAGGCAAACACACCAGCCGATGCCCCTTTTCACACACTTTTCAAATATATTGGTCTAAAATATATTGGTCTAAGTCAAAAGGCAAACACACCAGCCGATGCCCCTTTTCACACACTTTTAAAATATATTGGTCTAAGTTATTGGTCTAATATATTTGTCTAAGTCAAAAGACAAACGCACCAGCCGATGCCCCTTTTCACACACTTTTCAAATATATTGGTCTAATTTATTGGTCTAAGTCAAAAGACAAGACACCACCTGATGCCCCTTTTCACACACATTTCAAATATATTGGTTTAAGTTAATGGTCTAATATATTGGTCTAAGTCAAAAGGCAAACACACCAGCCGATGCCCCTTTTCACACACTTTTAAAATATATTGGTCTAAGTTATTGGTCTAATATATTGGTCTAAGTCAAAAGGCAAACACACCAGCCGATGCCCCTTTTCACACACTTTTAAAATATATTGGTCTAAGTTATTGGTCTAATATATTGGTCTAAGTCAAAAGGCAAACACACCAGCCGATGCCCCTTTTCACACACTTTTAAAATATATTGGTCTAAGTTATTGGTCTAATATATTGGTCTAAGTCAAAAGGCAAACACACCAGCCGATGCCCCTTTTCACACACTTTTAAAATATATTGGTCTAAGTTATTGGTCTAATATATTGGTCTAAGTCAAAAGGCAAACACACCAGCCGATGCCCCTTTTCACACACTTTTCAAATATATTGGTCTAAAATATATTGGTCTAAGTCAAAAGGCAAACACACCAGCCGATGCCCCTTTTCACACACTTTTCAAATATATTGGTCTAAAATATATTGGTCTAAGTCAAAAGGCAAACACACCAGCTGATGCCCCTTTTCACACACTTTTAAAATATATTGGTCTAAGTTATTGGTCTAATATATTGGTCTAAGTCAAAAGACAAACACACCAGCCGATACCCCTTTTCACACACTTTTCAAATATATTGGTCTAAAATATATTGGTCTAAGTCAAAAGGCAAACACACCAGCCGATGCCCCTTTTCACACACTTTTAAATATATTGGTCTAAAATATATTGGTCTAAGTCAAAAGGCAAACACACCAGCCGATGCCCCTTTTCACACACTTTTAAAATATATTGGTCTAAAATATATTGGTCTAAGTCAAAAGGCAAACACACCAGCCGATGCCCCTTTTCACACACTTTTAAAATATATTGGTCTAAGTTATTGGTCTAATATATTGGTCTAAGTCAAAAGACAAACACACCAGCCGATGCCCCTTTTCACACACTTTTCAAATATACTGGTCTAAAATATATTGGTCTAAGTCAAAAGGCAAACACACCAGCCGATGCCCCTTTTCACACACTTTTAAAATATATTGGTCTAAGTTATTGGTCTAATATATTGGTCTAAGTCAAAAGGCAAACACACCAGCCGATGCCCCTTTTCACACACTTTTCAAATATATTTGTCTAAAATATATTGGTCTAAGTCAAAAGGCAAACACACCAGCCGATGCCCCTTTTCACACACTTTTAAAATATATTGGTCTAAAATATATTGGTCTAAGTCAAAAGGCAAACACACCAGCCGATGCCCCTTTTCACACACTTTTAAAATATATTGGTCTAAAATATATTGGTCTAAGTCAAAAGGCAAACACACCAGCCGATGCCCCTTTTCACACACTTTTAAAATATATTGGTCTAAAATATATTGGTCTAAGTCAAAAGGCAAACACACCAGCCGATGCCCCTTTTCACACACTTTTAAAATATATTGGTCTAAGTTATTGGTCTAATATATTGGTCTAAGTCAAAAGGCAAACACACCAGCCGATGCCCCTTTTCACACACTTTTCAAATATATTGGTCTAAGTCAAAAGACAAGACACCACCTGATGCCCCTTTTCACACACTTTTAAAATATATTGGTTTAAGTTAATGGTCTAAAATATATTGGTCTAAGTCAAAAGGCAAACACACCAGCCGATGCCCCTTTTCACACACTTTTCAAATATATTGGTTTAAGTTAATGGTCTAATATATTGGTCTAAGTCAAAAGGCAAACACACCAGCCGATGCCCCTTTTCACACACTTTTCAAATATATTGGTTTAAGTTAATGGTCTAAAATATATTGGTCTAAGTCAAAAGGCAAACACACCAGCCGATGCCCCTTTTCACACACTTTTCAAATATATTGGTTTAAGTTAATGGTCTAAAATATATTGGTCTAAGTCAAAAGGCAAACACACCAGCCGATGCCCCTTTTCACACACTTTTCAAATATATTGGTTTAAGTTAATGGTCTAATATATTGGTCTAAGTCAAAAGGCAAACACACCAGCCGATGCCCCTTTTCACACACTTTTAAAATATATTGGTCTAAAATATATTGGTCTAAGTCAAAAGGCAAACACACCAGCCGATGCCCCTTTTCACACACTTTTAAAATATATTGGTCTAAAATATATTGGTCTAAGTCAAAAGGCAAACACACCAGCCGATGCCCCTTTTCACACACTTTTAAAATATATTGGTCTAAGTTATTGGTCTAATATATTGGTCTAAGTCAAAAGGCAAACACACCAGCCGATGCCCCTTTTCACACACTTTTCAAATATATTGGTCTAAGTCAAAAGACAAGACACCACCTGATGCCCCTTTTCACACACTTTTAAAATATATTAGTTTAAGTTAATGGTCTAAAATATATTGGTCTAAGTCAAAAGGCAAACACACCAGCCGATGCCCCTTTTCACACACTTTTCAAATATATTGGTTTAAGTTAATGGTCTAATATATTGGTCTAAGTCAAAAGGCAAACACACCAGCCGATGCCCCTTTTCACACACTTTTCAAATATATTGGTTTAAGTTAATGGTCTAAAATATATTGGTCTAAGTCAAAAGGCAAACACACCAGCCGATGCCCCTTTTCACACACTTTTCAAATATATTGGTTTAAGTTAATGGTCTAAAATATATTGGTCTAAGTCAAAAGGCAAACACACCAGCCGATGCCCCTTTTCACACACTTTTCAAATATATTGGTTTAAGTTAATGGTCTAATATATTGGTCTAAGTCAAAAGGCAAACACACCAGCCGATGCCCCTTTTCACACACTTTTCAAATATATTGGTTTAAGTTAATGGTCTAAAATATATTGGTCTAAGTCAAAAGGCAAACACACCAGCCGATGCCCCTTTTCACACACTTTTCAAATATATTGGTTTAAGTCAAAAGACAAGACACCACCTGATGCCCCTTTTCACACACATTTCAAATATATTGGTTTAAGTTAATGGTCTAATATATTGGTCTAAGTCAAAAGGCAAACACACCAGCCGATGCCCCTTTTCACACACTTTTCAAATATATTGGTCTAATTTATTGGTCTAAGTCAAAAGACAAGACACCATCTGATGCCCCTTTTCACACACTTTTAAAATATATTGGTTTAAGTTAATGGTCTAATATATTGGTCTAAGTCAAAAGGCAAACACACCAGCCGATGCCCCTTTTCACACACTTTTCAAATATATTGGTCTAATTTATTGGTCTAAGTCAAAAGACAAGACACCATCTGATGCCCCTTTTCACACACTTTTAAAATATATTGGTTTAAGTTATTGGTCTAATATATTGGTCTAAGTCAAAAGGCAAACACACCAGCCGATGCCCCTTTTCACACACTTTTCAAATATATTGGTCTAAGTCAAAAGACAAGACACCACCTGATGCCCCTTTTCACACACTTTTAAAATATATTGGTTTAAGTTAATGGTCTAAAATATATTGGTCTAAGTCAAAAGGCAAACACACCAGCCGATGCCCCTTTTCACACACTTTTCAAATATATTGGTTTAAGTTAATGGTCTAATATATTGGTCTAAGTCAAAAGGCAAACACACCAGCCGATGCCCCTTTTCACACACTTTTCAAATATATTGGTTTAAGTTAATGGTCTAAAATATATTGGTCTAAGTCAAAAGGCAAACACACCAGCCGATGCCCCTTTTCACACACTTTTCAAATATATTGGTTTAAGTTAATGGTCTAAAATATATTGGTCTAAGTCAAAAGGCAAACACACCAGCCGATGCCCCTTTTCACACACTTTTCAAATATATTGGTTTAAGTCAAAAGACAAGACACCACCTGATGCCCCTTTTCACACACATTTCAAATATATTGGTTTAAGTTAATGGTCTAATATATTGGTCTAAGTCAAAAGGCAAACACACCAGCCGATGCCCCTTTTCACACACTTTTCAAATATATTGGTCTAATTTATTGGTCTAAGTCAAAAGACAAGACACCATCTGATGCCCCTTTTCACACACTTTTAAAATATATTGGTTTAAGTTAATGGTCTAATATATTGGTCTAAGTCAAAAGGCAAACACACCAGCCGATGCCCCTTTTCACACACTTTTCAAATATATTGGTCTAAGTCAAAAGACAAGACACCACCTGATGCCCCTTTTCACACACTTTTAAAATATATTGGTTTAAGTTAATGGTCTAAAATATATTGGTCTAAGTCAAAAGGCAAACACACCAGCCGATGCCCCTTTTCACACACTTTTCAAATATATTGGTTTAAGTTAATGGTCTAATATATTGGTCTAAGTCAAAAGGCAAACACACCAGCCGATGCCCCTTTTCACACACTTTTCAAATATATTGGTCTAAGGCAAAAGACAAGACACCACCTGATGCCCCTTTTCACACACTTTTAAAATATATTGGTTTAAGTTAATGGTCTAAAATATATTGGTCTAAGTCAAAAGGCAAACACACCAGCCGATGCCCCTTTTCACACACTTTTAAAATATATTGGTCTAAGTTATTGGTCTAAGTCAAAAGACAAGACACCACCTGATGCCCCTTTTCACACACTTTTAAAATATATTGGTTTAAGTTAATGGTCTAAAATATATTGGTCTAAGTCAAAAGGCAAACACACCAGCCGATGCCCCTTTTCACACACTTTTCAAATATATTGGTCTAAAATATATTGGTCTAAGTCAAAAGGCAAACACACCAGCCGATGCCCCTTTTCACACACTTTTAAAATATATTGGTCTAAAATATATTGGTCTAAGTCAAAAGGCAAACACACCAGCCGATGCCCCTTTTCACACACTCTTAAAATATATTGGTCTAAGTTATTGGTCTAATATATTGGTCTAAGTCAAAAGGCAAACACACCAGCCGATGCCCCTTTTCACACACTTTTAAAATATATTGGTCTAAGTTATTGGTCTAATATATTGGTCTAAGTCAAAAGGCAAACACACCAGCCGATGCCCCTTTTCACACACTTTTAAAATATATTGGTCTAAGTTATTGGTCTAATATATTGGTCTAAGTCAAAAGGCAAACACACCAGCCGATGCCCCTTTTCACACACTTTTCAAATATATTGGTCTAAAATATATTGGTCTAAGTCAAAAGGCAAACACACCAGCCGATGCCCCTTTTCACACACTTTTCAAATATATTGGTCTAAAATATATTGGTCTAAGTCAAAAGGCAAACACACCAGCCGATGCCCCTTTTCACACACTTTTCAAATATATTGGTCTAAAATATATTGGTCTAAGTCAAAAGGCAAACACACCAGCCGATGCCCCTTTTCACACACTTTTCAAATATATTGGTCTAAAATATATTGGTCTAAGTCAAAAGGCAAACACACCAGCCGATGCCCCTTTTCACACACTTTTAAAATATATTGGTCTAAGTTATTGGTCTAATATATTTGTCTAAGTCAAAAGACAAACGCACCAGCCGATGCCCCTTTTCACACACTTTTCAAATATATTGGTCTAATTTATTGG